>CM030895.1:17203171-18403171 GCA_018136845.1 Heterotis niloticus
CATTTATTAAGAGCTGTCCTGTGTTCCTGCCACAGCCCAAGTAATTCGGTTTTCAGAGACACAAGCTGTAAATCATGGCCGCCATTGCACATCTCCCCCCGGGGTCATCTCTGGGTCCCTGAGCAGCACTGCTCTTTCCATTGTGCTTTTAGCCTTTTTAATGCCACACAGTGAGGCCAGTCCCACACAAAATGTTCAATTTCCTGTCTGAAAGTTGCTGCAGAATGAAGGCAAATCAACACATGTGAGTCTGGCATCGAGTCTGATTCCCAGCTGCCTTAAAGCCGCTTCTCTGGGAAAACAGACTGCCTGCACTCCTCATGGGCAGAGGATGTCGTTGCGATTAGAGAGCAGCATTTGGGGCACTTTGGGAGCTGTGTTGTCCCCGGTGTGACAGAGCGCTAGCTATTTTATACAGTGTCAGGATGACTCACAGATTGTTCCTGCAAACCAAGGAGACGTTTGCACTCGCTGCTGTGGCACACGGTCTGTGTGAGGCCTTGGCAAAGACTGCAAGCCTCTGTGCTCAAACTGACACTTTGGGACCAATAGTCCCTGATGATATTCTCAACAAAAGTCTCTTAAAGAAAAGTAAGGAGCCCAGAAGATTGCGGTCCACGAAATTTGGTGGCATCAAGCACATTTCTTGTGCTGAGGACTAAATTTAGGTGGGACAAGTTTAGCAGCAGCCATTTTCTATTTTAGTCTGCTTGTCTCTGTGTAGGATTCCTTCCCAGAGCAGTTTGGGCCTCCTGGCTACGGCTCAGTTTGGTCCAAGAGAAGGTGGCAGCCAGCCGGATTCCAGCTGCTGAGCTCGGGGATGTGCCGAATGCTTCTGCTCTGGAAAATGATCAGCCCTGTCACTTGGTTTGAGGGTCAGCAGGTTAAGAAGATCGACCCACAATGAGGGACATTCATTCGTGAATAAATACATTTTCACTGACTGACTTAACTGACATTTAATCGAATGGAGGATGAGTATTTTACTGTTTCTGCTCACATTCTACTTAATCTTTTTACATCGGCACATATTTTAGAGGTTCGGGTTAACAACCTGGGTCAGAGGTGCAACAGCAGATAACTTCGCAGGACTTGAATTGATCAAGTTGTGATTTTTAAAAAAAGATTCCATCTCCATAACCACCACAGTGACTGTTGCTCTGTACCATGGGACTGGTGGGATTGGTGCCCAGGGCTGGTCCACTGGGCTCTGGGAATTCTTTCCCTTTGACAAACTCCTGCATCTGAAGAGGAGGTGGCCATATTAGTTTTATGGTTAAGTATGTGGAGATGATGGATAGCTGTACTGTCTCTCCAGGTCAGTAGGTCAGTTGGACATTTCCGTGCGATACTGCTGTTAGATATAAAAAATGGCAGGCAAAACTGGGCCATTTTCAACATAATGATTTTTACGCAGGCAGCTGGGGCTTTTCTCCTCACCGATGCTAATGCTAACACTTTTGTGCATTGTCTGCGTGCAGTCACTTTGGGGGCTGTTCTTCACGCAGACAGCGTGCCAGAGAACAACACAGTGGGTAATTAACCTCCCACTTGTTCAGTGGGCACACAGCACACGTGCTTCAGGAAATAAGCACCCCCACAGAACGCTTCACAGCCAAGCCTGCACTCTCCACCACAAAGGCTCTCACTTGGCCCAATCCTGCAATTACTCTGGCAGCTGGGAGCACATTTTCCTTACAGTACGTGTGCTTCAGATGTTGCCTTAACAAAATATCTCGGGTGACTGAACACACACACAAACACATACACAAACACACATGAATCCTTGGACTCTTTGATATACTCTGGAGTCCTTTAACTTGTATCACTCTATTTTGGATGGGAAAGCTTTGCACCTCATCGAGGTTTGGTTGCCGTGGCAGCGAGAAACGTGGGGGGTAGACACCACTGTGTCACAGATAATAATTACACCCGTTACCACCCAGGTTTTGGCCTACAAAGTAATCATAGCCCACACAAAAGAGGGTGGCCAACTCCTTGAGGTCTCCTTGAGTCCTGAACACCCAAATCAAGACACATTTCATGCTTTTTAATTCCACTTAACCAAACTGTATGTTGTAAACCGGATTTTAAAGAATCAGCAGCTAAGTGGACATTGTTTTGTTTTAAAATGTAAAGCTATCTCTGGGGTTCACATCTGTTCACAAGAAGCTCAGCACTGAACGGTAAAATGGTCCACTGCCAAAGGCTTTTAACATCCCTTTGGGGATTTTCCTGAAACAAAGCTCCTTTCAGCCCTAATGTTTCTGCATCTGCAAATCCACAAAAGAGACATAACAGTATATACATATATAAGATCATTCTAATAAAAGCAGAATTCAGAAAATGCAATTATAGTGAGGAAAACATAGTATTACCCAGTCTATCCATTGTGTTTTTAATGGCCTTTTCCCTCCAAGGCAAATCCAGCATTAGCACTACACACCTCATGGGAAATGACTGTGCAGGGGCTGCTGGTTAATTTTAAAATGTCATAAACACTGACAAATATTTGGATGGAGAAATCAAGTGGTTTCTTCAGAAAAAATCAGAGGGGAGGCATTAAGTAGTATTTTGGTTCAGTAGCGTAGAGAGAGAAGTTACAACCTTCAAGACGTCTGGAGATTTGGATGGTCAGTTTGTGTAAAGCTGTAAAAACAAATCTACGTGAAGAACTCGGAGTGGACAGCCAACCAAGTCAGTTCTCTAAACTGTCTAAATCTTGACCTATTTCAGCTCAACATTAAGATGCAGTTTAGCTGGAATTTACCTGGTTTCTTCTGATAGGCTGGGATCTGCGAGCAGGATCTCTGTTCTTTATTAAGATGTTGTCTTTTTTTGGAGCTCTGAACTTCCCAGGCCAAGAGAAGATGTCTGGAAATCTTCCAGTAAACACACAACTAAGGCTTTGCTACCAGTTGATGGAGGGAGGTTTGGCTCAAGGTTCTGTGTAGTCTGCTCAGTTTAGGCTGCTCTCAGCTCTTGGAATTCTTGGTCGTATTTCTGTCATGCGGGATTTTCTCACGCGACATCTTTGCAGAACCGATCAACAAACGCAATGGAAAATCTGTGTTCATCAAAGTTGATCTGTGGCTATGTAAAAGCGTGCTTTATCTCACTATTTTAGAAACAATAACAAGGCCCGGCGCTGGCGACAGTACGGCTGATTTGTGCTTTACACAAGTAATAAAAAATGTATGAGTTACAACCATTAAAAGGCTCTGTTGTGCCTCTCAAAAGCCTCACAGGCAGAAGGGGCAGGCTTCTTTTGTGTTCCCACACTCAGGTTCCGCATTAAACTTGTTGTTCCTGTGTCAGTGGGTTTTCAGTTTAGACTTCTGAATGAGCCTGCAGTGCATTAGTGTCCAAATGCCGGACAAAGTTTGCATTGTGGCAGCTGATGGCGTTGTCCTGAGCTTGACATAGGAATGCTCTCTGCAAGTTTCCTTAATGTCCTTGCACACGGCCTGAGGCTCAAACGTGTCTGTGCTCCAATTTAATGCTGTAACAGACACATGACTGCTGTCCTAAATCCACTTTATTTTGCTTCCACTTTCACATTTTCGTTAGCAAAGCTACCTTGTCCTCCAGTCTGCTGTTAGCAGCCAACTTTAAAATACACCCACAAGCACAGAGGACGCAGGGACGCTGGCCGAGCCTCGGTTAAGCACATGGACCCTGTGTTCCACAGAAAATGTGGCCTTCATCCACCTGCCAGTGCTTCGTGACTCCTGCTGTCTGCTTTCTTATGCCTTCTTTGCCCTTGGACAAAGTGTGGGGTCACTTGTCTCTAGGTCTGCAGCCTCTCCGGTTCCAGGGCTTATTGGGTCCATTTCCATGTCTTAAAGCAGCTTCTTGATTAAAGACCAAAGTCTGGGCAGAGATGGAGGTTGGCGTTCCAAGAGCAACGCTGCAGTCTCCCGATGATGAAGAGAAGTGACATCCACAGCCTGCATGCAGTCAGCTGTAAAACTGCTCTTAAGCGTACAGTAATGTTCTATGAAATGTCAGCTAGTTCTTCCTCATACTGCCTATCCTCTGAGGTTCGGTCCACTCCATCCAGCTGATGTACCGCACAATCATAGCTGTCAAGTCTCTTATTTCCCTGGGTGGTGGCTTTCGAAGTCTCGGTATCTCAGCGCCGAAGGGCAAAGCAGCTATCTGTAAGCCTCAGCATCATCTGCACAGGTCAGTATGCTGCTGCTTCACACTTTGCACCCCTGGCTGTAAATTACTGCCCACTGGTGTGGGGGGACCTGGCTTCTGTGCCGCTTTGGGCCATAGAGTGGGTTCTCCATCTGGTGGCCACAGGCAGCAGACAGCACAGCATAAAATTCTGTTTGATGGACTTTTGTACAGGTTACAGATGATCAGTACAGGGAGCTCTGTCTTCTGTGTTCATTCCCCGCAGGGACCTTTGTGTCAGCCTTCACGGTGCTGTGTGGCGCACGGACGGACCTCCCAGACCGGCATGTGTGCTGCGTGTTCTGGCTGAACATCGCTGCCGCCTTCATCCAGATCCTCACGGCAATTGTGATGGTGGGCTGGATCATGAGCATCTTCTGGGGGATGGACATGGTCATCCTGGCAAGTAGGTGTCACTCTGTGCCATTACCTGCTTCCTCACTGACCCGGGATCAGCTGGTCCTCGCTGGGGCCTTCCCTCACCCATTAACCTAGTATTGACGTTAACCCTTAACCAGTAACCAGTGACTGTCAGACTGGTCAGGGCTCCGGCTGCTGCTGTTCTTCTCTCAGAGCAAGGATGCCGCACCATTTCAATAGCGCCTTAGTATCATGATTTATGGTTCTCTAGTTAACTTCTTACCGCAGGGGTTTCGTCTGAATCCAGAACCTATAAATATTCTCACTGTACCTGCACATCCAGCAAATCCCTTGACCAGCAGTCACAGGCACTGTGCTCTTGTCCCCACAATGTATTCGGCCGTACATTTACTTACGCACAGAAGTTAATTAAAACTGTTGGTTGCCGGAAATCTCGCTTTTGTCTCAAATTAAGTCAGAGGTGCTTTATGCTGAATTGCCGTGTTTGGATTTCTCATTTATTTCATTTGGAATTCAAATGGTTATTGGTCACTTTGACAAAATGTGCACTTCCAAGAACCAGAAATACTGATGCATCTCCACAGTCCCGCAGGTCTGAAGGCGAACTTCTCACATGAATGGAGAAAGGGTGTCGTCTTCACCTCGGTTCTAGTATATTTGCCACCTCCCCCCCGCTCAGGCACTTAATGAAAGTAAATCTGGTTTAAATGAGCAATGAACAGTGAAATAGCTTGCCTCCATGTCTATGCTGCCAAGAAGCCTGAATGTGAACCTTTGCAGTGTTGTTTATCTTTGGGGTGGCCATCTTCTTGTCCCTTTCCTATGAGTGCGCCGCACACTCGGAGGAGTTTGTCTGCATACATTTTTATGGCCTGAGATTATGAACCTACTGTCAGGAACCAGATAGGCGCGGCCCGCCTACCCATCGCAGCTGCACCAGATCAGCTCATTAGATCAGTGATAAAAGGCGCAGGGCCGGTCAGCTCAGGCACGGGATCTCATCCGTAGCTGCTTATAGTTACCACGTGCTATCCCTGCGCTTTAGTGTTCTGTGCGAACATCTTGTCCTTGTGAACCCAGTCCCTCGTGTCATGTCCGCACTTGGGTCCCTTACCTTGTCCCCGTCAGCGTCCTGACACCTGAAGTAATGTTCAGCAGCATTTCCGGCCTTTGTGTGCTGCTCCTCCTCCTCAGGAGCGAGAGACAAGCAGCTCCTCTTTATGGATGAATCGGTGGATAATGAGCGTGAAGCAGGAGTTTGTGGAACAAATGTGTTTTTACCTTCAGCCATTTCAAAGTAGTTTTAGTCTCAGTGTGGATTAAACTTAAGACAACACGATAAAAAAATTCTTTACAGAACTTAACCTGGTAAACTGAGGGATGTCTGTGTCACTAAGGAGTGAAAGTAACTGTGGAGGTGCAAACAAAATGACTTGTACACATTGGTGTGAAAAAGTATTTCCCCTCCTGATTTCCTCCATTATTGCATGTCTGTCACACTGAATGCTTTCAGATGTTTAGATAAAATGCAACATTAGACAGGGCAGGGAAGCTCAGTGAACATAAAACCAGCTTTTTACATTTTCACTTTATATTTAAAAAATAAAGTTAATGACCTGCTCACTTCAGGTCCTGCCACTGTATCTCCGTTGGCTTCAAGGCAGGACTTTAACTAGGCCACTCCAAAATTTTAGTTTTGTTTCTTCTCAGCCATTCAGAAATAAACTTGCTGTATAATGCAGTTATGCTTCAGCTTCAGCCCACAGACCGATGACTGGACATTCTGTTTAAGTGCACTGCTCAAAAAAATGAAAGGAACACTTTTTAATCAGAATATAGCATCAATTCAATGACACTTCTGGGATGTTGATCTGGTCAGTTAAGTAGCAGAGGGGGTTCTTATTCAGTTTCAGCTGCTTTGGTATCAATGAAATGAACAACAGGTGCACTAGAGGGGCAACAATGAGACGACCCCCAAAACAGGAATGGTTTAACTGGTGGAGGCCACTGACATTTTTCCCTCCTCATCTTTTCTCACTGTTTTTTCACTAGTTTTACATTTGGCTACGGTCAGTGTCACTACTGGTAGCATGAGACAATACCTGGACCCTACAGAGGTTGCACAGGTAGTCCAACTTCTCCAGGATGGCACATCAATACGAGCATGGAGGAGATTCCAGGAGACAAGCACTTACTCTAGGAGAGCTGGACAGGGCCGTAGAAGGTCCTTAACCCATCAGCAGGACCGGTATCTGCTCCTTTGGGCAAGGAGGAACAGGATGAGCACTGCCAGAGCCCTACAAAATGACCTCCAGCAGGCCACTGGTGTGCATGTCTCTGAGCAAACAATCAGAAACAGACTTCATGAGGGTGGCCTGAGGGCCCGACATCCTCTAGTGGGCCCTGTGCTCACTGCCCGGCACCGTGGAGCTCGATTGACATTTGCCATAGAATACCAGAATTGGCAGGCCCACCACTGGCGCCCTGTGCTTTTCACAGATGAGAGCAGGTTCATCCTGAGCACGTGACAGATATGAAAGGGTCTGGAGAAGCTGTGGAGAACGTTATGCTGTCCGTAACATCATTCAGCATGACCGGTTTGGTGGTGGGTCAGTGATGGTCTGGGGAGGCATATCCATGAAGGGACGCACAGACCTCTACAGGCTAGACAACGGAACCGTGACTGCCATTAGGTATCGGGATGAAATCTTTGGACCCATTGTCAGACCCTACGCTGGTGCAGTGGGTCCTGGGTTCCTCCTGGTGCACAATGCCCGGCCTCATGTGGCAAGAGTATGCAGGCAGTTCCTGGAGGATGAAGGAATTGATACCATTGACTGCCCCCATGCTCACCTGACCTAAATCCAATAGAAAACCTCTGGGATATTATGTTTTGACACCTCAGACTGTCCAGGAGCTCAGTGATGCCCTGGTCAAGATCTGGGAGGAAATCCCCCAGGATACCATCCGTCGTCTCATCAGGAGCATGCCCTGCCTTTGTCAGGCATGCATACAAGCACTTGGGGGCCATACAAACTACTGAGTACGATTTTGAGTTGCTGCAATGGACTAGCCTGCCACATCATTTTTTCACTTTGATTTTCAGGGTGTCTTTGAATTCAGCCCTCTGTAGGTTGATAATTTTCATTTCCATCAAACGTCATATCAGTATAGATATCCAGCATGATTGTTTTTTCCCATTGAGATCTGATGTGTTTTCAAAGTGTTCCTTTAATTTTTTGTCTTTGTCTGAACTGATTACATTTTATCTAAAGGTCTGAAGCCATTTAGTGCGACAAAGATGCAATGATAGGAGAAATCCCAGAGGGGCAAATACCTAAATCAAGAACTGGGCAGCATAAGAAAAAACAGGGATAGTTGAATAGTTTAACATTTTATTCTTCCCTTTTTTATATTTGATGATGCATAAATTGCTATTTATACCTCGCCCTGTTGGGTTTGGAAGGCATCAGCTGTGCTCTGAGTCACAGAGTCGAAAGGGGTTTTAATGACAGCACTGGCAGCTTCAACAGCTCAGAGGGCCCAGAGGTGGACTGAGAGCCGAGATCTGGACTAGACTCAGGAGGCAGCGTGCCGGAGCCACATGCTGCCCACAACCAACTGAAAGGGCAGGCTAACGTCTCAACATGTTTGAACCTATTGGAGATGAAGGAGATGAATTCACATTGTGGGGAAAGAGGAACCTCCATTGCAAAAGTGCTCAGCACAGATATGAATAAAATTTTTTTCTCGGGTATAGAAATGCATGCAGCAGATGTGCCGCAGTTTGTCAGACCATCAATAACTGTGGCACAAATTCAGTACCGTAAAATATAAAAATGAAACTGTTTTACAAATGGTGGAACGCGTGAAGGTTGTGCAGATTTTTGCTGCTACTGAAGTCAGGAGCGTCGTAAACGTCGGACACTCAAGGGTTTCTTTCTCATGGCTGTAGAATCAAAATCAAAAACAGCGTTCAAACTCATGCTGACAAACTTCTTAATCTCAGTACCGATGGAATGGGTGGCTCATAAACACTCAGCGCTGCGGTGAACATTTTTGCTTTAAATGGCACGCATCTGCATTTCTGAGAGAAACTGAAAATATAAATAGAGGCAAGTGCTTAAATGCCACCAGGTCATCCTTCACACCAGCACACTGCTTGTCACACCCACATTTTTAGGGTTATTTGGTGAACAGGAACATCTGCCCATCCCCTCACATCCAATTGGGCCCAAACATTCAGCACACAGGTCTGCATGATCCATGCAGCACTTCCCCGACTGTGGTACGTTGTTGGTTTCAGCGCTAATTGTGTCCCATGTCTCTTTCATTGCTCTGCGTCTATGGGACGATGGATGAAGTTTCAGAAGGTAGGTGTATGGTCCTCATCTCCTCGTACTGCTTCCTCGCTGTCAGTGGCTTCACCCCTCCTGTCTTCTCTTGCCAAAGTGTCACCTCTTTCAGCTCCTGTTAGACCTGCAAGCTCTGCTCAGCTCCTCCTATCTTGTAGCTCATCCTTAGGTCTCATACTGCCTTTCAACTAAGAACCTGCCAGCCTCTCCTCATGTCATGTGTGACAGGTGTTGGCCTCACTCCACAAACTGCTCACACAACAGTGATGAGATGCCGCGTTTGTGCTACGCTGGGGTGGCAGCCAACTGAGCCTGGACCTCCAGGGCTTTTTCTTGCAAATCTTGTGCTCCTCCCTATCTTTGAACCATTTTTTAACAAACATAAATACACTTTATTATGCAAGTTGTAGGATCTTTGCCAGCCAATGCAAAGACCACAGGGTGCTCATCTCTTGCTGAGATCTTCATGGCCAAGTGCTACTGGATGAGGGCTGTGACATCTCAGTACACCTGGCGCCACCTCATGTTTTCCTGCTCTTGCTTGTGTAAAAGGTGCTTTTCCATCACTGTGTGTGTGTGTGTGTGTGTGTGTGTGTGTGTGTGTGTGTGTGTTTTGGTTGTATATATTGTATGCTGCTGTAGCAGTCAAGTGGAATTTCTCCTTGGGGTTTAATGTAAGTCCTTTATTTCTTTCTTTCTTTCTTTGTCTTTCCTTTGCTTTATCTTTCAATTGGGAAGGTGAATTAATACGTCCAGCCTCATTACACCAAAGATGAATGACATCATAGCACTACCACCCCCACCTCAGAGGTTGCTCACCCTGTTTCCTTATCCGCAGGGTACCGGGACCAAGGGGCCCCCCAGCAGCTGTGAGCCCCAGCAGCTCCGTGACAGTAAGAGTGCACAGTGGTCTCCCGGCGCCTGCGTTCGACGGAGGACAAAGTCGGCGAGATGCCTTCACGGAAACATCAAAGTTGACCTCCACTTTCTTTTCTGCAGGCCCCTTTCCAGCCCTAGCACATTGCAGTGATGGGCTGAAAGCAAGAGCGCGGTGGCCGAGCAGGTTTATGTGCTAAACTGTAATGTGTGGAAAAAGCAGCCCTGTAAACAGGACAAATGTGTTTGGAAAGTAGTAATGAATGTGCATTTCTGAGGAGGTAACTCCTTGTGAGAAATTTTTATTTTATGTGTCAGGCATTTCTGTTCATTTTCTATGAGACGTGTTGTGCCGCTCAAGCGATTTGGGGCTTTGGACGTCTCATTGTGTTGGCAAAGCAGTAAGTTCTCTGGGTGTTGGATGTCAGACCTTGTGGACCCTGGTGGTGAAGCTGTTCTGCATCTGCATAGAAGAATGAGCTTCTCCAAGCCACCTCTGTCGCCAGCGGTGTCCCCCAGCACTGACAGGTTTATTACTCCACCTGTTGTTTCTGCACAGCCTTGCTATCATGGACGTCCCTGTTTCGCTCGGTGATTCGCGCTGGGTCCGTTGCCATAGATACTGTCCACAGCAACAACAACTCGGCTTGTACTTGTGGGACTGAATAAATGTACTTGGTATGAGAGTGATTTTTGCTTTATTAAAGTCGCGGAGGAACGAGGAATGCTGTGGGCAGAGAGCTGCTTCATAATTCTCCACAATACAGTGATACAGCAGAGAACAAACGGGAGCCAAGTACAATAAATTAAATATTTGTGTTCTTCAAAGCATTGTGGCTCTCTTACCGACTCAGTGAGACCACAGATGACAGAAAATATTCAGCTGAACATGGTGAGCGTTTGGGTCTACAATCAGTCATACACGCAGCTCCTTTTGTAAAACATGCAATCTCCATTAGAAGCTCCGTTAGAACGTCCACACCACCCGGTCAGAGCAAAGGATGGCGCCAGTGAGCTGGAGGAGACCGTGGAGGGGGTAGGATGCTGGGTGAACACCAGCAGGATTTGGCGGGTTCATGCAGCTACCAGCGGGCTGATGTAGAAGCTGTCTGAGCTGAAAGGGACAATAGGGGTCTGCCTGAATGTGCAGGGTGATGGGCAGCCGAACCCCTTCAGTCTGCCCCCCACACAGAGATCTGTCACCCTGCATATGGGACCAAGGTCCTCATGCAGGCCTGGGGGATGATTCTGTTGTCCTGCAGGGCTGAGCAGCATATCCACTGTTTCGGCCGTTCTCTTGGGTTCGGACCGAAGATCCTCTGCACCTTTGGCTCCCGATGATGAAACTGACTTCTGTGCCTCAGGAGGTTGTCACTCCCATGTTTTGGAGACATTCTTTCCCAAAATGAGAAGAAAACAGAGATGCAGTCTTCTTGACTTCTTCCTTCTCTCCTGTTGAAATCTGCTGGGTTTCTGTCTTCCTATTCCTTTATGTAACCGAGTTTCATTTGTGCTGAACCACATGATCTGGCCTCTCCTCCTCCATGACGTCCATGGAGCTGGATGCCTTTTTCTGCCTGTCTGCTCGGTTTTTGACTGGACAGCGACCGCTGCAGATGAGAGGGCATTTACCTTCTGACTGTGGAGATGTCATGGAGCTCCAGACACTGCCTCCCAGCTCAAAGGAACCATCACTGAGCTCCTCAGGGTGATGCCTCCGGTCCTGGAGATCTGACGTAGTACATATATGCAGGTTTGCGATCCAGATGGACATTGGATGCAGGTATCTCACTGCGAAGCCCAAAAAAACCTTTCATGCAACTGCTGCTGCCACCAGCATAAGGAAAAAGTCTGATCTGTTAATCAACAGGAACCTCAAGACTTCATGGATGAACCTGGGGGCTCCAGGGTCCATAGCAGAGACCCCAAGGGAATGTGGTCAGCTTATTTTTGCACAGGGACCCAGCCAGGCAGCAAACCTCCGAAGCGTTCAGGAATCAGTAGCATTTTGGAGAAGGGACAGAGACCGAACTGAATCCTGAACCTCAGTCAGCTCCTGAACCTCAAGGTGTCCCGTGTTTGTGGGACCATTGTGATGCTGTTGGAGCTCAGCCTGGTGTCTTGTAACCCACATTCACATCTGTGTTCCTTTTATGTCTATGTTGCCTGTAAGCTCATCCCGCCTAATAGCTGGGGTTGCCAGAGCGCTGAGCGGTACCTCAGGACACCACTTGGTGGCGCTGCAACCTTTTGCAAGCAGTGCTGAGGTCTGGCTCAGTTCAGAAGTTACCGTTCAGTGGCTGTTGCCTTCACTGGATCCCTTGGTGAGGACCTTCACTCACCTTTCTGAGACCACATGGTGTACGTCTGCATGACCTCGCTGCTCTGTATCCATGTGTGCAACGCAAAGAAGTTTTATTTTTATTTGACTCTTTTTTACGTTATATTGTTGATTTTTCATCAAACAGTTTAGGTTTCGGCATTATGCGTTCCTCTGAAGGGGGTTTCCTCAATGTGCCACTGTCCCGATTGGAGAGCGGCGACCGTTTCGGTCTGAAAGCTCCAGAGTTTGTGTTTGTGTGGTGCACCGCTGTAAAAGCACGGTAAAGTTGTCCCTTGGAGAACAGCAGCATTTCAGGCTCCCCGGCATGCCTTACTTTTGTTTTCCAGCATTCCTCTTCCCTCACTCTCCCATAGAAGTGGGCGGTCTGGGGGTTGGTTCTGGAATGTTCTTCCGCTAGCCGCCCTGCCGGTCTTTGACCCCAGAGACAAAGCGGCGTAAGTTGAACGGGTGCGGTCAGGGCCACCATCCAGCACTCTGGTCTGGACCATCTCAGCAGGGCCAGTCTAGCGCAGGCAGCACAGGGCAGCGTTCCCTTAAAAAGCCCAGACTCCTGAGACTCAGAGCCCATCATAATCATCATCATCACCTCCTGTGTATTCATCCTTGTACATTTGTATTTATCCAGGTAAGAGATGCTTTTCTCCAAAGTAATTTTCTGTGGTAAGATAAACTGCTGCACAGTCATCCACACATTTATACTGCAGAGCAATGCAACACAACACACACACACACTCATACAGGCAGTAGAAGTGAATTGGAGCCACCAGTTCAACGGAAACACATCTTTGGACTGAAGCAAGGGTGGCCTGGCGGGTGGTGATGTCACTGAGGGACTCAAGAGTCATTTCATAGTGATGACAGCTTGAGGTTAAACAGGGCGAAGCCAGTTTAGGATGAATAATCACCTGGGAAATAGCTAACCTGTTTTCAAAGCGCCCAACCCACTGCTGGACTGCACACTACACTGTGGACTGTGGACGTCAGTCAGATCAACAAGACCTCCAACTGTCCCTGCTCTACATGTCTGTCAGTAGGAGCAGGAGGCTTCCTCTGGCTGCCGTCCCCATCCCACTTCTGCAATCTCTGCCCTCCCAGCACGACCCTCAGGCTCCCTTCTTTGCTAAAAATGGAAGTGCAGCTCTCTGGAGGAGGACCTTGAGAAGGATGCGAGGAGGAAGCGATGGATTGGGTTGCGCTCGTTCCTTTCTTTAAGGTTCAGATTCAGAGCCACTCAATCATTCACAGCCCATTTACAGAACTGCCTGTTTCACCAATGAAGTCTCCAGCTCAAGGGTACAACAGCAGGGCTTCTGCTGAGACTTGGGGTAGGAACCTTTCTTTGTGGATGTCAGCACCCCTAAGCACAATTCCATGTGCCACTCTTGAACAGAAACAGCCATCTTTCCTAGAAAAAGGAATCCCTGCAGCCAAAGGTGTTGGTATTTTATTTATATTTCCATTTTATGTGTCAACATTACAATAACAAATTCTACACACCCAGACCCATGTGAGCTGCACGCTGGACAAACAGGTTTAATGCGCAAAGGAAAATAACCACTTGACATTCATTCATGCGTGTGACAAAGCTGCTTATACGTCTTCTGAGAAAGACATTTTAAAAGCCAAAAAAAGTATGAAAATTAATAGTGTTTGTATCTTATGGGCTGACTTGTATGAGATGCAAAGCCAGGAGATACTGACGGATTCATTTGTAAACGACTTGGGAGGATATTAAGCTGGGTTGTCTTGGTCATGCAGATGCTAAGAATACTGGCATTATTATTATTATTATTATTATTATTATTATTATTACTTCAATCCCAGAGTGGCCAGGGCCGCAGGCGCTCAGATCGCAGGACGGCTCTGCTTCACCGCTGTAGGGTGGCTTCAGGTCTAAAGCAGGAACGTAGTTGTGCACCTCTGAGACTGCAGTCGGCTCCATTTGTCCAGCAGCTCTCAGGCGTTGTTTTTATGCTGAATATTTTATCAGCCAGATGATTCCAGCTTCCCCAGAAAACACCAAGCTGAGTGAATGTGTTCAAGCCATTAACTGTGATTTGCCTCTTTGTTTTATTTGAAAAAGTCGGACCGATTATCAGTTCATCCCGACACAACATTTTAACCCCTCTGGCCCTTTTCAACATTTTCTGCTAAGTCGCCCTGAAGGGGCAGCAACAAGGATGCCCATTTAGTTTGGGTCTCACTTAACAGAAATTCCTTAAGCACAGAATCTGCTTAGGCCACAAAACTAAGGGAATCACTTATAAGCGGCAACAATATTACAGCTCAGTTGATAAAACCCAATTCTTGTGCTTCTTCTCTTCTGCTGACAGAGATTACCACTGGAAAGTCAAATGGAAATAAAAGTGGCAAATCCAGTACTCAGATGTTAACCACTGCCCAAATTTACCACAGTAAGACTGCACGATGAAGCCCAGATTACAGCAGACTGACGGTACAGCCCGCACGACAACAACATGAGATCCAATTGTATTTCCTCAACATTACGGTGTTTGCAATGAGATCTGTGGTCCGGGTGTTTGGACAATCAGGTCGGTCCATCAACCAGATCAGAGTTCCTTCGGCTGCCGCGCCTACACACCTGGGAGAAATGGTTAACGTGCTGAGACCCCATCGGAACGTCTGAGCCGCACGTCAGCTTTGCAGTTGCAGACATTTGGAAGTCACGCAGCAGCAATCGGTGTTTCCGTGCCGCAGCTTTTGCGACCACGTTGGCATTACAGACTGCTGTTTGCGACCGCGTTTCTCTTAAGCTTAGGACCTCTGCTGGTAGCTCAAGGTTGTGGGTAAGTCGAGAGCGGTGCCACCAGAGGTCTCCACGTCCATGTGGTGGCAGAACCGGTCCTGCTGGCCAAACGCTTCACTGGATTTATCTGTGACCATCGGCCGCATCTCACATGCTGTACAACCTCATGAAAAATAAGAAGCAA
Organism: Heterotis niloticus; assembly: GCA_018136845.1. Taxonomy (NCBI): domain Eukaryota; kingdom Metazoa; phylum Chordata; class Actinopteri; order Osteoglossiformes; family Osteoglossidae; genus Heterotis; species Heterotis niloticus. Next base: position 17,218,264 of record CM030895.1, read on the forward strand.
CGCAGCTTGCACTGTACTGCACCAACTTTAGAATAAAAGTATAAAAATGCCCCGATGCTCATGAAAGCTAGGCTTATACCACTTGATGATGCTATGCTAACAATATTGCTATAAAATGGTACAATTTGATTCATATTAAACTCAAAAGTGTCTCACATGACATAAATAATCACAACCTGAAAGGCTTGCGCTGTGTGCAAGAGTGTGACTCCGTGTGCTTGTGATGGCATTCCTCCCCTGTGACTCTAGGTGATGGTGCAAACTATCATGAGAAGCGCTTTCAAGGGACACCATCATGAGACACAATGCCGGTTTGTTCCATGGCTTCCAATTCGAACCGCAGTCCCGATTGAAAGAATCACCTGAATATTTAGGCTCCCACTTGGTTTGTGAGCAGATCCCTCAGGTGGTCAGTGGGGCAGCACTGCAAGTGCAGGCCCAAAAAGATCTGCAAGGCCATCAAAGTGAGGTTTCTTGCCTATGGACATGTCCGCCAACCTCTCCATCCTTTGAGGTGGTCTCATCCCTTCAGCGCCCACTCCTGCTTCCCAGCCCTCCTCCCCGTGGGCCGCTGCCCCCCATGTGTGGTCCCATGACCTCAGGACACACCCACTGGCAATCCTGAGAAAGTGCTTATGGTGGAGAAGGATCTGATCTGAGGCAGGAAGTGTGAATTTTTTTCAGGAACCTCAAGTCCCGCGAGAAGCCAAACCTGTATCAGTTCCGCCTGTAAAGGTGCACAAATAGCTGCACTTCTCAGTCACTCTGCCCACAGACTGCATGAGACCCAACACGAACACAGCTGCACTGTAGACTGGCTGAGAACCTCCACCTCCTACTTTTCTCCAAAATGACTTCAGTGCTGAGCCATTTGCGCTGTCTGATCCATTGGTAGAGCTGGGTTGCTTTCACTGGACAGTTCAGGGCATGAACCGATGCCCAAGGGTACAGCAGCAGGAGGTGCGGATGCCTGGATTATTCAGGTCCAACAGCAGCCATTCCAACCACTACGTTGAGCACAGCTGCAATGGTCTGTGACAACAAGCAGGTTTGTCTTGCGGCTTCCTTGCCGGCAGAGCGACTGTCCATAGATGAAGGGGGGGCGAAAGCTGCCGTTGGAGCCGAGCACAGCCTGCAGCCTGGGGAGACGGTGAAGGTGCACCTGTATGTGCTCCATCTCCACAGATGCCGAGGTGCTGAAGGCAGCGCTGTGAGACAGCACCTTTGCATGGCAAATGCACATGTAAACGGCCTGCACTGTGTGGGATTCTGCACGTGGATTGCTGTGGTCCACAGTGGGTACGGGACGGGGGGGTGGCGGTTCTAGGCCAGGTTCTGACCCCCCCCATCCTCCCGGGGCAAACAGGGGGGTGGACTCACAATTTTTTTCTGCTCGGTTAGCTATTTCCTGCTAGCGACAGCCCCACGAGCAAAACCCCACGACTGCCCCCACCCCCACACGCACCCACACGCAGCACAGTGAGAACTTTAAATAACACCGGTCAGCATTACATAAGAGGTTGAGAGATTTTGCTTGGGGAATTTTCTTGGATTTTCTTGCATGTGTGGGACTGATTTTTCTGCACTCTGCTTTTTCGTGGCGTCGCTCCAGACAAAAAGATGCACTCATCTGCAGCTCTTCAGAAGGTCAAATCAAGTGTATTTTTAATGCGCTCTTAGCACAGCCATTCTACTCCATGTCTGTTTGTTAAGGCACTTGCAGCACAGACCGCATCTATGGCCCCCCCTACAGACAGCAAAACATGGCGAGAACAGGAAAAGACATTTAAACAGCGTGTTGAGGAAAGTGAGCCAAGTGAAACCAGAAGTGACTTTTAATGATGTAACCGGGGGTCACCCGCGAGACCGGAGGGGCTGCACTGAAACAAAACAATGGCAGCTAACGGAAAAGCGGTACCAACCGTGAGGGAACGCTAGCATGGGGGGTTACAGTTTTACAAAACATTTTAAAAAGCGTACAAAAATTCAGTTATTCGGCCTACAGGTTGGGGTGCTTCTACAATTCTGCCAGCACAGATGGGGGGTTGAACAAACAAGTCGCATTTGTGTCCTTTCCAGGAGCCTACTGTTCACAAACTATACAGTGTCTACTGCACACACAGCGGTTGCGCTGGAAGTGGCGCTCAGCTGGGCGCCCCATCGCTGCAGCCGCAGTCTGCGGAGAGGAGGACCTCCTGCGTTCTTTGTAGTGAGCTGAATCTGGGCCGGGCGGAGCCCCCGCGCCCTCACGTAACTCCTGTCCCCTTAGTGGGGCTGCTTCTCCACCATTTCAGCCAAAATGTCTATGAGGTGGTCGAGGCCCCACAGGTAGCCATCCTCGCGGTTGCCTTCAACCCATGGGTCTCGGTGGGTGAGCTCCTGGCCGTCTGGCAGAGGGGTGGTCTTCCCGAAGTCGATCATCCACACCTTGGCCTGCTCTCGCCTGTCGTGGACAAAGAGCAGGGAACTTCCGATGACCTGGGGACAGGAAAAAGAGGGATGCGGTCATCGTGCCGCAGCAGGATGCAGGCAGCTGCTGGTTGCATGGGCACCGCAAGTAAAGGGAAAACCACGGAAGAGAATAAAAACACCCGCGGCATTGGGGCCGACTCACAGACTCCTCTTTTGGGAGCTTTAATGCAGGTGTAATCCCTCGGTTTATTGAAGGAAGACTCCTGAGGAACGTGGACGGCGTAAAATAAACGGCAGTTGCAGCGAAGCGAGGATGTCCGTCTGCAGAGTAACGTCATTTACCAAAGCCAAGTCAACAGACAGCCCATTAACCAAACAGCTGCTCCTTAAGCAAAGACTTCACCCAGCTACCAAGGTAAAACAAAAAAGCATGAAATGTTCCTGCTGACAGGTTGTACGTCCACCGATATTTCTGACATGTGGATGGGTTCCAACTTGGGAGATCTTGCATTTCACCACGGTACTTTGCCGGGCAGCCTACGCTCAGTCATTCGCAAAGAGTGCAGGGTTGAAAAGTCTAATTTCCACAAAAATTGTTCCATTTCAAACTGTTGTGGAGCAGACACCCCCACTTAGAATGACTGACAAAGTCAAGTTTGTCCACTAAGCTGCACGTGGTTATTTGCTCTTTTGTACAGCAGAGTAATTATTACTGAACCATTACAACTGAACATCTTGAGCAAGAGAACTGCGGCAGAGGCAGCGGCTCGAACCCGGGAGTTTAACAGGACGCCCATGCAATCGTGTACACCGGAACACAGGCCTCTTTCATGGAAAGCCAGTGTCAGAAAGCAGAGTAAATGTATACCACGGTATTTTAGTGTAGCTGCTTCCTGGAGGTCACTGGAACACCACAGACTCACATATCAGCAAATTATTTCCATTATTTCTGATGAGAAAAATTATTCTGGGTTCATCCAAGAAACCCCGATTAATTTCCCAAAAATATCCCAATGCTCCAAATTGCCTACATAAAAAGAAGCCTTTACACACAATTACTGCAAATTCTTACCAAAGGGCAAAAGAGCAGCTACCAGGGGCCTTGCTGGCTGAACAAACGGCTGAAAAGATCTGGCGGAAATGGGGTTCGACCCCGGGCCACACGAAGCAAAGAATGACAAGACAGAGGCTGGGTGCAGTGATACCACCTACTGTCCCGTTTCCAGTGTTTTGCTGATGTGATTCGGCTTCATTTGGACAGAAGTCCCAGGTTACGCCAAGACCTGCACGGGTATACATGTAAGCTGGGAACTCTGGGGTCTGCAGTTCTGGGGTATGAATGGATAAGAGTTTAAAAATGCAATGCAGAGAAGTGCTGCACAGGAAAAGTGTTCAAATATTCACAGTCAAGCAGCTGAAATTCCAAGAAAAACAAACGTCGGTGCCCAAGACTGAATGACCATAAAATAACGGATTTGTCTTAACGCAAGTCGACCATTTTCATCAACTGGCTCCCAGGGTGTCATGCGACCAATGGCGCGGCACAGAACAGGAGCAGCGCGGAGGTCCGTCCCCTGGCCCACCAGCATGGTATCAGCCAGGGAGCGCACGTGATGCTGCAAACAGACGCCTTTTCCTGTTCTCACTACTGTACTTCCTTTGTTATTGCACACTAATATTTTCAGTCATGTTTGTTCCACTCCCCTCTGGTGTTCACTTCCTGTCCCCTAGACACCTTTGTTTACACTGCAAGTACCATGGAAGTTCCATGATGGCACTTGTGGCACCTTGGTCCTGGAGGAATGCTGTCTTCTTTCACTATGTACTATGTAGGTGGTTGAAATGACAATAAACTCCTACTTGATTTGACTTGACTTGAATAGACGAGCGCAGATGATCAATGCTCTGAGACAAATTTAACTTGGAATGGATGGAGGGATGCGGAACAGAAGAATTACCTCATGCATCTTGAAAAAAGGTGAAATTTCTAGAGTGTCCTTGATTTCTTTCAGCCTCTTCAGATAGCTTTTCTGAAAGACAAAAGAAATACAAAACACTGGGTCATCACGAGGGTCCCACTAGGCATCGAGCATCAGATGCAGTGGCGCAAACCAGGGACGATGGTCTAATGTGACAGAAGGGCGCGTGAGAATTCAGCACAGTTTCGAACCCTTAAAATGTGCGAAAGCATCAGTTTATTTGACATGTGACGTTTTAACTCTGTTTAAAATGTGCTGTGCTCAACACACAGGGCTCAGCTTGATCCACCTTGGCTCCAGGGCAGCTGCTCTGCTCTATGTGGTTGTGCTGAGGAATTCATGAATCCAACAGCTGACGTTTTCATAAAAAAATCCAGAGCAAATACATGCAGGCATGCTTTTGTGCTGCTTTCTTTGTCCTCATTAAAAACAACAAACGGTTTCCTTTCTGCCCAGTTTTATGACCAACTGGACTTTTATCAGGGGCCACGGGCAGCACAAAGCCGGTATGCACCTATGTCCTAAATTTTGGGTTCGAAAGGGTGCTGAGTTGGTGGAGGCTCAGCCGGGGGGGCTCTGTGTTTTTATAGCTCTGCTTCACCAGCATCAAACACAGTTGAGCCTCAGTTCTGGCCCCACTTCCTCTATTATTAGAGAGGGAAGTCCTTGGGCACCCCCACCCCCACCCCCACCCCCTGCATCCTGGCAGTGGCTCAGGCGGACATGCGTCACTGTGCGGGGCTCTCTTGCTCTCTCTCTTAGCCTCGTTCAACCTCTGTCTCTCAACCTCTCTTGACCCCTCTCTCTCTCTTTCTCTCTCTCGGTCACTCACCAGGATGTTCTTGTTTCCCTTGACGAAGTCATGGAAGGCCTCGGTCACCTGCTCCCGGCTCTTGGTCTTCTTAAAGTCCCTGTTCACCGTCCCGTCTTCCTTCTGTCAGGGTGCAGGAAGGGGAGAGGTGGACATATTTGGGGCAGCCAGTAAAGGTCAACTTCCTGCAGGCTGTCAAACATTAACATGGCGGTGCACCACCGCATCCCTGCATGCGTGACGGTTGTCGTTCCTGGCCGAGGCCACAAATACAGGTTGAATTTGGTTAACCAACTCTGTGAAACTGACCTTCAAGTAGACCTGCTTGATGTCAGAGAAAAGCCACACACCTGTTTGCCACCTGCTGTTTTAAGGTGAGTCAAGGGCAGTAGGGGAGGTCAACGGACCAAGTGGCCTGAGCGTGGACAGCGGCCTGAAGCAGCTGTCTGGCGTGCGAGACAGAGTCGTGCAAGAATCCTGCTTCCTTCTATGGGCAGGTGGTGTGCAGCTGCCCAGGGCCACGGGTTATACTCGTGGAAATACGGCGGAACACAGCACAGCCCACCAAATACGGTGAAAATCATCTCTGTCCCACGGTGGAGGGTGCAAATATAGGAGACCATCACTGAGCAAAAGCTGGATTCTTTCCAGGCTGCGTTTCAGTGCCTCAGACAGGATTATTCCAGCTGGCGGAATAATGGGCGACAGTTGTGAAGAAGGTGTCACACACTGATGTTCTGCTCATTGAAGCTGTCACATGCAGCCCCCTTGAATAACAAAAACAGGCCACATCGCCTCCTCCTCGGGAACGAGGCCTCTGTGCCCCGGCAAGCAAAGCAGCTCGATGCCAACTGAGCCGAACGTCACCCTGAACGTTCCACCTGCACACCTGGCTAACGGAGGCCTCGAGGTCTGGCTACAAACTGAACCCGGATCTGAACTACATCAGTACCCGGACCGTTTTCCTGCATGTCTCTGTGCGTTGTCGGTGATGCCAAATGACCGATGTATGTAAAAGTGGCAGAACCGTGGCAATAAGCACCCGAGACCCCAGCTGGCCACTCCAAATTACCAAACTGCTTCCAGCAATGAATCCGGAGTGACAGCGTTTACCTATAGGCTGCTTCTGTAACCACGACCTGCAGCCACGACCACCCTCAAGATGGCCTCATGGATGCTTTTGAACTAGCACTCAAATTTGCATCGGTTCAGTGGTGTGTACACCCACCTTGATGCCCTCGATACGGAAGCCCAGCGTGGCTGTGGAGCTGATGGTCTCCCTCCACTTCATGTAGCGGGGTTTGGTCACAGCCTGCTGCTCGTGCTCTTCGGGCGTGGGGGCATCTGGGTCCACCTCGATCATCTTCTGGTACATGTCCTTCCTGAGGCTCGGCTTCTTCCTTGCCTTTGTCAGCTCATCCTCCAGGTAGGTCCTGCACAGAGCACGCGCCAGCATGCAGAAATGAATAAAAAAGGGAGCCACACTTGGGGAGAAGCTCCTTGCTCCACATCCAGCACCTTCTAGGAGGTGATGGAAGTTCCACAGATGACACTGCTCAATTTGGGTGTTGCTAACATAGCATAGCTCCTGCACATGTAAACTTGCACTAAACTTGCAGATTCAGTATTCCTATCCTCAGACAAAACCTGTAAACACTGTGGAAGCAAGTTGACTTTGGCTGCTCCCACATTCATGGTCTGTTTGTATGGACTTTGCCTTCAAGCCTGCGATCACAAACTCAGGTGGCATTGACTGTTCTACGAACAAGAAAGGTCACTTTGCTTCAGTTCAGCTTATTTTCAGACAGCTCTTCTCCAGTGGTGGGACAGCCCTGAAAAGGCCCAACGCATCCTAAGGACAAGAAGAAGGGGGGCTCGACAAGCTACCTGGGGTTAAGCCAGATGAACTATTAGTTGTATAAACAGGTTCAAAGATGCAATTAAAAACAAATAAAAGTATCTTTGTGTGCACGTTGATAAGCTAACGCTGAAGCTAACAGACACCAGCCCAAGTGCACTTCATCACTAGCGGCTTTCTGTGCGTTGTGCATGAGGGAAACAGGGTTCAGGGGCTGCCAGACCTCACGCCCATCTTGCAGTCCATCACACAGGGCAGGTCAAACTCAGCCAGCAGGTCATCCATCTGGTTGTACTTCTCGCCGTCCTTCTCCACGTCGCCGTGGTAAGCGGGCACATAGGGGCGCAGGACGTCACGCATCAGCCAGTCGAGACAGCGCTGCTCACACTCGCAGTGCTTCTTAAGGATGCGGCCATTGGCTCCCGCCTTGAAGCTGCCTACAGGACACAGCAATGGCAGCTGGGGGTGAGGAGGCAGCCGCCCAAAGCAGCCAAGGTGTGAAAGTGGGAAGATCATGGGCCAGCATGGGGAAAAGTTGCTATGGCAGCAGGTAGCGGCCTGGTCATGGGATGACTCCCTGGGAATCCCTGTTTTCGAGTTCGGGAGTAAAATTTACTACATCTGCTAGTGAAGGGTCCAGTGTTGCGGGTCTACCTGCATGTCCAGCCAGCTGGATCCAGGGGTATTTCTTCTTGAAGGACATCAGAAAGGGTGACCAGGTCACCATGTTCTTGATCTTCTTCCATGATTTATGCTGTAGGGAAAATAAGACGCGAACAGAGGCAGTTAGAGGCACGAGCATGTCAGTGGCAGTTTAAACACAGGTCGCACACAAGCACGCACACACGCACACACCTACTGTGGCAAGCAGCTTTAAGCTTTATTTTATTTCATTTACTTTTATTCTAAAACTGATCCTGTAAATAAAATATCTGCCCTGTGTTCACAATAATTGTTTCAGCGCTGAGTGACGAATTATATTCACACAAAAAATAAAGCAGCAAATCGGTTCACTTTGGATACATCTGTATTTTTTGTTAATAAACAACCACATTGTGCCTTTCTGCAACTTTAAAGGTCAAACAAAACAATAAATTGTGCCTTGTTGTCTTGGACACAGAAGCACTTCAAAGCATGATGAATGGGGGAATTATAAAAGAATTAAAACAAGAGGAGAGGAGAGGAGAGGATTGGTCTGCAGGAATGTCCCATACTTTTACAGCAGAGTCCATTCTGGCACCAGGGAGCTCAGTTCAGGTCAAACTCTTTTGCAATGACATTTAAAAACATAGACGTATTTATTTTAAGCAGGGGACACGATTTGCTCCCCCTCACCAGGTGCTTGGTAACATCCCAGCATCATTTGTTTAGCTGCCGGAAAATTTACCCCCCCAGCACCGCGCCTCGGGCTCATTCACACCACACATGGAAAACACAGTAAAGGAGACGCTGCGGTCTCTGCACGCAGCCCCAGCTGCCCACAGCTGCTGCTTCAGGAAGATCCTTCAGAAGGAAACGCCCCGGACAGCCAAAGTGATGGGGAGGTTTGCTGCTGCTCCTGCTCTGCTGGGCTCTGCTCACAGACTGAGCTTCCACGTCCCGAGGAACCTCAGCCATTCCCTTTTGTGTGCACTGCCTTCCACAGTTCCCTTCTCCTGGGCACAGTGACAGCGACTCCATAATGGAGCTGAACATGAGCCCAGCTTTCCGCAGGGCACCGCTCACTATGAAGCATACCTGACCACAGCTTAGCTGAAGCCTTTTTTTAAGTGTTTACTTGGGAAGGTTCTGTGTCTTCCCCTTTCCACGTGGTTATGTATTCCTCAAGCGTTCCTAGTCACAGCCCATCAGACTTCTCGGGACTGGCCCCCCCTGGATGGCACGGTGCCCTCAGAAACATGCTGGCTTGCATTTGTTTTTCCATCCTGGTGAGCCGCGTTTCCCCGGAGAGAAGCTCATCATTGTCCTCGCCGGGTAAGTGAGCTCCGCTTTCATCTGCTTTCATTCACCGAGCCCACATAAAGGCCGCATTCTTCCTATTGCTGTTGTTCTGGTATCCAAGGCCAAGTGTGGGGTTTCCCTTGGCTACCTTGCAGTGCTCCAAGCAGAGGGAAAGCCTCTCACCGCAAAACAGGCTGAAGCCAGAGGAGACTGCGTATTTGCACACAGGGAGACAGGGCTGTGCACTTGGGCCACCTACCTCCTGGGACACCTGTGACAAGAGCCAAGACCTGTGACCTGAAGCACTGCAATGAAACCAAAAGCATGGCCAGGCCACAGGGACTCTTCCCGAGCTCCCTGGACTGGCCAGCTGTCCTCAGCTTGAGGCCTCCAGCGCAGGCTGACCTACAGCCCAGACCTCCCCAGCTCTCCACAACTCAAAGTGCCAAATTAAATTGTTTCAAAAACAAAAGGCTGAATTCTGAGCCCAAACTGCCTGGATTTGTAACCAACTGAATTACTTTAAAAAAAAATATATATAAGAAAATGATTCCGCGAACAGGTTATAAGCGTTGTTGTATAACTTTGGGAAGGAAAAGATTATAATTAATGGGATTTGTCCATTAGGTTGCTTTGCTTTCACGTTCTGCAGCAGGAAGAGCAGAACGGACACGGAATATCTTTAGACACAGCTTGTGCATCCTGGACAGTCAGCTGGGCGTCCTGCTTGGTTTGTAAACAGCTCTACCAAGGGCCTGGGGCTGACCTCTGAGTTTTCTACTCCACGCGCCAGGTTCAGCTCCTCCAGCCCCATGTAGATGTGAGCACCAGCACTCAGCAGTGGCCTAAATGGATGGGGAAACCTAAAGTGGACAAGAGTGACTTCAGAGGTGCACTCTTCCCCGAAACCAGCTGCCCACAACCGCATGGTGGAAACTCACTGGGCCTGGAGCCACTCGGAGACCAAGAGCCGAGGTCAGGCCATCACACGAGATGCACGGAGGTAGGGGTGAAGCGGAAGGTATAAGGTTACCTTCGTACCGATGGACCACATCTGTTATCCTGCACATCCTCACACTCTCCTCAGTCCGCTGTGGACAACAAGATCCCTGGAAGACCATTTAGCAGCCCTGTCTGGCCATCACCATCACCATTTCATGTCTACGCTTCCAGCAAACGTGCAGTATTTGCACATCTGAAGACAACATTGCTAATTTAGCCTCATGAGGAAGTCTGTGCATTTCAGTGAAGATCACATTGGTCCTCCTACTTAGAAACAATTGTCATTTGCATGCTTTACCCCAAAGCAGCTTGCAGTGTCAAGTGTGTGCGTTAATCCATTGACGACTGACCATCTATAAGCACACACAGTCATTTTACTGCATCAGAACCGTGGTTAAGGGTACAGCAGGGTACGTGGTTAAGGGTTTCAACACATCTGAGTCCAGCAAGGCAGCTGCTCCAACCTCTGCAACACCTGATCAACCCCTTGTGTCCTTCCTAAAAACATTCAAGATGACAAAAGTGTCTTTCTGCAACGTTCCCCCATTAGCTGCTTTTGAGGGTACAAAAGGACAGAAGTGCAGTATAATCAATACCAACATGTGGTTTCTAAGATCCTGCATCATTTTCCACCTTAAGGACACAAGGAAGAACAAGAAACCTGAAAGCCCCATCACCACCTCTGGCCGCCCCAGTTATGAATTTCGCTGACCAAAGCCCCAAAATACAATGAAAACTAAATTTACATGTAGGAAAAATGCAGAGACCACAGGACTTTCCATCTGTCCTTGAGTGAAATAACAAAGGATTTTAAAATCTTCTCATTTGCTTAGGAAAATGCTGTCAATTTCGAGCTGTGTAGGATTTCCATGACTGCTCAACAGCGAACAGAAATCCAGTGAGGAATACGCACAGAAGAACACAGCAAAGCAGATTAAGTGCTGTAAATTGAGATGAAATGCCAGCTGTGAAGAGCCATTACCGGCCTTTTTTGGGAAATATAACCACATTCTGCCTTTACATCTCTGCACTCACAGAACATCTGCGTGCCCTCGGGCTCTGCACCATTGTGGTCCTTTAGCAACGTGGTCATCCGGGTCCCTGCTTTCACGGATAGTGATGAGGTTGGGCTCAGAGCTCAGAGGTCAGGCCCTGGGCTCCTTTGGGTGCTTAAATATGTACACCACACAAGACCTGGACTGACTGGGGGGGTGCACATTTACCCGGAGCTCAATGGGACATACACGACCCTATCGAAACGCAATACCTCAGCACAAGCGAAAGAGAATGCAAGAACCCAGTCACGGTCCAGTTCATGCCCACGCAGTGATAAGCGGTTCTCCGTATTGCAGAATACGGGGCCTTGGAACAACCACCGACTTGAAGAAGTGGCAGAAACGCTCGTCGCCATAAATGGGAAGATTTTGCCTTGATGGGTGATGAAGATCCCTGCTTTGAGCAGCTCAGTCAAGAAGCAACAAGACCAGACATCAAAAAAGCACCCAGGCTGACGCAGCTTTCACTCAGAATTAACCAATTTGAGTGAAGCAACGCTCTCGGGGCCCTGCCACAGAGAAGCTGTAGGTTGCTCCTACCTTGGTGCTGCAAGCATCTGTGAAGAATGCCTGTGAAAAATTGGATCCCCGAAGTAGGCAGGTGGCTGCAGAACGTCACCACTCTGACCCAGCAACACCCCCGTTACCTGCAGCTTCCAGAGGAGGACGAGGACAGAGGCAGCCAAGGCACACAGCAGAGGGACGGTCCCACTCCACAGCTGGGACGCGATGGACGACAGCATGTTGACAGTGGAAACGCAGGCTGCACCTGGGCGGCTCAAGGCTCCCGGGCAAATGCCAGAGCTCTCCACAGCTTGTGTTGCTCATTTGCCTCGGTGCAAGAAATTTTAATTTAAAAAATTCAAACTATGCAAATCTGGACTGAGCTCTGGGGCTGCAGGCTGCCCTTGGCCAGCGGTTTGGGGGTCAGGGGCTCTGAGACACGCAAATGCCTCTTGGGGAAGAGCGAGGAGATGTGAGACCACAGTCTTGTCCACAGACTTCTGTTCATGTGCAAAATACACAAAATGGCTGTGCAAAAGTTTTCTTTTTCTTATATTTCCTCCGCCCAAAGGACCTGGTCACAATGGAGCAGCACTGTGATCAGTGCCCTGGCTGGCCTACAACCAGAGCCATTTAGCATGAAGCACACATCCATCTGGAACATGCAGGAACCATGCAATCTCAGCCCAGGTGTGTGCCTCACACACTTTAGAAGGCAACCTGGGTAAAGCTGGCAGCTCCAGGATATGGTGCAACACTGGTGCTCCTCCTGGGATCCGAAGCAGCAACCTTCTGGTCAAAGCCGGCCTTCGTCCACCCTGTGGTTTACCTGCTGGCCATGCTGTGGAACCGTGAGTGACACAGAGGCACGATGGCTGTGTTTGAGGCTGTAAAGCTGACTAAAATATCCCTTCATGCACGTCCATAACCTTCTCCTAAGCTTCAAGAAGAAGATGATGAGAGGATTTTGGAATACAACAGTAGGGCTTAAAGCAAACATAGAAGGCGCAGTTCGAATTTGTCCTGCTGCCTATCCTGGGCAAAGCAGAGGTAACCCTATTCACCCGCTCATACATCTTAATATGAATGAAAGCGGGATCCTGCTGCCGATCAGATCTTGGTCGTTGCAGGTTCTGAGCACAAAATGGACCATAAAGCCTGCGATGCCAAATCCGCTTCGATTACAAACACTGTCTGGGAAATGAAGCTTATTTAAAAGCTCAGAAGGGGGCAGAAAAAGCACAGATTTAATGTGAGCTTCTGGACACATCAAGGCTATACTGGAAGTTCATCCATCAAGCAGACTTCACTGTAAGGAGCATTTTGGCTGGAGGGGAGGCTTCCACTTCCTGCCCTCCTCCAAAGAGGCCTGGCAGGTCTAGATGAAGCAAGATCCGAATCCCCCATGGTGGGGAGTGACCCATCTGAGCCTTTGTCAATGGGACCACCAGGCAACTCTCACATCAGCAAAGCTCATGTTCAGAAGCCAGATGTCAAAAAGCTTTTTTTGCAGCTTTCAAGGAAAAACAGTAGCAGTTTAGTCAACACTGGAAAGAACAAACATTATTTCTTGATCTCTTGCAAGAGTTGCAGATCTCCTTCCATGGTTCAGTATCAGCCTTTAAACCTAAACCCCATTTGCTCCTGTTACACCAGGGGAGAAAACAACCATACAAATACCAACCAAGTGGAGCACAGAAGAGCTTATAGCCAGGCAGTCCACCTTCTCCTGAAGAACCCAGTTCAGCGACTGCTGCCCTGGGAGGCCCTTTTCCAACAGTGAGCCACCGATCTGAAGGTGAACATCACCGGCAGAGAGACCTTTCAGCAGTAGTAGCAGCTCCCTGCTGTTCAGTCCCACAAGCTTCACAAATGCTTCCATCGTAACGTCAGCAAGATTCTGCCTCGGCACTGCTGGAAATGGCAGGCAAAAGTGGGGGCTAAACTTGAGACTCCATGGGCTCCACGCTAGTGAGGGATACATTAAGCTTTCAAGATCTCCTTCCTTTACCTTATACCTCCATGATCTTTCACTGCCCTTTTGGACCAAGGTAGTTAAAGTACTGGGCACCGTTCCTTAAGGCACACAAAACCTCCAAGTACAGAGATGTGAGTACCGGGAGGAATATGAGAACTTACGGAAAGTAAGGGGCAGGAGCACAAAAGACGGCAGCAAAGTCACCTGGCATCTCCTGTTGGCAGCACATTCATTCTACCAGGCGAAGTGAAAACTAAGCAGTTCATGGGGAGGTCCAGGGAAATGTCAGTATGAAGACGGTCAGACAGGTACAGTATACACCATTACTGGCTAATGGACTGCATCTGACTGCTTCTTCGTTTCAGCATATTTCTCTGTGCTGCTATAAATCAGAACAGTCTGCACAAAGCCTTTATTGGGAGGTTCTTGCTTCCTGAACCACAATGGAAATTTGCATTCTGCAACCCTTTGACCTGCCACAGACAGACAGGGATGAGAGACAGAGAGAGAAGGTGGGGGAGAGAGAGAGAGAGGCCAATGTGAGTAAAAATCTATTGCTGAGGTTGACAACCTGGTCAAGGTTTTAAGGTGAACTGCCGGCCAAGGAAAAAGCCGTACTGTCTGTGTCTTGTGTCTGTGGCTGTCTTATTGCATCATGCCCAGGGTTACTTTTTGGCTGCTCTCATAGAAATACCGCAGTGGTTTCAGTGTCTCAACATCTATTTGTCACAAACATCTTCAGGTGTGTCCAAAAAAGCATTCACACACCTTTAACTTTAAAAGCAAAATCAACGTGTGCGTTTCTCGGGTGTTGGCCTGCTGGGGCCCGTTGTTCGGGCTTCTGACCTCGAGCGAGGAGATAACACTTGAGTTCCTGGGTTCCTCTCCAAACGACATGGGAAGGCGAATGTGAAGCGGTTGAATTTCTCTATTGTTCCTTTGTGCAAAGCACACAGTCTGAAACCACAAGAGTTTCCTATTGTAGACTGAGCTGCAAGGCACTGTGGGAGACGACTGCTACATCTGAGCAGATCTTCGCAGATCTTCTGTTCCGTGGTTGTTCTGGAGTTCCGACGGCGGTTCAAGTGTCTGAAGGGGTTCAAAGACTCCACGCCTCCTCCCTGTGGCTCAAGTGTCCGCTGCTCTAGTGGTTTCTTCTGCACTCTGACATTTTTCCACTCAAAGGTCAACGCAGCACCATTTAGCCCATTGGTGTGCAGCTGAGTTCAGCTTTTATGTTAATGGGACCGTATTTTCTGTGCTCAAAATGAAGCTCACCTGTATAAGTGAGCATCAGAACAGCCCTCAACACCATGGCCTGGATTCAAATTTTGATTCTTTGCCCCAGAGGGACAAAATAATGGAGCGGTGGGACCACAGACCCCTCCCACCATCCCATGTTGTGTGCTGCTGTTTTAGTTGCCGCAATAAGCGTTGCAGGGGTGTTGCGCTAATTCTCTCTTGTGGAATTGGGGTTTAGGAAACTGGACATCGAGTTGTGTCTTTGCAATACCTGGCTGTCCACCCTGGGACCTCTTGCTCTGCATCTGCTGTAGGAAACCGACAGGTTGATGCCTGTGCTGTGCTGTGTGAAGCATCACAACAAGTGTGGCCCCTGAGCTTTTGTGCCGTCCAAACATCTGCAACGGGGATAGAGGAGCTCAACTGCCTTTCCAGTGGCTCGAGACCTGGGTCAAAGACGCGGGTTCGCCGAACAGTTGTCGTAAGACAAGAGCTGCGAGGATCTCTTCACGGGTAGAGTCACCTCCAGAAGTTCTCCCAAGTCCTTCAGACACCTACATCTTCAAACCAGGCACTGACATAATTCATAGGGTTAGATGTTCACTGCCTGCATCCAGGTGAATTAACTGTGTGCAGTTTATGGGGCAGAAATATCTGTGTTCCCTGTAGTACGATAACCGTTGTTGACACCGTGTCACAAATCTTGGCGGGCTGTTCGTCACCTGATATCCCGAAGGCATCCGAAACGTCAAAGAGCCGTTTAACACTTAACCTCTTCCTTATTTACAGAGGGGCTTAATCAGCCTCGCATTGCCGGGCTTGCGTACGTAACATTTCACCTGCTAACATTGGGTCTTGTTGAATGACACTGGAGAAATGTCATTAGAAAAGCCTACTTTAAAACCAAATTGTTTTATCTTTATGCTTCTAGGTAGAAAAGAAAAAACAACTCATAGCTTTCATTACAGCAACCTGATGGGTAAGTGAAAGCAGAGCTGATAAGGAGACCGACTTGCGCCCAGGACGCTGTGGGTGCACGACCCTGGAAAACAGCTACGCTGAGCCGAACTGCTTGGGGCACCAGGCCAGAGTTTGGAGTAAAACGGTGCTCACAAAATGAGCCGATTTATTCGAAGCACAGAAATTATTTGTTCGGCCTCCATAAACCATGTGGAAACTTTGCGGAGATGCCGATCCTGTGTAACTAAGTGTGACTAAAGCCCATGTGCTTCCATGCTTCCCTGCCATTTCCCCAACAGCCAGCACCCACTGCCACAGTCCAACATCAGGACGATGTGGATGTGACCTCCTTCACTGAGCAAAACTCTGTCCAGAACCATTTGTTCCATCTTGTTTTACCCACAGGGAAGTGTTCTCAGCAAAGCGATTTTGGTCAAGAGCCTCTCCTCCTGGGCACTGCAGCAGTCCCCTCCTGGAACGTAAATCTACGGCTAAATGGTGGCCACCCCACCAGCTGCCCAGAGGCAAAACAAGGGCAGGAAGAGGCCACAACGTATCGCGAGGAGCGCATACAACCCCAGCGCACTGTGCCATTGTTCTGATAACGGCGTGTGCCGTCTAAATCGGGCGTGGAGGAAAGGGATGCCGCTCGCTTGAAGCAACTCCCCGACCTCACTGGTGTTGTTAAAGTTTCCACTGAGCGCTCGCGGGAGGAAGTGGTTTTTAACCCCACGAGAGGAACCTCTCTGAGAGACAGGAAGACGGTGGAGCTCAACACCACTATTTTCCACATCTGCAACTCATAGTAAAGTCAGCAGTCTGATTAAAAGGCAGATGAAGGGAAGGCAGCCTTATTCCATCAGCAAGGAGAGATCCTGCCAAGTGCAGTCCCCCTCCATAGCAACGCTACTTCTTACTACCACCTTTCTCTCTCTCTCTCTCTCTCTCTCTCTCTCTCTCTATCTCTCTCTCTCTCTCTCTCACCCAGTTCCATTTGGTGGCAGTGGTTATGACACTGAAACCAAAACCCAACTTTCACTTGCATAATCCCTGCTTTAAAGGGATCCACAGAAGGACATAAACTCCCAAGTGGTCCCGATTCCCGGTTCTGGGTTCCAGGTTCCTCAACCAGGAGCACTCAGCACCAATAAACACACGAGAGCCTCTCAAAGGAGTGCAGCTCTGAGGCCCGGGCCTCCCACATAAAAGCCCATCTGCTACGGAGGGGCAGCCATGATGATACCCGGTGACAGGCAGACGTGTGGTATCCTGAACATGAAAATACAGAGAAGATGTCTGAGGAGCATTTGAGGTGTTCTGTCTCGTGGACACCTGCATCAGTGTAAACACAGGGCACCGGACTCCGTGCGGCAGAACTGATCTGAGGGTGCCGACGTCTGTTATCCGAGAAGTAATGATCCGGCCGTCCCATAACTTTGTTACATGCGCTCCGCTTGAGCGCCTGGAGCCACGCTGCCTGGAACACAGGAAACCTGCGTGAAATGGCCAAGCCAGCAACCCCACACAGCAGAGCGAGGACATGCAAGGGGACGACCCTTCAGCAACCCACCCATGGCCACCCGACATTCTCACCAGTCAGTTTTGTTTGTTTTTCGCACTGCAGTCCTCACCACCCTTGCATGTAGCCATGACAACCATGCTAAGTCCACCCACGCACATAGCACACAAGCACATATCAGTGAGCTTCTAGCAAGTGCAACCCACCTCCAGCCCAATGGCTACTTGGCTCTGCACTGTAACTGCATGGGAAAGCGCAAAGGCAACAACCGCATGCGGGGCTCCAACAGCGGTGAACCTGAACGTCTAGGCTGACGTAGTCGCTCCCTTCCAGGCTGAAGCGGTGCCGGCTGTGTGGCACTGCATGCAGGAGCGTTTCATTTCCCGCTAAAAACTTGCTGGATGAGGAATGTTGGCACTTGCCAGTAAGGTCACAAGTTAACTACACGAACACTGACACTGGCTTCCTCAGCAGCAGTCCTTGCTGAGTGACATGCAGACCTGGGTCATTGGATATCTGCTGAAGTAACTGAGGCCGCGTAGCCACGGCCAGGGCAAGCAGCAGCACGGCAAGTGGGCAAGCAGCAGCACCCACCCCCGGGGCAGGAACCTACGGAGGTTCACGTTACTGCTCCGACTCCTTAGCTGCGGCAACTCCACCCCCCACTAAGTCACAGTGATGCTTCAGACCTGAAAAAGGTAAGAAACGTCAGGTGAAGCTCAGGTCCCTCAAGCAGCTGCTTAACACCTAACATAAGCCGGCGTGATTGCTGCTGCTGCTGCTGTACGGAGGCAATGCGGGTTCGAGGTGGCAAAACAGCGAGTGGTTTGAAAAATGCAAATACCCTTCCGCCTCAAGCAATAGTAAACACAAACACATTAAGAGTTCACCCGGTAGTTTCCCTCCTTGCACACCACGGCCAGAGTTTTTCTGCAGTGCAATGGGTCTGCCTCTCAGAAAAAAAAAAAAATTAAAAAGTAAAAAAAAAAAAAAAAAAATGCACTTCCTGTCTCATGCATATGAAAACGTCTCCGTTCGCCAGCAGGGCCCGTACACACACACAGCTGTGTGAACCCGGCCCGGCTTGACGTCAGCCGTCTCCAGGCAACAGCCTACCACAGGGCTGCTGCATTTTCCATTGCACTGCACCTTCACAATCTGCACTCAAATTAACTCGATATTACTTTTGGGAGGAAACCGTGGCGCTTGCAGGGCGTGGGGTTACGGCTGTGGAAGGGGGTGGGGAGCTTACAGTGAGATCTGTACGCACGCATCCCCCCAAGTGAAAGGCGCTGTGTTTTGCTAAGAGGTAGCTGGAAACACCCTAATAAAACGTCACCTGACTTGTTGACAAGTGCTTGAAACGCATGAAAAAGTTGCACTGCTCATTGTCACAACTAATGGCCGCCCTTGTTGAGATTAATCCTGGAAATGAGGATCTAGTACGAGATTTCCCCGAATCCACTAGGTTGCAGTTTTTGGGCAAACGCTGACTTCATTACCTGAGAAGTCATGGCAACGCAACAAAGTGACTCACCATTATTCACCTTCACCAGCAGTAACTGTACAGCGGCAGTAGGTGGCGCAGTAGTTAAAGGCTCTTCCTTGCAAAGTCAAGGTCCGGCTTTTGAATCCCACAGCAGCTCCAGAACCTTTGATCCAAGAGTGTTACCCAGAGCTGCTGCTGCTGCTGCTGCTGCTGCAGAAACTACTCAAGTGTGCAAACAGGTAAATCACTGTGAGTAACAAAGCGAACAAAGCTGCCATTGCAAATGCAGAAAGAAGTCAAATAATAATGATTTTTCTACTAAAGAGAGTTTTTTGTCCTAAACCAACATTCGACAACACAGAAACCAGTGTTTTTCTGAGGCTCACAAAGCATTTTGCTTCTTCTCCCTTCACTCTACTCCAGAGTTCAACAGCAAATGTGGACAAATATCAAAACACCTCACGACACCACAAAAGCGCCACTGACTGGACTGGGCTGGGCTGTACTGGACTGAGGCCGGAGGCTCAAAAGGCCCCTCAGCTACAACCTGCCAGCCCCCATGGCAAATCTGACAAAGGCAACTCCCCCACAAGCTGCCCACACACAGGCTGCCTGCATGCAGGCCACACAGCACTGTACGAGAAAGCCAGCAGGATGGAATGAAAATGTCTGTACAACAGGCACAAACACCAAACACGTTGCCCGGCCTCTTGAAACAAGCATTTTTATGCACTGAATTAAATCAATGGCCAGACTCCTTTATGCAAGCCAGCTACAATGTTTTATACACAAACACACCATGAAACAAATGTGCAATAAAAAGCTGGTTTTAAGGAGCTACACCAAACTTTATGAACTTTGAGCAACCAGCTCAGATCTTAGCTTAACCAATTTGTTGTTACCCTCTGCCCATGTCCGAGACTCTCTCTTTAGAGCTAAGTGCCGTCATGCTGTCAACCTGGGCAATACTGGCAGAGTAAAGGTGTGATCGAGAGCAGAATATGGCAAACTTCTAACCACGGAAAACTGCTTTTATTATTGCCAAAGTTTATCAATATATTCTTTGACAGTGGGGAACAAGAGATGATGTTTCATGAGGAAGGAATTAGGAAGGTATTCGAAAAACGAGCATGGATTCTCGATGGAGGGGCTTCCTCTCGTGTATTCCCTCCTCAAGGTCACTGTGTGTGCATGACTACAGAAGCCAAGGTCTCACGATTGCATGTGAGGCCACACTGGACCCTCAGGGCAAACACAGCATGGAGGTACAAGAGCTCCAGCAAACCCTTGTCCAGCTTCTCCTCCCTTTCTCTCCAGCTGAACAAAGCAGAGCGACCCCGTGACTCTCACAAGTTCGGGACCCCTGGCCTTCCTGGTGCTCGGGGGAGTAGGAGAGGGCAATTCCTGTTTCCCTGAACAATGAAGCAGGATTGTGGACTGATTGTGAGAAGACCCATAACCATGGGATCCTGCCCGTGTTGCTGGGTCCATCCACAGCTGGCCAGAACTTAGCATCTCCAGCCTAAGATCTGGGAGAGCAGAATTTGGAAGTGATGTTCATGAGAAGAATTTGAAGCAGTCTTTCATAGCAAACAGTGGCAAACAGTTAAAAGCTCAGGCTAAACATCACACACACACACACACACACACACTCACTCACTCACACTCACAACCCCTGCAGTGAAACTAGGTTCAGTTAACACACTGCTTTTGTTCATTGTTGTGACAAGTTACTGCAGGCCTCTCAGCAGCGCTGTCCTAGCTTTTGCTTCCTCTCACCCCCTCTCTGTCAAACACACACACACACACACACACACACACACACACACACACACACACACACACACACACACACACAGAGGAAGCAGAGACACATCAGAGGTTTCCAAAGTGCTGTTATTGAGGGTGTGGTTTATATGGGACTGAGGGCTACCCTGCCCTCTAGCTGCTGTCCTCCTAGTCAAGCGGACAATCATACTGCACAGCCTCTGTCTCGCTGCCCACAGCAAAGTTACACCCATCACAACACAGCTAGTTTATCATGAGGAACTTCCTCAAAGCAACCTGACGTGGTCTCTCAACATGCCTCTCAGCATGACGTCTCTACCCAGTCTCTGTGTACCAGTCTGTAGACCGGGTCTCTGGCAGCCACTCACTCAGCAAACGTGGCTACTTGCACCCGAGTCACGGCCAAGCCTGCAGGCCAGCAGCTGCGCAGCGTTTCGCTTGCAGGGCATGCATGGGACTATCTGCTGAGGGGCATTCCTTTCCCCCAACAAGATCAGACCACAAGGAGATGTCAAGACATGCTGGTGCCCTGGGGGAATGCTGGACCGGCAAGTTCTGTAAGGAAAGGAGGCCTGGGAGCGGCACAACAGTGCAGTTTGGATGAGACACCCTGCTCATATGTTCAATTTTCTACTCCATCGCTGTAGTGCAAGAATCAGCAGACGGTGTCCACGGAGAGGCCTGCAGTAAGAACACCCTGGACACACTGGACCCTGTGGCCATTTGCCAAGGGACTCAGATTTGCACCAAAGGTGATCCTTTTCAAAGGTCCACAGAAGCTTTACCACCCAAAATCCAACTCTAAGTCCTCTAAGTTTAGTCAAGTTCACTGGAAAGGCCAGCATTTCTGCTAGGTGAATGCGTTCAAATGGCCAAGTAGTTCTATTCCAGGAATGTGGTGTTAATTTCTGGGCTCAGTAATGCAAATCTGATGGAAATTCACTTTGCGATACCAAGGGAATTTAGAAAGTTCAACAGTTTAAAGCAGGAATTTAATTTGTGATTTGTTCATAAAATCTACATTTTGGCTTGTTTTGTAACATCAGAAATGAAATGAAAATGGGGCATCTGGACACAGTGGGGTGGTCAACCAGCTCACTGTGGAGGTGAATTTCCTTTCACGTGAAATCATGTGTTTGTCCTGTTCAGCTACAGGAGCTACAAGTACAGTCCTTTCACATCTTAGAGACGCAAATAGGCAAAACTTTTTAGATCAAACTGCACCGACAACCCGAGAGCAGAATGGAGTCGAAAGTGCTCTGCGCTGGGTGCAGACGTAGTTGCTCTGGACAGCCATTTCAGTACTCTGCAAGATGAGTTAGGCCTGGTTATAGAGACGCAATAAAATCACACAAAGACATCTAGTCGCTCTGTACTCTTTCTTTATGAGTTCTCTTTGCCTGAGGAAAAGCGGGACTTTGACCAGAGTGTCTCACACTGTGAAAATGAGAAAGTGCTGAAGTGGCGGCCTGTCATATAAAGGCATCATCACATGGCTTTGCTGAAGCCCCAGCCCCTGCTGCTTCTTATATGCAAGCCAAGCAAAAAATATTTGTCACCATATTTAGATGATTGGAGCACTTTAATTTGGTTTCAAAATCATATGCAGTAAGAAGTAGCCAGGCAAGTATACAGCCAGGAGTGGTTTGAATCCTCATTGCAGTCACCTGTCCATTTGGTCACACGTTCTAGTGAACAAGCATCAGCCTCCGGGGTAACAGGTGGCTTCAGCATCACAGAGAATGGAAAAGAAAATTGGAAAGAACTCATTCTGTAGCATCACGTTGCATGGCCCTGAAAGCACCCTTGAGTCTGGAGGAAAAAGCACGTTTCTGAAAACTTCACCTCAGCTAAAAACAACCCCCACGTTCTTGTCCTGAACCTCCGCAAGGAGACAGAGAGAGCTGAGGTGTAGGAGGTGGAGGGATCGTGTATAAGCACCTGTGTCTGAGCCACATGGGATGCAGAGGGACAGACAGACAGGAGGAAACCTGCTGGATGATCTGGAAACGTTTGTTTTTCAGGGATGGCAGCTGCCAGCCACTGCAAGGCAGCCTCAGTTTTTCCATCACTCTAAGCCATCTATGATGTTTCTGTGCTCCTCATGTTTAGCAAACTTTAATTTTATGCCCATCTTATATTCAGTGGTCCTAAAAATGCTCTTAAAAGTGGCCACTCACGTTTGTGTCTGAATTTAAAACTGTTTTATTGCAGGGCTCCTCAGTGGAGACCCCCCAAAGGAGTCAAATGATGACAGCGTGAATAAGAATCCCATTTCACCGTGACAACGCGCTCGCTTTACGCTCCTTGCTCTCACATTAATGTGGCCCTGTGCATCTTAACTGAAAACTCAATCTTTCTCTCTTGACTGTGAGATTCACAGAACTGCAAATGATAGAAACCTAAACAAAAGAAACTAAGCAAAAACACCTCTGCAGCCAAATGTAACTCTATGAATCGAATAAAAATGCTGTGTAACTTTTAAACCGGCTGCAGCCCATCCACCCGCAGGTTCCGCTCTGCCTGCTACAGCTAACTGCACAAGAACGTCTCACATGAGACTGAAATTTCCTTTCACCTGAAACACACCTGTCTTTCCCACAGCCCTCTATGGGGTAGAGCGAAGCCAGAGTTTCACTGCTGCTCTTTCGTGCCCGGCTGCCATCTTCATCATCATCATCATCATCATCATCATCATCATCAATGAAGCCAAATCTACACATTTTAAAGGTCACTGCGATTTTCTTCAGTACATAAGAAACAAACACAAAATGTCTGTAAAGAGCCTTTAGGAAACTGAGTAAACATGTTGCTTGCAGGCTGACCATTTGCCGAAGCAAATCTGTAAGAACAAAAAATCTTCAGGGCAGAAGAGATGGGCTCAGCTGCTGGTGACCTTTGTGGCTGTGGTGCGAATCTAAGTTTTGTGACCTGGATGAGCTAGCAGTTTTCTTGTAGAGAAGCTCATGTGTGCACCGCCTTCTTTAGTCTGTGGATCAGGCATCACCAGGCCCAAGCTGGCATGGAGTGAACAACTCACAGTGGAGGCCACTTGTATCTCAGGGACCCTTTACATGGGGGGGTACAAAACTAACGGTTGCCATGGAAACAGAGGAGGTCTTTGCTGTTTTGCCAGCTGCCCTGCAACAGTCTTTTCACAAAAGTCAAGCACTACAGCCTAAATGCAATTGCAGTCATGAAACTTTGCTTAATCCCGTCCACTAAGTTATCTCCAGCAGTTCTTTTTTTCAAAATGCTGCATAAATCAAAAACCTTTAAAAAACTGGAGGAAAGTCAATATGCTCCTTTGAAAATGGAGAATAAAACAAAAGGCCTTTTTTAAAAATAGGAGGTAAACCAATATTCTTTTTAAGAAACAGTAGGTAAATTAAAAGTCAAACTCAAGAGTCTTTAGTAAAAATGGTGGGCAAATCAACATCCTTTCAAAATATGCAGCATGAAATGATAAAAATAGACTAAAATAGAAAGGAAATCGATAACCTTCAGTAATACAGTGGAAAATCCACAGCTACTGGCAAATCTCACAGGTAAATCTTTACCTTATAACCGCGCTTTTCCCTTCCTCAGCATCAAACAATCGCCACTGAGGCAACAGAACAGGGCCGCTTCCTGGGTCAAACTGCTGCCATACACACAAATCATGAATGAAGCTGAGTCCTGGCTCTCGCACACCTCTTAAATGCAGCCCAAAAAAGTTAAATACAGCTAATTTCAGACCAGGTTTCCAGTCCAACTCGACTTCACTGTCCCTATAGAACAAAATCGCTTCTGTTAAAACGCAACACACAGCTCACCTCACATGGGGCAGTGCCACGTGCTGCTCAGCTAAACTTCTGTTTATGCGCTGTTTTCACCATTTAGCCCCGGCGGAGGCATTTAAGGATCTTTCATAGACACACAAATGAGTTTCATAGGAGAGGTAAACCAAAGGCCAACAGCATCATCTGTCATGATTACAAAGCTGTCGTCCTTATCCATAGCTAAGCATAAGCAAGAAGTCCATATTTCCTTTATCAGTCACTTCAAGATGGAATTAAGTTAAGGAAGGCATTTGCAACTACATAAATAACCTTTTCCTCCAGAGCGATCTTCCCAACACCTCACCATGACTCGTGTGATATCCTAACAGCTGGACAACTTCAGTTCCCTTGCCACAGGCTTTATGTGGAATACAGAGCATGTCGGTTCCATCTCTGGGCCATGGACACAAAAGCAGAAGAGTGCGAGGAACAAACGAAAAGCAAACGTGACAGCGGACTCACTGCTTTCTGCTGCGTCTGCAGGAAGGCCGTCGGCCGGTCCCCTCGTTCAGGGTCACTGGAGATGTCATCCTCTGATTCCTCCCAGGAGGAGGAGAAGCCAGTGGAGGAGGCAGAGGAAGAGGAGAGTTTCCGGATGGCCCTTGTGGAGCCAGGGCTGGGCTGTGCCTCTGGGCCTTGTGTGCCGGTGCTGCCCTCTACCCCGTGGTCAGTAATGATGACGGCAGGGATTGTCGACAGCTCAGGGCAGCCCCCGTGTTCTGCTCCCGGCCCACCACATAGGATCACCCTGGACTCACTTCCAGTTGAGCCTTCTGCTTGGGTTCGTGTTTCATTTGTGTGTCCATGGTCCTGTTCCATAGCACAACTGTCCTCCCTTCCACTGTTCCCAGACCCACCCTTTCCATTCTGAAGTTCCCGGGGAATGCTGGGGCAGTTATCCTGCAGCCAGGGCGACGATGCTTGTTGTTGGGTCTCCACAAATGCAGGACCACTTGACTCTGAGGCAGAGCTGAGCCGACGAGGGACCCGTGGGCTGCGCTGGATCTCTGAGTTCTGAACTTGACTCCGCTGATCAGAGATTTGGGCTTCAAATAGATCCACTTTCTTGTTCACCTGCACATTCTGAAGCTCCTTGTGGATCTGCAGGACCTGAGGGGAGCAGTGTGAGGCAGAGGGGCCCGGGCTGAGGGACCGGCCATCATTCCTAGGCGCCGCCCGCGTGGGGCTTCCACTAAGCCGACGGATTCGGCTGCCCACGTTCACCCCCAAGGAGGCCGGCGGCCGGGCTGGAGAGCGAGCCCTAGGGCTTCCTGGGCCGGTCAGTGCCGAGGGAAAAGTGAAAGACGATCCAGAGGCACCAGGGCTCAGGCTCCCAGGGCTCACCAAGATGGGGCAGTAAGTGCTGCGGTCAGGCACTGGCAGCACTGGCCTGGCCGCCCGCGGGCTGCTGTCACTTTTCAGATTGTTGGCACTCATCACAATCAAGGAGTTCACGGCGCATGCAGCCATGGCGCCAGGCTGTCACTCTCTGTTTGGGCTTCCATTTAGCCCTAGGCCTGTTTCCCCCAGCAGCCTCGGGACCCCGCCATGGTTTGGGTAGTATGGGCAGGCAAGCCGAAAAGGAACTTGAGGGCAGGGAAGCACCGGCAAGAAGCAAACTTTTCCGTCCTAAAGGCAGAATTCCAAGGTGGGTATCTGCAGGAAGAGAAGTAATTTCGGTAAGAGCCTGGACTGTCTGAGTGGCATTTTAGCCAAGGGGCCGTGCACTGGATAGTGTTTCCTCCCCAGATGTTTCACACTGATTTATTTCCAGTTTCAGCAGCACTGAGGGTTAGCAACACAAACACATCCCAGTGAATCCCAAACACAGATTACATTCTTTCTCAAGGCAAAGGGACCTTTGAGAGACTGCAGCAAATATTCCCGACAACACAACATTCCTGCATTTGCTTTGTCTGTGGCCAAGATACTCAGGGATGATTTATGCAAGCTTTTCATATAACAAATGTGTGGCGAAAACCGCACGAATCCCTAAAGTCCTGTCCTGCCAGTAGGAAAGTGAGGAGGACAAAACACTACTGTGCTTTGGCTCTAGGATGAAAAGCGACCAAATAGAAAGGCACCTCAGAAAATCGTGGACTGAGGACAGTCCCTGAAGCCTCTTAATTATTATTTATTCTTTTAGCTGATGACTTTCTCCAAAGCAGCTCACAATGCTAGGATTGCAGACTAAAACACTTACCCATTTTACCCATTTTTACCACAGCGGTTCAGGGTACGTAGCTTCATCAAGGGACCTGCAGTACCATTGGGGACTCAATCCCCAGTCCCATGGCTGTAACCACTAAACCACCTCCTGCCTCTTACCAGAATACACCCTTATCATGTTGCTCGGCGTTCACTTTCATAATTTTGCTGGAACAACTCCACCAGATCCTTGCATTAAATTTCGGGTGTCCCACCCCTCTCCTCAGATGCGACAGCAGCCGATATCCTGTCGTCTGCTCAGTCTCATTCGTGTGATACTGGGATGCTTCTCCAGCAAGGGGATGAGGTGCTTCCAAAACTCAGGTGTTTCTCTGCCAAGAAAACTCATGCTGCCCTTATGATTATATTTTTATTACTGTACTGTACTGTTATATTACTGTACTCACAGGCTGAGTGGCCTCTTTAATCCTCGTACATTTTGCACAGCTTCCCCTGTAGGAAAGGCCCTGCTGTTTAGTTGACACTTTTATGCTACAAAAAGGCCATAAAAGCCCGGCTCCTTGAAAAACAGACTGAAATCACGATTCTCAAAAATCAAACATTGCCTTTTAAGTCTGTGTGAACACAGGCGAAGAATTATTTACAATATAGTCTTGACTTTAAGAAAATCACAGTTTCACAAACCCAAAATCTTGCCTGTGCCACCGAGTGGTGATTAAGAATGACTCTGGGGGCAAAGCTTCCCATTTAAATGAAAACTTGAACATTTTTTATGAGGATAACAAACACCAAAGAAGAGAAGAAGAGCAAATTTTGAGCTGAAAAAGTCCTGGAGATGATTTGAAAATGTATAAACTCCAAGCAAACGGATAGGAGGAAGCCCTGCAGATCTTGGTGAGGTTCAACACCATGTTTTCCAGAAGGAAAGACCATCAGAAAGTCACTCTAAGACTGTTATCTATTTTTCAAGAGCTTTTCAAAGTAGTAAATACAGCATCCAAGTCCACATCAGAGAGTTTCCCATGTACGCTTGGGCAGGAGATTGGGTTTGATATTGGGGCACCAAGCAGCTGCTCACATCCAGCCCCAGCCCCAGGCTCGTCGGTAACAGAACCCTTCTGCCGGCTGATATTCTTCTATCAACCGTAATTGCGTGCCTGCTCACCTTGGAGGGCAGATAAAGTGGAACGCTGGCAGGTCATTCCTTACCACGGCGTCCTCTTGCCCGCCTGCAGCTGTTCTACAAACCCCCAGGCCGCCAGCCGCTTTGGCCTCGTGCATCACAACGTCATGAGCAAACTTCAAAGACCTTCTCATTTCAAATGATTCTCCAGGTGCTGTGAACCTCAAGTGGCCCAGCAGGCCTGACACTAGACAAATGAGGCTTTTTTCAAGTCTTGCTTCGCTGTGCAAAGAGCGGAGCTGCGCAATATTTCGACTACAAGCACAAATGTCCAGCGGGAAGAAACCCAAAGAACACAAATGCACGCCATGGGGCTTGTTTATAATTATAATTCATAACCTCTGAATATGTCTAGCCACACTCTTGGTTTTCATCATTATTACTTATTTTTTAATAGCATTTGCGGTGGTAAATTCCACATAGCGGAGCACTGCAGAGCACAGCAGCCAAGGCTGCGGCCTCTTATTGTCATTTTTTTATTACAGCCTTCCACATTCTCGCACATGAGTGCAACTGGCAACATTGTGTCCAATGCTGAGTGTGAAACAAAGCAAATATAAAAGCAATGAGGCGATGGAAGTGGAACCAAACCTGCTGCCTAATGGTTGCTCTTTGCAGGCCTCTTCCAGGACAGAGGAGCCTCCTGCCTCCATGCTGCCGAAAACACTGCACGGCTCTCGCCACAGCACAACTCCATGGCTGGACTGAACTACTATAAGTGCTGCTTTCTCCATCTTAGTGGAGCGTTAAATTTCTGCCGCTGTGCTGGCTGACTGGCACCGAACCGTGGCCATGCCCCTGAGAAGCAGAAGGCGCTCCAGCAGGGCCTGCAGCCTCCTGAGTTCCCTCTGTCCCAGCAGCCAGGAGCACCACGAGGAGGAGTGCTCACCTGGGAAGGAGGCTCATAATTCATCCGCAAGAACTGCTTCTGCCTAAAATGCCAAAAATGGTCCAGCAGCTGTTAAGCCGAACTTTGTCCGTGCGGCCAGAATCCGTCCTTTCCAAAATATCTGCCGTTCGAACTGCGCTGCTATAATAAAATCATCAAAGGGT
The DNA here is from genome assembly GCA_018136845.1 of Heterotis niloticus. Taxonomy (NCBI): domain Eukaryota; kingdom Metazoa; phylum Chordata; class Actinopteri; order Osteoglossiformes; family Osteoglossidae; genus Heterotis; species Heterotis niloticus. The sequence goes on from CM030895.1 coordinate 17,247,028, forward strand.
CCCGCTACATCAAAGAGGTCGTTCTGCAGCTTAGCGTGAATCTCCGGAGTTCAACGTCTGCGTGAACGCCTTAAAAGTTACGCATGCATTTAATTCTGACTTTAGGTGGTAAATGCACTTTTTAGCAGCGGACTCTGAGTTCGGGGCTTTGCAGCCGAGACGCTGCCCGCAGAACTGGACGAGAACCGGATCGCTTCGCCTCTTGCACATGCGGCCACGGTCGGGTGAAGCACGCTTTCTATTAGCTGGTTTTCTTTGTCTAAGGAGACTGCAGCCCTCGAACAGCTGGAGGAGTGACCGTGGTGGTGGCGAACAACAATAAATAACAATAAAGAAGAGCAAACTATTACAACGTGTAACGGGTGCCGCTCAGCAAGACGCGCGCGATCCCGCCTCGGCACCCCTTGGCCAACAGCGCTGTCTTTTTACCACACTGCACCCCTCTTTACCACAGCAGCGCTCTTCGGAACGCTGCACCCCAGTTTCGGTCCTTCAAAATGCCATCTTCCCGTGACTTCGTCACGAAAGGGGAGTGAGGCACGCAGCTGGCGGATTTCAGGGACTCGAGGCAGCGACCGCTGAGCATCTTCGCCGGTCCCGCAGCCCTCGCGCACCGCGATCTCCAAAAGTCCTGCTGAAGGCATCCAAGCCAACGTCTCCTGGACCCTCGCAACCGTAGTACCCCGCCTGCGTCTTACCTTCGTCTAAGTTGTGCACCTCGTGCTAAACCACGCACAGGATCCCCATCAAGCCTGGCGCGGGGTGACGCGGCGATGCCTGCGGCGCTTCGGTGTCGGGATCCCGCGTCTGTCGGCTGTGCGGAAGTGCCAAGCGGCGCCGTGGCTCCCCGGTTTGCGGACAAAGTGCGGCGCGAAGGCGCCTTCAGCCCGTTCGCCACGCGGGCGTCTGGTCTACGTCGCGGCTGCCTGGATCGGAGCTTCTGCCCAAAACACACACACACACACACCTTCTCGCCCGCACTCTGTTTGTGTGTGTGTGAGAGAAGCAGGAAGGAAGCGCAACTGAACTGAACTGAACGGAACAAGGCGCTCTTTTTGTCACAGAGAACAGAGCAGGGCTGCAGGGAAGAGCAGAAAGAAAGAAAGAACGGGACAAGAAGAAAGGTTTCCAGCACGAATCCCGAAAGACCAGAGCTGAAGAGAACTTTCCCTATTTTGTCCTCCTGAAAATGATCCTCCCTCTGAAAGACAAACGTGAGATCTACTTGACAGAAGTAAACCCAGGTTAGATTCTGAATTCACTAACAAGCGGCACTGAAGCACTGCGGAGCAAATCTTCCATTCCTTGTCCATTTGAACCGCTCATTTGTCCAGGCGGTTTGCAGTTTTACAGGTGTGAGTTTGACTCTTGAGTTGCTGAAAATCTGGGTTATATGCACATTGTACTACGTTTTACCACCCTTCTGCACCTGTCCCTCCTCTTGCGCCAATTTAACCCGCTGCCACCTCAGTGCCACGGCCACACATATCCCTGTGCTGCACCAGAATGTGCCACCTTGCTGTGTGAGTGGCACCTTTAGCTCCACACTAACAGACCACACGGGGAGTTTAGGCGATTCACACACTTACCTGCTCTGCACCAGGTATTACTGTCCTTTGGTGCCTATCCCACTGCTCACACCAATTTAACCCCCACCTCAGGGGGCTGGGCAATGATGCAGTATTATTAAGGGGTGTAAAATGTGCGCTGCGAAGTGCTGCTTCTGTGAAGCCACAGTGAAAGGTGTCTAAAATTTTGCGTATGCTGAAACTGTGTAGTACAGCTGTGTCACAGTGCAAAGGACAAAAGGACTAAATTATGTTTAGACATTTATCAGAAAATTAAAGAAATACACTGTGGCCTTGTCTGTTTTCAGTCATATTAAAATAGCAAAAACAATTTTAAAAGGAACATGTGCAGCAATTTATTCCTAAAAAATTAAAACAAGTGTAAATTGTAAATTGCTAAATTATAATTTTATTGCATGAAAGTGTAAATAGAAAGTTTCTATCTTGGAAAAGTATAGGTGGGTACTGTAAAATGGTTTTTAAATAGTGCATTCTGTGTTCGGTATTGGCCAAGAATAAAGATCTGCTCTCTTGTATTTTAGTCACAATGGCTTGTGTGCGTTTTGCAAAGCCCACCGAGTTATTTGATTAATTTGTTTCTTGCGGCAAAAACCAATGAAGAGGCAATAAAATAAAAGGAAGCTGTGTCACTAAGAGCACTAAACTGTGGATGGAAAATACAAAGCCTGGTGGCTTCTCATTTGAATGAGACTTGCTGCCTGATAGGTGGTATGAAAATTAATTTTCCATGGTCCATAATTGAGCAGAGTGAAAACACACGCATTGCGCCGACGACACCCCTGTTAGCAGCACGCTGACAGGAAAGGTTACCTTTCGCAAAGCCTCCTCACTGCCTTTCAGACATCAGACCTGCACTGCTTTCATGCATTATTAAGTGATATTATACTGAGAAGGTGAGGGACTGGCAGCGACCTGAGTTCAGGAATTAACCCACTGTGTAAAATGCTTATTTGTCTCTCCTTTGTCTGTAAAATGCTGTTTTGAAACTCAGTTTAAGTGTTTCTGTACAGTTACTGCCATCACATACATGTAAAAGACATGTAAAGATTGCAGGTTGTTTAGCGAATGCAAGTATTTCTCATTCTAAGGTGTGTGTGTGTGTACTTCTTATGCACCTCACTTCAACACGTTCAGCTCAGGCTGTCCGTATTCTCCTGACCAAACAAATGTGACGACAGGGTGTTCGAATGAAGCGGGGGGCAGCAGAGTGCAGACAAGCAACAGCCTCCATGGGAATGCGGGGGTCACAAGGTCGCTCTTGGCCTCTTTCCAGAATGACCCTCTCTTCGCAAAGCCCAGTCAGATGTGAATCACTGACTGTGTTTGGTCTGATCTGCAAACTCTCTGAATGAGGTCATAAGAAATGCCAAGACTTCACTCTCGTGGTCTTCTCTATAACACTAAATATAAATAATGAAAGTGCATATAGTTATTTGTCGTTCCCGAACTGAGTGAAAAACTTTCAAAGCTACACTGTCACTTAAATGTGGACAGAAGAAACTGTTTCTCATAAATTAATAAAAGTGTGCGTAATGAAGTTTATATTTTGCAAGGCACCACTTAAGGAAACAAACGTCACTTCAGGGAAAGCGGCGTCAGTGTTTATTAGAAGAACTCAATTATCGGTGCGGCTTTTAATGCCGACAAACGGGATTCAATGCTTTCAGACGGCAAATCGCAGGCCGCGTTCGCCACCTACAGGTCGACACCGGTAACGCACTTGAATCAGAAGTAAACAACACACCGGCTGAGCATGCGCAGTGGACCGGGGTGTCAGCCGCCTGAAACGAGCGTGTTTACCGGAAAGGTGAATTTGGACAAAGGATCTGGACAGCTAATGCGTGCAGTAAACATGCTTTCGCGACGGACACTACTGGATAGGACGACAGTAAAGAGTTATAAAACTTTGCGAAACTTTCAGCTTTAAAACCCACGGAAAATCAGTGGCCAGTGCAGTAATAACAGTAGGATAGGTTTTGTGATCGATTTCTTTTTTTTTTTTCCTGCCGAACTCGCTTACTTTCATGAAGTGAGAATCCGAGACCTTTTAAAAAGAGCAACCTGGCCACAAACTCCATCCACACAATGAAATAAACTCAACAGGTGGCAGCATAGACCACATCACATTTAAAAAAAAAAAAAAAAAAAGTTTTTCTAAGAAAAAATTGTTTTCGTCACACATTCCGTAGAAGTTAGACGTAAGGTCAAGTTCACCCCAGGCGGAACGGTGGAAATGAAGAAATAAATAAACAGGAAAGGAAACCGCTTTAAATATGTGTGACTACTGAGCTATACGAACGTCGGCGGTGATGCAAACGCATTAGAACGAATAACTGCCTCAGTCGTGTATTTTCATGCGTAAGAGCAACTCTCGGGAAGTACATGTGCGTCATCATAAGGCAGCCCTGTACTGCGCTCAATTCCTAGACACTGGCTCGGCATCACTCATCTGTCTTCATGTTGCGGCTCACTACTTCACTAGAATTAGAACTACTACTTAGCATGGAAAATTTTGTTATCATTATTACTTTTAAAAAACGTACATAATGATCTCCTTTACTGCCCCTCACATGTATTTAGAACATCTCGGTAAATACCTCGGTTAATTTCCCTATTTTATGATGACCTCATACTATGTCCATCTCACACGCTACACAGTTTTATTAATATTAATTTTACAAGTTGCTTATGTTCACCTCTAGCCACCGACAAGGTGCCTTCCGCAGCCTTTCGTTACCACGTTTCCACTGTACAAAAACACTGTTAACACGAGTACAGTGGGCCCGTCCAATGAGCAGATAACCCAGCGCTGATTGGTTTCCCGCCTCTGTTTTCCGATCATTTCATTGGTTGTGGCGAACAGTACGCACGCACGTTAACTTTATTGACAGCGGATAAACCAATGGGAATGCACGTTCTAAGAGTCGCTTCCTTCGCGTTATTGACAGTTACACATCTAATGGATACCGACGGGGTAGACACCGCCTCTCCAATAGGGACGGCCGATTTAGAGCCGCAAGGCCAATGGGAATGTCCGGGAGGCGGGGATTTTGCCGTCATGCAATCAGACTCCAGAGTTGGTAAACAGCTTTGACCTCATGGTTCGAAGCGCACAGCGGAGAGGAAGGCGTGTGCGGAGCTTGTCAGATTTTCCTCGAACTTGGTGGTAAGTGAGCTTTCCAGCTTAAAAATATAAATGAATCTTTATGTGAAGCACAGCGCAGTATAGGATTGCTCACACCGACTGAAGCAAGGTCGTTCTTCGTGCTGCGACTTTTTCCGGGTGCTGGTGCGTTCCTGCAGCTGCGCAGCCCTGTGACCACGGGGTGAGTAACGGGGGCCTCCATGGGCGACGTGACGACTGCGAGGTGCCATCCGCCCCGAACCCTGGAAGGACAATGGAATAATGACACCCTTGCCTGTCTGTTTGCGCAAAACATGAAATTGACATAATGGCGGGGTCGGCAGTCTGCTCCCAAGTTAAACTAAACCAGGAGCCTGGCGGAAAGAGGGCGCTCGTTTTGGACAAAACTGACACCGAAGTTAAACGTTTTGCGCCAACCCACATCTTCTGTTTTCTTATCTGGAAAGAGTGTCGAAATAATGTCCTGTTGCCCAGGTTGCGTTCTTTATATTAATTTGTGTGTTTTCCGAGGACTTTTAGGCACTGCTAGTTGAGCTGAAAATTCAACATGGACTTTCACACGAACGGGAAGGATTATGAACTGCAACCGTAACGCCTGCCGTTTTTTTTTTTGCTCTGCTCTGCTTTGCTTCGCTTCGCTTCAAATGCCAGCTTGTGTGAAGCTTGACATCGGGTCAGGTTTCCTGCTGCTGCTGCTGCCCCCCAAGGACACAAATGGGTAAATGGAGCGCCATGAGGGTCAAGGACAAAGTTCTCACTGGGGTCCAGAGCAACATCTTGCCTAGAAAACTGTCAGTACGGAGCTGCTACGTGAGCCTGTTGTTTGCAGGATTCTGATCGGGAAGGAGCATTTCTGTGGATCTGTGCGATGTTTTGCTCCTGATGCCTGTACACGGTCTCCTCATTTGCATGTACTGTTCATTCTGGAAACGGGGTAGTCGGTTATCTTCGATAGTTTTGCCATTGCGGTGTGTATGGCAGTACACAAACTAGGAAACGAGACTTAAAGTCGAGCTTCATTGACCCTTATTATGACTTGGAGTTGTGATGTTATCTAAGTTATTGTTACTCTAAGGCCTAATAATAATAATGGGTAACTGTAATCCATGTTAAAAATGGCCTAGATTGCATATAACAGCCAGTCACAGCAGGGGTGGAAATCTGGCACCCTGATAAGATTTTTAACAGCTGCACGTGCTCTTGTGGCAGTGACCTGAAGGAGGTTCTGTTTCATCTGGACCTGTTTTCAGTTAGCAGAGGCTTATCTGCAAGGCCACCAGGGAGGTGGTTCAGCAGTAAACGGCACGAGTTTATTTAGGTGCTGTTGATATTTGCCGTGTTGCTCTGGTTTCCCCAGGCTTCTGCAGGGATCACTGTTGTGTTGCTTGGTTGGTTCCCGGTCTCAGTTTATCCAGGAAAGTTTCTGTGGTTGAAAAAATGTAAGCAGTGTCATGGAACCAGACTCGCAGAATAAGCGTGAACCGCGTGGAAAGCCGCTCACCGGGGCAGGACCGTAGTCCACCTTGTCAGCTTCTTTAAAAATCCAGCTGAAAAAATAGCAATGGTGTAATATTTTAAGCTTTGACACTTACTTTGGGTAAAAAGAGTATCAGTATATTGTATGATCTAAGGGGCGGCATAGTGGATGAGCAAGGAGCACTGTTGCCTCGCAACCCCGGGCAGGTTTGTCATGAGTGCAAATTCTGTTCAGTCTGTATGGAGTTGACGTGTTCATCCTGCGTCTCTGTGGGTCTCCTCGCACAGCCCAAAAATGTGCACTCAGGGTAATTGGTTACTATAAATTAGCCTTAATGTGTGCATGTGAGTATGACTGGGTGTGTGTGGTCACCTTGCAATGCGTTGGCATCCCATCCAGTTGAACTTTCACAGTCTCTGCTTCCAGGACATTCTCATGACCTCTGTGATTGTGCTCAAGCTGAGCAGTTTCTAAAAATGGATGGATGAATGTATATCTAATTGATACCCAAAATTGCATGGTTACTTATTTTTCTTATTTACTTTGTGGTGGCAGATTTCTCAGATCACTCTTGAGATTTTTCATAGAGGCAAACACCCTCTAAATATAGTGCACTGATGTGTCTGATCTCTGGACGGGTCCATCACCTTCCCTTTGAATGCTGAGAAATGCCGTCATCGCTGGCAATGGTACCACTTTCTTCATCTGCAGAATATGAGGGCTGCAAGGACTGGTTATAAACAGAGCAGTGTTGTCCTTGTTGGAGATGATGTGCTTCATTTCTGGTACAGGTGAAAGAGTGAGATCAAATGAAGCATTATGATTACAGTAACTGCTCATTCAGCTTTTACGGTTTATGGGGGGGGTTGAAGAGAGAATAAAATATGGGTTCTCACTATGATGCTGAAATTGTATTTTTTTTATAACTTTGGGCTTTTCTGCAGCTTTTTACTTCCTCATTTTGGTTCCTCTGTACCAACTGGGATGTTTTCCATTGCTCAAATGGCCATTCACACCCTGGTGGCTTTTGCAGTTGTAGGTTTAAGCAACAGGCCTAACATGTCCAGTGTTAGATGCTAAAGGCACTTGCTGTCATGTTGGCCTCTGCTAAACAGACAGTCTGCCATGTCCTTCTCTAAATGCCCATGGCAGAGTTCATGCACAGATTGCAGAGAAGCTGCCTTCTCTGTTCTCTTTCGCAAACAGAGCTGAAGGTTTGACTTCCTTCTTGTTAGACTCCCTCTTTTTTTTTTCTTTTTTTTTTTTTTTTTTTTTTTAAGGCACCTTCTGTTGCAGAGCTGTGCCATGTTACTCGCTTACTCCTGTGCCACCTACTTCAAACAAACACCCTGCTGGCTGACAAAAAAACAGCATGGAAATGTGTTTCAACATGCTTCCTGTGCCTGCACAGAGAGTCCAGGCTACCTTGGCCAGAAAAACAATGCAGGAATGTTAGGCCACTCCCATTGAGGTAAAAGAAAAGGCTTTGCAGCCAGTTTGCTATCTCTGCGCACTGGAGCGGGAAAAGGCTTGAGCTGGCCTAACTGCATGCAGCAGGGTTTGCAGTTTAGAAAAAGGCCACAAGTGCACAGCAGACCACCACCTTCTCTTCACTGGAGTTGTCTCTAATCTTCACATAGTTAGCTCTCTGTATTGTCCCTGCGCACGTACCTGGATCATGGTGCACAGAAAAGGTGTGCACCTTCATGTAAATGCCCCTTTGAGCCATTTAATGGCTCTCTGTCAAACCGCACTGTGTAGACTGGACATGGAGTGCCAGCATGGGCTTAGAAGGCTGCTGTTCTGTCTGCAGCAGTTAAGCAGTAAACCTGACAGGTTCTGTGCTTTAATCACAGTGCCACCTGGAGGTGTGAATGAAACACAAAATAAAAGTCAGATCAGGCAGGAGAGCAATCAACAGAATGCTACCGTGGTCCTGAGGCTGCATGTGTGTGTGGTGGGGGGGGGATGTTCCTGAAAAGAATTGGAAGCTAAGCCATTGTTTGCACTAGTTGAAGGCCTGGGTTGTTTGTGTATGTGCATGTCTAACGGTAGTATTACTTGTGTTGAGTGTGGTAGCAAGGGACCCAGATCACACAGAAAACTGGGGACGCATGGGGTTTTAGCTTGGTAGCACAATCACCTGGCACCACTTTCCTGAATGCTGTACTACTCTTCTGCCACAGCACAGTGGGTTATGTTAACCATTTGGGAGCGTAAATAAGGAGGTTTGAGCAGGTTGCCGTTAGCGTGAGCTAAGCTAAACTTCAGGGCCGGCAGACGAATTGTTCTAGAAACTAATCTGTCAGTGAAAAATACAGTACTGCCTATAATACTGAAACATAATAAATATATTTTTGTTTACATTTATAGTCTATGTTTAAAAGGTCTTTTCATATTGCTCAGTATTATAATTTATGTTCAGGAGCAATGTGTAGGCAAAAGTGAAACAGAATTGCTTTGGATAAAGTTCTTGGTTAAACAATGAATAATGAAGAATGTTTGCTTGTTAGATTTATGGGATTGAATTAGTGAAGTCTTAATTTTGTACCAGTCAGGGTAAGGCTTTGTGTGAAACATCACTGGCATGAAAGTCCATACATTCCTGAAGCTAAAGCTAGGCACCAAATTCAATGCGTACTGAAAAGTTGCAGGGTTGTGGTGCTTTGTGGGTAATGTAGTTCTTTAAAAAATATAACGACTTGGCCCCAAGTCAATAAAACAAAAGCTGTAGCTCATTAAAGCAGTTTCCCCATAGAAGCAATGAACAGTGGCTTATGTCGAGCCTCCTGTTGGGCTAAACTAGTGCTGCGTGTTTACTGTGTGATGTGTGGTAATCCTTTTTATTTAGACTACTAATGGACCTGCGAGTGGTCAGTGACCTGGAATGAGTCCAGGGCTTAATCCTGATTACCAGTTATAGGGCCACACTGATTCCTCCACCATCTTTCCTCTAAGCATGAGCTCAAGGTGTTATCCTCAAGAGACCCACATTTTTGTGTCTCTGACCAGTTTTTTCAAGCCAGGTATGCTTGGCAGTTGTCCTTGCAACCCTGGGCTGAAGATTAATTAAGATTTTCTTCAAGTAAAGGAGCACTATGCTACATGCTAATGACTGAAAAGGCATTTTTGCAACAGCTGTAAATGCATAGAAGTCAGTTTGTTTATTTTATTTTATTTTGTTTTATTTTTAGAATTCCTGTTAACACAGTGATGGGTGCAGTGAAATAATTTTCCAAACTGCAGACTTCCCGGGGGGGTTGAGCAAACCGTCCGCAAACATCTTTCCAGTCAGTCATCGCAATCCCGCTGTCTGGAGGATGAAACAGTTGGTACTTCGCTTTCGGTGTAAACAGATTAAACCCTGAGAAGCTATGGCTCTGGCAAAATGAGGTACAGCCATGGTTTGCCATGAGCCTCATAGACAGTCTTGGCTGTGAACAAGTCGCATCTCCTTTTTGACATACGTATGTTTGCTCTGCACTGGTGACATCACTTCATTGAAATTTGGCTTTTCTCTGCTCTGGCAATGTTTGATTCTTTCTTGTGACCCTGTTGCTTGTGTTGTATTCAGCCCATAAACTCAGGTGGAGCACAAGCTGACTGGATGTAAACATGATGTCCACTGTCTGAGGATTCCTGTCAGATTATCGGACACATTTTATAGAGCTATTTTAACAAAAAGCATTTCAGGAATTGGAAACATTAGACTGGTTGTGCGTTTGTGAAGGGGCTTGGTGTACAGTGCATTGGGGCTTGAAGTCCACCTGAGGGCTCACACCTGCTTTAGGGTGAGGTTGTTGAGCCCCCTTTGGGACCCTATGAACAAGATGGGGGAGGGTGAGATGGTATACAAAAAACAGCACTTGTAGAACAAAAAGTTGCTGGGTTTGCTTCTATGTGCATGGTTGATGGTGGGGAGTGTCCAGGAGTTTGGCCTATTACTTCCCTCCCAAAATTCATTTTGCACAAAACCTACATTTGGGATTTCTTACGTGTGGAAATTCAGAATATTAAACATTTTTATGGAGACGTGCATGATATTTCTAATTTCTCAATTACCACAGAAAAAGAAAGGGAATTGGTCCTGAATTGATTGTTAAACTGGCAGTAATATTACTGAGTCATTTTATCCTCCTATCTAAAACTCTCCTCATGTCCGTGTGTTCAGGTGTGAACGGAATTTATCATGGCGGGCGATATGATCCTGCTGGCACGAGGTTTGGCCAAGCTGAGCCAGGCCATAGTGGAGGCTCAGACAAGTGCCCTCCGCAACTCAGGAGGTCTTGGGATGTCTACCAGGATGGCACAGGTGGGTCTGGGTGCAAGCCTTTATTAGGGTGTTCATCTGCCCAGCTTCCTGTGGTCTGTGAGGTACAAGTCCAGCTCATACTGGTTTTTTACTGAGGAGACTAATCAAGGTGTTGGCAACTTCTTTGTTCACATTCCTGTCTGTCTCAGGGCTTCAGTGGACAGCAGCAGAATATCCCAGAACCAGGGCTGCATGAGGACCTCCAGTACAGTTTCACAGGGGCAGAGGAGAACCATGCTGGTTCTGGCAACAATGGAAGCAAGTCTGCCACGGGAGGTGGGCCAGCCGGGCCGCTTGGTCGCACCTCTGGGAAGGCTGGGAACAAACTCTTCGAGGGCTACAAGGACCCTAGCAAGCAGTTCTCGGGACCAATCCGCTTCTACCATCAGGAGCACTCCTCAGTCGGCGGCCTCACAGCAGAGGACATTGAGAAGGCAAGAGAGGCCAAGAGGAGTGAGATGAAACCCCACAGGCAGATGGTATGGATCATGCCCCCCCCCCCTCGTTTTCTGTATTCATTCCACTATTCTTTCTCAGTCAGTATGTTGAGGTACAGCAGCTTATCACTGTACCACAAGAGCCACAGAGCTCCTCCTCAGGGTTTATGCATCTAAAAAGCTTGATCGCTGCCTTCTTTTTATGCACAGCTTTTATTTTTTCAAGCCACAGACTTGACATTTGGCACACAAATTCAAAGTAAGGTTTTTGTGTTGTCAAGTTCATTAAGCTCCAAAAAGGCTGCTTACTGTCCTGAACATTTAAAATTCAGGCTCGACAGAGGCTTGGTGATGTCACATGCAGAACAACTGTAAAGGTAATGCAGCCACTTTAAGGGTTTAATTTACATGGTGTGCTAATACTTTTTACTTTCCACCACTACACTTCTTGACCTGAGCAGCAAGGGAAAACTCAGCTAGTATACTACTAAAGGTGTCATTTTGTCTTTATGTAAACACGGTATGGTTATAAATATGCTAAATATACCGTAACTATGCTGAAATCAGTGTTTCATTTTTGTATTTATTAGCAATTGTTCAGGACAAGTTGACAAATTTATGATTGGGCTGCACAAGTTTATTTCAGACAGATCAGTTGTATCACCAGATAGTAAAATCTCTTTATCTGGAGTTTCAGTGTTGGTTAGTGTGTCACTTCCTTGCCAAGTCTTTGTAAACAGGAAATTTGATTGCAAGAACATAGAATATTTGAAATATGTAAGCACTAACAATTGGGTCATAGATATTTTGTCATACAGGTATGCGTCACCTAACGACAGGGATGCGTTCTGAGAAATGTGCAGTTAGGCCATTTTGTCATAGTGTGAGCATCATAGAGTGCACATGTGCTGCGTCACATCCGGTTTGGCTTGTATGTGGTACAGCCAGTTCCTAGGCCCCAAACCGCCATCGTATATGCAGTCCATTATTGACCAACATATTGTTAAGCGGCGCATACCTGTATATTAATCTGTAATGTACTTCACAATGAGAGTTTTAGTATTTATTTCAGATAAAGCATTTTTGAGGTATAGTATTGACAGTAATGTGTTTTAGGAAAGGAAAGGTGAGATGTCTCACTCCAAACCACTTACACGGATGTTTTAAGACATGAAAGCAGAATGGATTGCCAGCGTGCGTTTTGGGTTTTTCCTGACCTCTGTTAACACTTTATCTTGTAGGGGTAAGCTGTGTTATTCCAAATACAAAATATGGCTTTTCCACAGTGTGAACTGTAATCATTACATTAGCAAATTCTCTTCATTTCTTATTTTTTCATTCTTTCTTTTTCCTCTTTTTTTTTTTTTTTTTTTTTAGCTCAGTGAGAGAGCCCGAGAGAGAAAAGTACCAGTTACGCGGTTAGGGAGGCTGGCCAATTTTGGAGGTAAGGCTTGCGGTACTGCATCTTTTCCAAACAGTTGTCCAGCACTCTGCCCTGAAGGCTGCTTGTGGCATATTCTGACTTGACTCGTAGCAGTGCAGCTTACACTACAGAGTACACAGTCTCATGTCTGAGCCATTTATGTCCCCATGCTGAGATTAACTCTAAAGTAGTCACTGACTGTCTTGACCATTTCTTGTTCACTTATGAGTAACAAGAAAGCCAAGTGGTTAAGCAGTGTGGCTTGCATCCAGACAACGAAACGTTTGTATCCCAGCAAAGGGGTTCTAATATACTCTTCACCTGGCTTGTTTCCGCTAGCTTCTGGCTGCCAAACTGAGCAAATGTATAGCAAAGCAGGACATTTTAAGGGAAAGGAATGAAAGGATAGATTTTGTACTAGCATGGACAGTGCGACCCTGAAAAAACTGCAGTCAGACCAAATGAACACATTACAAACTCACTTCATCCATTCCCTGAGATAGTACAGTGCATCTTCAGACCTTAAATAAAACAAATTGGCAAATACCTAGCAGAAGCAAGGTTGCTCATTTGTCCCCCACACACCATTTACTCATTAGCGCCTTTTTAAAATGTATTGCTAGGATGAGCTTAACATGTATGCTTTTTTTTTTTCTCCCCACACATATTAAGGGTTATTTTAATTTTTTAAATATGAATAAAGCATTTCAGTGCAACAAAATGCATTTTAAACTTGATTTGTACATTTTAATTAAAAACTTCAAGAATCTTTAAATTTGCCTGTGGTTTTATATCTTGGGAACTTCTGCACCTTCACTCTTGTTGACCACACCAAGGAGCTGGATGGCAAATGGCAGCCTAGTACTTTACTGTCACGCTACACTTGCTATGTTTAAAAATGAACCAAAATGCTGACAAATGTTTCACATTTAACTTTGGTTCCCTCATTTATCTGTGGTGAATTATTTTGAATTCAGTAAAATAATGTTTTTGAAGTTTAATGAAATATTAGCATTAGGTTCACCTCTTATGTGTCCCCGTGCTCAGCCCAGTTGGACTGGGTTTTCTAATTGCATTTTAATGTGCTGTTCTTTTGTTAAAACTGTAACATATTTTGCAGTTTGACAAAATCCATTACTACATTGTGGACGGTATTTAGAAATATTGTTAAAACGCAAAGCTGACCTCTGCAGTTTCCTGAAATTGGATTGGCCAATATGCTGTCATGGTTATGAAGGGTAAACATGCTCATCTGCGTTTTGTTGGTGTTTGTGTTATTTTTCCTCCCATTCAGTGCTGTGGAAAATGAAAGCTTTGTGTCCTTAAATGTCTCAACTTAATAGTGTCTCACCCTTGGGAGTGAACTCTTTATCATCTCTCCCAGCATCATTTGCACTTCTACCACTAGCAAGATATGGCGGTATGTTTGGCCAGGGTGAGGTGTGACCACATTGAGGTCTCCAAGGTCACATGCGCTTTAACCACTCATGGGTCAGACTGTTGCTAATTGTACACCTCAGAGGAAAGTTGGACTTGTTTGGGTGGATCAGGTGATGTCAAAGGCCTAACGTAGCAAAAGTGTAGTAAACCTCCACTCCAGATGTGAAATGCTTCTTTTGGTCTCTAACTGAATAACTGGCCATAGATACATTTATTTTAAAAAAAGGCTCCAGAAAGTTCCAGCTGTCACTCAGAACATGCAGTTAATCCAGCCTTCTGTAGCCTGATGTGTAGAACAGAAGTTCAGTTGGTATCTTCTCTCATCTTGTCCTCAGCTCGATAGGAAAGTATGCTGAGAACAGCCAGATCATTTTCACTTGAAGTTTCATACCCTACTGGATTAGCAGCTAATTTCCCAACTGATGTTTCAAGTGAAAGACCAGCCAACCAGTGCGAGCCAAGGAGGATATGTTGAGAAATGATCTGCCAGCACAAGGGGCTCTGCTCACAGGCGTTCGTGCCTTTGGGATGAGCGCAGTGATCCACGTAGGTCTGAGTCAGGAATGGAGGGTGGAAGGGCTGTTTGCAGAGGGGCTGTGGAGCTTTTCTGCAGCCACTACGCTCTGCTCCATCATTAAAGATTTAGGGTTGATCATTGAAACTACCGGACTCCTCTGGCACTCTGAAGTCCTTGATTCAGCCTGGAGTTCTTTCTTCTGCAGGTTATGTGCATATCTAATAATGTTTATTAAATTTACTCAGTGATTGACTCGTGCAATAGTAGGGATGTAAACCCTAATTCTAACCATAACCTGATGCCCATATGCATACCTTTCGTCATTTGGCTGGTGGGAGAGTTGGTAGGATTGACAAATTCAGTGGGGAAAGGAAGCTCCTGACTCGTTGAGCTTTAGTGCTGCGATTGAGCTGAAGCTGAAAAATTATCTGAACTGCATGTTGAAAACACTGCATATCCTTATATTTTTAAACGTGTGGTTGCCAGGGTGACAGAGTGCCGAACAAAGCTTCTAGGAGCAGGGAATGATAAGCGTATGGAACTTCTCAGTCCATGCCTCTCTCTGAATCCTCTTGTCTGCGGGATAGATTTTGTTTTCAGCTCGACAAACCTTTTACAAAACACTGCCAGCTCAAAAGCTGCATTTCTCCTGGACTGCAGTAAATGTTTTTTTTGCCGTTGTTTAGTTCCCTACAGCAAGACTGCTCACTGTGCCAGATTGTCTATTAAGCACCAGTGTAAGTAAAGCCTGGCAGAGCACAGTGTTGGGTGACTAATGGAGGTTTCAACCTCACAGGCTTGGTTTACAGGAGCAGAGCACGTTGAAGGGCACCTGTGGGCACCTCATTCCCATTTCCCTTCTGGTGGTAGAGAAGCAGTCAAGTGAGCCATTTTCTTTCATCCTCTCGGCCAACACATTTGCTGTCTGGCTTAACAGTAAGGCCCCTGGATTTATTCGTACCTGTTGAATTTGGGTGATGGAAGCACAGCAGACCGGCGTTCTGCTGTCTGAGTTGCACAAGAGACAAACTCCAGTTTTGTCCTAACTTGATTTTGTTGAGAGGTTTGGTAGCAATGATGGTGGTGCAAGTGCTCGCTCAAAAGCCACCCCGTGTGATGATGTCCTCATGATCTCAAAGTGGATGATAAGGCAGACCCGAAAGTGGCCGCATTGACAGGGAGAGCCAGCTGGTGTGCAATTGTCAGATAAATATTTGGCGATGCTTCTGATTTCCTCTTATGCACTCATTCCCCAGTCCATTTGTAACTTCTAATGTGTTCAGTGGAAGCGCACTTTGGACTGTGTGACTACACTACTGCCTACCTCAAATATTTTATTTTTTACATTAATTTTGACATACACTAAAATGACACTCTCATATATGTGTGTGTGTGTGTGTGTGTGTGTGTGTGTGTGTGTGTGTGTGTGTGTGTGTGTGTGTGTGTGTGTGTGTGTGTGTTTTCGAGGTCCCTAAGCACATTGCTGTCTTGTTCACCTCTGCTGTCGTACTGTCCACCTGTCAATCTCTTTTTCTTTGTCTGCTAAATCTTGCACATTTACAATTTAAATGCATCACAGCAGGCTTTAGTGTGCGTTAGCAATGGTTTCAGAGGTACAGTCCATTCGGGGATCTCTCCACCTGGGTTAGGATCTACGCCTCAGTGTGGAAACGCTACTGTTTGAAAACCAGTGGGACATGGGGCACCCAAGTCGTATTGCCGTTACCTAACAAATGGTATATATTTAAGTATATTGTGCAAATGGAGGTCTGTTAAATCTAGGGTTTGCTGTATTTTTATTCAGATGATGATTCTTTCCTCTGTATGTTGTATGCAGGTTTGGCAGTGGGCTTGGGCATCGGTGCCCTGGCAGAGGTGGCCAAGAAGAGTCTGAGGTCTGAGGAGAGGAACGGTAAGAGGACACACGTTTTTTACAAAACCATGGTGGATGGGTTCAAATGCAGCGCAAGTGTGTTCATGGCAAACACTGTTGTAGGTTGGTTGAGTCCAGGGGTTCCACATGTAGTTCATTGGCGAAAACTGGTTGAAAAAGCCTTGCCTTTATTTCAGCCTGCAGCGGTCCAGTGCTGTGATGGTCATCCAGCTGAGCTTCTCATCGGCTGACAAGGCTGACCTGTCCTGGTCCAAGGAATATGAGATTTAAGCATACATGTTGCTTAGTCTTCACTCCTTGCCCACTTTCAGCCCTCATTATAAAACACCCCTATTTAGCAACTTGTGTACAGTATATTCTTTGTGAATAATTTCAAAGTTATGTTTGAGAGTATCGGCCCATAAAACGTATTAAGTTGAATTTGTAAATTTGGATTTACTTTAGCTCTAGCTATCGTGTTCACTTTCTGTCCAGCATAGCAGTACTTGACATTATGACCTTGGATTTCTGGGAGTGCGAAGCCTCTGGCCTGGTACCCTTTGCTGTCCTTCAGCTGCCCAGCTCTGGTTCTGCAGACCCCTTACAAAGGTCCCCTGCCAGAGTCTGAGCAGTCCTGCTTGTCTGTAATAGGATCTGTAGCTCAGACATGTCATTTGCAGGTTAATGAGTTAATCTGGACCTACAACTTCATTAACACAGCCAAAAATAGCTCTGTACCCGCCATGCCACAGGTTCCACCCCAACCCAACAGCAAGCCATTCCAGTTACTTGCGTAGCCACAGAGAAATTAATATCAAAGTTCATATGTGGATTGGATTCATATGCAGGTTCTGGAATAATAAAAATGTGATGTGTTCACATGTCTGACATCCAGGGGGAAGAGCAGCAAGAACACTGATTTGTTTAAACACTTGTGGAATGACACGCATGTCAGTTTGTTGAGCAAAATAAATGAGGATGCAAAGATGCCAGGCCAGAAAAGCCAAAAGCCTGTTGTAACATAGTTGGTTTGTAAATAGGCTATGATGTGAAAATGAGTTCTGCCCAGGAATTTCAGCAGCTAGCTGCATCCTATCGTGCCCTTCACGAAATTGTTAGACTGACCAGTGCCTACCAATGTTTAAAAAGTTTTTTTTCTAATTGGCTTAAGTTAATTCAGGTTAGCATTACACAGTAGTGCTGTTTGTTTAGAATGTTTGTCGCAGCGAGACCCAGTGATGTGTTCCTTCCCTTCAGGAGACAAGAAGGCTGTACTTGACTCTAGCCCCTTCCTGTCAGAGGCCAATGCAGAGCGCATTGTCCGAACGCTGTGCAAGGTGCGCGGCGCAGCCCTCAAGCTTGGTCAGATGCTCAGCATCCAAGGTGGGTGTCTCCTCCATGTATTTGCATGGCCCGTGGGCAGGCTGGTGTTTACATGTGCAAGTAGGGTGCTTGCTGTCGTGTCCTACACCAAAAAGCTTCATTCAGCTGGAGTTCCTCAGGCTGAAAAATGGCCAGCTTCTGTGTCCTGCATTAGTGTGAACCCACTCCCACCCAAACACGCACACTGACCCCCAGTCTTTGGCCTTGACATTGACCGTTTTCCTAGACCTCCCCACCTTTTTTGGCCTGTGCGTCACTGCTGTGAGGAATCTGCTGGCACACCTGTCGTGTGTATGGGGGTAGAGGGCGGTGTCAGCACTGTTTTATACACCCCCTGCCCTCAGATACAACCCCACTCCTAACTCACACAAGAAGGTCTGGTGCCCCCCCACACACCCACAATGTCTCACATTGATCCTGTCATGAGCACCTGTTGGTCTGTGACGGACTGATCTGCACAATGGGAGTCCAATTCCCAACCAAGTTCCACAGACAAAAAGCAATCTGATGAAGGAAGCCAGTACTGCCCAACAGGGACAGGGGACAACTAGCTTTTTTCATCTCTCTTGGCAGTTTCCTTCTTAGGATTTGATCCTGCATTTATTGGTCGTAAGGCCAGTTCTTTACCTTCCATGCTACTTGCTGCTTCATCTTGTTATTTTTCCTCCTGTTTGGGCTCCCAAACTCTTTGACATGACTTAGCCCTGCTTTTGTGATTGTTTGTTGACTGACGTTGAAATGCTGCCTGTATTGTAATTCTGGTTCATTTCCAGGTGGCAGCTTTTTAATCACAGGAAAACTTTCCAAAGACAAAAGGGCAGTTTACTTCTAAAGAAGGAGAACCGCCATGATCGTTCTCACAAGGGACTTCATCCCAATTCCTACCGCTGTGTGTGCGTGTGCGCACGTGTTTGGTTAGGACTTTGAGGGTCTAGGCCCCAATACTGGGTGTGAGTTGATGTATGTGCTGACATATTGCACTCTGCCATGAGCTGTAGATTTCCTTCATCGGAAGAGGAAATGAAGTACTTCAGAGGGCGCAACTACGTAAAGAACTTTACTCAGGAAAGCCGGGGAGTTAATTTGTGACTGTGATATGAGTGATAAATTTTGTTTCAGAGAATATTTGTGTTGGTGGCACAACTGGAGATAAACGTGTGGAAATGGACAAGAACAAATTCCTTCATTTTAGATTGTTACTGTTGGTCTTTGAGTTGATCTCTTTTCTCAGCAAATGCCTTCCCAGGTGAGAAGTGCCAGACAGGAACGTTTTTTTCCAGCGTCTGATTTAAACTTCGTTCTCATTAGATTGTATTCATTCATGAAGCAACTTCTTTCTGCCATTTGGGTCCATGGACAAATCGTCAGCCCTTGTTCTCTGTAATCGGTGCGCTGGCTCCAGTTTCCACCTATCAGCTTGTTTTGTCCCACAATGCATTGCTCCTGCGTATTATGCTGGTATTTTGCAAGAGTTTCGGTTGGAAAGCTGAAAACAAAGCAGTTTGTCATCCAGACTTGGTGTGCGTCTGAAGAATTCTTGAGGGGTTTCCTAAGACTCATGTTTAATAATCTGCGCTGCTTGTTTGATCCTACGTTAAATGGCCCTCTTTGCGAGAAGCTTCAGGTGACATATTTCACTTTGATTTACTGCCAGAGTTGTGTTTAAGTTCTTGTTTGTATTTCTGAACTATGGCGGGACAGCAGGTGGCACAGTGGTTAAAGCCATCTCTGTCCGGCTCTTCTCTTCCTTTTGAATCCTGTTGGTTGTTGTTGTTGGGCAGACTGTTGCCCTGGCAGCACCAGTGCTCACCTTCTTTACTTGCCCAGAATCTTTGCTTCTGCCCTGGTACCCTTGTTGAAGGCACTAACCCTGAGCTGATTCGGTAGAATTTACCCTGCTGCATAAATCTCCATAAGCGGCTTAGTGTGCGGACCTCGTAGGAATCATTTAATAAGTCCCTTTAGACAGAGATTAATGATGGTTAAAAATGTTGCAGGTGATCAAATGTCAGAAACCCCGATATCCTGCTGAGCCTCTAGCGTTCATTAATGCTCTCCCTGTCTGACTGAGCTCAGTCTTCTATCTCCCTCACTGATCTCTCTGTCCTGCTCTGCAGATGATGCCTTCATCAACCCTCAGCTGGCCAAGATCTTTGAACGTGTACGCCAGAGTGCAGACTTCATGCCCATTAAGCAGATGACGGTAAGCAGTCACGTTCACACCAGGAGAGACTAGAGAGTCATGGTGACCATGTAAATTTCTCATACATGCTGATCTTAATTCTTCATTATCATAGCTTGTGTGAAAGGACAGCGGTTAGGGTCTCTCCATTTTATTTCCATTCCTGCTCTCAATAGGCAGGACCCTGTGGCCTACCGTATGGTGCGGTGTTTGAGACCCATGCTGGTTCTGGGGGAGGGTGCTGGGGATGGGGTTGGTAGCTCCCTCTTCCAGTTGGGTCCAGCAGTCATTATGAGTCCTCACTGTTCTTTCCATGGTCCAGAAAGCACTGAACAGTGACCTGGGCCCCCACTGGAGGGATAAGCTGGACTTCTTTGAGGAGAGGCCATTTGCTGCTGCCTCTATCGGACAGGTGCATCTGGCCAGGATGAAGGATGGCAGGGAGGTGGCCATGAAGATCCAGGTGAGTTAGTTCTACCACCCTGGGGGATTTGCTGCCAGCAAGGCATTTTTCACAACTGCCCTGTGCTTTAATGCAGTATTTTACTCCAGTAAAGTTATAAATTATGATCTGAAAGCCATTTGGACTGCTTTCACCTAAGTAATTTTTCCAGGATTTATAACGTAAAACACATATTCCAGACATGTTGTTATGACTCCTTCATCTTTAAGAACTCCTGACCAAAGCATAAAAAAGAATTTCACTTCCCAAAAATCCAAACCTTTTGCAGATTTCAATTGTTTGGGCTATTTATTCAGTTACACCTGCCTTTTTTTTCTCTTGGCACACTTTTGGGATATGTGGACTTAGCTTGAGTTTTTTTCAGTTCAGACTTGAACTTTGGTTGTATTGTTTTCCCCTTTTGTTTCTCTTGTGAAATAGCTCTGTAAAACTTCCCCTTTAGCCAGTTTTGTGGTTTAAATCAATTCCCTTGTTGGCCCGTTTGCAGTACCCTGGAGTGGCACAGAGCATCAACAGTGATGTCAACAACCTGATGACTGTACTCAGCATGAGCAACGCATTGCCCGAAGGTAAGGCAGCAGGGGCTGCAGCGGCAAAACAAATGTAACTCTGACCAGCAGGTGTCAAGTTTAAATCTCATTGCTGTAAATATTCTGTATGGATTTGATCCTAAAACAGAGATTTCAACCTGTAGCCCTTAGGTCTACCTGCAGTTTGGTCTAGTAAGTTGTCAGTGGAGAAATTCATGGGGGCACAGCTGAAGCCATGCGGCCAGGGATTCTGGTAAAGCGTTTCTGTGCCTTAATAATGCCCACCTATTTCCACCTATCTGCACCCCCTGAACATACCCTCTCCAGCTTTCGCTGCTCATTGCAGTTTAAACTGAGCAGATAGAGGAACCTTCGTCCCATCCCAACCTTTGTGTCAGGTGGGGACAGTGCGGTAGCCGGTGTGCTGCATGGAAGTAGCTCTTCTGTTCCAAGCTGGTGTTGTCAGGCCCCGAAAACCAGTGACCCCTCTGCTATGTGTAGCTCTGCCAGGATGAGCTGACTCCAAGGTCAAAGTCCTTTTCTCCCAGACAGAAGCCACAGCTGCGGTACCCTGTTAAACAGATGCTCTGTCTGTGAAGGCATGATGGAAGCAGTCGGCATCCCCTGTTTTTAGGAGGCTGTGTGGCCTCATTGCCTTGAATAGGACTGACATTGCTGACACCGTGAGCAGAAATGAGAAATGAGCTCAGTGATACACAGTTTGCTTTGTCGTTCTCTTGCCTTGACGTGAGCTTGAGTACCAGGTGCTTTCCAAAGGCATCACTCTCACCCTCCTCCTAACCACTCCGCACAGGCCTGTTTCCAGATCACCTGATCGAGGTGATGAGGCGGGAACTTGCCTTGGAGTGCGACTACATCAGGGAAGCCAGGTGTGCCAAAAAGTTCAAGTGAGTAGGGCGCCTGTGTGGGCAGGCCTGGTACTGTGTTGCATTCTGAGTTGGTGGGGTTGGGGGGCAAGGGTCACTGGTATGAGGTTCTCTGTCGCTCTTGGCTGATCCCTGTGGAGGACACATTTGTGGGGCACAGTGTGAGAGCCAGGATTGCGACTCCTCATCCTGGAGTTGGCACAGCAGCTGGGGGATAAGAATAGCCGCCCTCGTATTCTGGAAGGTGTTCAGTGGCCACAACATGATCTGGGTCGGACCTATTTACACACAGCCACAGATCAGACTTGGTCATCCTGGACGTAATGGGGAGAGAGAGGCAATAAGTACGAGGTTGGTCAGGCTGGGGGCAGGTAGCTCCACCCCACTCTGATGCAGGGGGGAGAAAATAACGGTGATAACTGGGGGTGGTTTAGGCTTTCACACTGAACCAATGCATGTGGCACATTAAGTACAATGCCTACACAGTGGAAAATCCGGGCAGTGGGGTGGAGGAGTGGGCTTAATTTTGCTTGTAATTTGGCTCATGGAGTGGAAATCCACTGAGCAAAAGTACATAAATGCGAAAGTAACTGCATGCAGTTGGGCTTCATTTAAAAATGGAGGAAAAAAAACGGTGAACCTGAGCTTTCATTAAGTGTGAAGTTATTGCCTTGTACCTGTCATGACCCCCTTGCGCACCGTGTGGCTTCACCCACAGGGAGCTCCTGAAAGACCACCCTTTCTTCTATGTGCCAGACGTGATCGATGAGCTGAGCAGCAAACACGTTCTCACCACAGAGCTCGTACCAGGATTCCCGCTGGACAAAGCTGAGAGCCTCTCCCAAGAGCTCAAGAATGAGGTGAGGAACTTCAGACCAGCAGTAGAGTTCTGACTGTAGCTTAAAAAAAAAAAAAAAAACAGTTGGGTGGTCCTGGTGCCTCATGGTACCTGGACTCTGCCCCCAGCTTGGTTTTAATCCCAGCCCAAGTTTCAGTGAGTTTCCTTCAGGCGGACTGGGTTTCTCCTGAGGTGCAGAGGCATGAGATTCAGACAAAGCAGCAACTCTGATTGCCTCCTGTGTGTACGTGTGTGCGTGAGAGACTGCTGCACCCCACCACACTTGTGTTCTCCCAAGTTAAACAGTGGACATGAAAATGGGAGATGGACTGTATCGCATCTCTCATGGTTGTCGAGTGAGACAGCACCCCAAAATGGACAATTGCTGCAGTTTTGCCTCTGGAGCTTGGAAATGAGAACATTGTTGCAGGTGTGACATCTTTGGAGCTGTGATGGTGCTGTGATGCAGGGCCCATATGCGCTGCTGTCTGTGCCTTCGAAAGAGGAAGTCTCCCTTTCTGCTTTCCTTGGACTTCTTTGCATTAGACAGGATCTCTAACCTTTCGGAACGAAACCCAATCCTGATGGGCTCAAGTGGAAGCGTTGCGCTACCCCACACTGAGAAGCTGGTGCCCTGAGTTGCATTGCGTTGCATTGACTGGTGGTAGCAGGTGATGGAGGATTTGCAGTCGACAAACTTGCCTGAAGTTAGCAGTGTAGCCGCTAAGGTGTGGTTTTGCCATCTAGTGGCAGGACAGGCTGAAGAGGAAGGCAACACTGACCAGTCTTCTGCTTTTGCTCATCATGTTTGTTACATTGCAGATCTGTGAGAACATCCTGATGCTGTGCTTGAGGGAGCTCTTCGAGTTCAGATACATGCAGACCGATCCCAACTGGTCCAATTTCTTCTACGACCCACAGACACACAGGGTAATGCCTTGCTTCCAAAATGAATCTCTGTGAGCTGTGGCTGACAGTGAAGATGGTCATGGAGAAGGTTTGTCACTACTTTTCCGGTTGTTTCTGCCCATAGGTTGCCTTGCTGGACTTTGGCGCTACCAGAGGGTTTGACAAGAGCTTCACTGATGTGTATATTGAGGTAGAACCATGTGGAAATTTGCAAGGCTTTCCAGGTATTGTGTGTCCCTCTCTCACTAACTTGTTGTCTTCAGATTATCAAGGCTGCTGCAGATGGGGACAGACACGGTGTGTTAAAGCGCTCAATTGAAATGAAGTTTCTCACGGGTTATGAATCAAAGGTAAGAAACCCTGAGCTTCACCGCAGAGAGGAGTTCACCTCACTGTCGGTCGCCGTTTGTCTGTCTGGTATTCTGATCTCTGACGCACCCGACGGCTTACATTTAATTTGGTGGCAGATCTACTCAAGTGGTCAGAACACCCAGGCCCAACTTTGCTGAATGAGGAAAAAGAGGCGAAGTGAATGTAAAAGTCGTAGGGGCAGAAGCCCTCACGTCTGCATTAACTGACCCTCATCTTCCTGACCTGTTGTGCCCCCAGACCATGGAGAAGGCTCACGTTGATGCAGTGATGATCCTGGGTGAGGCTTTTGCTTCCCAGGAGCCTTTCAACTTTGGCTCCCAAAGCACAACAGAGCGAATCCACAGCCTCATCCCCGTGATGCTGAAGCAACGGCTCACACCCCCTCCGGAGGAAACCTACTCCTTGCACCGCAAGATGGGTGGCTCCTTCCTCATCTGCTCTCGCCTCAACGCCAAGCTGAGCTGCAAGGCCATGTTCCAGGAGGCCTATGCCAAGTATTGGCGACAGCGGCCAGGGGGGGCAGCCCAGTGACTGGGGGGATGGGGGTTTGGGTTAATGGCGGACACATTTAGTGGTGTGGACATTGGGGAAGGGCCAAGCCAACTTGTTCTGGTGTGATTTCAGTGTAAATGAAGCTTTGGCCCCAATCCAACCCCATCCCTTTGTAAAACCCTTTAATTCCATTTCAATTCCCTCTTTTGTACTCACGTGTGTATGGGGGGGGGGGTCTGTCGCTGTCTTCCACTTAACATTGTAGACCACACCGTGCAGCAGAGGGGTTCGGTGTGGACACCACCACTGTTCTATGTGCCTGACTGTATACTGAGAGAAATGAAGAGATGGTTGTGCTATGGAGAACACAGTTGGGACTGCACAGAAAAAAGTGATGTTTCTACGTCTGCTGATCTGATCTTTGTCTTGGAATGACGGTTCCAAGCCCTCTTCTGCCATTTTCATCTTTTACTTTGTTCACCAGCAGGGAGGAGGTGGGACATCCAGCACATTACGCCTCTGGCTTCTGCCTTTTCTGAGCTCCAACAAACCTTGACTCAGGGGTCTTGGTATACAGTTGAAATCCGGCTGTTGCAAAAGCTGTGGTACCGCGATGTTTTGTCTTCTGATCAGGAAGGACAATGGAGTTGCTCATTTGTGGAAAACACTATCAAGAAATTTCTCCAATTTTTTTCTTTTTTTTTTTTTTTTTTTAACCTTATTACTGATTTGACTTAAAATCTGAAAGCCTGACTTCTCTGCATGAGGAGTGATACCATGGTGAGGTCAACGATCATCACCGTGCACAGATCACATCGCTATTTGCCTGTCCAGAGTATCCCCTTGAGGGCCGTACCAGTGCAAACCAAGCCATGGAACACACGTCCAGGAGCTTTGTCATGCTTGATTGTTGGGCAAAGAAGGCTTTTAAATTTCATACCTATGGCATTATGTCAGTTGCAACAATAAAATGGAAATTAACTTTGCAGTTTGCACCGTTTATTTCTCTACAGGAAGTATTCCTACCCTTATTGCAGATGCAGAAGCCCAACACCAGCGCTCATCTATAGTGTTTGTCCTTCACACAGATCCAGGACTGCCCGATGACCCCGAACCACAATCGCCGTCGCCTCAGCCTGGTAAATGCTGCAAACTGATCACATTCTCAGCGTGCTGAACCCCAAAAGGTTGGCAGCAACTTGTAGAAACTTTGCAGCTGGAACACAAAACATGCCAAGTGTATGTGAAACTTTGCTGTGTTTACCACGTTTTCCCCAGCATGCAGGTGGACTGGCAGTAGTTTTACACCTTTGCTCATGCTGTATTTACATCCGTTCACCTGCAGGGCCCCAGGGCTGCAGGGCAGTCAGGTGAGCCCCAGTTTAAAGGCCACCCAGCGTCCCACTGCTGTAGCCACCTGCTGAAGACCTGCTTTAAGCTGGCGCATCTCAGTACCACCAATCAGTTGCTGCCTTGACCAATTGAACAGCCCAACCGCTTCTTTAAAATTGCAACTGAGTTCCCCAGTACAGAAAATGGAAAGGTAAGAAAAGAAGTAATTAGACGGCCATCAAAGTGCTTTACCATTTAAGCAAGGTACACAAGCATGTGAGTACTGTTGGTGTGGAAGAGGAAGACAAAGCAAGGCACAAGCCGGGTTTATGCTGGTGGAAAAGAACAAGAAAATATGGACCCTAAAGCTTTAGTACCCTTACCCCGATAAAGCATCCTTGGCCATGCATGCGCTTGCCTTCACGTTGACAAGTCAGCTAGGAATGGCACAAAGGCAAGCAGTACCGATGGGTGTAGCTTTTACCTCACTTGGGATGTGAAGCACCTGTGTGCCAAACTCCAAGTCTGCGGCTTGAAAAACAAAGCTGAGGAAAAAGAAGAAACAAGCAGACGGACAGACAGACGTAGACTGCTTTATAGATACAGAGATACTGATGAAAACATTCCCAAAACATGCCTATGGGGTGTTTCAGTGTCTTTTAATTTGTGCATTCAGTCTTCAATTTTCCTTCAACTGTAAAATGTTAAAGAAAATAATTTAAAAACAACAGCATCGTACAAGGAACAATTGGAACACTGCTGTGTTCAAGTAAAATAAAATTCATTATGAATAAAGAGCTGCAAACAGGACAGGAAACGCTACAGGGACAATAAATACAGTGCATGGCTCCGTCAGTTACTGCGTGTGAGGGGAGGGCTTACTGATCGTGGAGAATGAGTGACAGAGTTACAGTTCACAGCTCGGTGGCTGAAATGAATGCACAATAAGAACCACCGTGTTTCCTAGGAACCATCAACATCTAAACAGTCACTCGAGTAGCAAATGTGCACATAAACCGTGCAGCAGTGTAGAGATGGCCAGCAAATATAACAACTACACAAACTGGTGAAACAAATCGCTTTAGTTACTTTTCAGTGGGCGTTAACTTTAATTTATGTACAAGATGGTGAAATAGGGATGAAAAAAAAAGTAAAAACAACTGGAAGGCGCGTGTATTTGAGAGGAGCGGCAAAATAATCCGGTGACAAACCTGGTAAAACCCCAACTTTTTTACCATGCAGTTCACTGTGCAGCTATTGCTCCTGGGTCTCTTTAGCAGACAATCATACCATTGGCACTTGCGCAGAAAATCCTTCTGAGCAGACAAAATTATTTGCAAAATAAGCACTAGAAACTCCTGCACCCACACGGACAGCACAAAAAATGTATAAATTCTATCAGATGCATTTCCTTTATTACAAATGTGGGTGACCGTGTGCACAGTTTGTGCCAAGCTGTGCATTTAAACATTTAAAATGACAAAAATAAACTGCACCAATAAATAAATGCAGGGTTTTGGCTTCCCTATTAAATGCAAAACTGGCAGATCCTCATCATCAGCTAATGCATACACATCCACATCTACAGCATCCTGCTGCCTGGCTCCTTGTTCATTCACACCTGGCACAAAGAAACGAAACAGTTAAACTGATCATCTCATCATCTGACTGCCACGCGGCTCTTTGTACCTCTCATAGGTGGCAACTTTTATGCAGATGAAGACAAAACAGTTGTAAAAGTGAAATATAAATAGCAAACAGTGAAGAGCACAGCAGCAGGTAAGAAACAAAAGTGTGCAAATCCTGGGTGGAAACTGATGGTGGAGAAGCATCACGCAGTCCTGCAGTGCAACGCAACACTGAGGCTACAAGATGACATCTCACTCTCAGGAAAGAATTCAGCAGCTGGGGGTCAACTGACAACATAATTGTTCAAGTATTTAGTGGGTGGGGTTTGAAAAAAACCGGCGCCCCTGTTACAACTGAGGGGTACGGTTGGGTGCCGCCGGTCTGCCTGTAGGCTTAGGTGCTCCTGGCCTGTCTGGCCACCGGCCTCTTCAAGGCCCACTTGTCATGCTTTGGGGCCTCAGGCTCCTCGGGCTCCGACTCACTGCTGGAGCTGTCGCTGCTCGAGGTGCTGCTATGGCTGTCACTGCCGCTGAAGTCATAGCAGTCCTTCTCCTTGCTGCCCACCATTTCCTTTGCTTTGTGCTCCACATTCGCAACACCTGACTTGGCCCTCAGGCCCGGTGCAGGACTCACACGGGACCTCCTGTCCTGCCAGCCCTTGGGATCCAACGTCAGCCTCAGGGTGGGTTTATATCTGGCTCTTGGTTTCACACAGTTCTCCTTGGGCTTTGTCTTCAAGAGTTTCTCAAAACTCTTGGATGCTTTAGAGGTCACAATGAACCAGTCCTGAGGGAAGCAGAATTATGAGATATTAAGGCTTCCAGCATTTTCGGCCATAGCTTTGCCAATTCAAATCCCCGGAACCGCCTACATTTGCATGGAAGGCTGCCGGAAAGCATTTGCACAATACAAAGCATCCTACCTGGGCGTGGATGGAGTTGATGTGATACTTGACCCCACTTTCTGAGCTGAACTCTTTATCACAGATCAAACACTTGTACTTCCCAACCTCAAAGTCACCCTGCCGAAAGGGCATAAAAAGTGCAATGAGTTCACTTTTGACAAAAAAGGAGCACAATGGAGTCAGCAGCACCACTAACAGAGAAGAAAAAAAACAGCATGAAATCTAAAGTGCCAGGACCATCGAGCGCAGACTGCACCCCAGGCTGTTATAAGGTCTTGACTGGTCAGACTGATCTGCTGCGCCTGAGGCTCCTTCTACCTTTACTGACCTCAAACTGTGGGTTGGCCGCAGCCAGGCTGCCACAAAAGATTGCAAAATTTGTTGTGCAATGGAAAGATGAAATATCGTAAGAAACAAGGATCTTTAAAGTAATGAAGATAATGTCAAGCTGAAATTGTTGAGCCAATAATAATGTTGATGATGAACGTACCAGTGAACAAAGGCCAAGGTGAGCCTTCAGCCCAGAGACACTGGTGTAGACTGACTTGCAGCCCTGAAAGAAATGGAGAAATCATCACCCGTGCAGAAGTCAGGCCATGGAAAGGTGCACTGAACCCAACTGTCCTGCAGTCCAACCTGGTTTGGACACTGTACTTTCCGCTGGAGCTTCACTTCATTCTTCCACTTTCGGAGAATCTCCTGGCTGAAAGCAGGCAGCCCAGGTCGAGCGTATTTGAGCTGTGGAATCGAAATGGAATTAAAAACCTATCCAGAACAAGAACATTTAAGCAGGGAGCTTCATGACTGAACTCCCAACTGGACGCCCACCTTCTTGTCATCTGGCACCAGGTCCTGCTGCACCTTCCTCTTGGGCCACTCCTTCAGCAGCTCCTCACTGGCTATCTCCTGCAGGTGGAAGATGGCAACCTGAGCTGATATCCTCTTCACCCTCCCGCTGGGGGTCCTCTCGGGGTCCACCTCTTTTGGGGGAATCTTGTCCTTGGAGACTTCAGCCTTCTCTGGGCTCTGTAACAAACACAGCTGCATGCAATTTCAATGCTTGCAGCCTGCTGGCAGGAACCCTGGAGAAAACTGCTGAGAAGGCTGACCAAGAACAGTCTACCTGGCTGCCCCTGGTTAGGCCTTTGGCTGCCTTTCCAACATGACAAACTGAGGCCCTGAACATCAATTTAGAAAGCAAGAAAAAATGCAGGAGGGAATTTACGGCCTCCAGTCACACCAAAAGTTATTTGTTTGTTTGGTATCGCAAAGTCACTGTTAGCACTGCATGATAATCAGTCAAACTGACACAGGTAAGATGGTGAACAGAGCCAACTCGGTCCCACAGTTAAGTTCCATTTGGGTGCTGTTTACATCCATCAGTCAGCTGGAGGAGTGAGCGTGCCACACTCTCTACTGCTGTTTAAAATGTTAGAGAAGCCGGTATGTGAAACAAATACGATGGAGAATGAAACAACCTGGAAAACGTTTGTACCTTTAAGAAGCCATTCGTACCACGGGGAGGAAAATTGGTGTAACGGTACCCAAAGGACAGCAGGGTGCTGACTCACAGGGGCATGCTCCGACTTGCGGTGGTACTCCAGCCCCGCTCTCGACTTGTAGGCCTTCCCGCAGTGCTGGCAGTTGAGCACCAGCTTCTCCAGCTCCGCCTCCTCTTTGCCACACTTTTTTGTGTGGTACAGGTACCCCATGACGCTGGTGAAGCTCCCGTTGCAGCCCTGGGGTGAAGTGTCAAAGCACACAGCGTGACCCCCTGGCCCCTACAGCAAACATTTCCGTTTCAGAGCCGTTTTTACATCAATATCTCCACACCTGCGAAAATGCAGTGAAGGAGCCCCAGTTTCTTGGCAATTTGGGCAACTTCCTTGCACCAGAACCCATCTGCAACTGCGCGTCCTTTCTTGTGATATCTTGATTGTGGCTCACGTGGACATATGAAGCTCAGTCGCTGTTTGTTTGTCATTTTGTTTGTTTGTTCTTTATGCACGGCTCTGTTTTTCAAACCACTGACTTGAAATCTGCCACAGCGCAACTCAACGTGAGTATTTAGAAATTTTTTAATTGCCTAAGAGTTGGTATATCACACAGGGAGGAAAACTAAAGGCTGGAAATTTTCTCACCAAGCATGCACGCACGCACGCACGCAAATACAGTAAGTGTGAAAATGACAAAGTTAGCCGACATATAATTTGTGATCACTGTGTGCCCGGCAGTGCAGCCGTGCCTCTGTGCGATCAACCAGAGGAGCCAGGAGACAACCGAGCACAAAAATTTATGTCAACCGGCGTACATGTACCTCTTTGGAGCACTTCAGCTTGCCCATCCTCTTCAGCACCTTCCTCAGCTTCTCCTTCATAGCCTGGCTGTCATCTTCACCTCCATCCACAGAGGTTGGCTGCCCACAGAGGAAGAGAGGAAAACCCAAGAAGGAGTTTGAGAGACCAAGGTCCTACGTAGCCACAAATAAGCAGCAAATGTCCAACATTCCTCACCAAGTTGTTGTGGTCCGCCATGACGTGGTACTTCATGCCAGTTAATGACTTCAGCTGTTTCCCGCAGTGCTGACACGTGAAGGGATTCTGACACGGACACAGGGACATCACATCTTCCCACCATGGCGACAGTCGCTCTTACGAGTATTATTTTTAGTTCATTTTATTTTAACTTTGCTCACACTTTTGTCCAAGACAACTTTTGGTCTGACTGACTTTGTTCTCACGAAGTCCACCTTTCATCGCAATAGGCAACACCTGTTTAAATTAGGACTGTGTCAGCTGCACAGCAGTCAACAACTCCACGTGAAATAAAAAGGTGACTTCTCCGATTCTAAGAAGAGCTGCAATGTGGTTCCCTTTACTAAGATCCCAAAGCCATCTTTCCAGCCATTTAACTGGAAACCCAGATAAGTTGCTTTAGCCCCTAAAGTGCTGCAACCACAGCTGCGATTCCTTCTTGTCAGGATCGTCTTTTCCTTACCACGGTACATACCAACTTGCAGTTTGTCAGGTGTTTTTTCAAGCCTTCAACAGTCTTCCTGCTGACAGTTTTGCACTTGGGGCAAGTGGCACGACCTTTGCCCACAATCTGGAGGTTCCATAGCTCCTCCTGACTCCCTGTGAGAGGAGGAAAAGAAGACGCAACAAGCAAGGGAGTCAAAAAAGGTCACTGAGAAACAGTACGGTTGACAACAATGCATCTACGTTCCTTAAAGAATATCTTGCACGTGACTGAGGGGACCAGTGGTGTTGGGACCCCACCTGGAGTGTAGCATGGAGATTCTTTGTTGACTTCAGGGCCTTTGACCCTCTGCTCAGGCACGTCACCGCTCTTTTGGATCTTCTTATTACATCCCGACACTGCCACTGGAAAAGCATCGACACTGCTCTTTCAGATCATCCAGGGCTTAGACAGCCGTGCGAGAACTGAGCAAGTTTACCTGTAGCTTCTGGTTCCTTGGCAATGTTCTCATTGGCAGGCTTGCAGCCACACCTCCGTTTCTGTCTCCCTTTCACCACAGTCCCTGGGGGACATGAACATCATCAAGCAGTACCTTTGGTCAGAAGCACCAACATTCAGTTATATGGACATGATGAGAATGCGAGTGAGGGAGGTTAACAGGCATCAGGAAGTCAAATAAATCACTGTCATACAGCAATTATCCCAAACATCTATGGCAACAGCATGAACGGGCTGCTAAGGACCGATTCCCCGGTTCCAGAACACTCGGGACTCAAGCCAACCAGCTGTCTGGTATCCCCATGCACCTCCACAACTGTGGCTGAGTCTGAACAGAGTGCCATTAAAATGGAAAACATCCAGTTGCCAAGAAAAAGGGTGAATGAGTCAAAGGACTACAGCCCAGTGGCTCTCATATGTCATGCCATGAAGACCCTTGAGAGGCTGTTGCTGGATTACAGACCACTTCTAAAAGACCACCAGGACCCCTGCTGATTGCCATTCACACCCAAACAGAAGTGGGTACTCCACCCATTCCCCCCACAGAGAAAGCTAGCAGCACAGTGAAGGTCATGTTTTTTCCACTTCCACTTCTCCAATGCCTTCCACACCATCAGGCCACTCCAGTTGAAGGACAAGCTCACCAAAATGACTGTGGCTGCATCTGTGGTGCCTTTCAGGCAGACCACACTGTGGCTTCAGGACTGTGTCTGTCACCTCATGGATGGATACTGTGTCCATTCCTGTTCATACTCCACACCTCTGACTTCAAGTACAAGTCTGGGTGGTGTCACCTGAAGAGGCTTTCTGATGACTCTTCTGTAGCGGGGTGAATGGAGAATGGTGATGATGTGGAGATCATGCGTCTGATTGAGGACTTTGCCTCGTGCTGCAAGCCAAACTACCTCTAGCTCAACATCAACAAAACAAAGAAGCTGGGCGTTGATCTTTGCCACGTTAAGGAGTCCTTGCACCCTGGTACTACTGAGGGTGCAGATGTGCAGATGCTCCAGTCCTACAAGTATTTAGGTGTCCACATTAATATCAAACTGCACTGGTGCCACGACATGGATGTGCTGTGTAAGAAAGGACAGAGCAGGCACTCCTTTGTGAGAAGACTAAGGTCCTTCAGTGGGTGGTGCAACATCCTCCATGCGTGCTACCAGGCCATAGTCACCAGTGCCACCTTGTATGGGGTGGTGTGCTGGGGGAAACATGACTTCTGGGGAAAGGTGCAGACCTGAAAAACTTGCCATGCAAGTGGGTTCTGTCAGCGGCCCAAGTCTTCATTGGGCGGAGGTTGTGGCAGAAGCCAGGATGAGGAGGAAGCTGCAATGCATTGCAGACAGCTGTAAAGAGGACTTTTCTAGCCTCATTTGGGTACTCACCTGTACCCTGGCCACTCTGTGAGCTCAGCACACCTGCGCTTGCCTGTGCTTCAGTACGCAGCCCCCTGGCACGGTCCTCACCACCATCAGTCAGTGAAGAGCTTGAGGACTCTGCCAGTGAGTCTTCCGTGGGCACCACCATGCAGAGACGCTGGGATCTGGGGAAGGACGGGAAACTGGAGCAGAGCCATCCGTCAAAGACGGAGACGTGTTTAGCAAATGGAGCCGACAGATTGGTGTGACATCAGTACAGATGTGGCAGGTGTGCAGCGAGCATGATGCCCTTCTCACTTCTCTTTATACCTGTAGCTAACAGCAGGCCTGCTTTACAAAGCTAGTTTGGTTCTTTTTAAGGTATCAAAAAGGTTTAAAACATTTTATTCATTAAGGTATTTTGTCTAAAAATAATTTCAATATTTAGATTTTCCCTTATATTATCCTTGAAATGGGTTTCTCAATATTTCTGACTTTTCAACAATATTTCTGCAAGAGCCCATGAAAACAAAAATCCCTAAAATCAAGGTCTGCTATATCGAGGACAGCTTATACCACTAGCTAAAGAGAAAAGTTGCAGCTCAACAAAGCAAGTTGGTGCTTCTCTTACTGCCTCCTTTCATACGTCCTCTTGATCTTCTGGGGTCTCTGCGGTTCTGCCTTGTCACTCTGCAACACAAAAGCCTTGGAGTCACCCAGTGGCACCTGCTAGTGCCTGGCTGCTACAGAAAGAGATGTGCTAGCTGGAAACAGATGTCAAATTCAGGGCAAAGGAGAGCTTATGAGGTGCAAAAATAGAGAGAAAGACCCGGTGTCTACAGTAAGCCATCTAACCAGTATATGAATAAATGGCAATAAAAGCAAACAGGCTTGTCTTGCTCTCCCATCATGCACTGCTACAGTGTTTAATGTGTTTGAACGCTTTTGGGGGGGGGGGGGCAGACATGCAGGAGATGCTGTACCTGCCACATGTTTTGGCATTAGAATGGCCTGAGATTAATACAGTACTTCTCACCTCGCATATTCTGTCTACAGCTGCTTTGGACTTCTCTGGCAAGTTGGACTCTGAAAAGTACAAGAAAGCCTAAGCTCACTGTACAAAAAAATCCTGCCTATTAGAATGCAATTTTAAAGAACAGCTTAAAATGTTACAATTCAGCTGTGTGTGAACTACACCCATTAAGAGGCCTTTGACATTCACAGCCAGCAAAAATACAGTACAGCAGTTACAGTAGAGTACAGTAAAGACAAGTAACATTACCTTGTGCCTTCCGTTTCTGTCTTGGCCTCGATGCCTTTCTTTGCCACGACGTCTTGGAAGCCGACACATTCCTTGACTTACGATCCATCTAAATATCTGACACGACTGCCCTAAAGCAGAGGCAGACCTGAAATCACAGACAGCCTAAAATGTGAGTAGTCCTCGGTGGAAATTGAACTTATTAGGAGGCATTTGATGCAGCAGCAACATGCAACAGCGAAACACCATCCAGCAAACCCTCAGTATCCAAATTTTTGCTATAACAGCTTTTGAAAATTAGTATCTCTATATCGGTGTTTAACTGAAACTTTTCCTAGAACAAATTTTCATCTGAAGCTGATCCAAAATAAAAAAAAATTAAAAACTAATTTAAAAATCTAAATAAATCACAGTAATCGATAAATGAATGCCATTCAGTGCACTGTAATAAAAACACTGTACATATTACTATATATCTATAATGTAAATACAGTACATTTACCAGTTTACCCCATGTGAAATACATGCATGCATGAGGCCCTGCTGGTGTCCTCTCAGGCGTTTCTGTGCTTCCTCGCTTTGTCTACATGACAAATGTATATGAGCATCACAGCTTTGCTCTGTTTAAGCTTCAGCTGGATGCTCCCTGGGCCTCAGAGGAAGAGGAGGAAGGACTTTCATGCAACTTCCTGTGCTGAACTTTAATAGTAGTTTTAGCGCAGCAAACAGCACAATCTCACTAATGATGGAACATGACAGTGACGTGAACAGGAGTCTCGCTTTCAACATTACAGGTGAATTAATGACAACATTAAGAGCTTTCCAATCAGGTAACCACTGTTCAGAACATTTCATTGGGCTGAACTCATGGGTTTGGGCTTATAAAGGTGGTTTTGAAGAGCCTTGAGATACTCCCTCCCCCCCATTTACGATAATGGGAAATAAACACTCAGCATACAAAATTTTGGTACCTGACTCATTTTCAGGGACAAATTAGAATCGGACATCAAAGGACTGCCGTAATTATTTTAATTTTTCTGCATTTGCTCTCTTGAAAGTGAACTAAAACGTCATCTTGGCATCTTTTCAAATAACGGAGGGCTGCAACTGCCAGTTAATACCTGGCTGGCTCAATTGCTTAAACATTTGAGCAACCACAACACCTCCAAGTGGTTATGGGGGCAGCAGGTAGAGTGACTGTAGCTGCAAAGTGCCAGGTTTTGCTCCCACTCCTGCAGTAATACCCTTGACCGAGGAATTTACCCTGAACTCATAAGAATACCCTGCTGTATAAGTGGTTAAAGCACTGCAATATCTTGAACAAAACGGACATCTAAATGTCAGTAAATGTAAGAACAGCAAAGGGACCTGGCAGTCCAATTTATTCCCATCAACTGCCTATAGCAACGCTGCCGTGCATTGGGTGGGTTACACGGAAAGACAGCACCCACCTCAGCTGAGGGGTGTTTATTCAATAACATTTACAGAATCACTTGTTGCAGTGCCCCACACACACACACACACACACACACACACACAAGCAGGGCAGATGCACATGAGGCCAAAGGAGCGGCTGCAGCCCTTGGTGGAGTGGAGTCCAGCGCAGAGCCACCATGCTGCTGTGGTTTTGTCACAGAGCCTCCGTCACGGTACCGCGATGTGGATGCAGCCCAGTGACGTCCTCCCTGACCCGGTCGCAGAAGTGACAAACTGCATGCAGCCAGTTGGCTCCAGATGCTGCACTGAAACATGTCCACCCATACCTGTGACCGATGCCACACAGCTCACTGCTCCCTCTCCTCTCCTGCTGTGTCTATGCTCTTACTTCGCCCTCCGACGCATCTGCAGGAGACATTTCCACGTCGTCGTGTAGCGGGACCACGCGTGCGACCGATGCGGATCTCTACGGTGAACCGTGGACCGCGCAGACGAGCCCCCTCAAACAGACCATATTAGCAGCCTCGCTAAGAGATGACCTCATTGTGCACACGCCCCCTGGGCCATGCTAGCCAATAAAAGACAGCCCTCATTCACAACCAAGCAGTAGCCATACCTATGAAATTGGCCAATGAGAACACGGATTTGGTCACGTGGCCAAGAAGGGTTTATTGGGTCTCGATCTAATTCGGACCTAACGGTTAAACCACACAATTTTCTTCTGTAAAACGTCTTAAAATTAAGACGCAGCGAAAGCGACCTGAGCTTGGAATCTGTGGATTAAATTGATATAGGAAATATTAATTAAAGCGCTCCATGTTTGGATTTTTTTCCTGTGGAGTACTGTAAAGGGAGACCCGTTCTTCATAAATAATATTCATCTACATAGTTCTTAAAGTGCAGTAAATCTCACAGATATTTTTTTAATCTATTTATTTATTCAGTCATTTATTTTATTATTTTACTTCAAATGCAGGTGTCCCCTGAAATGCCTTTAACTGGTGTACGACTGTAATTTTTTTATATCTTTTATCGAGTTACGACCAAATATGAGGTTGATTTTTTGCGTTTACAGAAACTGCGCATGGGGATATTTTCCCATTCATTCATTCGTTCAAGTCACACACCCAAAATGGCCGACAGTAACGTACCTGGAATGCGCTCACTTCCCACAATGCTCCACTCTCTTAAAGGAATACTCTGTTACACCTCCGATTTAAGAGATTATGCCTCACAATCCGAGATATTTTTCAGAATCGCGCTAGAGTTCTGAGTTGGGGGATGCCCCCATATACACTAATGTATACAAAGTATATCAGCTGTAGTTTGTTGAAAAGCTTAGGTCCTTTGACGTGTGCAACAACATTCACGTGGTTAACGTTAGTTTATACAGCAACGGTGATGTCATGCTTTAAATGTCTGATCAGTTCTGAGAGGGTGTGTCCTGCCGCCGCAAAAGTAAAAACGATGATACAAAAAGGACAATATTCAACTGAAATGCGTGAGAATTCCTCCAAAATGGGTCATAATCTTTCAGTTCTATTACATGAGCTCTGTTGTTCCGTTTGCACGAAGATCTTCGGGCATCACAAAACGCGTATTGTCAGCAGAAGGAGTCCGGGGCCATGGCAGCGAGCTTTCAGGCTTTCCCTGACCTGCACAGACCCTGGATCTCAGCCCTATCGAGCATCTTGGGAATGAGGTGGAAAGGGCTGTTTGCCCCAAGCCCGCAGCTTTCCAGCTGTCATTTTTGGAAGTTGTCTTACACTCAGCTGGCAGGTGGAGGTGGGAAACTGTGCTTCTTGGGCTGTAGGGGCATCAAAAGAGCCCATAAACAGTAATGGCAGTGACATTCAGCCCCACACAGCGGTTTCTGGGTGAAAATGACATGTTAGAACAAAGCTGCAGCCATCAGGACTGAGCTGGAGAGTCCTGAGAAGATCGCAGTACAGCTGGAATATGACCAGGAGAAGGTGTCCTCCTTCAGCCTCTCTGAGAACTCGTCACACATTCACTGAGCAACTGTTTCCATTTTTCTGTCCCTCTATACCTGATAATTACAGACCATGAAAGCCTGCCATTCTCCATATTAAAGGTACAGTACTGATGGGCACCAGGGTTTACGCTATTTGCTAACGAATTAGCGCAAGATTGAAATAAGTGATATTACTAAGTCTTAATGAAAATTTTAATTCACAGACAGCACATCCGCTGAGCTTTAGAAAACAAGTCAAATAGCAAGGTCCAGGCATCTTCAGATGTACAGAAAACAAGAAATACTTCAGTGTTGCTTGTGGTAAGCGGAGTGGAAGGAGACGAATTTGCAATCTGAAGGTGGGGACCTGTGCTGCTGTGGCAGTGGAGATGATTTTTGGCGATGGGGGAGCGCACACGACGCCCACAAACAGTGAGACCCCCACCCCTCCACCGCCGTGCTCTTCAGCCCCTACTAGCGGCGAGCCCGTGAACTGCCGCCAAAGGCACACACGCTGCGCGGCCTGTGCGGCAGGGGGCAGCAGAGAGGCCGCATGTGAGCTCGCTCTAAAGATGGACGCCTGCAGTCGGAGCTCCAGCGTGGAAGCCGGGTGGGCGTGAAAAGGACACGCGTGGGGGTTCCGGTCCACACACGGTGGGTGTATTTAAACAGCGCTAACATTTGGCGCCCTCTGGCTTCACTGTGTCGCGGTGCTTGCTGGTGAGAGAGCGACGCGCGGGTTCGATACGTATTCGGGCTTTCGAGACACGCGGTAGGTGCCCGGTTTGTACGCTGAGCCACTGGGCCTGGGAGCCAGACGCTTCCCTTCTATCCGGGGTCTTTGGTGCGGAAGCGCCGTGAAACGACGATTTCTTTACGCCGCCTGAGTCCGTAGTCTTGAACTCCCTGACGGCCATAAAGCGGCGGCCATTGTAGAGGGGAGGAAAAACACACGCACACACACACACACACACACGACCGTGTTAGCCTCTTTCCTGGCTACCGCCTCCAGTGCACTTCCCACCACTAAAAGTCACGCTGCGCCGCATCGCTTCGCCTAAGTTCCACTCTTTTCATTCCTTGCTAAAAGTTTAAATTCATGGCCAAAATAATTTAGCCTAGTTTAGGCATTAGCATTGTCTTGTTACCCTACCCCACAGTCCTTGGTTGATTTTTTTTTCTTGATCATTTTTAAACTGAACTGAATTTAAACACAAGTTTGAATTATATTTACATCCGGACAGGTTGTTATGCGTGTATTTCTGCTGTGTGGGCACTGCCTATGCAGGCAGGTGAAAGTGAGGTTGTGAATGGAATTTGTTTCCACCTGAGAGAAGATTCACTGTTTCATTGCAAGTGGAAATGTGTGTGAACATGTTTAAAAGTATTTTCCAGTCCAGATAAACATACAGTTAACATTTCAAGAAGTGTGTTTGTGTATGAACATGTGCTTAAGATTCCTGCATCTTAAAGGCAGCTACTTTAATGCAGTAAAACACTGTAAGTATCCTTCTGAGTTCTACATGTTGACTCCTTGTGGCCCCCCTGCAGATCTCCAGTGACACCTTCACCACCTATGGCATCTGCTGACCAGACAGTGGATGGGCAGGGGGGAGATGGCACAGGGGTGTCCCCTGGACAGCGTGGAGGGCCTCTGGGGGATCTGTCCAGCTCCAGGCCAAATACGGAAATGGAGGAAATTAATGTTGATGCTGTCAAGCTGAGGCAAAGTGGGAAGACAGGAAGCTCCTCACAGAACTTATCACCTGGAAATGATCTGGGTACTGGACTAGACACGAGCAATGGAACAGCGGTCGACCCAGTCATGAAAAGCTTACTGCAACAAAATCATCTCCAGTCCCCTTCTGGTGAGCAGTCTTTGGTCTTCTGCTTAAAAATAAATATTAAGCGCAACTAGAAATGCATGTCCCTTGTTTTTCTTCAACTGTATGACTTTACTGTAGGGTTGGTGTTTGTAGTCCATCCTTCTTTCCACAATATGCTGGAAATTTCCACGCAGGTGAGCCGGCGGACAGCACACAGCTGGTCTCTACATCATCAGGTCATTCCTCAGAGCCCCAGAATAACGGTCTGCCAAAAAGGTCCAAGAATCGGACCAAACAGCAAAAGGTTCCTGTCGCCACTGAGCCGGCTGCCCCGTGCCTGGAAACTACGTTGGAGAAGAGCCAGAAGCCTCGGAAAACAAAAGGCAGGAAGTTGAAAACAGAGCCGCTGGCCATGGCAGAAAGCCTGCAGGCCAGCACGCCTACACAGAATGCACTGCAAGGGCCCGATCAGGTGGACTCAGGTGGGAGGCCCAAGAGGAGAGCAGCAGCTGCGTAAGCAACTTTATCTTTTGCACAAACTGAATTTTGAATAAAACTGCCACCTTCATTCAGGTACACGGTGATATTTTTGTTCAGTCATTGGGTGGTTTTGGAAGTGCATACAAGTTAATGGTGAAAAATTCAAATATTCGGCCTAATTCAGCACTTATTACAAAACCTTTCTTTGTACGCCAGATATCTACCGCCAATAAATGATGTAGGCAGCATTTTCCCCACAAAAAAGTGCACTTATGGTTTTTGAGATGCTATAAATGCACAAAATCAGGCAGCTATGTTGCTTTCCCTGTTTGGGGATCTGACCTGGAAACCTTTTGGTCTTAAGTTTCTTTTTTTTGTTTCTTTCTTGACCATTGTACTACACTGCCAACAGTGTGCTTGACACGTTATTTGTATGCTGTTCAACAAAGAGTAAAAACGCAGTTATAAATAAGCAACTTGATCTCATACTGCCATATTATTAAAATACAGAAAGGCAGGTAGCTTAGTGCTGTTACCTTGCGATGTTTACTGTAGGTCTCAGGTTTGTATCCTCCCTCCTACTGCAGCACCCTTACCCTGAGTACTCCAGGAAGAATGGTGTGCTGTATAAATTTCCAATCGCCATATATTTTCATAACTAAAAACATGTTTAAAACAGCTTCCAGTTTAAGCTTGTACACCTTTACCAACAATAGTTATACATCTGGGTAACTTTTACTGTACATTGATCAGAGATACAACTGTGGATTCAATCCCAAGCCCTTGGATTATAAAATGGGAGCTCTAACCGCTCCATTACCTTTTGCCACTGTATTAAAGCAGAGAAGCTACCTTATACTTTTATTTTTTGTACATCTCCAGGATTTTTGCAGTCCTGAACCTATAGATCCACTGAAGGATATTTGTACTATTAATGGTTTACCAGTTGTGACTTTGGACTTCTCAGTTTGCAGACACCCTTCCGGTCCCAGCTGTGTTTCGTATTTTGAGAAGCTAGCATGCTTGTCTCTCTAAGAGAATCCCAGCTTTGCACGATGCGTGGCCCTGGCCACATTGGTGGTGCTAATGCAATGCCTGCTGGTTCTTTTGCTCAATGCTGGCTGTTTCACTGCAGTGCAAGGAAGTACCTGCAGTCTTTGGCGGAGGAGCTGGATGGTTCCTCAAAGGTCAGAGACAGGGTTCCTCGGGACAGGACCTCCAACACACCTACCCAGCGGTCTGGCCAGGCGAGAAAGAGGAAGCGGACCGTTTTACCTGACGAAAGCGACGATCCCAGTGTAGACGCTGACTTTGTCCCGGAGAGCAAGGACGATGAGGAGAGTGAGGAGGACCCCAGTGAGGACTGCTCTGTCTATGATTCGGATGGGGAGCCGCGAGTGCCCACATCTCGGGGCACCTCGCATTCGGTGAGTTGGCATGTGCCATCCATTGTAACTCTTAAAGACCCGGACTCCTCACCAGACTGCTGCTAGTTGAAGTCCCAAAGGGATATCTTGTGTTCTCTTAACCAAAGGACATCTATAAATGGGTAAAACCTGAAGCTGTTTGGACTAAAGGAATTTCCTAGTGAGTAAATTATAATCATTTTCAAATGAAGCACCAGATTGTAAGGGTACAACCGCAGGGTTTTTCCTAGGACTGTAGCCAGAAGGCCAGCTTCTCAGTTTTAAGCTGCTGTGCCCAGTTGCAAAAATACAAGCCAAAATGTTCAAAATGGCTTCTCACTTGCTGTCTTTTTATTTACCCTACAGACCAAACTCAAATACCAAGGCTGTGCTGCAAATGGTTTGCACAACAGCATCATGGGACCAATTTGGTGTTGTGCTAATGTCACCAAGGCCTTGTAAGTGTATACCAGAACGTTGGAGCTGCAAAATCCAGAAATGCAGAGTGCCAACTTTTCCCGCTGTCTGTTGTGTCCACCCATGTCCTTGTAGACAGATGAGATGGTTGGGAAATCGACAGAAATGACTTCCTGACAACTTTCCCTTTATTTCACAGCCGTGAGGAACACCTCTCGTCTTGGGTCTTCCCTGAGTGGATCCCCTCAGCCAAAGACTGGCACTTTCTGTCTCCCAGGTGTGTTCAGATGCATCATTCTTATTGTGACCGTTATGTTTCCATTTCAAATTTGGCAGAATTCCCTCTTTCCCTCAAGCACTTTACCATGATCGTTGACTTACTGGCCAAACATTTGAGTTAGATGGCAAAACAAGTTTTCTTATAAACATGCAGGATGCTGGTGTCAACACTTAATTTCTTGTCCCAGCGGTTGTGGGGTTTGTATGGAGTTGAACATTGCATTAAATCGGCCCATTACCCAAAGCGTGCAGCCCATCTCTTGTGTGATGCTGTGTACCATGACCCCCGTGAGTGCTGCACCGTGTGCTACAAGGTGTTTTACAGTGTTGTATTCATATTTGGGAAAGTTATTTTAGGGGTTTTTAGGTGGGCTTGGGATGTCTTTTCTTTTTTTTTTTTTCTTCCCCCCTTTTTCCCCTCCCACTTAAAATATTTGTGAGCTTTAGCATGGGGTAATGCCCCAATGAATAGCAGAAGGAGAGTGTGATGAAGTGCAAAAATGGTGTTGACCTGTATATTTGCTAAGGAAATTGGTTAAATAACATCTTTTCTGGTTTAAACTTTAATATACTTCAAACTTAATCAAAATATTAACATAAAAAAACTAGGTATTTTAAATTAAGGCTGCATCTACGGTTTTTACAGAAGTTAACTTGTAAATAATTTTTTTTGTTATTTGTGGATTTACCAAGAAAATGAGTGACAAGCAGACTTGTAGTCCCAACTTGTGCTGGAAATTGAGGAATCGGTGTGCTGTCCTCTGGTCACATATTTGGAGTAAACATGACTGGGTTACAAATTCAACAGTAATGCCAGACTTGAACTGCAAGTGTCCTGCTTTTGCTTGTAGGGTCTCAATAGCCAAGACCCGCAAATTCGGCAGATGTTGCGAATGCATGTTTTATCCATTTGGTCAAAGCTGAGGCCGTTGATGAGTGGTGTCAAGCTGTGTGGCTGCTAATTCTCCACAATCGCTAATCTGGAGCTGCTGATGACCATTAAGTAAAAGCAATGACTTCTCCGTAGCACGAGAGGACACCAGCCGGCTGCCTCTAAAGCTGTTTGTGACTTGTCGTCCCCCCCCACACACACACACACACACACACACACACACACACACACACACACACAGACAGACAGATCACAAATTTTGAACATTCAGTGTTTTATTAGAAGGATGTGCAAATAAACAGACCATTTTCTTTCGCAGCCAAGCAGAGAAATACCTGCCTCAGGAGGAGATGTCTCCAGCCTTCAGAATTTCCCGTGAGGGCCTCAAAGAGGAGACCACTTTACTCAGAGTTCC
Organism: Heterotis niloticus; assembly: GCA_018136845.1. Lineage (NCBI taxonomy): Eukaryota > Metazoa > Chordata > Actinopteri > Osteoglossiformes > Osteoglossidae > Heterotis > Heterotis niloticus. The sequence goes on from CM030895.1 coordinate 17,290,388, forward strand.
GAGGTAAGGAACTGTCCACTGAGTGCTCAGGTAACCCATGGATTTAGCAGCGATTGAATGCACCATCCAAACATTTTCTTTCAGACAGCACAATGATTCATGCACTTGATTCTTTTCTTGAAGGACTGTACAATGTTTACTAGTGTTTAGTGGACACCTGTATCCACGGCAACCCGCAGATGCACCACACCATACTCCCTACTATCATTCACCCATTTATACCATGCTTAACCCTGTCCTTCACACCCCATCAGGTTTGGCTCTCTGGCCAGCCACCCTGAACGCTGGGACATGGTCTTCTTTGTGGGCGGCCCCATATGGTCCATGGAGTGGTGCCCATGTCCAGATGGGGCAACAGACCACCAGTATGCTGCCATCTACTGCCATCGGGGGATGGATGACCGGCATAAGGCGATGGAAACATCCAGTGAGCCCACGCTGCTGCAAGTGTGGGACATGGGCGAGCTGCTGTATGACACCAGGTGGGAGCTAGCAAGTGATAAATGGCTCAGGTTGAGTGGGGACCACGGTAAATGCTGACACCGTACATTTCCTGTGGCGTAATAGCTGCTTTGTCTGCCCTCAGCCCATCCAAGCAACCCACCCTGTCCTATGCCATTGCTATAGACGATGGCTGCATATGGGACATGAAATGGTGCCCCAGTGGATCATGGGAACTGCCTTCCACATCCAGAAAGGTGACCTTCTACTCATTAGAATTATAATAATTTTAAAAGACTTGTGTTTTTGGGATGTTTTATGTACACAGGAAGCAGGATGGGAAAAGGACACAAGAGGGCAGTCTTTCCTCATGAGGATGGCTAATAATGAATAAATTAATGAATTCATGAAAAGCACTACAGTCATCCCTTAATTTATCACCAAATGTAATAAAAGCCCTACTGGGGTTGGGCAACCAAATATTACAAAAACACAATATCCCATCTCAGTTAATAAACTATAATTTATATAAAAACAACACAAGAAGCAAATGATGGGAAGGGTCCACCTTCCCTCAAGCAAAGCTTTTAATGTTTGTGTGAAATGCTACCTGCACTCATACATGTGTACACACACACACACTGCTATGCAGTTTAGATAATTTTTCTAGTTTAGTTCTCTGTTTTATTTACAATTTATGTATTTAATGCATATCATTACTTAATTTTTGCAGATTAATGAGCTGCCTCTTGCTGCTGCTGTTTATTAGGTCTTGAACTCAAGATGAATTTTGTTGCCTTGCTTTGCCAATATAAACAGATTTTTGCTACAATAAAATACTGAAATAGACATTAGAAGAATGCATATAAAAGCATGTGTCTTTACTTTGCCAGCTCAGTGCACTGTTACAACCCAAAGGATTATGGGATATACTGTATAAACAATACACTGCAAGTACTACATAGCAATAACTGTCCCATCATGCCTTGCTGTGTGTGTGTGTGTTTGTGTGTGTGTGTGTCTTTTATTGCCTTTAAATAAAGAGTTTTATGTGCAGATGGAGGTGAAGAATGGTGAGATTATACTGTAGCTGTTGCACTGGAAGTTTAATAATATAAGACAATTGTGTAACGGCTGTGAAGAGATTTTGGCCCTGATGGCGTTCACTGTTTCAGAGTATCGAGGCTGAGTCTGTAGCAGATATCGGGGCTGCTGTTGTGTCAGACATGTATGCCTTTCTACAGCTTTATTTCCTGGTTCTTCAGGACACATAATTATCATGAAATATATTGGGCTTCGTGGTTCCAATTTCGGGGGAAAGTTATACTTCCTTAGAGCATGCAGTAGAAGGCAACACGCACCCTTCCTGTTCCTTAAAGGTGTTTGGCTCCTGTTCACTGTGTTTTTCTTTTTTGTCCTCACTGCCGTTGCTGCAGTGTCATGAGCTGTCCTGTAGGTTCTGATGAGGCCTGTTGATGGTTCTGTCCCACAGGCTCCTCTGATGCCACGTCTGGGTCTCTTGGCTACAGCCTTCTCCAGCTCAAAGATCGCAATTTACAGCCTCCCCCACCCAGACGCCTTGCGAGCTCTCAGAGGGAGTGAAGGTAAGGGCTCTTCAGGCCAGCTGGGAGCAGAGTGGTAAAGAACCTGGTCTACGGCGGTACCTTTGAGTGAGCTGAATAACTGCGTTGCTCCAGCAATATCCATCTTTCTGAATGTGAAGCTTTGTGGAAGTCTTTGTTTCTATTCAGCAGAAATTCCAAAATGTCTTATTGGTGAATTTAAAATTGTGAGATAGATGTTGGACCATTACCTTCCAGTGGATGCATATGTGGTTACCATGAAAACCCCCTAGATTCAGCATTACAACCTCAACTGTGCTGAGTTTTGTGTCAATAGGGTAACATTGCCATGGGTGGTTAGTTGACTAATGTGTGGTTGACTCGACAGGATGAATGCAAAAGGCAACAGATGCTGGGAATTTTTATGTTTGACGTGAGGGTATCTGGAGTGAACTTCCCGCTTTAGGTCCTGCCTTGGTATCTCAATTGGATTTAGGTCAGGACTTTGACTTGGCCCATTCAAAACATGCATCTACTTTCTCTTGCACCATTTTCTTTGTAGATTTGCTTGAATGCTTTGGGTTGTTGTCATTGATGCAAGACCCACTTTCGGCCCAGCTTTACCTCCTTTATTGGCTGCATGAAATTCTGTTCAAGAGTCTCCTGGTACGCTTCACAGCTCAAGGTTCCTTTAATGGTGCAGTCCTGGTCCAGAAAAGGAAAAGCGGCCCCAGATCTTGACATTGCCACCCCCATGTCAGTCTGTTGGGATGAGGTCCTTTGGGCAGCAGGCAGTTTCCTCAAATGTGGCAATTTTGATTGTGATGAAAAAGGTCAATTTTGCACTCTGTCTGCAGAGAATGGACTTCCAGAAACTGTCAGGCTTGTCTAGGTGCTCTCAAAAAGATGAGCATTTTGGTTTTTTATTTCAACAGCTGATACTTGGTCTTTGCACCCGCCCGTGAATGCCATTCAATTCAGTCTTCTTATTGTTGAAGCACAGTTAACTCAAGTGAGTCTGGAAGGTGTGCAGTTCTCTAGACGTGATGTTTGGGTTGACTTTTACCCAATTTGTTGTTGTTGTTGTTTTTGTTGTTGTTGTTGTTGTTGATCTTGGCAATATTTAGGAAGGGCATCCACTTCTAGGCAGGGTTGCTGTCATATTATAGCATAAATGTTCTTTATTTGTAAATGATTTGCCTCACTGGACTGATGGAACTCAAATCTTTTTGAGATGATTTTATAGCTTTTTTCAGACTGATGTGCTCTCACTATCCTCTTCCTGACATCCTGTAAGATCTTCTTTCCTCTTGGCATCAATTTCCATTCACCTGTGTGGGTAACACAAAACTGACAGAGTTTCTCATCTTTTTGTCAGATTCCCACCCAAACTCTTTCCTTTAAGTATCTCCTTTGACAGGTTATTTTGGTTCCCAATGATTTGCTCACCCAATTCTACTCACCCGTTTGGTTTAACCAATGCAACCTGGGGTTCACTTATTTTTGCCCCTGCACTGAAACTTTTGTACTTCTGTTTTTCTACTCCACACACAATTTCCTCTAAACCAGCATACAATGTTGGTAATTCCACATCTCTTGTGTGAGCACTGCGTGCGTACACGTGTATGATAATGTGTCGGTCTGGGAGAAGTTGCTGCATAGGCTCCCCAAAGCCCTAAACTGTTGTCTTACGAGGAATTTTTGTTGATGGTAGTTGGTAAATTGTACTTGACAATATGGTAAATGATGGCACAGGTTGAATCGGTGCTTAACTTAAGGTGCTTGCACCCCTAATTGATAAAAGTTTCCTAACTGTACATATGGGGACCCCCCCATTTCAACATACAAACACATTCTAGACAATTATGTGCTTCCAGCTTTGTGCTCCCACTCCCCCGAATACACAAAACAAGCTCCATAAACGCATGGTTCGCTCAGGTTGGTGTGGTGATTTTGTAATTGGTCATTTTGTCAGTTTATAAGTCAATTTCCAGGGTTGTGGTGGTAACTGATAGCTGGGTACCTGTGATGCTTTTTAGTCGGTATTTGTCCACAGGAGGTGTTGCACCTGTTAGTTTTGTCAGTGATCTGTGACCTACACATAAAAGGTTTGGTGCATGACCATCTGACTGCAGTTTGCAGTGGGGCAGCTTTGCTTCTATGCTGTAAAACTGCTTGCCAGAAGCCGGTGATCCAAAATGAGAAAAATCCTTTATTATTGTTTATGCATTTCATGCCATCAAAATACATTTGTACAAATGTGTTTGGTGAGAGTCCATACGTCATATCTCCACACAGTAACCAATCCATGTGTGTGAATGTTTACCTGTGTTTTACCAGCATGCATTAGTGTTCACACCAGTAAATCTTTGTCAGTCTTAATGTATAAACAGGCCGTCCTTTCCACACCCAAATCCTTTTCATTGCGAGATGCCCCCATGGGACTAGGGGCTGCATTGCCACGTGCATCACTGTCTGCTGCCAGCTGGGCTGCTATCGGATATGGCCGGTCTTGTTGCAGGAGATAAGGGGAGCCCGACAGGAGCTAATTAATGGAGAGATTGGACTCGACCAAGCAGCCCCCCCCCCCACACACACACACACACACACACACACACACACGCTTGTACTTCTTCCAGCCTTCTCCTTTCATTAACCACAGTTTACAGTCTGCCGTTCTCATTGAGGCTCCCCTGCTTGACCCTGAGAGTCCCATTGTTGCTGGAAAATGTATTTAAAGGAATCTCATGTGTTTGGTCTGTAATTACTGGCTTCTTTCTCAATTTTGTACTGTTGTGCTGTTACTGTAGATTTTTTTTATTTTTATTTTTTATTTATTAAAGATTTCACAGAGATACAGAACATTTGCTAAAACTTCCAGTAGAGTCTCAGCTCTCTGGGATTGGGGGGGGGGGGTTGGTTGGTCCTTTGATTTGAGGAAATAGTCAGTGTCTTTATTAATCTGTGTTCCTCTCTTGTCTTGCCTTTGACTTTGTACCATGGTACAAGCCCTGACTCCCTGCAGATAAGTTCTAGGGAGCTTTGGATTAGAAGGATGTCAGGCGAAGGTTTCCTTCCTTTAAAGGTTATAAGAACAAAGCAGACGCATCTGTGTTTCACAGCTTTTTGGCAGGCTGGTTGTTGTGTTTTCTGAGTGTCTGTGTCTAAATGCTGCAGAGGAATAAAGGTTGTGTTCCCACAGTCCAGTCTCTCAAGCCTTCCTTTCACAACCCTGCCAACAGTGCGGATGGAGCAGATAATATTATTTATTAATATTACTGTTAATATTACTCAGTATTCGTCACATACACCTTTAATCTGTAACAATATAATTTTTGTTAATTTGTGTTTCCTACCCATCAAATAAATGAAAGCATTTTTTCCTTCTTGTGCAGCAATTGGAAGACCACCTGAAAAAAATTGTCATTAACTCTTTGCCAAGGTGACTCTGCATTTTACCTCTGTTCTTGTGAGGCTTTGCTGTATTTTTAGTATTACAGAGCTATTTCTATTTTCCAGTTTTATTTTTTTAAATCTTTATTTCCAGTTCTTATTTTAAAACTTTTACTTTCAGTGTACCTTAAGGATAAGAAAAAGCTTTTCTTTTGTTAACACCATGTAAATTTTTTTTACCCAGTCCAACCTGTAAATATAGGGATGTCTTAGTTCTGCCATATGATTATTAAGCATTAATTGATGATAAACCCGAAGTTATTTCTATGAACAAATGGGTTTTCAGACAGATTTCTAAACCAAGTTGTTTTTTAACATGAGGAGTCTGCATGTTCATGGAGGAAGGGGTTTTTTTTTTTTTTTTTTTTTTTTGGAAACATCAGCAGTCTTTCTGCTGACAGTGAAGGAGTTTAACACCATCAGGGAACCATGTTACAGAAGTCTAACACAGACTTCACCAGCTCACAGTGTGTGTGTGTGTGTGTGTGTGTGTGTGTGTGTGTGTGTGTGTGTGTGTGTGTGTGTGTGTGTGTGTGTGTGTGTGCATACACCTGCTTTTTTCCTTGTGCTCCATAGAGATAATTTACTGGCTCGTCCCATCAGACAGGAATCTATAATTGAAATGACAAAGAAGATTCATCGCTACACGGTTGTTACTGTTTGAAACCATGAATTTTAGGCACATACCTGACACCCTTCTCCCTAGGGGCTGTCAATCAAAAAAAACTTATCCGGCCAGAGGGGAGTAGGGTTGCGCACCATGCAACTGGGAATGGAGTGTGGGCAGGATGGTGGGCTGCATTTTGTGCCCCAAACAAACACCAATTCTCTGACAATGCACACCAATCTCTGTTGTACAGGGGGAGAAGAGGCTGCATGTTTTAGTCCCTAAAATGTCCTTTGTCAAACATCTGTTTGAGGTGCACAGGCCGAATTATTCTGGTAATCTGAATATCTGGCTGTTTAAATGGTGCTTTGATAAAACAGCAGCAATAATAATAAAAGGATGTTTTGAAGAGTGTGAAATTGTTCTCATCTCGATCTCTATACGCTGTCTGGCCAAATGAGTTTCGGTAAACTTGCAATAAAAAGGATTGATGTGTTTTTGGGTAGAGAGGATGCTGGTCGCAGGGCTGGTGTTGTGTCTATAAATGGCGTCAGACAGCAGTTTCAGAATGATGAGCATCCACCTTGTAATAAAGCACAGCCCCCTCTAATCCATAACATGGGGTGGACACCAGAAACGGTGATGCTCACTCAGTCTTTGACAGACCAACTCCATCTGACCCAGAGATTCTATATCTTTGTGTTTGTGAAGCCTGTCTGTGTGTGAGGAAAATGTGATCGTGAACAGAAGGACAGTTCCTGATGCTATGAAAAGTTGCTGAATGAACATTATCTGTGTTTCCCATAGGAGCACTGGACAAGGACCTGCTGATATGCCAGGTACGTCACTAAGTGCCCACAGAAAACATCCAACCACCATTTAACTGCGGTAGACAAGGCGCCCCTTTTCCTCCTTGCACCAGGGACCCCCAGTGCTCTGTGAAGGTTTATGAGCCGAAACTGAATCCAGTTTTACTTTTTGTTTTAAACTGTAAAACCAAGCTCTTGGTATCCAAGAGGCTTTTCCTGCTAGTGTTTCATGGAAGTGTAGTTGTTCAAACCATTTTCTTGGAAATTAAGGTCCTGGCTTCTGACCCTGCTGCTGCTCCAATACCCTTGATCAAGGTAGTTAACCTGAATTGCTAAAGTAAAAGTTACGTTGTTGTTTAAAATGGGTAAATCTTTTGAACTGGCTTAGTACAAAAACCTGTGCAAAATGAATTAAAATGGCAATCAACAGTAGGGCAGTTTTTGCTAAGCAGGTCATGTGCAGGAAAGGTGCCTCAAGGCGCTTCAGAACTAAAGCTGGGAACGGACTGGGCAATTGGGTCTGTAATGTAACCCACCCACAAGTACATGTCTCCTCTCGCAGGTCCAGAAAGTAGCAGATCTGAAGCTGGGTTCCATTCAGGCGAGTCACGATGACCGGAGTGGTCAGTGCTTCTGCGTGGATTGGCTTCCTGTCAAGCCTCACAACATCCTGGCTGCCGGATTCAATGACGGTACCTGTCGCTCAGCGCTGGTTATGGTGGGGCCCTTTGGTGCTTTAGCACTTTTCAAACAGTTTGGCTAGCACCGACCCGGCTTCTGGTAGGGGCTCAGCGCTGTAGCTTCAGCCAAACAGTCATTTGTATGAAGCATACAGAGATAATACAGACATATGCATTTTCTTGACTTTTCCAGAATTAGTGGCGATGTAGCCTGTGTGTCCATAGCCAGGTAACAGGTGTCAGTTAAAGACATCCAAACAGGAGTTAATTTGGCTCATTTCCACTTTTGAAACTTACGTCTGGGGTTTGGGATCAGTAATTTGGTGACCAACCGCACACTTATTATGGGATGAACAGTACCGACTAGGAGTTTGTTGAGGCAACTTTTTATTTTTATGTAAAATGGTGCTAAATGTAACTTTGGTGTTGCTAATAAAATGACTGGTGGCCAGGAGCTGTTTGCAAGGACTTGAATTCAGTATTTGGTGCAGGCACCTTCGGCAGCAGTCACAGCACCAAGTTGGTTTGACTGTGTGTCCTATAGGTTCTGACTTTGGATTGGGGCAACTTTTTACTTTTTGCTTCACATATGAACCATAGAATTGCATTAGTTAAATTGATTTGCTGTAATGTGAGATCTGAAGCTTTATTTTGGGGATATATTTCACTGAAATTTGTCTTCTATTCGTTGAAGGCACAGTCGCCCTGTGGAACCTCAGCACTAAGTCCCTGCTGCAGCGCATGAAGTCACCCAGCAACCAGGCCACCATGTACCCCTACCACTGCTTCAACGCTCACGACAGCGGGGTCCGCGTCCTCAGCTGGTGCAAGGCATCCAGGTAGCGTTTGTGCACCCGTAGGCCCATTATGAAAGTGTCACCCCTTCCCTGGTCAGGACACTTGTGTCACATCCCATCTAGGCTAACAATCTGCAGGTACATGTGTGGAACACACCCACAGTCAGCAACCAGATAGGGGGACGTGTTTGCATTTGCAGTCCGAGGGCAGTTAACAGATGGCTGACCAGTGAGCAGAAGAAGCGAGCGGAGAGCTCTTGGAAGTCAAATGTTGCCTTCTGTAAACAGCCCTGTTGGGAGGGGCAGGCATCTGCTTGTTCATGGCTCGGCAAACAAATCCAGGGTGGGGCTGGGGATCACGGAGGGTGTCAGGACACACAAACAGCTTCCAGTAACCCATGGAGGGACGCAAACACCCCCCCCCCCAACTGCAGACAGCTCTTAGCAGTGGTCGTCCTGAGGTGCTGAAGGGTAATCATTCATTTACTGCCTTTATCAGCTCTTCTAAGGTAATCGTGGTAAATGAGACTCCAGTTTTGGACTAAATGTTTCACCTGTTTCTATAGCTGAGGGAATTTTATTAGAGCAGTTCCAGCCAGATGCTTTGCTAAGCAACACAAACAAAACCACCATCCTAAAATTTGTTTTGCATGTTAGTTCCCTAACCACCAGGTTACCCCCAGCTGAGATCTGTCATTTGCTCAATTTTAGGAGATTGTATGCTGTGTTTCCAGTAAGTCAGTCCTCTGTTTCATTAGGCTGTATGGTGTCTTTCTGGAGGACTCTGTTCACCCAGACAGCCTAGGCCACAAAGCAAGAACAACTGCTATGAAACATGCAGCACGGCAGTGCACCGTGTTCTCATCACAGCATCATGAATCCAGAACCCCCTGTTCTTGTCAGCTTGGAGATTGGAGGGTGGATCCAGCCTCAAGTCTTAGCTGCCCTGCTGCTGTGCTTAAGCACCTCCAGCAGGTATACTGAGCCTTAATGTAGACTTCTGTCTCCCTCACACACCCACACCCCCAGCCACCTGATCGTGACGGCCGGCGATGACAGGAAGGTGAAAATGTGGGACCTCAGGAAGACGCATGAACCCTCAAACTCCTTCAGGCGCTTCCTCTCCACGGAGATCAGCTGGCCACTGCTCTGGTCTGGCTTATGCGTGGCCCAAGAGAGCTGTTACGCCACGTGAGTTGGGGTCTGCAGTGCACCCACTGCAGTTGCCGTGGTCTTTGCTGGACCACCTGGACTAACCCTGCTTTGTTATAAGCTTCTTCATTATTTGTCTTTTTATTGTCTTATTTTATCTTTTTTATTTGGCCATTCAGAACCATACACAAAATGTTTAATTATCATTTGACAGTTCTTCCCTAAACGATGAGTAATCGCCTCCATAGTCCTGTAAATAGAAGAGAACAGATCTTGGGCAGCTGGCTCTTTCTACACAATACTTTTGCAAACTCTGTCCTTTGTGCAAAAAAAACCAAAAAAAAAAAAACAGTTGAGTTCTCGCTTTGTTGGACTGCAAAGTGTTTTCTCCGCATTGTTCCTTTGTTCAGGTATGGGCAGCACGGCATCCATTACCTTGATTCGGGATACTTGGGCTTTAAGCCATTTTTCATGGCACCCAGAAAAGCAACCATATGGGTGAGTTTTTTCCTGACCCCATTTGCTCCCTGCAGATTTAATTTCAGGGCAATAACAAAGTTTTAGTGATGCGGTTTAATGTGTTCAACACACTGTTCACTGACTTTATTATTATCCGTTATTTGTGCAACCCTTATTTCCATGGTAATTTGTCATTTCAGTTAATCACACTTAGAGATCACGCGTACAAGGGATGGCAGCTGGGTCATTTTTACTGCATCAGTTCAGGATAAGCACCTTGGTCGAGGGTGCTCTGGCAGGAGCACGCATTCAGACCTTTAATTTCAAGTCAATATCCGTAACCCTTGTGCCAGGTGCCGACTCTGCTTTGTGCATTTTGGCCGTGTGTGACGCTCCCTATCCTGCCACTGTCGGCCTGTGCTGTATTTCAGAGTATTTCCTTCTCTGACTGGCTGAACACTGCCATTGTGGGTGACAGCATCGGTGACATGATCGTGATGATGTTCCCCGACCTGACCTCCAACCCTGCCAGCCTGAAGCGCACCTCGGACCGCCGATTTGTATGTGATAACCTTGTAGACATGCGCTCCCTTCTCCTATGTACACACTAGGGAAACCCAGACGGGTCTCCCCTGGCCGCTGTGTTGAGAGAACCCCATTTGCACAATCGTTTGCTGTGAGCTGCTTTGGTACTCCTTACAGCCGGTGTTCACAACTGAAATGGTCCCATTTGAGTCTTCGCTGGAAAAAGAGGATGGAGGTGAAGGAGGAGGAGGAGATGTGGAGGAAGCGCACAACAAAGCTCAAACCTACAGCGAAGTGATGAAGAAATTCTACCTTCATTTTCATGACATGGATCTAGTGAGTGTCGCCATGTGTGTGTGCGCGCGCGTGTGTGTGTTCGTTCATGTCTCCATACACTGCTATCAATACACTCCATTACATAAAGGGTAAAGGCAGGGTGTGGCCCGCCAGTTACCCGAGAGCTTGCGGTGCCTCCTCAGCTTGGCCCCCTGGTAACGGCTCGTCTCTGGGGTGGATCGTGTGCTGCACTCATTCATTTAAGAATTAATCTCTCTTCTGGCCCCCCGGCTCTGCCATCTGTTCCTTTGCCTTCTGCCCCAGCGATTCTGCATCCCGCCCCTGTCTCAGTCCGCTGTCATGGCCCAGCGAGCACCATCATTACCCAAAACCCCACTGGCCGCTGTCCCCTGTCCCTGGTGGGAAGGGGGCAGGGGTGTCTCTGTGAGCAGAATTCCCCTACACCGTTGCAGTTGGGCCCGGATATCACAGGCCACATTCCCTGCTCTGCTGGGAAGACAAAACGCAAGGGGGCGCTTGTGTCATTGTGGCAACTGTGCTGAGGGTTTGTTGGGGAGTGGTGCAAGGGTTTGTGTATCATTTTGTTATTATTTTTATTATTGATTTAAACCATTCTGGGCAGCACGTTGGTGCAGCAAATAGTGGTGCCTCCTCATTCTGCCCAGGCTGTTTGGGCGTGGGTTTGAATCCCACTCGGTCTGTGTCTGAGTTTCCATGTCGTCTCCCTGTATCTGCATGGGTTTCCTCCCATAGTCCAAAGACATGTGTTTCGGCTTAACTGGTCGCTCTAAATTGTCTCTAGTGTGTGCATATGTGTGTGGCCACCCTGCAGTGGCTTAGTGCCCAGTGATTCCAGCAAAGGTCCAGACTGCAGCAGCCCTGACCAGGACATGTGGTTAAGCATAACATAATGGATGTAAGGATGAAACCATTGTTGGCTTGTGAAGATTGGGACTGTCCTGATACTAAGGAAACTATTTTTTGACTGAATGTCTTCTTCCTTTCACAGCGGACGTTCAAAAATGACTTTCAGAGACCCCTGGTGGAACAGATGTTAAAATCTGAAACTAAGGGCATCTATTCCTTGGACAAAATGCCCCTGGAATCACTCCACAAGGTGAGTCTGTCTTAACAGAGTTGTTGTTTGGCTTCAGCTCTCAGTGCTGTCCACTTTCAGATATCTTTTGCACTCATTGCAACCTGGGAGCGTTGGGTACAATGCTGGTGGCGCCGATCACTACACCAGACCCCATCCTCAGTAAATCCACCCTGGCATTCAGTGCCACTCCTGTATCTCTTCTCTTTGTGTGTGTGTGTGTGTTGTGTGTGTTGTGTGTGTGTGTGTGTGTGTGTGTGTGTGTGTGTGTGTGTGTGTGTGTGTGTGTGTGTGTGTGAGAGAGATGTCTCATGGTCCCCTGGGGTGAACTACTAGTCAGTGCCTCATTATTTTCAGTGTGTCCAGGTTTGGGAAAGCTGTGCTGTGTTTTTCCATCAGTGGAGAGCTGAGCAGCCATTTCCCTGAGGAAGCAGCCTTCCTCTGTCTCTGCTGTGACACAATGTCCCTGCAGGATCCAGTCTGCCCTGCGCTCTCAGAGCGGCTATGGCTCGCTGATGGCTGGCGATAAAGACAGGCTGGAAGTAATGGGCCATAAAATGAAGAAAATGTCACCTCAAGTCCCGCTGGTGAATATGTGGGAATGGAAATGTGAGGGAAAGTCTGAAGATGGAGGGGGGATGTGCTATAATTTCTCTGTTGATCCCCACCCGCTCTCTTCATCTGTGGATGCCCAACGATCCTTGACTTGCAGTGTTCTTCATCCCTCTTTGTGAGCCCTGTTCTGCCGTAGCTTCCCTTACATAATGTGCGACTTTAAAACCCACCTCGGTCCTTCAAGCCAGAGATCCACAGGATGGACATTTTAGCATTAAGTCCCACCTCCTGTGTCTGCAGAGAAATCCTCCATTCACACATGCTTTCCTTGCTTCCCCAACTCATGCAGGTGCGTTTCAATCCCAATCTGGGCAGCCTGAGCTGGATGCTGTCAGCGGGGCACACTGGCCTGGTGCGCATCCACTGCCTCAGAGCCATGCACAGCCCTGTAGTCCACAAGATGGCACACGAGAGCCAGGTGCAGTTTGCTGCCATGTTCCTGTCCCAAAGGGACACGACCAACGAGAGTGATGCAACTGTCGTGCGACAAAGCACAGAGAGCACGGTAGAGGTTGTGTGATGGTGTCATGGTCCCACCTCCCCACCGGACCGGACAAACTGTGTTAGCGAAGGCCTTCGCTGAGCCTTGGCCTCATCTTCCTCACTTTTTTTTTTTTTTTTTTTTTTAGGTGTCAGTTTGTTGCTATTTTATTGTAAATGGATCAAGCAGGATATTTTGCTACTTTAATAATTTAAATGTTTTTTTTTTATATTTATATATATTTTAGTGCGAATGTAGTGTAAATATATCTTGTAAAATCATGATAAAACCAAGGACACTCTGAAAGGCTTCACAGAAAACTTCTTCATCACTGACTGTGTTGTAGCTTAGCCTTATGTCAGCAAAAGATTTTACTACGTTTGACTTCCAATCATGTGCTATTAAAATGAAATTTTCTTGCTTAAACAGAGACCCTGCCTGCTTTTGGTTACTTTTTGGACAGCTGCTTTGTGTTGCTGAGTGTTTGTGCATTCCGGTGATCACACACTGCAGTCGTGACTTAACCCTCTGAGTGAATTTATGGCCCGAGGATGCAGCCGAGTGTCATAAAACTGCAGGAGCAAAAGCCGCAGTAAAAACCCGTTGCTGTCGACCTGCTTCACTGCCATTTTCAGGGGCACAAGGCCTTCAGTTGCTGCAATGGAAGCAGCCACGGTGATGCCCGGTGAGAGCAAAGGCAGCGGGAGAGTTTGTCTGTGCTCATTTTGAGATGCCTGTTGTTTCTGGGGAAATGCAGCTTGGAGCCCAAACTCACAGAGGACCGATGACACCATGTCAGGACTTCCTGGGGGAAGGGGATTTTTTTTCTTACGCATGCTGCTGAAGCAGTGCTGCTGCTTCATGACTGTATGTTTGATGTTATTTACTTAAGTTTTTTCCTCTTTCCTATTTTTGCAAACAATTTTTTTTTCTGTAGATGTGCACAAATCAATGTTTTTACTGAAGATATTCTGCTGCACAAAACTCTAGGATAATAAACATTTTATACAGTAGTTTATGAAGTGCCATTTGGCTTCACCGAGCAGAATATTTGCCAGTTGCCAGGCCCATGTTTACCAGCATACAGAGCAGCAGCAGTCAGAGTTCTCATTTTGCTTTGTAAGGATTTGCAATCTAGATGCCAGCAGCGAAAATTAAGTGGCTTTTGAGAACAATTTCTTCTAAATGAATGAACGCAAGTTCCTGTGATGGTTGTCCCTTTTATACAGCTCATTTATGGTTAGTTCCTTATTCAAGGTTATTACAGCACAGGCTGGAATCAAGCCTTCATCATTTGAGTTGAACTCAATGCTGATGACCGGACCACCTGCTGTGTCCATTTTCGTACCTTAGGGTTAGGATTCGGGTTCCAGTACCACCGAATGGCACTCCGCTACACTCTGTTGAAGCCTGTAGTTGGGTTGTGTGCATTTCCACCCTGAACATTGAGCACTGCTGACCCACCCTAAACGGAAAACGTGGGCTGGCCTGGCTACAGGACCCTCAGCCTAAAGCGTCCTAGCTGCACATCCATCTTGTCCTGCACATCTGTTGTGTTGTTGCTTTTGTCTGCCAAAGGACCCAAATCTTACTGCATAAAAGGATGCAGCAGGTCTTTGTTGTTCTTCATTTGTTAGCAGCTTAGCATTTTAAGTTTAGATGATTTATTTATTTAGACTACTATTTTGCCCTGTGTCTGGATTGCTTTGCCTTATGAGACAGCTGGCAGTGCAGTGGTTAGGGCAAATGGCATCTTAAGTGCTTCGCTTGGAACAGAGCTCCTGCCGCTGCTGTTTTACCTTTCAGCAATGTGTTTACCTGTTCCAGTATAAATACCTGCCATGTAAATGGGCAAATGTCTGTGATTTACTTTAGGTTAAGGTGTCAAATGGATGGAAAATGAATGATGTAGCTGCTGGCCTCATAGTGGTTAGAATCATAGCCAAAAGGACACGACTTTGAGTTCCTGCTGCTGCAGCAGTGCCTGTGACCAAGACACAGACCTTAAGTCCCTCAGTCATCTCTTATCCAGGTGTGTGAACGGCTCAGTAACTCTTAAGTAGATTTGTGTAAAAACCTGACTTGATAAGTTTCCTTGGGCAACCTTGCCAGCTAAATAATCCTCAATAACTGTGAGTGGCCTTTTAGTTTGATTATTCTGTTAGTCGGTATCTCTTATTGAGACGGCAATTTAAAATTGCTGAAAAGATGCATAGACACATGTAATCCATCCGTCCATGCAACCACTTAATCCTGGCTTGAGTTGTTCTCTGACCTTGGATACGTTCTTTACTTTACCAACCCGAGTGTCTGTTAATGTGTCAGTCATTTTGCTGTAGCATTACTTTTGACCACCCTTCCCCACCTTTGTAAAAGGTCAAACGCTGGGAATGGGACGCAGCATTTGTTTGGACTGGGTCGGTTCCATGGGAGCAGTGCTGTTTGGGGTGGGTTGGCAGTCAGCACCTTTGAAACACACTCGGGCGTTGGCAAGCAGGCTTCCTTGCGCGTTCGACTCCACTGCTTTAGCTACCGATGGGCTCGGCTTCCCACTCTGCGTCCGGCCTGCATTTAGCTCCCCCTTCACTGTTGCTGCCATTGCCGGAGGGAAGCAGATGCGGGAGCTGCTCCCATGGAGACAAATGACTCTGTTGCTTTTAGTAGCTCAGCTCATTGCATCTCTACTGTTGCTGTGGAAGAAGAAGCATGAAAAGATGTTTGCATATTTTTTTATTTGTCATTTTTAAAATGTCCTTTTGCAAAAAAACATTAACACACAAGTAAACACTTAGAATATGAAACAAACACCTCAGTAGTTGCCAGCAGTTTGCTCTGCACATATTCACCATAAAACGTACACATTTCAGAACACACAGACACATTTCTTTCGGCAGCCTCAGCAGTTTTATGGATACATTTTTAACACGGCAGTCATACACACGTATGGTCACTATTTGGGGTGCTTGTATTTCACAGTTTAACACGAGTTCTTGGACAACACACCAAGCAACAGGACAAAGGGGAATCTGGCACACAAATGGCAGATCGATGCGATTCGTAAAGTTTGTAGTTTGGAGTAAAAATGAAGGCTTTCTGGCTCGGTTCCTTAATGATCCAGTTAGTAGCTTTTCTCTTGCTAACGGAATGAATTTCTATCCAATGCATAGGTGTGTCTTCCATTTGAATTGCTCGGATTTTGGAAATTTAAAATGCAAAACGTTCTTCAATAAACGCCCTCATACTGTACGCAGCAGCCATGTCGGATGATTCAAATGCTGGAGTGTTGCAGCTTTTTGCACACTTTTAATAATTTTGAATCACAGCTGCTGTGCTGGTTTTGCCATCTCAACAATAATTCCACTTAAACAAGTTTATTTTAAGTTTGTTCTGTTATTACGCTGTTGGTCAACTAATATTTCTGTTTGGTTGTTAAAGCTTTACAATCTTATGGTACAAAATTGCACAAGACCCTATAAAGTATATTAATGTGGAAGAATAATTTTTCCACACTGTTGAAAAGCGGCCTTTTTACAACAGTACGGTTTTGGAAAGGTACATTTGTCAGCCGTTCCCTAGCAGCAGAGAAATTAAATAGTGTGCAGAATTCCGGCAAGTTCTCTGGGCCTCCAAAAAAATCATTTAAAGGCTCAAAAGCTGGAAACCTGTTTTTTCCTTTCATTTTCGACTGCTCGGTCAAAACTGCCTTCACTCCATCTACACTTTGGCACCCTGAAACACAAACGTTGTTAAAAAAAAAAGATAAATAAAAAATTTTAAAAAACGTAAAATGTGCAACTCGGTGCAACAATTTCATCGAATGCTCTGCTGTTTACTCTATCGGTTCTTAAGCCGGTTTAAAAATGGCATTAAAATATATACATTTAAAATATATGCTTTCCTTATATCAAAAGTGACCAAAATATAGAATTCTGTGAGGCTGTCCAATGGGAGACAGCAGCTGGATCGTCAGCGTTGTCATCTTTCGACTGGCAGTCGGGTTCGGCGACGTTTCGGTCCGAGGCGAATTCACGAAAAAGTCACAACTTCACGATGAGCACAGCGCGGCGAAGAAGGCAACGCAATTCGTTCCTTCGGCCGCGAGCACGGGTGAGGAACACAGCCTACGAGGCCAACATCTCATGACAGGCATCAGAACGACAAGTATGGCTCACGTGTGCACCATGTGCAAAGCGGCTTCTGTTACAGGGATACAAACACGGCGTTCGGCAACATTAACATCACTGTATATTAACTGTGTCTAACATTTAACATTGCATAACAGTTGTGGGTGCGTGCCAAGGGGTATGAATGGGCGTGAATTTGAGATGCGGATGCTCGCGCGGAGGGCTGCTCTGGAACGCTGGGGAATATTCCGGAACTTTGGAATGTAGGAACGTAGTTCAGGCAGTAGAGCACAGAGCAGAGACGAAGCGGCTGGACAGATCACCTCGCGACAGGGGGAAAAGAGCAGAAGTACGGTGGAACCTGTAGAGCACGTCACCCGCTGCTGTGCCATTTCCAGAAGATTCCTGCTGGGCAGCAACCTGAGTCTCCTCACGCTTTGCACACGAGCTGGAATGAGTCGCGGTGCTTAAGTGACTCCTGAGTTGCATTTCTGGCCACCATTTGTGTAAAATCATTGACTTATTTGCAAGCATTCAAATGATAAAGCTGCTTTGGTTAAAAGCTGATTTGGTTTCACCTCCGTTTTTAGTGGATTTCTTACAGGTAAATGAACTCCTAATCTTCTACTTGTCCTATGGACACTGCTGGCTGCCAAAGCCACAGGTCACCTTTCTGCCGTATTTTCTCCACACCACCATGACCCTAAAGGCCCTATTCAGCATGGCTTTGTCGGCTTAAGGATGAGAATATTTATTTTGGGGGGGGAGCAAAAGGATTTGTCTCCACGCGGGAGGCTGTACCTTTTTTTCTTGGTGAGTGAAGCTCAGCAACTTTTCCGCTAATTTTTGAAGCTAACAGGTTTGTCTTGTTTGTATCTAATTTCCATCTGTTTGTAGCGCAGCGCTAACTGGCTCGTGTGGATGCTGGCTGAAGCAGAGGTGAGCAGGAGACGTTTTTGTGATGGCTCAGTAACACCAACTTTATCCAGTGGGCCATAGCATCTCCATACCTTTTTTTGCCGAGGAAGAACCCTCCTCTGTGCATTCAATGTCTGCATCGCTCTGCCTGGTCTCTTACCCTCGGACGTCAAAAATGAAGCCTTGTCCTTGCATCGTATCTGCTTGCTATTGCGGTGGAAAAGGCAGTCTCGACTGAACAAGCAATTGCCCACCGGTCTGGTTGCAGCTGACTGTGTGCAAACACAGAAATGTGTCCCCAGGTGAATAAACGTACATTCGTGTGAATGAGCTGTGATGCTCATTCTTCTGCCAAGCAATGAGCTCATGGAGTGTCGAGAAGCTCTGGCAGGGCCTGGTGACCCCATGGCCTGATCACATGTTTTCCAACACACTTCTCTGGCTGGACCCCCTTCCCCCTTGATGGTGATGTCTACAATGCAAATGCGTGTGTGTGTGAGGGGTGGGAGTGGGGGGTGCCTGTCATCATGGCGACTTCAGTCCATGGGATCTTGGCAGTGAACGCAGTGCTCCATATCCTCAGAGTAGCGCTCCACCTGGATGGTGGTGCTGTAGAAGCCGAACTTGGTCTGCAGCACTTCGGTGGCCTCCTTCAGGACACCCTGAGGGTCAGCATTCTCCTCTGAAAGGGGAAAAAACTGCCAATTCACAGAAGAACCAAGTCTCCAGCTGAGCTGCTTTAGGAGATAAGTTTGTTATGCAAGGGCGAGAAAGTCAGCAGGCCTCAGACCAAAACCAGGGTAGAAACCACATTATTTCCCATGTTTTCACCATGAATTGCTGGGTGGTAGCCTGTCCTGTGTGACCAGTTTCAGCCTGACGCTTGCCAGAACAGCCATTCGGACTGTGGCAGCCCCACTTTGTGCTCTGGACCCCCAGCTCATTTTGTGAGGCATGTTTCCTCCTTTATTACAACCGAATTTGGGGCTCATGCACCTCCTGAGAGGCGAGACCAAGACCAGAGCGGCTGAGGTTTGGCTTGGGCTGTGCTAACTTCTCCTTCCTTTACAGTTTCATGTCTTATGACCTCGGCCATCGTGGCCCCCCTGTAAGCCACACATTCACCTTTCAGTGTGAAATCATTTCTGTTGTTGTCATTCATTTCCTGTGACTTCACTGCTCTGTTTTGTTCTTTTTGCCATTAAAGTTTAAATTAGGACTTAGCGCAGAGTGTTTTTCAGCTTTGTGAAAATTCTTTACCTGTGCTGTCTGTGAGCGTGCAGGTAAACCGTAGGGCAGTTCATGAAGGCAAAGCAAATTTTCTGTCGTGCCAGGATGGCTCACAGCAACTACAAAGGCGTCCGCTTGCAGTTTCGCTTTAGCTGACAATGACGCTGTAAGCAGGGGCAAGTTTTTGCGCTCAGGGATGCAGTTTTGCCATTGAAACAAGTAACTGCCCGTTCACCTTTGGAGAAGTGGCCTTGCAAAAGGCTTTTCTGAAACCTTCATAAGCCAACACTGTGCTGGCGGGGGAGCCGTGCGCTTCATGCAGGTGCAGTCAAACAAATGCACAAAATGCGCTGTGACAGGGAGTGGGCAGAAACGGGGGGCATTCGGGGCGGTTCTGCATCCCGACGTGGTCCAGCACCCAACCCTGCATTCCCTCTTCACAGGGTAGCTAAGAGGAAAAAGGAGAGGCAAGTAGGGCAGTCCAGACTGAGGCAGCTCAGGGTAAAGAGCTGTGCTCTCCGCCTCAAGAAAGGACAGAATCGCCTGGGTGCCCAACAGGGAGAGTTCCTGCACCATAATTGAGATTTCTCCTCTGTGTCTTTTTTCTTCTTTCCGCATCACCTATTTTTTCCCCTATGAGACCTAATAAATCCTCCCGGCTCTAAGAGACAGGAGCACTCGACTTATAACCACATCTCGGCATCCTTTCTCCTCGTTTTGCCTCTCGCTCCGTGTCACAGCGCATCTGGGGTAGGAACAGACGGGACGGGGCCGTGCCGGACAGGTGTGTCTCACCTATGGCAATATGCACTGACAGGAGGGTCTGACCCAAGGTCAGGGCCCACAGGTGGAGGCTGTGCATGGCTTTCACCGCCTTCAGAGACAACAGCACCTCCTTCACAGAGTTAAACTCCACTCCCTTTGGTGTTCCTGTGAAGAGGTTAAGGTCATCACAAAGTGCTCTGAAATTTGGAAACAACCCACAGGTAATATCAAATCTTGTATGACGCCTGAGTGAAAAGCTGGAGAGGCCCGAGAGATGCGAGCAAGCTGACCTGTCAGAGATACTGACAGCCTGCCGAAGATAACGTGAAGGTGGAGGTTACCTTCCATGAGTATCCTGAAGACATCCCTCAGTATTGTGACCGTGGTCCCCAGGACAAACACAGAGAACAGGAAAGTACAGAGTGGGTCTGCAATTTTGTATTCGGGCTGAAGGGAAAATGGAGAAAATGCGATTGATTTGGCGAGGAGAAACCACAGGGGATGTCAGTGCCCCTCACCATGACCCCGAACAGGAAGTCCGTACTGACCCGGAAGTAGATAATGATGGCGGCCACCATGACACCGACACTCTGCAGGAGGTCCCCCACCACATGGATGAAAGCTGCTTGCACGCTGGTGTTGCCATGGCCCCCCAGGAGACTGTGGGTGTGGCCATGGCCGACTGGGCTGCCTCCACCTTCTTCGATCTTTTGGTACCCTGAACCATGGCTGTGAAAGGTTGTGGAATGGTGGAGAATGTAGGCCATTCTGGAGAACAAGGAAGATGAGCAAGACAAGGCCCAGCGTTAACTTTAGACTTTTGTAACCTACAGATGAGCATACAATCCCATCAGCAAGTCAGTTCCACAAGTTGACCGTGCGAACAACCAAGACTTTGCCCAGACTTTGCTCTAGGTGCTCTAACCAAGCAAGGCGAAGTTCTCCTGAGGTCAAGGCAAATGTACAGCACTGATTAAGGAAAAGCAAACAGCACAGCCACTCACATAACGTTGACCCCAACTGCACAGCCAGAGGTGATGAGCATCACGTGACCCTCAATCTCGTAGTCATTCTTTACGATGCGCTCGATGGCGAGGTAGACCAGCGCTCCGGTCACGACCCAGATGGACAGCACCGACAGAAGGGCTCCCAGGATTTCTGTGCAGGGAGGAGATGGCATTACCCACAGGGCTGCAAGCGGTGAGTTGTCCCCCTGCCACGTCATTGCTCGAGTTCTGTGTCAGCCTTGCTCCTGTCCCTATGCTGTTGCTGGCTCTCTGGTTTCACCTTCCACCTGGTTTCCATGACAACGTGTCCTACACCCTGGCTTTTAAGACCTGCGCCTGGAGGGCCAGAGTGTCACAACAATTTCTTTCTGTGCATGCTGTGCATTTTACTAGTGCATGTACTCTCCTGTTGCCCAAGTGCCTTGGGTATCTCCAGGTCTCACCCGAGCGATGCCATCCAAAGTTCATAGTCTTGGTGGGGGGCCTGGAGGAGATCCACAGGGAGAAGAGACTGACCATCATGCTGCCAAAGTCAGTGAGCAGGTGTGCTGCATCCGTCATAATGGCCAAACTGTGTGCCAGGTAGCCACCTGCAGGGGCGAGAGGAGATCAACTACACTAAAGAGTACTCGCAGTAGTGCTGGACCCCATTAATTAAACTCAGCTCCACAGTGTTCACAACTTATGCCTGGCATTCACCAGCCGGCGAACAGTTAACATGGTATTACCAGTCTGGGGAGAAAATGTATTTTCTTTTTGTTTCAAATTTAATTCAAACTTCACCTGCATTTCATTTTCATTGTGCAGAGGATCAGCAAAATCACAAACTGTTCTTCGCTGTTGGGGCAGAATAAAGAAGATCTGTGCTGGTCTGAACTAAACCTGCTGCTCTGGCCTAGCTTTGAAGCTGGACCAGACCGCTGAAGCACGGGACCACCGAGGTGGAGTTTTAACTTTTGGCAAGTGGTCCCCCAAAGGCCGAAATGCTACAAAGTTCATGGGAAATCGCAGTTTTAGATTGAAGTACGACAATATGAATCTACATGATGACTTCTGAAAGCTGACGGTCTGCCTAGGTTTAGCTGAGAGCAACAGATTGTTGATGCGCTGCAGTTTCTGGGCATTTTCTCTTCTCCTAGAAGCCATTCATCATTGTCAGAAAAAATACTTGCAAATTTAACAGGCAAATACTGGAGGAGAGAAAGAGGGAATGAAAACTGCATGTGCGGGACCCATGAATCTGCCCAAAAACAGTAAAGTGAAGCTTAAATACATGGGGGGGATTAAAAGCATCTGTTGTAAATTGTCCAGGATTCTGAGTGAAGTTAGACTGACAAACAACATTTTGGGAAAAAAGCAGCTCATTCTCCCAAAATTCTATTGAAGGCAAAAATGAGGGCAGCATTTCAGTTGTTAAGCAAACATTTCCTTCCTCTTTGGTTTATGGTTACAGAGCTGCCTCATTTTTACCAGGTTAATATACAGCAAGTGATTTAACAAAGGGTACAACAGCAGGATCCGAGATTTGAGCCCACTGCATCCCGATGGCAAGAGAACGGAACAAACACTACACCACCGGCAGCCAACTTCTGCTCCGGAGGGGCAACAGCGGTGCTGCTCCTGAAGAAGCCCTCACTCACCGACCACTTCCCCAACCATGAACACCAGGCAGACGCTGGATGCAATGTACAGCTTCTTCCTTGCCAGAACCTTCTCTTGGGTCTCCCCAAACACAGTCCTGTTTCCATGGCAATGCGCACCAACAGGTCGCTTCAGCTCGATGGCACCGCCCGCGTCTCCGTTCTCGAACGGGAAGCTGGGGTACCCCTCCTTGGAGCCTGGGAATGAGCTGTAAGGCAGAGAGAAGCAGAGAGATGGGCCTACACACTGCACATGTCTGCGGAGCAGGAAGTGCGTGAAAAAGGTACTTCTCAAATGCCAATTTCCCCCCACAGCCAACAGGATGCTCTACTCAAAGCAGCAACATTGCATTCAACTGCAGACTGCCAACATGCAAGATTCTCTTGTAATGACAGTAACTTAGAGTCACAAACAGAACAATACCTTAGGGGGCAGCCACTACCACTTGGGCCCCCAGAGGTTTATTTTACTGGTTGTGAGGTTTTGTTTTCCTCTCCTCAGTTTCCAGCTGTCTTTTCAAGCTTTTATGGTTTTGTAGCCCTTCTGTGTGTAGCTTGCTGTCCTGTCTATCTGTGGATTTAACCTGTAGCATCTCTTTTTACCGCATGGCAGCAGCACTTTTTATGAACAAAGTTCAATTCAATTCAATTCAATTCAATTTTATTTTTATATAGCGTTCTTCTCACTGCAATGACTGAACAGACATGAAAAGGGTAACATACATGTAAAGGGAAGTACTCATGTACAGTTGGCCAACAAAGTGGAACGAATAGAACTACAGACCCAGCAGGCAGAAATCAGCTCACACAAACACAAAGAAATAACAATGTCAGGCATGCGGAGGCCAAACTGGAGTCACAGACCATCAGCTTTGACATGCGTGTGACTTCCTGCAGTCACCTGACTGGGATAAATTGGCCTCAGCCCCCCTATGAGGGAGCAGCCGAGTCCCCTGGGGGGCAGGGCCATGAGAGCCCCTTTGTCTCTTGCTCCCCGTACGCTCATCTGAGAACAGAAGGAAAAATTCAATTGGCGCTGCAGTTGGTTCTCCTCTTCAGCCTCCTCCCACCAGGCCTACTTGGCCAAGGGGGCTGGGATGATGGTGCTAATGACTTGGAAAGAACAGTCATGACTGACAGGAGATGGTCAGATCAGGGCAGCAGGGTCCACATCCACACTGGAGTACAGAGAGGAGGTGGTTGGGCGGAAAAGAGCATCTGTGTCATCACTCCGGGGGGGCAGAAGTGTGATCTCCATGCTCAGGCCGGTGGGTGAAGGCTGGGGCTTTGCTGAGGTTTCTACAGTTAACCCAGGCTTCAGAAGTCCATGGCTCCTGTTCCAGCCCACAGGACTGCGTGTGAGATGGCCCGAATCCAAAGGTCCTTTGCTCTGATAGTTCCCTATGGGGGCAGTATCCTTTTCCGACACCAAACCTTCCTTTTCAAATTCTTTGCAGTACCTCAGTCCTCACACAACCCAGTCCTGTTATATTGAAAGGTACTTAAAAGCAGTTGTCATTTTGCTTAATTTACAAATGATCATTAAGATTAATGATGCATTTAATGAACAACTGATGCCAGCTTAAAATGTTTTATTTAAACAAATCAGACTCTGTTATGTACTGGGTCCATGTCTCCAAAGCCCATGTCTGCCAGCGAATTTTAATAAAATACTAACGCTAGTAACAGAAGCATTAAATTTGCTAAGCTGAAACTCACTGAACAAACACAAGATTTTTGTGACGTGAACATGGACATTGTTGTTTTATTTGCTTTATCACAATTATTCATGAAATGAAAGTCAAGGCACTTTCACCAAAGTCCACTCACATCAAAAATCCCCTTTTAATTCGGACACAAATTTAATGCGGGAAAATATTTGCGAGCCATTGCAGAAGCAAAAACAGTAAAATGCAGACCATCTTCATCATCATCATCAATCAATGTACCATCATCAATCAAACTCACAGAACCGTTTCTTATCTCCTTCATGCAGCAGAGTCGCTCGAGTGGAACAAAGACATTAAAGCAGAGCAGAGCACTCGTGTACGAATCGGGGTGGCAGGTTGCCATGTTACAGCGATGACGACCACAAAAACATTATTATTATTATTATTATTATTATTATTATTATTATTATTATTATTATTAGTATTATTATTATTATTATTATTATTATTATTATTATTATTATTATTATTATTATTATTATTATTGTTATTATTATTAACGGCCATGGCCATCTATTTCATTGTGGCTGTAAGCTCTTTGTCTTCAGAAGCTGCTGTCAGAGCCCCCAAATCTCCACTGAACAAATTATTTGCTAAAGTGAATAAATGGAGTCCTTTTTCCCATTAATCACAAAGGCTCGGAACCGAACCGTCGACTCAGCTCCAAAGCAGGCCAGAGCTTTCCTGCTCAGCTTTCCCACCGCTCTGTCACACCTGCTGCTAAATACCTGAGTTTTTGTTTCATTTTGGTCACCCAGGAGAGCCAAAGAAAACAATGAGAGGAAGTGAATGGGTGCTACAGCTACTCGACATGAGAAACAGTCAAGAAAGGCCAAGACTATTCGGGGTTCATTCCTGTGAACGCTGTGCATAGCTCCCTGCAGCCAAAATTCCCCTCAGCACCACAGTTACTTTGAAAGCAGTGCCGTGAGCCTTTCGAGATGTGGAGCCATTTGTGGAGGAAATTACAGATGAGGGCTGTTGAGCTGTGAGCCCTGGCATGACGCGGCCTATAAGTGTGACCAACAGGCGCTGGAGCGAGATTGAGCGTCCCATCAGTGGTCCTTTTTTCCAGGCCGCTAAAGATAAAGACGCCCCAGGCAGGGAGTGCAGGGAAGAGGTGCAGCTCTGGCCAGAAGGGAGGTGCCGGATTTCAAGCCACATCATCACCTCATGACTACAGCACAACAATGAGCCCCTCCGGTGGTCTCCTTGCAAGACCACTGACAGCTACTACTGCTGAGATGAATAAACCTGCCACCCTCAGCAGGTTCCTAAGGGCCCCTGTGGTCCAAAATGGACCTCGACACCTGGCTGGGTACTGTGTAAAACCCAACAGTGGGGGGAGGGCAAATACCACAGGATCGTTTTATAGGAATTTGCTGCCTTTGCGCTCACATCCATTAAAACTCCAAAGCTGTTCTCACATCTCCACCAGCACCACCCCGGCTGAGAGCTCCCAAACACAGAGGGAGCAGAAGATGAAATGCAGTGTGCAGTACAGACAGCGCAAGTGGAGTTAGTTGTGCCCAGCTCCATGTAATACCTTGCTGGATGGTGACCGGTTCCAGAATTTTTTCCAGAACAGTCTGGCTGACCGTGTTCAGCATTCACTCACACTGTGCCCTTTCGCAGATCTCTGCTTCCTGTGATGAGGATACGCAACGTCTCTACAAAGCTGTTGCACCCAAACGTCTGGGGCCTAAACTGACAGGCTGCTCATGGGGCCCAGGACTGGGACTGTGGACCTGGTGGACCCAGGTGTGGTGGTGGGCAGCGTTCCTCCAGGACAATGGGTCAACCAGGAGAGAACAGCCTGAGAACTCCGGGATGATGAAGGTAGCAGCAGTGAAAAGCAACAAAGGTGGAGAAGTTTTGTGTTGATCTATTCTGTAGGAGTGAAGGCAGCAGAGCCAAAACCGCTGGTGCCTCACAGCTCCTGCACTATGGGTTTGGAAGTTCGGTCCCCATGGAGTTTGGAGCCAGTGCGTTCTGCCCACCCTTGTCAGGGTTTTCCTCAGAGTGCTTTGGTCTCCTCCCACAGTCCAGCAAAGTGTTTCAAGGAAAGCTTTGCCTCTAAACTGTTCACATTGTGTATACGTCCAAGTGAGACTTCCTTTTGGTGGATCAGCATCTTGAGCACAGTGTACCTGCCTCATGCCCTGTGCTTCCAGGAGAAGTTCTGGAAGGATCTTGGTAACTCTGAACTGGAAATGGTTCCGTTGATAACAGATGGGTGGCTGGATTTTCTGAAGGTTGCATTATACCTGTTGCATTCTTTCCTTAAGGTGTAGCTGTAGCTGTGGTCACCATGAAGGACACTATGACTGGGGTGAAAAAGAAACAATAAATAAAGAAAACAAATAAAAAGTGCAGACAGAAACCACTGGGCAGCAGGAACCATAAACCACCAATGTTGTATTCAGTCCAACAGTGCTTTGCTGTGACAAATCGCAGGGCCAAAAGCTGCTCTCTACATGGTGGGTTCTTGAGGAACCGCCAACCGAAATGGCCTTTGCGTCAGAAGACATCCGGAGCTCAGCGTTCATCTGTTAGTTGCACAAGGGCAGAGTTCCTCCAAGTCTTGAACTGCCCCATGCAATGTGCTGTTGGTGCATCAAGTACAGCTCCGTTGGGCAGGTGATGTACTTTGCAGCCTGGTCCTGGCCCTGGTCCAGGTTCAGAAAAGCACCATGAAACCATAGGCAGATATTTTCACAGCTGGTTCACAGCCAAGTGGGGGACTTCCAAACCTCAGCTGACTCTCTTTCAGCATTTCCTCCTCAGACTCAGACAAGTGCTGTATGCCCCCAAACGGCAATTTCCTTCACGCCCTCAGATTGCACTGTGGACTCCAGATTCTGCCCAGATGTGCAGGCACTTCCAGGAATGCTTCACCTCTGCTCTGCCACGATGGACGCTGCAAGGATGAGCAGTGGTGCTCTTCTTTCCCTCATTCTTTAGTTTCTGGAAATGGGTCGATCCACCCTGATCACTACGCATGCGCTGGACTATTCCTGTGGTGACCCTTTTGATCTCAGTGACTATCACCTGTCTCCCAAATAAATTATTCTGGAAAGATCCTTTCTATTCCATTCAGTGTGGCCTCAGTTTATCCCAAGGACAGTGGCCCTAATTGGTTTTAATTGCTCAGATCCGCCAAACCCTTTTGTTTGTGATGTCTTTGTTCATCACACAAGGCATGCATTGCACAAAAGGTCAAGTCAGACTTATATCCCAGTTTTCATATGGACAACTGAGCAAAAACTATTTGTAAAGTGGAGGCTGGCCTGCATGCTGTCGTGCTGATTTGAACGCATTTACAGAGGAGGTAGCTTTTCAGCCCGTGCGGCTCGGCTACTCGCGTCCCACGACTGCGGGATATCAGGGCTGAGCTGAAGACACCATTCGAAGCACAAACTCCTCAGACATCCGGCAGGACCAAACCCGCCTGCGGGCACAGACTGTGCATGTGGCAGGAATACCGCGTTTGTGCCTCATTTTCCGTGTGTGGGTCCCTCGCCCGATTCTCAGCCAATTCCACACATGGAAGCAGGAAAGCCCCTCATTCCCATAATGGCACAACCCACTGCTCTCAGAAGGAAATGCTGTGTCAAATGGACAGGCCCAACAGAATGCATGGGCCAAACTGCAGGATCTTAGGCTTGAGAAATTTCCGAAGCACCTAATAATAGGCAAGACAGGTGGTTCTCTTTTAAATTAAGGAATTTGCTAACTAAGGAAATAATTAAATAAATGCTTAAATTCCTGTCATATGGAAACAAGAGTGGGGTCCTCAGTAGAAGTTAAATCTGTGGTTCACTGCCTATGACCATCACAAAATGCCAGAATCAGAATCAGATTTATTGGCCAAGTAAGCTCACACATGCAGGGAATTTGGCTTTGGTTCCCAGTGGCTCACAGTGTACAGAAGACACACACAACTGTGTTAGCCTCTTTCCAGGCTACCACCTCCAGTGCACTTCCCACCACTAAAAGTCACGCTGCGCCGCATCGCTTCGCCTAAGTTCCACTCTTTTCATTCCTTGCTAAAAGTTTAAATTCATGGCCAAAATAATTTAGCCTAGTTTAGGCATTAGCATTGTCTTGTTACCCTACCCCACAGTCCTTGGTTGATTTTTTTTTTCTTGATCATTTTTAAATTGAACTGAATTTAAACACAAGTTTGAATTATATTTACATCTGGACAGGTTGTTATGCGTGTATTTCTGCTGTGTGGACACTGCCTATGCAGGCAGGTGAAAGTGTGGTTGTGAATGGAATTTGTTTCCACCTGAGAGAAGATTCACTGTTTCATTGCAAGTGGAAATGTGTGTGAACATGTTTAAAAGTATTTTCCAGTCCAGATAAACATACAGTTAACATTTCAAGAAGTGTGTTTGTGGGTGAACGTGTTTAAAAGTGCAAAGATGGATGACAGTGCCGGAGAGAATAAATTTTATGCATATATAACAAATATAATGAACAAGTCAGCTTCAGGGGCGAAACAGCGTGGGGAAAGAAAGCGCTTTCGTCTCTGCTCGTTTTGGCGCTTCGTGATCCGTGGGCCCTGGCGGAAGGCGGAGGTTCGGAGAAGCTGTGGAGAGCACGATCTTCCCTGCCCGTCTCCTTATTCGGGAGGAGCACAGGACGAAATACGAAGGTGCTCGTTCATTTTTGTTGAGTGAAAAAGTGAGGC
Source organism: Heterotis niloticus (assembly GCA_018136845.1). Taxonomy (NCBI): domain Eukaryota; kingdom Metazoa; phylum Chordata; class Actinopteri; order Osteoglossiformes; family Osteoglossidae; genus Heterotis; species Heterotis niloticus. Next base: position 17,319,475 of record CM030895.1, read on the forward strand.
ACCGTTGTCGAGTGCAGCGAGCGCCTTCGTCTCAACACTCCCGTGGGGCAAAGTCATTTTGTCTTGAAACGTTCGCGCTCGTATTGGGATGAGGAAGAACCGCGATGCTGCGCGCTTGACAGAAACGGATCCCCCACTTCCTCTGCAGCTGCTTAGACAAATGGTCCAGAGTGTGGGAAGCCGAACTCCCAGTCGAGTGTGCTTTTTCCTGATATCCGGTGCTGGAGGTTAATGTGTGTTCTGGCTCTACGTGATAACACACACACACACACACACACACACACACACACATTAATGTGCCCATGTGTCATTCACCCCCCTTGCATAAAGACTCGCCCCCACACACACAGACTAAAATGTAAATAAAATGCTCATTTTGTTAACATTTGTTAAGTATTTTCACAAGGTGAAAGGTCACCGTGGCTCCCAACCACCTCTGCACGCAGTTTTCCCCACAAAATGTCTGCTGTTTTCCATTCATTTTGTCGTCTTTCGCTCAACTTCGAGGGTGACGGAACCCCAGCGACGCGGAAAAGCTCCCCCGCACTTAACCGCCAGGCTCGCTGCACTGAGGCCGGGGCTCAGGTGACCCCCACGCTGCTGCAGAAGAATTTTAACATTTTGCTGTGTGCAGTTATTTGGGGGTCGCAGGGGTCACGACGGCGTGGCTTCGGCAAACCCCCCCCGCGATCGGTGGGGGAGCTTCGCCGCCCGCACCTTGGGGTCGTGGAGCCGTGATGCTGCACGGCATAACAACCGCTTGCGGAAAAGCACTGCTTGTAAACGTTAGAATAAATAAAAACTAAAGTAAACTTAAACCAAACGCGCATCCGAACGCCCGGGGCGAACGTTCGCGTTTTTCGGCAAAAAGGCCGTTTTTGGGGGGCGCGCGCGTGCAGCCGGAGCCGGAGCGATGGCGCTGGGATTTTACCGGCGCCTCGGATCGCTGTCCGCGGTCCTGAAACTCTCGGCCGTCGTCGGGGAACTCGCTTCACCCCGAAGATCTGCGAAATTTGGGGCTTTTGGCTCGAGTCGGTTGCGTCAAATGAGCAACGAAACCAGTTATTCGCCGCAAGAGTTGGATTCATGTCGGGTCTGATTTTACAAAACACATTTTGTTTGCTTCTAGAAAACGAGATCCTCGCAAACAGAAAGCAGGGAAACGAGCAGCATTTTTATGAATGGCGGAAGCTAAAAAGATAGATTTTTTAATAAGAAACTTCAGGCGGTAAATAGACAGGATAGCGGTCCCAGTTTGATTATTTCAAATGGTTTAAATGATGTGTGTCGTCTGTGGAATTTAATTTTGGGCTCTTTTCAATTTTCCCGTCTTTCATAAATTAATAAATCATATTACACTTTAAAAAGAGAAGATCTATTTTCATCTGACAGATATCAGCGTTGCGTTTCGTACGCGTAAAATGACTATCCCTTTAAATATTTTTTAAAAAATCAAAATCAGATTTTTTTTTACAACCTTGTGTAAAGATAATCAAAATTACTTTTTGAAATTCTGTTACATTTGTGAATTTTTCGTTGGGAGGGAGGAAAAAATCTAACAGTAGTTCCGTTTCGCCGTATAAATGTGTAAACTGATATAATTTCTAGTACAGAGACGAGAGAAATATTTTGTAGGCAAAATAATGCGCCCTATCTATTCTGTAAGAGTACAGATTCTGTAAGAGTACAGATTCTGGAATAGATAAGGCGCATTATTTTGCCTACAAAATATTTCTCTCGTCTCTGTACTAGAGATAAAGAGCGACGGTGAACGCAAACACACACAACTGTAATGTGGACCAAATAAACTGCGCATTTCGGAACCGTTTCCACTACCGCGCTTCCAGAATGGTCTGCATGCAAGTTAAGGGAAAAGTGCTCGTTTCACGGCAGAGCCGGTAAGGGCGTCCACATTCCAGGTGTTGGACCACTCCAGATGCGGAACCCATTTAAGCACGAAGAGGAGCCCTGGCGCTGTCCAAGTTCCGTCCTCCCTCTGTCGCTGCCTTTGTCCCTCGCTGTTACACAACGTTCCTTCCCTTCTCCCCATGATGATGCTGATGTTGCTGCTGCCGCTGATGATGATGATGATGATGGTGATGGTGATGATGGTGATGGTGATGATGGTGATGGTGACGCCGCCGCTGCTGCTGCTGCTGCTGCTGCTGCTGATGGGTTTATTTGCACACATTAAAGCCTCACACACCGGGGGCCATCAGTCTGGAGCTGCCCTGCACCAGTGAGGCGTGAAAATGATATTTGTTCATTCAATAAAACGCTTCACACCCTGCCCACTTATTGGCGGAAGGCGGACAGGACCTGCGACCTGGGCAGAAGCACCCAAAATGCAGAAAACTATCAGCACATCCGAGGGTTCGGACAAGCGGAGCCGCATTCGTTCACCTTAAACACGGCTGCGTGAGGAAGGAACAATAAAGGTCCTCCTGTAATAAAGATAAACCACCGCTTTACTGTAGTCGTACCTTTTGCAGGTTAATTAACCCCCAAAACATCGAGGTAAAAACAGCCGTGACAACAGCTCGATAAGGAAAATAAAAGCAACAGCAACCATATGGAACGGGGATGTCCTCGGCAGCGGTGCCCGCAGAGGAAATAGATTCCTGCACAATTAAAGAAACACATTCGGCACATTAAATGCCATTTTTTGCCTCATGGGTTTCAGTGAAAATTTTGCACGGATACATTTTTCCTTTGACATTTTAAACAGTTTAAGCAAACGACAACAAAAAACCAAAAGAGCAATGGAAATTTTTGAAAATGCACTGGAAAATATTCGGGCTATATGTACACGTTATATTTAAATAATGTAATGTCAATATAATAATAATAATAATAATAATAATAATAATAATAATATATAAATGTCGGACAGACTTTCTGCCATCCTTATGCACCGGTGTGTTTTGCCATTTACTTCTTTAAACCAGTTAAATGATTGTATTTTTTGATGCATCCGTGACAATACTGCGCAGCACAGCACAACACACAATACGAACATCTCACAAGAGTGCAATATAAGATTTAAACGCCACTTTCAATAATGCAAATGTACTGCCATTCTGTAAAATGACGCATCTTTGTCAAACACAACCACACGAACCTGGAAACATTAATGCGACAACTAAGTATTTAATCTTTTAAATTAAATACACGGAAAATAATTTGTAGTTCCAAAGAAACTTACCTTTGAAGTTTCAGAGAATACATCTTTGCGTTTTTCTCGTTGATGAGGTGAGATTTCTCAGTATTGACTGAGCTGTCCATGATCCTGTCACGCTTAACTCAGATTTTCTAAAAGAGCCGCGTTACGAAGAAACTGGAATATATCGGTCTGTAACTGAAAATGGTCGGCAAAAAAGTGGAAAGAACCAGAAAACGCGGTCCACGGCATTCCTGACGCACCAGCAGGAGGATTTGGGTCCTCTACGGATGCATGTCTTGGGGAGAAGGGGAAGGAGTGACTGGATCTCTCCCTCTCTCTCTCTTTCTCTCTCTCTCTATCACACGCACACGCACGCACACTCCTCTGCTGTGATGAACTTGGCTCGGTGAATGGGGCTGCGATGCAAGAGAAACTACATCATACTCATTGCTTTAAAGAAGACCGATCTTTAATTTTTTTTAGCCGACTTAAAAAGTGTTTGTTTTACCAGGGTAGAGTTTTCGTACGTTTGACGAGTTTAGGACTATTAATTATACTGTTAAACTGTTCTACTGTGTGTGTGTGTGTGTGTGTGTGTGTGTGTGTGTGTGTGTGTTTTGGTTCCAACCAAAACGAAAAGATCAACTGACTAATTTTCCATAATTTCATTTTTCATATATAGAACTCATAAATTGTTATTTGGCTGAACCTTCAGATAGCTACTTCATTTAGAGTCTTTAACATTTTCATTCATTTGGTAAAACTTTTAGATTCAAGGTTGCTTTCATTTTATACATTGCTTGTTGATTATTATTTCTGACCAGTTTGCTGTGCCATTTGTCCGTTCGTTTGCGTCATATTGATCGGAACACCAAGGGTAAGGGTTTGTTCGTAAACTGAGTAAAACTCATTTTACAAAGACCAATGTCGCTACGGACTACATTGACCGTGATGCACCACGGCGCGCCACAAACGCGCGTTCACCAAGTTGTATCCACGCGGCAGGGGTAATGGAAACATGGCGGTGAGTTCGAGCCAAGCGATAACTGTGGTACAACAAAAGGACGGCGTAGAGGAGGATGACCGTTCTGTGACCAACTCTTATAGGTATAAATAAGAGGTTTATTTCAAGTCGACACGGTATTATTTTAGCTTTTAAGTGAAATATATTCAATGGATGGCTTTTGTTGTACAGACTACTGACACGTAGCTAGCCGTCAGCCGCACAACGGCTCTCGACCGTTAGCATTAATACACTTGTACAAGAACAGTTATGTGCTGAAATTATTATTTTTTCAGATATAATGGCCAAATTGTATAGATTTGTAATGTAAAGAGCACCTATTCTGTGTGGAAATATAAATTGCAAGATGCATGACTTTTTGACAGGTTTAGCTTCAGTTAGTTATGTTATTGTGCAGTGCGGTGACTGGCCTGTATCTCTCTCTGTCAGCCTATGTTTTTGTGTGTGTGTCAGTCAGTTGCACCTCTATTAATGTGTTTGTGCATACAGCATGCGTGCCACCCATATCGCTGCACTCTGCACTGTCCTCTCACCAGCTTCTGATCACTCGGACCCATATTACTTTGTTTACCTACTGTAAACAGATGTACAGCATGTTAGGAGGAAGCTCTACTGTGAAAACTAGCTTAGCACCGGTGGCCAAGTGATGAGAACCTTACTCACGCAAGTGGCAACCCTCGGCTGGGTGGTTGTGTGTTTTCCTGGAGAGCGCTAAAGAGTTTGCTCCTCTCCCTCGGACACGCAAACAGACAACACTGTGACCAGTTGTTCCTGAGGACCCTTCAAGTGCGTAGGTCTTCATTCTGCTGGTCACAGGACAAACATAAAGAACACCTGTAATCTCCCAGGGACCCCGGGTGAGCCGTGAGCTGAGAAGGCATATCTGATGGCCAATTGATGATGTGCAACTGAAAAAATGGAAACCAGCATGCGACAGGATAACTGTGTGATGCTCAGTTCTGGTGAGAGCTTGTATGAAGTAGGTCATGTTGTCTTTACTTTGCTCCGGTGGTAGTGGGGAGGACTCCTTGGACAGCCTTCTGAATCAGGGGTGTCCGCTCACTCCCTCCCTGTCTTCACGGAAACGGACCGCCAGCCAGAGCAAAACAAAGCCCCCCCTGTTGAGGACCAACAAGAGGACCATCTACACTGCAGGACGCCCACCCTGGTACAATGTCACTGGGACCACCTTTAAGGAAGCCTTTGTCATAGGTGAGAGCTCACTTCCTGTTGACTTGGAGGAGGGGCTCTCATGGACGTGGAAGTTACTTTTCAGTTGTCACTGACAATCTGTCAATTTTTGGATGATATTAGGGATTTTGTGCCTAGAGGGATTTGGACAGCAGTTAAATGCTCATAGCCTTCAAGCTTTTTTAAAACTGAAGTAGGCAGCTCATTGCCACAGCAGGAAGTATTGACGTCTCAGAGCTCATGAGCTGTGTGTTCAAGTCTGGTTCAGTCTGAGGAGTTCACATGTTCTCCCTGTGTTTTCATCATTTCCTCTGATGGTCTGAAGTGTTTCAGATGAAATGGTCACTCTGACTTGCTGGTAATCTGAGTGAATGAGTTTATGTAGGTTGTGATGGACTCGTGAGCCCTGCTTCATGCTATGTACTTCTGAGATAGGCTCTGGGCCATCATGACCCTGTACTGGACAAGAGGTTTTTGATGACGGACAAATGGATGCATAGATGGATTTTTATTACAGTGGTTTCTGAATACTGCTCAAAGCTTCATCAAGAGGGGACTTAAACCAGCAAGGTTCAGGTTCGTTTCCATACGCAGCAGTTCTCCTGGGAAAGTGTGTTGTTTATGACACTAAAAGTATCTTTTCTGTGTGCTAATTAATGTTGATTTATCTCTTTGCTAGTTAGGGTTGTGCTTGTGAACAAATAGAAATTCCTCCTCTTGTTCAAGTTGAGTGTGTCTAAGGAACGAGAAGGGCATTGTATGCCAGCACTTGACTGATTCAGTAGGTGGCCTTAGTTTACCTGGCAGAATTCAGTTTCACACCTGGGGGTGTCCCGATTTAATTACAGGCATAAAAGGTTTTTCCCTCTCTTTAGTCTTCCACCTCATATGTGGGAATGTGGAATAAACACAATAAAGGCACCAGAGGGGATTAAGAAGAACATTGTGGGGATTGAGAAGCGTCTGAACAAAGTGCTTCACTTGTCTGTCACAGGTGTATTTCTGTTATTTCTTCCTTTGTGTGAAGGTAGTATGGTCTACACTACCACATTTCCATGCCTCTCAGATTTATTTTAATTTGGGGAAGATTTACTTAAAAGTGTATCCATACCTTTTGTCATTTGTCTACTCTCCACTGTCTCAGATCTATGTTTTTCAAACCCAGAAGTCTTTTTTTTTCATAATCTGTTTTCGATTTGGAGTCACTGTAGATTTATTTGTCCTTGAGTTATATCTTCCTTTGATACAGCGCAACTATCAGTGTTGACTGCAACTACCATGTCTGTGTAGGGTTGTGTGGTGGGAGTGCTTCTGGGAAGACCACTGTGGCTAATAAGATTATTGAGGCACTGGATGTCCCGTGGGTGGTGCTATTGTCCATGGACTCCTTCTACAAGGTGAGCTGACACAGACCCACTAGTTCAGATGCAAGTCCCATTTTTACCATACGTGGTTCATTGAAGCACATGCCTCATCCTACACTATGGTCTGACTGCCTGGCTCTGATGATCTTAAGGCTGTATTGAACTAGCCACGATGTTGTATGATGTAGGCCATCATCATCTTTATGTACAACAGGTCCTGTCCAAGGAGGAGCAGGACCTGGCAGCCAGAAATGAGTACAACTTCGATCACCCTGATGCATTCGACTTTGAGCTGCTGGTGACGGTGCTGAGGAAGTTGAAGAAGGGGAAGAGCATCAAAGTGCCCGTATATGACTTCACCACTCACAGCCGCCGAAAAGAGTGGGTAAGAGGCCAAAAATGCTGTTTCCTTTTCTTGCTGTCAATTTTTTGAACCTATGTGTCTTTTTTTTTCTGAGTTTATTACATTTTTGTCCCAAATCACGTGGATTAGTTGTGATGTAGGCAGTGTGTTAAACACTGGTGTGAGTTCGGCTCTATGGTGCTGAATATATTGTCCATTTGGGTCTTAAACTCTATGAGAATTAATGGAAACCATGGTTATGGAGCCTGGCAATTCACTTCAGTGTCTGGGCTTCACTTTCCTCTCATTCTCCTTTTGTTCTCCTGGGACAGAAGGCAATTTCATGGCTGAATGAAACAACCGTTCAGGAGGAATCTGTGAAACAGCCTGTAACTCAATCTGATCTTTACAGCCTTTTTTAACACACAAAGAGCACATTGTAATTAAAACAGTAGAGCATGCAGTGGCTCCTGGCGGCTTTATGGCCTTAGCGTTCATGGTGTTTTAGTGCTGTAGTTTAAGGTGTTGAATTTGAATCTAAAAAGATGCAGCACCGAATGCTGAAAAAGGACCTCTTTTTGATACCCTTAGAATGAGTTATAACCAGAATTGGTACAGAAAATGCACTATACGGTCAGTGTAACACAGGCTCTTTTATAATGCCCTCATTGCCCATTGTCAATGTGTGGAATTACAAATGGGGAAATATAATGCCAATTGACTTGTAGTCAAGTCAGATATTTTGGATCCAGGCATGTTTTACAGAGTCTACGTTAGACAGTTGTTTTCCAATTTATTTGGCATACTGTGAGTTGCTATAATTGGTAAAACTGTAATCTGTGAATGTTGTTTGGAGTGGAAAAACCTGGGATAGTCTTGATGATGATAATGATTTTAGTCAGGGTGGGGGGGGGGGGGCAGTGAAGGAATAATCATCACCCTCCCCTTGTGGGGGTCACCTTCAGCACCGGATGCTGGCCATTAAGGATTCTCAGCGGGATCGATGGTATTGGGGTGTTAATGGCTTTCCATTGCTGTTAATGTTCCCCTGTTTGTGTCCTCTTGCAGAAGACTATCTATGGTGCCAACGTGGTCATATTTGAAGGAATTCTGGCTTTTGCCAACAAGGAACTCCTCAAAGTATGTCTTCACTCTATGTACTTGTTATCTTTCCTTCCTGTACACCCCTTCAGTTCTACAGGTTCTATAAAATATGCTTTGGCCTTGAATTTATTGCAGGTTGGACATAAGTTGAATTTTCTTGTTACATATTGCCATTACCTGCACCTATCCCAATTATCTAAAGACACACAGGAAACATATTTTTCTTTTATTTCACTGCCTGTAAAGCAGCTCCAACATCAGGTTGTAGGCTGTGTTTAGCCTCTCCAGTTGGCTATTACTTCTCACTTCCCACATACGTACCTTACTATGTTGTCACCAGCCCATATCATTGCTGTGGCGATGTTGGGGTGTTCTGCATACATGTAATGAAGGGGCCTGCCTGTATGCTTGCTGGTCCTAGCTTCTCTCACAGGAACCATGTCTCCATCTCTTCTGGTTCTGCATCACTGGTAGAGGTCTGTGATGGGAGGTGGGACACTTGGAACTCAGTCCCATGGCCACTTCTTATTCAACTCATGTACAATGTACTGTAATGGCAGGAGAGAACATGGGCTCATTTCTGTATGTGAGATTTTGGTCTCTATTAGAAATGAAATTAGCTCTGGTATCAGAGAGGTTTATTTATTCCCTCCAACCTCCCTTTTTGCTGACACTCTATTAGTCTTCTTTGCTATTCAAAATGTGTTTTACTGTTTTGTAGATATTTGTGTTTATTTGCCCACTTGTGGTTGTATGCAAAGACAATAACTCGTACCATAAGGCTGAATTATTTAGTCTTGCTGTTTGACTTGATTGTTTTTTGTCTCATGGTAGTGCTGCATGTTCCATGAACAACACAGATTCTTTTTCAAGCTGTACTGTCCTCACTTATTGACAAACCTTTCTTGGATTGATGAAAGCCCATATACACATTTACCTTTTAGGTTTTTTTTCTTGTCCCTCATCCTCCTGTGGTGAACACTGCTTGTAGCAAGTACTTGCCTGTCCTCACTCCTGTTAGACCTGTTTCTGTAGTTGCTATTTACTGGAATCAGTTCATGGGACAGCGATAAAAGCTTCCACATAGGAGACAAGAAACACTTCTTTTGACTCATTTCTGTATCCCCCAATCAGTTGTTGGACATGAAGGTTTTTGTGGACACGGACTCGGACATCCGGCTGGTTCGGCGCTTGAAGCGGGACATCTCTGAGCGTGGTCGTGACATTGCTGGCGTCATCAAACAATACAACAAGTTTGTGAAGCCTTCCTTTGAGCAATACATCGAGCCTACAGTGCAAGTGGCTGACATTGTTGTCCCCAGGGGTGAGTTTAAAAGTTTTTATTTTTTGCCTGTCTTACACTTTTTTGTGTACATACTAGGTCCACCATTGACAAGCCTTGTGTTTCTATCTTGATCTAATTCCTCTTGCATCCATACTTAAGGAGGAGAAAACTTTGTGGCGCTTGACTTGATTGTACAACATGTCCACAGCCAGCTGGAGAAGGTATGTAAGACGCAGAGTCTCGCAGCCGTGTTCTGCTAGATGATGGTGTGTAGTGCGGGTACAGTTCAACAGGTACTATTTTATTATCAAAGATTACACTACACAGTGGCAGCAAGCAAGAGATTCAAATAATCTTACTATGCACACATGCATCAGGTCCAGTCTTTTCCTTTTCAGAGAATTAGGCTTAATTATACTGTTAAACAAATATGAATCAGGATGCTTTATACCTCAGCTGTTGAACTTTTTGTGTGTAAGATTGCTACAACATTAAACATTTTTGTGCCTCTGTGAAAGTTGCAGTTTCATTTGAAATGTTTGTTTTTTTTTTTAGCCGTCAATTTTTAAATACAATCAGTGTCAATGTTGCATGAATGTCATGCCACACCGACAACAAATACCCTTTATCTTTTTATCTTTTCCTTTACCTTTTCATTCAGATATCCCTGTTATTGTCACACACTTACAGAAATAATGACTCAGTTCCTCTGAATGAAGTTCTAATAAAAGTGCAGTGGCTGTAAGCAAAATGCTTTTGGAAAGCCTGGTATGAACAGGTACTTTCATTCAAAGTGACTTCCTTTTATCTGTATATACAGAAAGGGCTCTGATATATTTTCTCTACTGATATACACATACACACCACATTGTCTGTACCACAATGAAACCAATGATCAGTATATCTAACGTACAATTCACCGTGGCTAAAATTATTTGATAAATTCAGCTCAATTTCATTTTATGCGCTCTCTTAATGAGGAGACACAGAGCACCTTCATTAAAACACTAGCGCTTACAGGTAATAGTAGGCACAAATGATCAAATCAGTTAATATAAAATCCCAGTACATAACAAATTTGCTGCTGTTAGCCATGTGCTGATGTTGGATTGTGGACCTCCAAACTGAAATCCCATTTGCTGCTTGACGGTGTGAATAAAGTCAATGTGATCCCTCATTTCCCTGGTGAGATGCCATCTTAGTGACAGTTTGGGCCTTAACATACAGTCTGAAATTTTCTGTGGTGACATCATGGTTCACTATAGTTGTGTCCATAAGCATGTTCATGCTACGCTTTGTACTGCGTTTTGCCATGAGAATTCTCAGGATTTTCTGTTCTAGTAGTGATTCTCAACTTATTGTCCTGTTTAAATATGCAACAGTTGACTGACTTTTGTCAATAACTGAATGTGACAATGTCTGCTTCCAAAATACTGCAGCAGAAAGAAGCAACAGGAAGTTTAATATAGGAAGTTTTTTCTTCTCCTCACAATGCTTTTCAGAGATTAAAATGTTTTTGCAGAAACTGTTAGTCACTGTCCTACAAAAATGAAAAGTGCATTGTCATTCCTTTCTATAGTAATGAACAAAGAGTTTTTTAGAAGGGGATTGAAGAGGTTAAAACTGATTCATGGCAGAATGCAGGTAGATAAAGAAAGCTCTGCTTCAGTTTGGTCTGAAGGACTCATTAGCTGTACGCTACAATCTTACCCTTGCTGGATGCTGTGTGAGCGGTGTTTCATTCTAACTCTGTAGTTATGGGTTATTTCAATCAATTTCTTCAGATGTAACCAATTCCCCTTTGTCGTCTGCTACTAAGTCATTTACCTTTAGTAGGGAGTGAGAAAACCCACACATACAGAAACCTGCTGGGATAAGATTGGGCATCTATGGCCAGGGAGACACTGATCTGCAGGCTGCCCTGTCATGTCTGGATGGCTTGGCTGTTTATTTTGCACATTTCATAAGCTTGTGAGTTCTTGTTTCTGATTTTTGTTTTTGTATTTTTTGGTTTGTTTCTTCTCTCTCCATGCATTTGTAATGACATTCTCCCTAATCCCTGACTGAATGCACTCTAACCCTCTCAGCGCGAGATCACCGTGAGGTATGACTGCCACCCCCTTCCTCCACCCCACACCGCCGTTACATCTGAAGCCTGGCATGTGGATAGAAGGATGGTAGTTTGATCATTCCTGTTTCGGGCTTTAGGGGAATTACCATTTCACTTGTCCTTAGGGGAAGTGGAAAGTACAGCTTTCTATCAGCTGTTTGCTTACATGGACACGAATATGATCGAGTTCCATTAGGCCCGCAGTACCTTGAGTTCACAAGTGCAGGACAGTCCATCCTGTCTGTTCTCACACAGTGTGTCTTCCCTGCTACTGCTAGCCTTCAGTGGGTGTTGTTTCGATGGTGCCTTGTAAACTTTGCGGTCGTCAACCCTGTGAATAAAACAATTGAATCTCCGGTGCAGCAACTGGGGGCCTCTCATGGTTGTCTTAGTTCTGACAGTTAGGATTTGCATGTCAGATTTAACAGGTACGCAGAGCTGAATATCACCAGCAGGGGATGCCAGACCATAGTATACCAGGCCTTTTATGCTCCTGACTGCTTCCTCTTGCTCTGAGGGACAGGAATGTTCACGCATCTCTGCACCATCTAAGTGACCCCACCTCCACCATCAGTACCGGCTTCTGTCAGCACATCTACACGCAAAGCTGCTGCCCGCTGACCCAGTCCTTCCCCTCCCCGCCATACTCCAGCTGCACTATGAGCCCGTCTGTGTGCTCGCCTCTAACTGGTACTTTTCTTCTTTCCTTCTTTCCTGTCTTTGTCATCACTTGTCTTGCAATGAATCGTTGTCACCTTCTTCAGAGGAAGCTCCGCTGGGATATGTGAGAACCAATTCCTGCATCTACCCTTTCTGTTGACCACAGCCTCATTTCTTTTTTTCATAAGATGACAACATCTAACATCATCTGTTGTATCTCTCTCAGATATTTTGTATGTTTTTCATTTCACATTTTATATGGCTTCTCTTCACACAGCTCGACTAGAGGCAAGCAAAGGCAGCGTCCCATTTTCTGTGTCCCAGTTGGCAACAAGAATTACTCTGGCCCTTTTTGTAGTAATAGGTTCCCTTTTATCACTTTGGTCTCTATGGTTTGGTTATATTCTTGTGTAAATGACCTGTGAAATACATGGGACCTGACAAGAAGATCACATTTTCAAAATATAACTGCAGATCTCTTGTGTCCGATTTTACGTCTTTATTCTCAACCTTCATTTGAACACAGTTTTGTAAAATTAAAATTTTTCACTAGCAGTGTTTTAATTTGTAAAAATATTTCAGTTGTTTCTCTAACTGGTTTGCTCTCTAGTGATGGGTCAGGTTGTGTAACTGCCACACTTGTCATATGAGCAGGTTCTCTTTGGTCCTGTCCCTGAGACCACACCTGCAACAGGGTCCCAGCCATTGTTGTTATTGTTGCCAGCGCCAATGCACTAACAGTGGCCCTGTCCTCCAATCCCCACCTCTGCTCGCCCTCACAGTCTCTGCCGCTGCAACAATGAAAAAAGTGAAATATTTCATTATTTCTCTTTTTTCTGGTTTTCAGCTGTTTGTAGTTCATACTTGTGTGTTGTGAGTCTGTGTGTTTGTGTATTTTATGCCCTGACTAGTTTCTGTGCCCTTCCTACCACCCAACAGATCAGCTCTGGCCTCTGCTCACCAAGGCCAGCCTCTGCCCACCACACTGAGTGTGATGGAGAGCACACCCCAAGTGCGAGGAATGCACACCATCATCAGGTACACCACAGAGACACAGCTTCGAAATTGTGAATAATGTTTGGACCACAGTTTACACTGAGTTTTGAACTGAAACCTGGGCACCTCTGGCCTGGTGCTACTAATCACCCCCACCTTCTTCATTGCAGAAATAAGGAGACTAATCGGGATGAGTTTATTTTCTACTCCAAGCGATTAATGCGGCTCCTCATTGAGCATGCTCTCTCTTTCCTGCCTCTCAAGGTGAGTGTGTGAGAGAGTGTGTGTGCGTGCATACCAGTTACACTATGAAGCAAGAGAAATTACATGTGTAGAGAGTTTGCGTGGGCCCATGTGTATTTTCCTGCTCACTGACAGCTGTGTGACCAAACCAGTGATTCTTCTCCCTGTGACACTTACTGTGTTCTACATGTGTGTCTAAAGCAAAAGGTTGCAGGAACAGTATGTTGTGTGAGTGTGTGTGGTCCTCCTTTCGCATTACCTGACTTGGTGTTCTTCTGCTTCACTCCTACAGCCCGTTTCAGTGGAGACCCCCCAGGGGACCATATATGAGGGCAAGAGGCTCAGTGGCAAAAGGGTATGGCCCTCCCAAAACACACCACCCCATCACAGCCACTTTTTTCATTCCTTCCTCACTGATTGGTCCTGTATGAAGAGTCATGTATGCACACATGTAGGATGTGTATGAATGGCTCTGCGATTTACTATTTGCCCATTATTCACTTTTAGATCACAGCTTGCCTTTGTTTCATTGTTACTTTTTTCACTTGCCATATTTTAGTTTTATTTTTGCTTTTTATTTTTCAGCTTTGGGAGTGAGTGAGTTGAAATATGTTATCTTATTTTATGAACACATTGGTCAGTCTTCACTTCTTTGCTTCTGTACTAATCTGAATTTGACATTAAAATGCCTTTTATCTTTTATATTGAAACATTACTTGATTGTAAGTGACAACCTCTGAATTTTCTCTCTCTCTCTCTCTCTCTCTCTCTCTCTCTCTTTCATCTGTATGCTTGTGCAGATAACAGGTGTGTCCATCCTGCGGGCAGGTGAGACCATGGAACAGGCCCTCATGGCTGTGTGCAAGGACATCCATCTGGGGAAGATCCTCATTCAGACAAACCACGACACGGGTGAACCAGAGGTACCAGCTGATGCTCAGTTGTGGGTTGACATCAGAACCCTGAAACACTCATGTTTCAATACCTTTGCTGTCCAAGGGTGGGAGCTTGGTGTCCAGCTCAAGTGACATAACTGGAGAACACAATCTTCTCTTGTGTATAATCATAACCGCCAAGTGAAATATTAGCGCTTTTCTTCCACCTTCAAGTTGAGCATTATTTAACCCCAGGACTTTGCTTAATATTACCAGGAGATGTGCAGGAATGTTTCCATTATTATGCATAATATTCACCACCTCCAGCTGTTTTGGTTTACTGATTCATTCCAGAAAGGTGAGAAAAACCTTGGCCCGTGTTGATCAGAAGTGCACAGTTACTCATTTCATATTGTCAAGTGGCTAAAGCAACCAGAACACTTTCTTGGTTGTCTAGCAAAGCAGACAGTTTTCCTGGTGAACCACAGTAGAGCGGTGGTTAACAACCCTGGTCTTATGTTCTCTTTGACGAAAGCAATAAAGTTTAAAGGCTTTAAATAGCCATTTTTATCTTGTAAATGTCCAGCTTTCATACCCTTTAGTTGTTTGAATTATTACTTGTGTATTCCAGTTGTTTTGGGCAAATGCAGTTAATGGCTGTGGCACCTACTGGTACACGTGTTCCTCTTTAACTTGGTTCACCTGTCTTCTGCAGCTTCACTACCTGCGGCTGCCCAAGGACATTAGTGAAGATTATGTCATACTGATGGACAGCACAGTTTCCACTGGAGCTGCTGCTCTCATGGCCATCAGAGTCCTGCTGGTGGGTGCCCTTTCACACCCTCGTGGCCAGCAGGGCCAAGGTGTCACAAGGATCAAATAACTAAAGAGATTAGCAGAAGATGTCCTTTGCACATTGTTTATTCCATCTGTGCCTGGTTTCACAGGACCACGACGTGCAGGAGGACAAGATCTTCCTGCTGTCTTTGCTCATGGCAGAGATGGGGGTGCACTCTGTGGCGTATGCCTTCCCCAAAGTGCGAATCATCACCACGGCTGTAGACAAGAAGGTGAATGATGAGTTCCACATCATCCCTGGGATTGGTGAGCAGCTATCCCATTTATTAACGATGTTTAGTATAAAATTATTTCAAAAGCCTGGATTTTCCTAGTTTTTAGACAAGCTTAACTAGTTACCGCGCATGTTGCTTTCACAGGTAACTTTGGCGATCGTTACTTCGGGACAGATGCGCCTTCTGACTGGTACGAAAGTGATGAAGGCATGGACTTCTGAAGCAAGCCACAGTGAAACATCTGCTCTCACAGCCCATATCACCTTCCTCACAGGAGCAATGAAATTAGTATTTCTTGACAAATGGGGCATACATATTTCCTGTTTTTAAGGGGGCAGCACATTGCCCGTGGCCATGGGGTTGTTGAGAACAATGCTAGGGTTTCTTTACTAATTGACAGCTTTTGATTTCAATTTGAACGATTTGGACTGTCAGGCTAATTCTGTGCTCCAACCCAGGGGGTCAGGACGGTGGGTGTCCACTCTCACTTGCAGGGGTCTACTGGCTGCAGGTGTGAGGAATGCCAGCTTTCCTCAGTGGTGACAGATCTGGGTTTGGGAGAGCAGCCAAGAGCAGTCAGATCATTTCAGGCCCCCCCCCCCTCCTCCTCCATTAATATTCAAGTTTACAGTTAATTTCCTGCTGAGTTTTTGCATGTCATGGAGGGGTGGGGCAGGATTGTGAAATTTCTCCTTCAGTGTGGGAAAGTTAACTCTGATTTGATTAGTTTTGGGGGGGGTCCTGTCTGCATTTTCCCAAACTTTTTTCAGAGTGAGGAGTCACTGCTTCAAGTGGGACCAAGATGCTTGCTTGCGTTAATGATCAAGTGAAGCAGTGACTGTAGGGTCCTCAGGAGGCCAAGAACTCTATTGCTTGTTTTAAGTGTGTTGTGTGAAGGGACCTACTGAAACTTTGCTCAGACAGTTTGTTTGTAGAATATTCTGCCTTTGCTTTGAGATTTTGGCCATCAGGATACCTGCATAAAACTTTAAGGGATGGCGACCTCTGGCATGGTGTTTGGTGCAGTTTGGTGCTGTGGGTGAGCGGTCCTCAGAGCAGTTTCCGTACTGAAGGCTGAATTGCTCATTCAAGCTTTTCCTCTGCCAAGTGCTTTCCATGTAGGCCAGCGTTAGCGAATAGTCAGTGTACTGATTGTTATTCTCCGTGCCCAATTTTCTGGGTTATATACTTGAATTATGCTTTTGGTGTGAAAAATATTTTCTTGTATATTTAAATTGGAGAAGCCTGCACCCTGTGCAGAGGTTTAAAGAACTTGTGTACTGTGCGCAGAATCTGGGTGAGTTAAATAAATATTAGCATCTCTAAGCGGCTGCTTTACATGTTCATGTCCTGTGCAACACAATGAGGTGTGGTGATTTCCACTCGTAACCACATGTAACAGCACCTTTCCACATGTACAATGGACTTTACGGCACTGTAGCGTCAGTGATTCAGGGTTTGAGGTGTATTTTGACTTCTGAAGACTTGGCCCATGCAAAGAAAACGATTCATTGAGTTTAATTGTATTTACTGGTATGTCCTGCAGTGGAGCGGTTGTTTTGTTGCACTTATTCCAGTTTACTGCTCAACTGTTCATCAACAGTTCTATTCTGTAGTCTGGTGCTGGGCTTTAAAGTCAGGTTTAACTGAGAGGGAGAGGTTTAATTTGTACCAAGTTGATTCCGTACAGAGGACATGACTGTGCTTTTGATCGAGAGTGGAGATTGGCGTAGCGTTGGAGTTGTGACAGACCAGGGCCTCACGTGAACTGGACCGGCTGTGACATCTTCATCTCACGCTAGAGCTCTGCAGCTGCCACATGTTCAGTTGAGTGTGGTTTGCCTTTGAATTGTGTTTTAAAACACTCGGCCAGGGATTTCTTGATTTCCAACGGACCAATGAAAATGGATTTTTGCCTATTTAACACTTTTGCTTATTTAGAAACATTGGGCCATATATGGTTTTTGTGTACATTAACATTTGGTAGGACATAAGTGTAAAGTGCAAGGAGTTGCTTTAAAATGAACAACTGTGTCCTTTTAATGCTGCTCTAAAGTGATGAGATTCAAAGATTCAAAGAGATTTATTTGTCACATACATGGTAACCAGGTATGCCATACAGTGAAATGCTAACTGAATCGACAGGACACTGTGCATGGTTTTGAGGATAGTGGTAGGTTCAAGAGCCTTATGGCCTGTGGAGAGCTGCATGTGTTATCTCCTAAAAAAGGGTCTACAGGGAAGGTGAACCTCAGCACAGACATTCCTGCAGCGCTGTTTCTCTCAGACTTTGTAATACAGACATTTTTCCTGCTGCCTCAAGCCATTTTTGTCTCATGGCAAATAGGTCACTTTGTGTGGAACTCAAATAAATAAAAAAACTAAAACTGACTGTCTTGTTCTGTTATCTGCTGCCTTTTTTGAATGGACCAGTGTTGGGGGTCTGTGTAGCTGCTCTTCTTTTCCCTTGTGTGGGGTCAGCTGTCATTACCATGCTGGTAACCCAATCCCAAAACTATTTAAAAATATATAATAAAACTATAATACTTGTAAAATTATATCCCACTACAGCAAGCACTTCAGTGATACGAGGAATTGCATGCTAAGGTGTAACACACAGTGTATGTAACACAAAAATGCCCACTGCACCGAAGGAAAAGTTTTATAAACAATTGCGATTACAACGGTGCTCTTCACCTGTCAGCACCTTTAATTCATAGATTCTTATTGTGTGCCCCCCCCAGTCAATTTCCTTTGGAGTGGTTTTCGCAGCAACATTTTGTATTTATCTATTTATCTATCTATACTTATAAATAGATAACTAAGTAAATTATTTTAGGACGTAGTTACGCCGAAAAAGGACTAAATCGTAAACAGCAACTCAGCTCCAGCTAGAGGTCGCCGTAACGCCGCAGACGTTTGGAGGAAGTGACGCAAGGATTCAAGCTCCGGTGACGTCACTGCCTAGCGTTTGGAGTCCGGGGACAGAGAGGCACGTTGTCTTTATGTTGTGTGTCGAAGTCGAGCGAATTGGAGAAATGGATGCGTGTGCGTGGGATGAAACGCTGCGTGACAGGAGCAGGGGTCCAGGAGAGAGCGAGGATCCGTGTGTCGCTCTTCTGTTGAGCATAAACGGCCCGGTCCCGGTGCACAAGCTCGTTCAAAGTTTGCCAATAAGTTGCTGTCTTATTCGTGTGTAGGTCATTCCACCGTAAAATTATATTAATGACTTTCTTGTAAATTGTCGTTGGGCGGGGGAGGGGGTTTTGCCTCCTGTCTTTTATTAGTTAATTTTTCCCTCCAAAATCCGGGGTTCTTCTGTCCGTGCGGATTTTTTTAGATGTTGACCAAGAATGTCTGAAATAAGGGGAAAAATGAGAAACAGCAATACTCATGGATAATGGAAGAATATAAAACCGGTTATGTTATAATTTCGTGTCTTTCGTGGATCACTTTTCGCTCGGTGACCTTTGCCTTCGGTGCCCCCCACCCCCAGTGGCCGTTTTTTTCTATGTGGCGTTCCACGTGATAACGGATATTCTGCAAATAGCAGTTATTTCCACATTACTGTATCTCCACTGTTTGTGTTGGAAGGTTTATTTCAGATCCACCTTGAGGAAAGAATTTGTATCACAGATCAGTTCACATTCGATGTCCAGCAGCTGCATATTTTGCTGTCAGTAATATTTTATATGCAGTTCCATTGTGATTGACTTTTCTATTGGTTACTCACACTTTGCAAAACTGTTTTGTGCAGCGTTTTTGCCCAAACTCTCACAAAGTTTGAGATTTATCCAGCAGTACAGTAGCTTGTGTCCATGCATTGGCTACCGCTTGACTGAGTGTGAAGTAACTTTGAAAGGAGCAAACGCTGGAACCGCCCTTCCCTTGAGCTAATGATTCTGGATTGTATCTGGTCAAACATATGAATATCAAAATAATTGTCTATAGTTTTTATATTCTTTCTAGTTTTGTTTGAATTCATTATAAAATATATTTAGACATTGAATGTCATTGTTGCGCTGAAGTGACCATATGATTTTCTTCACTGGATGAACCTCTCCACAACCACAGTGCCGCTTGTCTAGATGTGAGGGTCACATTCAATTTGATATAACAGGACTGCTGTATTCAGCGTGATGTACAGTAAACGTACTTGCCCGTTTCACACAGTCTGGACTGAACTGGCATCCCAGGGTGTATTTTCCCAGCTCAGCACCAATTGATTTCAAAGTAGGCTGTAAACCACCATGCCTTCAGCCAGGATAAAGAAGTTGATGACAATGGGTGGATGACGTTTCACACAGCTCCATTTTCACTGCTGTGATGCAGGTGAAGTGACCTGGTGAGGGGTACGGCAAGTCTGCCTCTTCCTGTCAGCTTAGCAGTAAGTTCCTCCACTCCTTCTGTGATGCATACATTTGGTTTCCGTAAAGGTGTGTACAGTGTTGTGTGTGTCTGTGTCTTGCAGAAACCACCATCATGGCTTCGCTCTGGAGATCCTATCAGGCCCTGATGACCAGGAATCCCTGGACTGTGCAGATTCTTACTGCTGGTATGAAAATGCAGTAGTAACTTAGGAGAGCACTGCTGCCATAAATGTTTAATGGCTGTACTTTACTGTGTTTTTGTGGGATTACTCTGGTTGTTTTCCAAATTTGGGCTGCTCACCTGAGTCACAAGCATCTTCTTCTTCTTCTTCTTTTGGCTGCTCCCGTTAGGGGTCGCCACAGCGGATCAGTTGTTTCCACTTCTTCCTGTCCTCTGCATCTTTCTCCGTCACACCCACCACCTGCATGTCCTCCTTCACCACATCCATAAATCTCCTCTTAGGCCTTCCTCTTGCCTGGCAGCTCCATCCCTAGCATCCTTCTCCCGATATATCCAGGATCTCTCCTCTGCACATGTCCAAACCAACGCAATCTCGCCTCTCTGACTTTGTCTCCAAACCGTCTAACCTGTGCTGACCCTTTAATATACTCATTTCTAATCCCGTCCATCCTCGTCACACCCAAAGCAAATCTTAACATCTTTAACTCTGCCACCTCTAGCTCTGCCTCCTGTCTTTTGGTCAGTGCCACAGTCTCCAACCCGTAAAGCATAGCTGGTCTCACTACCGTCTTATAGACCTTCGCTTTCACTGTTGCTGGTACCCTTCTGTCACAAATCACTCCTGACACTCGTTTCCACCCACTCCACCCTGCCTGCACTCTCTTCTTCACCTCTCTTCCACACTCCCCATTACTCTGAACTGTTGATCCCAAGTATTTAAATTCATTTACGTTTGCCAACTCTATTCCCTGCATTCTCACCATTCCTCTGTCCTCTCTCTCATTTATGCACATGTTTTCTGTCTTAGTCCTACTGACCTTCATTCCTCTTCTCTCTAAAGCACATCTCCACCTCTCCAGGGTCTCCTCAACCTGCTCCCTACTCTCACTACAGATCACAACGTCATCCACAAACATCACAGTCCACGGAGACTCCTGTCTGATCTCATCTGTCAACCTGTCCATTACCATTGCAAACAAGAAAGGACTCAAAGCTGATCCTTGATGTAATCCTACCCCCACCTTGAAAGCTCCTGTCACTCCTACCGCAGACCTCACCACTGTCACACTGTCCTTGTACATATCCTGTACCACTCTTACATACTTCTCTGGCTCACCCAACTTCCTCATGCAATACCACAGCTCCTGTTATATGCTTTCTCCAAGTCCACGAAGACACAATGCAACTCCTTCTTACCTTCTCGGTACTTCTCCATCAACACCCTCAAACCAAACATTGCATCTGTAGTACTCCTTCTCACCATGAAGCCATACTGCTGCTCACTAATCGTCACCTCCCTTCTTAACCTAGCTTCCACTACTCTTTCCCATAACTTCATGCTGTGGTTGATCAGTTTTATCCCTCTGTAGTTACTACAGCTCTGCACATCACCCTTATTCTTAAAAATTGGTACCAGTACACTTCTTCTCCACTCCTCAGTTATCGTCTCACTTTCCAAGATTACATTAAACAATCTGGTTAAAAACTCCACTGCCATCTCTCCTAAACACTTCCATGCTTCCACAGGTATGTCATCTGGGCCAACAGCCTTTCCATTCTTCATCCTCTTCATAGCTGTCCTAACTTCCTCCTTGCTAATCCATTGCACTCCCCTATTCATAATTCCTACATCATCCAACCTTCTCTCTCTCATTCTCTTCATTCATCAGCCCCTCAAAGTACTCTTTCCATCTGCTCAACACACTCTCCTCACTTGTGAGTACATTTCCATCGCTATCCTTTATCACCCTAACCTGCTGCACATCTTTCCCAGCTCGGTCCCTCTGCCGAGCCAATCGGTACAAGTCCTTTTCTCCCTCCTTAGTGTCCAACCTCTTATACAATTCACCATATGCCTTTTCTTTAGCCTTTGCCACCTCTCTCTTTGCCCTATGCCTCATCTCCTTGTACTCCTGTCTATATTCTTCATCTCTCTGTCTATTCCACTTCTTCTTTGTCAGCCTCTTCCTCTGTATACTCTCCTGTACTTCCTTATTCCACCATTAGGTTTCCTTGTCCTCCTTCCTCTGTCCAGATGTCACACCAAGCACCTTTCTAGCTGTCTCCCTTACCACTTCTGCTGTACATGCCTAGCTCACTGGTAACTTTTCACTGCCTCCCAATGCCTGTCTTAATTCCTCCCTGAACTCCACCTTATAGTTTTCCTTTGTCAACTTCCACCATTTGATCCTTGGTTCTGCCCTCACTCTCCTTCTCATTTTGATCTCCAATTTCATCCTACAAACCACTATCCTATTCTGCCTACCTACGCTTTCCCCTGCCACCACTTTGCAGTCTACAGTCTCCTTCAGTCTGGCCCTCCTGCATAAGATATAATCCACCTGTGTGCATCTTCCTCCACTCTTGTACGTCACCCTGTGTTCCTCCCTCTTCTTAAAATACGTGTTTACCACAGCCATGTCCATCCTTTTTGCAAAATCCACAACCATCTGACCTTCTGCGTTCCTCTCCTTGACACCATACCTACCCATCACCTCCTCATCTCCTCTGTTCCCTTCACCAACATGCCCATTGAAATCCGCTCCAATCACCACTCTCTCTCCCTCAGGTACACTCTTCACCACTTCATCCATATCACTCCAGAATTCTTCTTTCTCATCCATCTCACACCCAACTTGCGGGGCATATGCACTAACAACATTCATCATCACACCATCAATTTCCAGTTTCATAACCATCACTCTGTCAGACACTCTCTTCACCTCCAAGACACTCTTGACATACTGTTCCTTCAGGATAACCCCTCAGCTGAGTTTTATTTCTTACTCACCTTGTTTTAGCTGCTGAGGACATTACTTAAATCAGCTCTGTGTGTGTGTGTGTGTGTGTGTGTGTGTGTGTGTAATATAATGTCTCTTGGCGTCTTCCAACGTTAATTACACTTGCTGCCTTTAGGTGGCGACATAGCATCACGACCCAGTGTCTCAAAAACTGGTGGCTTCTCCAGCTGCACCTGTCATCTGATTCATGCTGATCGTCAGAAGTGTGAACACAAATAACAAAAGGGAAGTCAGCTCAGGGGGTGGAGATCACTTAAGTGTGGCCGCTGTAGAAACCCTTAGTGGAGATCAGGCCTGGGAAGCACTTGGCTCCAGTCAGAACGTGGTATCAGTATCAAACCGGGGGTTACTGGGACCGCTTTGTTTGGATCAGCCTGCGGCCCAAGAGTGGACATTTCAACACAAATTGCAAAGAGAGGGGTTTACCTGTCAGTCCCTTTCTGTGGTGGAAAACCTTGACGGAAGACGTAACTTGGGCTTTGCTTTGTAAGTTGCTAACAAAAAGTCTTGTTGGCCAGTATGAAGCAGACACCACCTTCTAGCCAGGAGACGGGAGATCTTCTCATTGCCTGAACATGAACATTCGTCACAACAAAGTGTTGTGGGTTTAAATGTGTGCTCTATTTTGGGCTCTGGCTAAATCTCTTTTTCCCCCGAGTGTGTTTGCCTTATGCAGATTCGCTCTGGTGCCTCAGTGTTTGCTTTGCGTTGGGGAATGAGGCTCCTTTGATGGAAACGCCCACAGCTCCATCAGTCAGCCCCTGAGAGAATAGGCACGGTGCACACATTGCAAGTCATCTGCAGTTATCTACAGCCATCTTCAGGCATCTAGAGGCACAGAGCTCCAGTCCTTCCAGCTTTTTTTCTCAGTTGAATGAGGATGGCAGAGTAACTATTGAGGCCACTGATTCCTGACCACTGTTTCTGGGGTTCTTCAGAATGCTACATGGCCCTCAGAGGAACCTGCTTCTCATGGTGGGCAGAAGACCTCTGTTGGGTCAACTGATGGTCCAGGATAACAGCAGAGGCCTGCATTGCTGTCTTGCGGGAGAAAAGGGCTGAGGGGCACTAATTTACGTAACTAAGATTACAGACTCAATGATTCACAGCTTTTTTTCCACACCAGAGGGAAAAGGCTTTTATATTTAGATGGTGAAACAGTGTGAAAGTGGGTTTCTTGTGTATCGAAGATGGAGGGATGACTCAAAACAACAAGAGGGTCGCTAAAGTAACAACTAGTGTGTGTGTGTGTGTGTGTGTGTGTGTGTGTGACTGACTGACTGACTGGCAGGCAGGCAGGCACTGTCTGGATGCTCTGTGTTCCTGACACTTTTTGCAAAATTGCTCATAGTGGGCAGAAGCATGAGAATAGACCCACTCCCAACTTTGTTTAAATCTGGGCTTTTTCTGGCCAGTTTTTGCCATTTACAGCATAGGTGATCACAATTCATCTGGAAACCCCTGGATGGAAGGAAAAGATCAAGTTAATATATAATGTAAATTAGCTTGGATGCTGGTAGATGAGATTTTTCTTGAGATTCAAAATGGAAGTCCAAACACTTCATCACCACAGTAGCAGTGAGTGCAACAAATGCTGGTGAGCTTTATCAAAAACAGAGCAAATCCAGCGCTCAGGTAGGCGATACAGCACCTACACAGGTGAGGAAGACCCTTCGTTTTCCCACACTTGAAGGCCTCACTTGGCCTTGTTGGATGAGTGCTGTAGTTATGAGCCATCCGCTAGGATCACCTCGTATCGTAACTTCATCTTGTTGGTCCTCAACTCATCGCCCTGCTAAGCTGTATCTGACGAACAAAGGAGTGCTGGGAAACCGCGTGGCTATCGGACACCTCGTGGTCTGTCGTGGAAAGCCAGTGTTGCATTAACAATGGAGGTCTACGCATGGCACGGTTCCAAGTGCAGACTCATCAGCTAAATGCTCGTTTGTGGCTGCCATCCTTATTCAGATGAGCAGAAATCTCTTGAGTCCTGGGAGAAGACAACCTAAGAACATTGTGTATAATTTTGCAAATGGGTGACATGCGTCAGCACGGGCCATCAGCCCACAGAGACGGCGTACTCAAGGACTGTTGTGCCTCCGTCAGCAAATTTCTGCTGAGCTCGGTCATCTTTGATTGGTTTCCCCTCACTTTACACCAAGCTCTATGTCTCCATCGATAAGGGCCAGTGGGGAGGATCGCAGCAATGCATTCAGAAGCCAGTCATTGTGTCTCGGACTGGGGCCTGGTTGGCTAAAGTCCCCTTTGAATTTACTTGGCCCGTGTTCACATGAGGTACCAAAAGAAAGTCGGCAAGAAGCACTAACGGAGCCCTCTTTTGCTGATGTTACAGTCGGCCCTAAAATGAACTGCGGGTTGAGCTTGGGCTCACAGTTTGTGCGGCCCTGCTGTTCTGGATGCAGTGACTCAGCCCGCAGGTTTACGGGTTCAAGCAAAGCAACACAGGTGCACGGAGAACAGAACTTGTAAGGCCTGATGTCTGTTGGGTATTTTATGAGAGTTACAAGTGTGGCCTTTCCTGGGCTCCAGGGGAAAGGACATGTTTACGAGGTCTTTCTCAAGGTGCAGTTTAATTTCAATCCAGCTGCACCGTCTGCCGCCTGTTCAGTTGTCTAATGTTAATCTGTCCCGAGTCTCTGCTTTAAACGTCCCAGTAAAAACCCACCAAACGTTTCCATTCCCTTGCCAGCTTGTTATCTTCTGCTCAGCGGCCTTTGTTAGTCTTTTCCTTGACATTTTAACAAAAGGTTATATCACATAAAGAGGGACTCGGCACTGAAATGATGGTTTCTCTTCTTTGTAAAATATGATATTTGTCTGGGTGGGAGGTGCTGTTGGGGGTGGGGGCACTGAGTGCGAACCTCTGAATTGCAAGAGGACTGAAAGGGTCATGGTTGTTGGAGCCTCCAGCTAAGGACCGATCCTGTTGAGGCCATTGATGATCCTCCAGAGAATGGTGCATGTGGTCATGCTGTTCTCTGTGGCAGCTCTGCTCAGGGCCCAGTCTCTTTGAGTTATCCTGGGTGTGGGGTGGGGGGGGCACTATCATCCAGGACTTTCCTAATGCCCAGTCTATATTTAATTTTACCCAACGTGCCCACTCTACCTAGTGTCTTACCCAAGGTGTCTTCACTAGACGCTAAGAAGTGAAGAAATTCATCCAGAGGGTCCCATCATGCTTTTTTTTGGCTTTCCCATAGGGCCATTCATGTCTGTAGTCTCCCCACAAGTCCCAGAGACCCTCTGCCCAGAATCAAGCCTTCCCATGCATTATGCATTTGCTAGCCTATCAGGGTTACAAGCCAACAGGTTTTGAGGCTTCTTCATTGGGCTACCAGGCCCCCTGCTGGGCTCACAGTCGATGGAACAAACTGCGAGTTCACTGTGCAAACCTGCACTTGCTCGCTTACTCAGTCACTCTTGTGGTGCCAGGAGTGAAGAGAGTGTTAGTGTTTTGGTCATCGTTGGTCATCGTTCACGCTTTTGTCATCCGTTTAACAGCTCATCATCTCCGCTTGTGTTGCTTCTGACCTTTCTCACATTCGGTGTAGTTGCTCTGTTTTCAGCCTCCCAAAGTTTTTAGTGGAGAAGGTGGGCTAGGGTTGGCTGATGTGGAAGGACCAGAGGCTTCTCTGGTTCCTAGAAGCTCCTCTGTGGTGGTTGCTTTAATTTGTAGTTTAGTGCAGAGATAAGCAGGAATTATGCCGCCTTTTCCCACAGGGAATCTGGGTCTCAGCTCTCAGCTGAAATTTTCTCTGTGTCCTCTTACTGTTTCCCTGCCCTGTGGCCATTCAGCTTGTCTTCATCGTAATAACAAAACATGCTGCCCTGTTGGTCTGCGGGTATTGATTTGTCAGAAAGACTTTTTTTGATGCTGAGCTGAAATGATCTTGGTTTTCAAGTTGACACCCTGCTGGTTATCAATACAAAAAACATATTGAGATGTTTCAGTGGTTCATTTTGGGATATTTTTCCTCAGGTGTGGTGGCCAACACTGTTTTAGTGCCAGTGGTTCAGCTGCTCATGAATAACACAACACTTGGTGCTCTGTGTCCTGCTAAAGAAGCAGATTGATCAGATTGGCCTGAGCAGAAGTGCCCAGGTGACCTTTCCATTTCGGTCAATCTGATCCACACAGCCAGTCCTCTGTCCACACAAAGGCATCGCACTCCATCAAGTCCGCTGAAGATGCACAGCGTGGTAACAGCAGGCTTGTTGCCACGGCGACACTTAAACTTGAAAATTCTTTGGATTTTTTTGTTTCAGCCCTGCAGGCTAGGGGACGGCTGTGCATTTTAATGCAGGCTTATCTTAGGGCTCCTGTCCAAGTGGTCCTGATGGTTATTTATCCTCAAAGTTAGTGTTCATCAGATTGTTGTAATGTCTTAGTTGCTTCCCTACTGATGTAAAGCACTGCTGGTGTCCATCGGTTTGTGACCCTTGTTTGTCCTCTTCCGGCCGGTCATGTGACCTTGTCCATCTTAACAGTGGGAAGCCACCGGTGGTGGTCCTGCAAACGAGGCGCTGATGCAGATGGTGATGCCGATGATGCACATGGCAGATGGCGAAGAATGCGAATGAGTTTTCCTTCTGCTGTTGCGCATTTTGGGGGCCAGCGTTTGGCTCATGGTGGTACTTTCAGAGTTTCATTTCGCTTTGCCTGATCCTTCAGCAGGCGGAAGAGAGCGTTGCTCTCCGACTCCTTTTTGCTTTGAGGTTCCCATTTAAACAGCTGCTCTGCAAGCAGCACCACAGGATCACAATGCTGCTGCCTCCTGCTCTTCTCAGGGGCCCTGCCTGCACGTGGGAGTGTGTCAGGGCAGCACTGCAAACAGTCCCCTAAACACACAGGTTTCACCTGCAGCCCCTGTGCAGAAACTAAACCTGAGAAGAAGACTTTTGGTTCATAAACTGCACTCACATCCCCAGTTGGCGGAGATGAAACCCAACAAAACGGGCCAAACTGTTCCCACCGCGCAAAAGGACGCAGAGCTTCCAATGACACAGAAGGAACTGGAACCCAACATTCTGGCACTCAGCTCGGTCGTTCCGCTAATGAATGAATCGATTATAAGTTCTGTCCTTATTTTGTCCGTATGTGCTGTAAGCACACCTACATACCAAAATGCGTGTCCCACACTCTTTCAAATAACATTGCTCATTTTTCAATGTGGTTTGTTTCCACTTTGGAATTAATGCAGCACTTAAGGTGGAAGTTGCTCCTGGGCGAAAAACAAGACTGCAATGTTGAGGAAGAGGACTTAAAGGGAAATGAGCACTTAAGTTTGTGTGTGTAAGGCATGTCGCTGCAGCAGACCAGACTGCACTACAGCAGCGTCCTGACAGCATCCTTCTGTCCC
The DNA here is from genome assembly GCA_018136845.1 of Heterotis niloticus. Classification (NCBI taxonomy): domain Eukaryota; kingdom Metazoa; phylum Chordata; class Actinopteri; order Osteoglossiformes; family Osteoglossidae; genus Heterotis; species Heterotis niloticus. The sequence goes on from CM030895.1 coordinate 17,347,639, forward strand.
AGTGGCGGGGACGGGCCGTTGGGTGTCCCGGGGAGAGACAGATGCCTCATCGTGTCACTCTTGCCTTCACAGGCTCCCTGGTGGGAGTAGGAGACGTCATCTCACAGCAGGTGATTGAAAGGAGAGGCCTGAGCAACCACAACCTGCAGAGGACAACCAAGATGATGAGCATTGGCTTCTTTTTTGTTGTAAGTCCAAATGCTGTCTTCCTCTCTACTGCCATCTTAAGTGGACATAGAACTTGAGGCTTGCACATGTTGCTTGGGTAGCTTTTGTTGTCACTCTCAGTTCTACCTGTTGTCTGTTTTGTCATTTCAGGCATGAAATTTGTTTATTTTTTTAGTTGTGTCCACTGTGTCAGTTGTGCTTTTTTGTTAGTCCTTTCAGATTTATCCACTGTGTTGTTTGCCTCAGATTTCGGACACAGAGAGCATCAGTGGGTTGTGGGTATTTGTCTCCTTGAACAGGTACTCAGCAACGGGTGTGTGTGTGTGTGTGTGTGTGTGTGTGTGTGTGTGTGTGTGAGAGAGAGAGGGATGACTGAAGGAGGGAAGCAGTAAGGTCCGCATGTGGACCAGGTGAAGTTGGACTGACACTGAACTAAGAGGACATTCACCTGCAAGTGTTGTGGACTCCACTCTCTGATCAGTTTTGTGGGCTCTGCAGAGACCTGTGAGCCCCATGGGTGGACTGGCAACCCACTGGCTGTGACACTGGAATGAGCTTTGAAGTCACCATGGGCCCTACAATCCCTTCATGTACAGTCTATGTGCCTGTTTGCTCATAGTCAGTGTTACTATGTCATAGGGGCATTAGGGAGTGGGAGTTGCTGTGCTCATGTCTCACCTCTGGGCTACGTGGGACACAGAAGCAGGCAACAACCCAATGGCGGGACTCCTTCTGTGACATCACACCAAACGGTGACCTTTGAAAGTCATCCACAGGCAGCAGAGCGGGCGCGCACACACACGCGCGCACACACACACTGCTGTTGTCTCACAATGGTTAAAGTTTAGGTGAGTCAAGTTAGTTTGTACTTCACCCTTAAACAGCATCAACGCGTCTTTTCATTATTTTTATTTCTCAAACAAATGAATCATGAAATGAACTACATTTATAGCAGGATGTTTCCCATTTGGCTCTCCTGCTGCTGTTCTCTGACTGGCTGAGCCGTAGTCAGCAAACCCTTACACCGTCATCTTCCATTCTAGGAAACATTGCTGCATTCGTTTTTAATGTCATTACGTCGGTGTTGTTTTTAATAGTTATTCTCTTCTCATTCACTCACACTGCATTTTTGGGCCGTAATGTCACACACGCAATGTCGAAAGGTGACAGAAAGCTCCTTGCACAAATGAAGGCTGTGGGACAATGCAGTAAGCAGTGGGCAAGCAGGCGAGAACCTGAGATGCTGAGGCAGGAGCCCTTGCTGTCCAAATCGGCCTTGTAGCTCACTTTTGTAGTGCATCTGCATCTGCACACAGTAGCGCAAGTGTTAATTATGCAGCATAAAATTACTGTTACGTTGCATTTGATTATAGAACTTTTTTCATAAACCATTGTTTGTGTCACACTTTTCTACTATTTGCTTTACATGCTAAGCTGTTTGAAATGAATAAATCGTTCATACCGCTACTTAATTTTCACTCTACCGCTTCAGGTTAAGTACCGTGAGGAAGGGTTTTGAACCAAAGTCCTTCGATTTCAAGGCATTGACTGTAAGCACTGTGTTATGCATGGGGAGTTTGGGTGTTGATCCCACTGCCTCTCACCTGACCGTGACTGCGCTGCTATCTTAGTCCAGTCCCTTTGTTTTGTGTGTTATGTTTATAAAAGATCAGTTTCTCTTACTTGCTTACATAAGATGCAGGACATCTACTTTTAGAACTATTTTCTGGAATTTTTGGAACTGTTTGGAAGTAGCTATGACTGTGTGTGTGTGTGTGTGTGTGTGTGTGTGTGTGTGTGTGTGTGTGTACTTGTTGCCCCTGGTCGTTTCCAGCAGACCCATCTAGTTGAGTTTTCAGCCAAGCAGTTGTATTTATATGTCTTCATTTTGGGGATTCTCTTGCTGATGATGTAAGGGATTCTGTAGGTGTAAGGACTTGGCTTCGGGGGCTAACAGGTGCTGCGGTGAGGTTCTGCTGGGCTCAAATGACTGACGGGACAGCAGGCAGAGGAGCTCACAGCCATGTGACCTTGCAGGGACCTGTGGTTGGAGGTTGGTACAAGGTGCTGGACGGCTTTGTCACAGGGACCAGTAAGAGCGCCGCCCTCAAGAAGATGCTTTTCGATCAGGTGGGTGGACACCTTCTGTATTTAACTCAGGGGGCTGAGACTGAGAGCCAAAATAACGCTGCAGCTCCATTCACCTGGGGCAGACCAGGCATGTAGAGAAATTAAGAAAATTGGCCCATGGATGTTCCAGTGGCATCAGAGTGCAAGAGGCCTTGAGGGTTTTGTAGGGAAGGGGGGGGGTCAGAAGATGCTCAAGGACACCCATGCTGATGGACGGAGAGGAAGAATATGGTGATGAAAGAATGCCCACCGGCCCTGGCGTGGCGGGTTGCTGCTGAGCCCTCTGCATGCAGAATGAATGACTAAGTGATGTTTCAAGTCACAAGAAGGATTGAGTCTTGACATTCTTGTTGGAAAAGGGTTTTGTCACCCCCTCTGTATGTCATTCTTTTTTATTGATACAACACTTTCAATTCATGGAAGGGCAGATTGTTTGCTCTCATAATTCATGCACATTTTTTATTTCTTGCCATGACCTCGAGTGCCCTGTAAGGTCAGTTGCTTTATTTGGCAGTCCTGCAGGAAGATGTTTGCACGATGGTAGCAGCAGGCATCTCCAACGGCCACCATAGCGCTGCCTCACACAGTGTTTGTGCAGGGTGGAGCGGCCAGAAATGACAGAGCTGCACATTGACAGGCTTGCGGAGAAGCTTTTTGTTTCTGTTCTCATGTTTATCCCTTAAGGGTTACCCCACTACCACCCACTGAACGTGTCAGGCACCCGTAATCCCCGCAATGGATGACAGGTGGGAAAGAGAACGAGAGTTTGCATAATCAGATTGCCGAGTGAGATGGCCTCCGGGATGAGAGAAAGCAGGCCAGATTACTACTGCGGGATTGGTTTCTGCCCAAGCCCTGATCTGAAGGTGCCATTCCTCATTCTTCCTTCATAAGAGCCACGTTTCTCTGCATACCTAGCCAGCCCTCTGGTCAGTGTACTGCAGATTCTCAATCGCTAACACAGGGGTCTGCATATCCAAGGTCTTCAACAACCACCGCACAGGTACACCTACCCCCACACCTCCCACCCCAGTCCATTTTCCATGGATGTTCAACCGTTGAGCTGTAGATCCTTGTGTCTGTAGATCCTTGTGCCAACGTCCCCCACACCTCCACCCACCACTCCCTCCATTCCACCTTCCCCAGCAGTCATGGAAGGTGCACATTGAGTCTGGGTCTGCCTCTGGCTGTCACCCCCCCCCCCCGTTTCACGTTCAGTGGCTGCTTCATAAATAAACAAACTAGAATATCGACACTAAAGGACATTCTTAAAATTATTCCAATTTTTCCTTATTTCCTTCATCAAAAGCTGCAGACTGAATGCAGAGGTAAACGCATAGTTGAGGTGGTACTGAGCAGGGTTTTGCCAACATGTGCACAGATGTATGTCATTCACGGCCATAGCACAGTCCAGGTGTTGGTTGCCAGCAACGCCCTATGAGAAGATTCCAGTGAAGACGAAAACATCCAGCTTTGTCCTAAAGGCAATTCCATGGAGTCAGTTTCTATTCTTCTGAAATGCCCAGTTGGTTCGCTCAGCCAAAGCCTCATATCAGGTGGCCAGAAAAGAGCTTCCGGAAATAAAGCACAATAAGCATCTGTCAGACATGTGGGGAGCTGCCCCTTCATTCCACGTACAAATATTAGTGGCCAAAAATACGGAGCGTAATGCAGAAAGTGAAGGAGTCCCTGCATTATTGATGAGCTCATTTTGCCGGGATCAACTGGGGTTGGAGCTTGCGGCCCAACAGAGTGTCATCCTGTCCCTTGCGGCCCTTTTGCTGCTGCACCCATCAATTTGTGGTCCTTCCTGGCAGATTTAAAACTGCTCTGGGTTTAAGACTGAGATCCATGGGTAAGGAGCAAACAATATTCATTTCTGCAGAAAGCTGGACAGACCCATAAGGGTCCCTTTTAGTGTTTGCTCTCAAAGCTAAAGCGTGTCCATTTGGGGGGGGGAACAGGACATAAGTTGTAGCCATCAAATTTTCTCAATTTTCATGTATTAAAGAGATGGGTGGAGAAAAGGGAGACCTTTAAAGTTTATGATGAGAAGTATGGCTGTATGGGAAGTGTAGAATAGATCAGCAGTGCTGGTCTGTGCAAGTCACGCTGACCTGACGGAAGTTTCCAGAAACTAAAGGTCATCGTGGCGATTGTGTCTCTGCAGCTCGGATTTGCCCCCTGCTTCCTGGGTGCATTCCTGGGTATCTCTGGAGCACTCAATGGCCTTACGGTGGAGGAGAACATCGCCAAGCTCAAGAGGGTAAGGCTCCCACCATCACACACCATTCCACCTGTTGCAGGACTTGAGCTACACCTTCAGTTCAGCGTGCACAACTGTTTGAGCGGTGTTTTGGAGGCCTTGCGATGAGGCTGCTCCTGAATGTGGGCGTCAGCACTTTGACCCCAATGTGTATGTGAGAGCGGTTTGGATGGTGAGCGATTGCGATTCCCAGATTTCTCACGCCATTGCGTCAGTCAGTAAGTTAGAGGCGTACAGCTGACATCACACACTGGGTGGTTAAAGGAAGCGTAGCACTGGAATTTAACACTCCTGATACTATGGTAAACACCCCCAACCAAGCAAACCAATTCCACAGCATGACAAAGTGCAAGTTGCAAACACATCTGGGACTCTTAGGCTAGATTTACACTATGAAGCTAATTGTATTTATTTTTATTATTCCCACTCCAAAACCCTTGAGCTGGGTACTCATCATGAACTGGCACAGTAAAAATTATGCAGCTGCATAGATGGGTAAAATCACTTTAAAGTGGCTCTGTGAAGAAACCTTCGCTTCAGGCCACCTTGGACAAAGGAGACAAATGAAACATTTTGACCTCATTCATTTGGGCTCTACCTGGATAAAAGAGACGCCAGACAGATGTGTGCTTTACAAGTAAATGGTTCAGTTTTGCTGAACTGCCCCTCTGAGGAAGGTACTTACATTTATTTATTAGTTATTAAAGTTCTTATTGTCAGCTGTGTGATTTACTCTGGGTTTCTGTATCGGACAAGCAGTGGAATGATGTGGTTTTAAAAGCCTTTCTAAATAATTTATCAAGTGGTGTTAATTATCAGTAATCTCTCACTAATAGCAATGGCACCTCAAAGGTGCTGACTCAGCAAAATTTTTAGTGCGTGTTGCATCAGGTTTGGCTAAAATAAACGTTGCCAAATGTACCTCCCCACTCAGCGCTTTACTGCACTGTTATTTTATTTAACTGATGCTTTTAGTAGCCTCGGATTTTACCCATTTATGTGGCTGTGTGTTTTGTGCGTGAGTCCTCGCTGAAGATGACTGTGAAAGCTGCCTCGGTTTACCAGCCTTTATGATGGCCTTCATTGTAGTGGCTCCTGTGGGGGTCCACACGCTGCTTTACTGCTCTCTCGAAAGCACATGAGTACATTTGCCGGGAGGACAACTCGATGCAGAAAGCCGGCCGCAGGGTGACAGGTGTGGGCGCAATGACAGGTCCCTTGAGTCTCGAAGGTGCAGACCACCAGGAGAGGGGCTTGGTCACTGAAATGTCACAAAAGGCAGCGAGGGAATGACAGATGTGCTCATTGCCTGTGCTAGTGATGTAGAATAGCGGTGAGGCGCAAGGCAAGGAACCCAGCAAAGAAGCGCAGGGCAGTAACTTGCGGGATGACAGGATCAGGCCTGCACTTCCAGGGTTCGAAGACTCCGCCACCCCCCCAATCTGTGTGTGCAAAACAGAGGTCGCATGCAGGTGAGACAGATTGTGTGTGCAGGCTATGTTGAATCCACCTGAAATCTGCCAAAACTGCAGCCTAATGACTGAAAGTCTGCGTGAAGAACCCATCCATTTTGCCCAAGTGTCCATGCATCTGTGAAGGCTCTTGGTCATTATTGCATGCAAAGGTCAAGCGTCCAGCGCGCTGTGTGAGAAAACGAAATTATCGCTAATGACCCCTTTGTCTTATTGCTGTTTTCATCATTTCGCCACTGGACGGCTCTAGATCGTGGTGCTTAATGACCAAGAAGCAGAAAAATGTCCAGTGCTACCCCCCACTTCCACCCTTAGGGGAGGCTTTTCTCTTGCCCTGGTGTAGCGTCGTCATGCTAATGCTTCGAATGCAGCCCCCCGAATGAGGAAACGGGTTCGTGTGACGTCTGTGGGGAGACAATGAGCTGACATGAGAGGACCCGCTGTCATTTCACACCAGGGGTCCAATGTGCCGTTCACTGGGAACCAAAAATTAAGAAGCCGCACGCTGCGTCTACCGTGCCCCATTCTGGTGTGCAGGCATTCATTGGAGAACTCGCTGAGGTCCTGGAAACTTGAGGCTCCAGGCAGATTAAGGCAGCTGAGCCACGAGCCGGCCTACACCCTTTCCCACAACCCCACAGCTTTCCGTGGCTCTACTTAGAGTCCCACCTCCACCCAGAGCGCCACCTGTTTCCTTTGCCCCTCCCTTTTTTACACCCCCCACCCATATCTGTACTTCCACCTTTTCCTGAAGCCCCGTCCATGGGCCCACATCTTCCTCAGCCCCACATCCACCCACAGCTTCGGCAGATGACCTTGCAGTGACGTCGCCGAGCAGCACGATGGCCTAGTCGCTACTAATTTAAACAGGGAGATGTGCTGGAGGATGCCAGGAGGAGGTCTGTGGGTCGCAGCAAATCATTTTAATGTGCATTTCCTTTCTGCCAGGATTACACAGATGCCTTGATCTCCAACTATTATGTAAGTTCTGCCCTGAGATGTCAGTGCTACTTGGTACCCATTTCTGTAGAACAATTTATAAGACATAAATATTTGAATGAACTTTTGTTCATTGAATCCCACTGTAGCCTCACATCGTAATTTACCATAATTCAGTGTACAGCACTTTGACTCCTCTCAAGGCATGCATGTCTTTCATTTCCAGCTATGGCCTCCTGTTCAAATTGCCAACTTTTACTTCATACCGCTGCACCACAGGTGAGAAAGCAGAGCATCCTGGGTGAGGAGGGGTCCTGCAGGCAGAGAAGTGCTTTATTTTATGGAGGCTGTAGGGAGCTCTAGGGGAGACCAGGGGCTGGGCCTCCTGCAGTGGGTCAGCTAGCAAGGAGAATGCGGCTTTGGATTTAGTTTGTTTTTTTCCTTTTTCTTTTCTAACACCCATCTGCTTCTTGGGTCCGCAGGCTGGCAGTGGTGCAGGTTGTGGCCATCGTGTGGAATTCCTACCTGTCATGGAAAGCCAATAAACTGTAAAGCACTGGGTTGGGTCCCTTCATACCTCAAATGCAGGACAAGCACCGGTTTGCAGGAGTACCACAACCGCGTTCACAGCTGAGGAGGAAACAGGAGCCGGGGGGACTCTGCAGGCCTTTAGCCACTTTACGTTTAATGGCCCACAAGCTGCAACCCATGTTTAACTTTATGTTCAAAGCACAATTCAGTCTGTGCTCAGTTCATGTGTTTTTCATTATATATAATCATAGAAATGAATGATACATAAAGTTGTCAGTACGCTGTGGTACATGTGAAATAGCAATACATTTGTTTATTGAAAGAACAGTTAAGTTTTTATCAAGGTGCCGTTAAACTGATTTAAAAATAAAGTTAAGACATAACTAAAGCTGCACATGGCTGTAACTGCTAGAAATAAGTGGTTTATAATTTAACATTTGATATTATTTCTCCAGCATCCAAATGGTAAACTCTCTTAGCTTTGTTAATCCAGATTTAAATGTAAGAGTTTATTGAGGAACCTTTGTGGTTGTTAGCACAGCTTCAACACGCTATTCTCTTTGAAAAGGCAGCTCTCTTTCCTTCAGCTGCCAGGTCCCGGCCTTCCAAAGGCCAAAATGAAAGGCCTTTTCAAGAAGCACGCCAATCTGCTGGCATTCTGCGAAGTGGAGGTTCTTCCAGGCTTCAGGGTGGGAAGACACTCAAGATTTCATTCAAAGGTGTCTACTGCTGCATGAAGAAGCAGCTGTGGACCTGTAAAGCATCTGCTTTTCAAACTGCAGCCTCTGATGTTCTGACGCTCTTGTGCATGTGGACCTTCAGCTTTGTCTGCAGATACCTTTGTATGTATCAATTCTTTTGGAAAAAAGAAATTTCATAGCAATTTCAAACTTTTGAACATTACTGCTTGCATGCATGCATTTGCAACGTTTCCACTCACAAAGGTGACTGCCTCATATGGTCAGCAGTGTGAGTGACTGACATCACTGACCATCTGGGCAGCTTCTGTCTTCTCTCGTCACAGTTCTGCGCCTGAAACACCTGTGGAAATGACACTTTAAAAAAATTGCTTGAATGAACAATTATGAATGCAAATGGACCAGAGTCAGCAAAATGCAGTCTACTGAAGCCCACACACAGGGCGCCTTTTAGTAACAGTACTCTTTAGAGAAATAAAGTCAAAGGCCAGATAACTTCCTCAAGGTAAAATTTTAGTTTCCTCAGCATTTTTAGAGGAACCTGTTAATGTGTTGGGGTGGTTGTTGCACCCAGATGTTCAGGACCTGAAGAATCCAGTAATGTGAGCAGAGGCTGGAGTTAACTGAAGTGGCACATGGTGGCCACTGATCTGGCATGGCATTCATTTTAAACCACTTTAATTCTTTTGCTTACACCCTTTTTTCTGACCAAAATGCATGCCTGCACAGGTCTTCCATCACTTTCAAGACTTCTGTGTTCATAATAGTTTAAGCACTGATTTTCTCTCAGAACTGTTGCTCATGCAGCTGCAGAAGCTTTACAGCACCCCAAACGGTCCTTACCTGAGACCAAGGGCTTTCTGTACTGTAGGCATTTACAGCGGGAAAAGTGGCTGCACTCCCTGTATCGCCAAAATGTCATTACATTTTCGTACGTTTTCAGCAAGTTCAAGAACTATATTCCGAGCCAACTTGCAGCGTAACTTGGTGCACCCTGGCTTGTAAAATGTAGCTGTGAGGCCTCTTACGAACGAAGGCTGGGAACTTGGGAAGTGTTGCTGGGAGAGCAGTTCAGCCAGAGATTCTGGTCAGCAGGGAGTAGAAAAGAGCATCGGGGTCTTGTGAGTAGTGCTGGTAATGCCAAGAGCAAAACATAGGATTTCTGTTGAACATTTGAGCGGGTCAGCAAACGGCTACGGTCAGGAAATTAAGATGAGACCCCTCGGAGCGGGGAGTAAGTTCTACAGAACCAGTACTGAGTACCAGCCCACCTGAAAGCCTGGGTGCACACCAGCAGGACTCAGTAATTGGTCCCCAAGTGCAAGATTGAATAAACACAATGGGTCTCCTGCTCAGATGTAGAAGAGGAGGACAGCGGACCCCCCACTGGGGAAGTGTGTGTGTGGGGGGGGGTTATTCTACCTCCTAACAGCATCAAACCTCCTCCTCCCTACGCAGAAAATAGGCTCACAGTTTGCTTGGATTCTCCTGCACTCCTGCATCTAACTTGCTCACTGGATGGATCCATTCCTCAAGCTGCTGCCAAGCGGGTTCCTGGTTCAGTCTCCGCTAACAGAACTCCATCGCCCTCGCTGCCTTGGACCTCAGGAGGTGCCTTCATAAACAATTTGGTGCAACAGCAGCTTGCGTACAGTAGCACAATGCAAGTTCATACAAAGTTGTGCCTTGTGTCACTTTCTGGAACTTTAATGGGCTGGGGTTCGTTTTCCAGTAAGAATTAAGAGGTGGAGCAGGTTTCTCACTGTCAGGACTGATGTTCAAGATTTAAGTCCGGAGGCGGGAGAGCGCAGTTCAGGCGACCGGGGCGGCAGCCACAAAAAGTGCTTTTGACTAAAACAAAATCCAGCAGTCGTCTTCTGTTCTGCACAAAAGGTGAAAACGACTTTCTTTAAAGGGTAAAAAAGAAGCCTGGAAATACGCGGGAGGTCATGCGTTCATTCATAGAACAGACAGGGGGGGCTTCAGCACCTCGGACAGCCCCCGCCGTGCGCGCTTGGTCCCTCGGGGACGCGCGTTCGGAGTCCAAAAGATCTCCGGCTCGGTTTGACGGAACCCTGAAGAGATGCTGGGCTGAGAGCTTCCAAGTTCTTCTCGCTAAAAATGAACAAACTAATGAAACACGGACCAGGGTGTGGGGCGTAGTGAAACTTCAGTGTGCGTGCGTGTGCGTGCGTGTCCTTTTCCACTCCGCTGTTCGGTGTCAATGAATCTGGTCCAGGGCTCGCGGTGAAGTTCCATCGCTGACGTCAGTGGAGTCGCGCGCCGCCTATATAAAGAGCGAGAGGGAAGCGCTTCGGGCTCAGATTCCGTGCGATCGCTGCCCGGCAGAAACCACTGACCGGCAGGCAGACCCACTGACCAACAGAGCCACTGACCGGCAGGCAGAGTTAGCGGCTCCAGCGAAAGCCACAGTGAGTAAAATTCTGCCCTTCTGCACCGTCACGCATGCGGCGGGAAATAAGAATTGAAAAAGTAAGCGCGTTGAAAAACCATGTATAAACACCAGTTTTACCCAGTTCTTGTAACCTTTTACTACATTGAGGGAACTTCACTGCGGTGCAAACTGAAAAAATCCGTTATGGGCTGAAAAATGAAGGCCATGGTGTATTTCAAATAAAAGTACATTTTCACTGTTTGCCTTCTTACTCCCCGCTCCGAGGGGTCTCATCTTAATTTCCTGACCGTAGCCGTTTGCTGACCCGCTCAAATGTTCAACAGAAATCCTTTTGTCCCGCGAAGCCCAGAACCCAGCGGGCACGAAACACCGGCACCGCCGCGTTTGTGCAGGGCGCTCTTTAACCGCAAACGTGCAGCAACTTCGTGTTTTTATGAGTTTTTCTTCATTTTTCGTACCGCTGCGCCGTCGCTGTGCATCCTGGTGAACAGGGGTATTTTACTCTGCTTAGGGTCAAGATCTGGACACCAGGTTTCACCGAGTGGCGCTGAGAGTGTGAATGCAGTAAACGTGATTTTACTCCGTTGCCGACTTTTTACCATGGCCCATGCACCTTGTAAAGGGTTCAAACGGCTTATGTATTATGTATGGCACATTGGTTATTGTGTGTGTGTGTGTGGGGGGGGGGGCACTGTCAACCCCAGGCATCCAGCACAACTTTCACTCCCGTCGCCCCCATGTCCTCCCCCAGGATCCCCCCCCCACCATGAAGCCCCTGGCGCTGCTGCTGCTGCTCGCCACCGCGCTCGTGTGCAGCCGCATCCGCCCGAGCACCGCTCGCCCCCGCGACACGCGCGTCTTCGACGGCCACGGGTTCGAGTCGCGGCTGGACGAGGCGCTCCTGAACGCCGGCGACGACGCGCTCTCCTACCTCATAGGGGCGGAAGTGCTGCGGTACCTGCGGGGCCACAGGGGTCTCCTCGGGGCCCCCGTCGGGGTCCCTGCGCCGGAGGAGCTCCTGGAGGTGGCCAAGAGGCACGAGGACCCGCCCATCTCGATCGACCTCACCTTCCACCTGCTGAGGAACATGATCGAGATGGCGAGGATCGAGAGCCAGAAGGAGCGGGCGGAACTGAACCGCAAGTACTTGGAGGAGGTGGGCAAGTGAGGCTGTAGAACAGAACAGAACAAATCTTCTCCACCAAACAAAGCCCTTTCGCCCCTTTCCGCCCAAAGTGCTCTCCAGCCAACCATCCAGTGTCTTTCTCTGCTCGAGACTCCAGCACCACCCCCACAGCTGGCTGCAGGTCCCAGATGTTGCTGGTTGAAGCCCCTCTGCCCCTGTCATGGGGTTTGCGCTGGAGGAGGCAGAGCACACAGAAACGCTTTCAGATCTTCAGCAGGACTTCACCCCTCCGGCATCCAACCATCTGGTCTCTGCTGGCAAACAGTAACTCTGCTGTCAGTAGCTTATCCGCACCCTCGGCGCTGCCCGTGTCAGCGAGCTGGGTGCCGCAGGCTTCTGGGCTTTTCACTCCATTTACCCTAGTAAGATGGTACGTGTGTTCATGTCAACTGCTGTACTCATTGTGCTGCTTGTTGCCATTTCCCTCCTGCTGCGGCCCACACAGGCCTTCATGGGTCTGAGACCATTGTGATCCTGCTCATACCATGAGATACCTCTCTATACAAACAAACAGTCATTATACACCTATATAATATGATATGATGATATTAAATTATATATAGATGGAGTGTGCGCTGTAAATGGAGCGATGTATTTTACAGATTTTGTTTCCTTGTGGGTTTCTTGCATCTGAAGTGTTTGCTCTGTGCCCTGCGCAGCGAATGAACCCACAGCAGAATGGCGTTTCGGGATTTTCTCCTCACATTAAATGAGCTGAGCTGTGTCTAAACGCAGACTTTTGGACACAAGTTGAGTGTTTTGTTCTGCCGCACAGCCGATGTGCTTCCGCCTGTCCGTTTGCTCACAGTCCCGATCGCGTTTGTGTTTTTGGCCAACTTCGCCTCGACCGCAGGGTCCCTGCTGGTTCTCATGTGCACTTTTCGCTGTGTTTCTGTCATTTTCGTGTCTGAAACAAGCTGGTTAATTGCTGATTTCCCTTGAATGGAAATACTGGGCACCCGATGAGAGCCGACGTCTGCTCAGAAGTGTCTTTTACTTTCCGACACCTAAAAGGAGTTCTCCAGCCCTTCTTTCCCGATTTCACTCCCATCGGCCTGAGAACTCGAGCCAAAATGCTTTCGTTTGGATTCTTTGCTGTCCCATCTTTTCTGGGCCTGGTGGCTTCTGCTCAGCCAGGGGGTCTGCGAGCAACACGAAGCAATGCCTACAGAATCCTGCCATTTTACACAACGGCAACAATGATGGCGCCTGCCCATTCCTGCTTTGTTTGCACAAACTAACGGTAAGAAAACAGCAACACCGTCCACAGATGCAATCAAAATGTTCAAACCGTGCGCACCTGGAGCCATGGGACGCATTTGCCCGTGGTCTCCGTGAGAACAACAGCTGTGCTTCAAGCCTCAACTTCAGTGCTCCTGCTTGTCGAGACGAAGATTCGGATGCACCCGAAGGTAAACAAACCATTGCGACGCCCAGCAGGAGGGCCACGTCGACACAGCAGATGCTCATTCATGGAATTGAGCTCAATTACTGAGTAAGGACTTCATTGTAATGCACCCTCATGACACCTTCGGCACCAAAGCTTCGTGTTCTGAACAGGGACAGCAGAGGTGGTCTCATGGGACTCGGCGCTGGTTTTGCAAGCCCGTCCATAAATGGTGTTTTGGGCTCAAACTACTGTGGGGGAAGAGCCATTTTGCCAGCGATCTACAGGCCTGTTGAGGTGATCTTAGGGAGATGGCCGCGTCTGCACTCATTTGATGCATTTTAGGAAATGACTAAAATAACACAAAGCAACTAAAACATGAAAGGATTCCTCATTAGATGGCACAAACCAGGACCCAAGCCTTGTCAAACTCTAAGTTTATTTCTCTAAATTTGTCTTGTAAAACCTGCGTAGTGTGGAAGAAAAAATAGAGTAACACTTCAGTCGTAGAGAGAGTTACACTTTATTTTTCTATAGAAATACACACCCGTGCGGGAGAGCCCCTTTGAAAAGAAAGTCTCCCCGAACAAAGGATACAGGAGTTATTTATACAGCAGTTCGCAAGGCATTCATGCCTCTTCAGTAGTTTTACATTGCATCTGTTTGTGAGTGCGACCTTGGATGTTGTGATGAGGTACTGCCTTCCTAGATACGGTGGAGTAACTTCTGTTTTAGGGAGTCTCAGCTGAGCGAGTCCAACGTTGATAAAGAAAGGCACAGAATTCAGCCAACCTTGCAGCTGGGCAGTGGTTACATCCTAGAACAATTTCCCATCTGTACCTTGTTCAGCTCACAGGTTACAGGATACAAGAGTTGCAGCATAATATCTTAAACATAGTCATAATAAAACATTCATTCCGCTATTGATTAATGCCTCTACCATAGTACTAGTACAAAACATGTAGTAAATGTTTAACTTTAAAAGCATAACTGTTATAAATTTCTCTCACAGTAGACTTCTGTATCACAGTTATAAGCATGCTGGGTCACGGCCGCATTTGGAACCCCCATCTACGTCCTGCCAGGATCAGAGTGGTGTCCCTTCGCGCCACAGTTACTTCAAATCCCCATTCGGGTCAAACGTTAAATCTTTGCTGGGGGCAAATTAAACATTTTTATTTGGAGAGGGAAGCATACTTGTAGATCTGAGCCTTGAAATGCATTTCCTCCCCAAGTCATTGCGGTTATAAGCGCATCAAAAAGAATTTGGGTTCTGGTTTAACTGCTATGGGAAAAGTAAACGTTAATAAACATAAATGGCCGTCGCTTTGAGTCCTTCTGTGAGCTCCCCATACGCTTGTATCTTATCCGTGGCAGAACAGCAGCTTGGCACCTGGAAACATCTCGACATGGTGGACTTCATGAGAAAAAGTTCCGTGGCAAAAACTCACCCGTTTGCTTCTTCCACTCTCATATTTACATGATAATTGCACTGCAGGAAACAAATTTTGTCTGTTTTCTTCTGCTTATCATGAGGAACCCAACATTCCCAGGTGAGGCGAGAACCGTAAAAGGTCAAAAGTCTTCAGGGTCTGTCCTGGTGTTAACTCCAGTGTCAGCTGACCAGGGGGCATTTTTTAGGACCTCCTCAAACCTCTTCAAACAACTCCTCTTCATCCACACCAATTCCAACAAAACTGCTGAAACAGCACCTATCCACCTTTTGGTATCTTGATTCCCTTTTCTATTGTTTGTGAACAAGATGCTGAGATACTGGAACACCTCCACTAGGGACAGATTTTCACCTCTTTTTGGAGAGCAACCCATTGTTTTCTGGGACAGAAGCATGGCCTCAGGCATGGAGATGCTCTACCAGCCACTTCACAGTAACAGGTGAGCTGCAAGGCCCAGCGACAGGAGGCCAAAAGCACACCATCTTGAAAAACAGTTGTAGCCTCGGTCCACAAACTCAAGTTTGCAGAGGTTTTTTCTCTGGTCCCAGGCCGCACTGCTCTCACTGAACATCACACGATGCCCAAATCTGAGGTGGTCATGCGTACAGGTTGACCGATTGCGCACGGTCACAAAGTTCAGGTCAAAGTTGCATTCCAGTGTCTCGCTCAGAGCATCATGGCAACTGTTGCCACCTCTTATTAGAATGAATGCATTGCAGAAATTAAACCCCTGCAGATGGGCAGCACTGAGAGCAGTATCTCCACTTCAGCCAGTTCTGTCCAGACCGCCTTGTCTGAGATTGTAATAAAATGACCAAGTTGCAGACATTTGCACAAGGATGCAGTGGAGAAGCTAAGTTTAACCACAAGAGTTTCAAAGAAACAGTTTTGTTTGAGAATAAATGAGAAACATCCAACAAATTTCTAGACAATGATTTCTGTGGTCCAGCTGGACCAACGTCTGCAGGGCGACATGGGCTGAGTGCAACAGCAGACAAAAGGGAAAGAGCATGTGGTGTCCCAGGGTATCGCATCCCCTCTGTACACCAAAGCAACGCTGAACACGACAAAGTTCCTGTGAGGCTAGGAACCCTGCAAAGGCCAGGAATGTTAGCAGCCTTGGTGGTTCCACAATGACCCCATGCTGACCCATAGGGACTGTGGGCTGAGATGGAGCCACTGAGTCCATTAATTTGAGCCTCATAGCCAGCAGCAAAGGCTCAGCTGCCACCTCACTTAGTTGCTACTTTCACTCCTTTTTTTAAAAATGCATTTACATTTTAGCAAAGGCCCCCTAGCACAAACCTTGTTTGAGTAAAGCCAGCACCTTTCAGGGCATTTATTGTTCATAAACACACACATGCGCAAGCGGGTGAGCGAGCGAGCACATTGTGTTTCGTTATTCTGCGAAGGACATAAAACAAAGTTACTTTTAAAATATCAGCCCACTTCTTCTTCTTTATCTTTCGGCTGCTCCCGTTAGGGGTCGCCACAGTGGACCAACTGTTTCCATTCCTTCCTGTCCTCTGCCTCTTTCTCTGTCACACCAACCACCTGCATGTCCTCTTTCACCACATCCATAAATCTCCTCTTAGGCCTTCCTCTCTTCCTCTTGCCTGGGAGCTCCATCCCTAGCATCCTTCTCCCAATATATCCAGCATCTCTCCTCTGCACATGTCCAAACCATCTTGCCTCTCTCACTTTGTCTCCAAACCGTCTAACCTGTGCTGACCCTCTAATATACTCATTCCTAATCCTGTCCATCCTCGTCTCACCCAATGCAAATCTTAACATCTTTAACTCTGCCACCTCCAGCTCTGCCTCCTGTTTTTTGGTCAGTGCCACCGTCTCCAACCCATATAGCATAGCTGGTCTCACTACCATCTTGTAGACTTTCCCTTTCACTCTTGCTGGTACCCTTCTGTCACAAATCATAAAATATCAGCCCACTAAAATAACAAAATGCGGAAAACGTGTAGCTGAACAACATAAAATTATGAGCAACGGGTTTCCAAATGGCTCAGCCATAGGCTCGGGTCTGGGTTCCTGGTCTCGGCCATTATCAGATGTTGGAAGCTCTAGCAGTGGAGCACCTTGGCTCAGCTGACAACACCAAATGAAAAGATGGATAGGGACAGGAGGAGCTGAAGCTGAGCAGAGCACATTAACAGTGCTGGCAGTTCAGCAGGGTGGAAACATGTGACTTGGACATAAAAACAAGAGAAAAACAAGGGATAAGAATATATATATATATATATTTACAGGAAAATGCCCCATTCTGTCACACATCTTTATATGTCATGGGGGGGCTTGGGGATTATATTCCAACCAGAGAAATAGCAGTGCAGAAGATGGAACGAAGGGCGATTTCATCGACTGTGGCCCCCTCAGGTCCATCAGTTAGAGGTGATGTACAAAACAAACAGCAGACGTTTCATGGACTGCTGGTGGTTAAGGGGTGACGGCAGACATCCTTCCCAACCCCCTTTCGGTCGAAGGGAGAAACCTGGGAAGAACAATAAAGAAAAGTTTCATGTAAACGAACGGTGCTGTGAAGGCCCGAGTGTCTCAGCTCCCTGCAGACCACGAACGCAACAAAACCTCCTTTAGCACCGCTCCACTGTGGCGCTCCTTTTAGCCTCAGGAGTCCTTTATCCTAATGCACAATTTAGCAGTTTCATTATTGTGAGTATTTTAAAGCTCCTTTTGGAATTTCGTATTTGGCACCCAGAGGTAGGGACTGAAGGCGCAACAGATCAGCGCTGGGCTGCACCCCCAGCCGACATCCCCAGTGCTGCCCCACTAAATGCTCTGCTTCTCAAGGCCACATCTAGAGGGACACTCAGCTTTGTAGACCGGGACCACAGCGGTGGAGATGACCACGTTTGCCTTCACCGGCCCAACACTAAGCGGTCTTCACACTTTGCTCAGTATGGAGGGAAGAACAGTTTTGCTCTTCTGCCTTTGTGCTTTGTGTAGATCCTTGCTCGTTTCTTCTGCTGCTTCTTCAGCTCCACCAGCAGCTCTGGATTTGCTGGCC
Source organism: Heterotis niloticus (assembly GCA_018136845.1). Taxonomy (NCBI): domain Eukaryota; kingdom Metazoa; phylum Chordata; class Actinopteri; order Osteoglossiformes; family Osteoglossidae; genus Heterotis; species Heterotis niloticus. Next base: position 17,365,326 of record CM030895.1, read on the forward strand.
ACAGCTCACAGCATCGCGTAAGCCAATTCACTTGGTCTCATGACCATCATTCTGCACAAAACTGATTGAGAGATGCTGCCGTCCGGGGGGTTAATCCATCTCTCTCAGGCTGGGGAGGGTCTTCATCACACTGCTAGAGATTCCCCATCAATAAAGCGGAAACACGGCTTTCGCTCTCCCTTCTTGCACGTCGCCCCATCAATCAGTCAGGCAGTCGACAGGCGCAGCGACAAGGTCAGCGCTTCAGAATGACAGCGGCCACAAGCCAGCGAACTGTAAATCATGATGCTCATAAAAGCCGGCAGCACCCGGAGAAGCGGTGATTCGCTAATGGGGGGGCTGCGCGCACCGGCACAGAGTCTGCAGCACCAGATATCCCACGATGCAATGGGGAACTGTGGAGAAACAAGGGGCTCCCCCAGCACCAAAGGGTTCCTGAAAGAAGTGCATCTGCCACCTACTGAAATATCGACTAGGAGCAGTCAGTGACCTTTGGGCAGGGGAGAATAAGCCAGATGCACGCATGCAGACACACAGGAGACACAGAAGAGTGCGAAAAAGAGTGATGAACAGTACTTCAGTTATATGCTGTCTGAGTGACCTCTACGCACACATTTCATTTTAGGGAATATCGGCTCCTCATGATACAAACAGTGAAGCTGTGACTTATCAAGGAAATAAAACTTTTCTGACTTATTTATAATTACATTTTTTTTCTTATATATGTCATAGGGGAGTGAAAATAACCTGGGTTTATCCTCCAAGATGGTGGATGGCGGCAAAGAGCATGAAACAGAATAGGAATGTGGCACTCGATTGTTTCAACTCACTTCCACGGAGTTTACAACTTGCGTTACTGAATGTTGGCAAGTGGCAACAAAATGCCGAACGCAGCGCAGGTTTATGTGACGAATCAGTCGAGAACAGAACAGAAATCTGGGGAGATGCGGTTCAACTGTCTGTATTTCTGTCCAACTTTCAATTTGAGTGCAGTTTGAAGACGGCGACCTTCACGGGCTGAATCCCTGTTGCTAACAGCGTGTCCAAGCCAGAGTGGAAGCGGTCTGGAGTCTGTCCAGGAAACGCAGGGCAGCCATCTCCCAGGTTTCTCCCTGGAAGGGATTCCTGCTCTTGGGGGAAATCCATATTACAACATCAATGAGCCCACAAACATCCATCTGTTTGGGAACGGAAGACGGAATTCCAAACGTGTTTCTCCCCCACTTTCACAGCCGAACACTCGAGACAAAGCGGTCAGAGCTACGGTTGAAGGACGAGCGAGATGCCAGATGGTTCTGTCTACAGGACATTTCCACCGATTCTGAGGGACAATAAGTACAAAAATAAACTTTCCGTGCGCAGCTTAATCAACACATTTTGTGAGCACTGCAGCAGGGATGCCGAACTCCTGTGGCGCTCTGTGTGTGTGCGCGCGCATGCGTCCGTGCGTGCGCTGAGCTACCGAACGGACCACAGACATGTGAAGGCAGGTGGAAAGTGGACAGAACTTTTCAAAGACGGTTCCCAAGGGCGCCAAACGGATTTGAACAGAGGACGTGACCTGCTGAGGGCCCTGAAGTGTTGGAGGCTATGGTCTTCCAGGTTCACCCTCCAGGTCAAGGCGGGACTGCAGCTCCTCTCCACCCTCCTGTTCTTCCTCCTCCTCAGGAACTGCAACAAATGACCACAGACAGCTACCAGCATGCGGACAGAGTGTGTGTACATCTGTGTTGTTGTGGGAAGGGCTTGCGAGTGTGGGGTAGGGGATTGTGAGCCAGGACAACTCTCCCACCTGTCTGGAAGTCAATGCCCTGCAGGACACTGGCGATGGCGTCACTGTCGATGACAAAGTGCGCCAGGCTCTCATAACCAGGATCCAGCCGCTTGATGGTGGCAGCTCTGCCAGCGTCCGTGATTCTGCCGAAGCCACAAAAACGTCACAGCTCAGCCGGGGGAAACCGTGAGCTCAGATCAACCACATCACACCCCTGTGGGCTGCCTCGGAAAAGGTGTCAGCCAAATAAGAATAATTTAATTTGTTATTTTCTGGAGTAGATCAATACTGAAGTGACTAAGAATAAATTCATTTTTAGATGCAACTGTTTTGAAAGAAACAAATAAAGAGGTAAATACTCGTTGGAATAAAATCCAGAGAATCCTGATGGCCACAAACCTACAGTTCAGCATCAGTAAAAGTGTATGCAGGTAAACAGAGCAAGAAGAGCCAGAAAACCTTCAGCCAAAGAAGGTGAAAGGTGACTCACTTCCGAAAGACCTCCTTCGTGTTCTGTGGGACGGGAGGAGAGAGGATGGTTAGCAGGTGACAGCAGCTCAGCACCACAGCAGCTCTCCTTCTGTGAGCGTTTGTCAGCTAAAAGGCGCACTGAGATCCATGCTTGAGAGCTGCAGCACCAGCGGTGGACGGAAATGTTCTCCCCCACCATTACCCGATGCGACGCGGAGCACTTGGTGAAAAGGGGCAGGTTGTGCGGGCCTTTGCTGAGTTGCAGAAGGCCGGGGCTCCGCCTGACAGCAGAGGGCGCCATAATGCGGCCAGAGAGAGCCTGTAGCTAACCTGCAGACAACGGGGCTCATTGCTTGCAACGCATTTGGCAGTAGAAGCGTCTGTGAGGCTCCCACCTGCAGGAAGACGGCCATCTGCGGCTCTTCCATGGACCGGATGGCGTCCTCTACCAGCTTCACCACCACCTCCAGGTGGTCCCCGTGGTGACGGATGAGTGTGCGGACACAGCACAGCTTCTCGTCCTGCTCCTGGCCCACACGCCGCACCAGGTCCTGCTTACGCTCATCCAGCACAGCGTACAGTGCATCAAACCTGGAGCACAGCTGCTGCTTCTGCCGGCGGCCATTTTCCTGCCACGGAGGGACCACAGGTGTTTGGGCTCAAACGTAAACACAGTAGTGCAGGAAAACAATGCAAACACCACTCACATGAATCAACACACCCAACTGCCTTTGCATCTGAGGGAAGCTCACGTTGGCTCTGCTCAGTAGTAGTAGTAATAATAATAATAATAATAATAATAATAATAATAATAATAATAATAATAATGTTATTATTAGTAGTGGTGGTATTATTAGATGAAGAAGGAGGTTAAGAACAGGTAGCACAACTTTTAATATTATGCACTAACCAGGCAGTTTCAAACTTCTGGAAACAGAATGCTTAGAGCCAACTGAAGGACATGGGTTTGAATCCCCCTTCTGCAGCACCCTTGGCTGCGATTCTTACCCTCACCTGTCAGTGAAATCTACCCGGTTGTACTGAAGTGCAAATCACCGCAGGGGCCAAAAAAAGCCCAAACCATCGCAAACTGCTGCTGCGCCCCCCAGCTCAGTCGGTGCTGTCGACTGCTGCATTAAAATCTCGGTCGATGGACCGCATGCTCAGCTGAGTGACACAGCAGCACTTTTCATCCTGGGACTCAATCTCAATGCTGTACCCCAGCGCTAACCTCAATGGTCTTACTGATGTCCTCCAGCTGGCTGATGAGGGCCTGGACTTGGTCATTGCTGGCCACCAGCATGGCAATGGCGTCGCTCAGCTCCGTCTGTAACACAGTGCTGCAAAGTCAACCCTCTGACACAAGGGACCCTGACCGTGCAGTTCCTCTTGCTATCCAGCGTCTGGTTTAGGCTCCGTTATCATCGGCATAACCTGCTCCTTCAGGATGGACATAAACTGACAGAGGAGGAGGAGGGAGTTTAAGAAGGAGCCTTCGGCAGGAAGGTAGAGAAGTGGCGCAAGGAGGGCAGCATGAAGCACAGCGAAAGGTGACCCCCATGCACCGCAGGGTTACATATGGCCATATCCCCACAGCCTTAGTCACAGTTTGCTTGGGTAGCTTCTGGCCAAAGGCAGCAGAAGCGGCAGCAGCAGCTGAAGGCACACACACACACAGCATTGCCCTCCTCAGCTGCTCACACAGCCCTTGTTCTTGGCACTCAGCGCACCCTGTTTACCACGGTGCAGCAGCAGTCCAATTTGGCCACGAGCACTGTTGTCCGAAGCTGCGTCTTTTTTTAAACCAGAAGCTGCAGCACTGAACACCACAGAGCTTCTCAGCAACCTCCTACAGTCGCATTGAAGCTCATTTTGAAGGACTGTTTAAATAAATTGGTCTTCACAAAATCTTCTTTGGTCCTGCCTGCTGACTCTTGCCCAAAACTTGGCCAACATTTCTCATCTTAGAAACCACCAGTACTCAGGAACATTAGACTTGAGCTGTAAACACTGTAGAAGTGAGTTGAATTAAGGAGATTACCAGCTCTTCACTTAGTGGACAAATACAGGTTGTTTTCTCTCAAATACAAATAGAAATTTTGAACAATAAATACATGAATATATGATTATTAAAATTAATGAGGAGAGAGGGAAACTCAGCTGAGGTGCAGGAGCATTGAAGCCACCAGGTTTCCTAGCTCACCTTACATGAAAAGAGAAGCTTGATCAGTCAAGACAGTCCTGCTGAACAAGGACCTCCTTCACCTCACGATCAAACTGTCTAGAACTAGGTTCTCCAAACAGAACTCTGACCATCAAGAAGTATCTGGGGCCACAGCAAGTCGCTGAGCTTTGATCCCTATTAGTCAGGCTTGAGCAGAGAAGAAATATTGGTCAATGTTGCTGTCTGATGCAGGTGAAGGATCTAGAAGGGTATCGTGGGCGTCGTCTGGTATGCGTGAGACTGCGCCACAATGCGGCAGGGGCACGGTTCAGGAGCGAGGTAGATACCTTATGCCTCTCGTACACGGCCTGCAGTGGTGCCACCTCGCAGTCCCTGTGGGCTCCGAACACCTTGCACATGGAGCAGGTGGGCATCTCACAGCTCAGGCAGTAGATGTTGATCTTTTCATCCTCATGGTCCTCACACATCAAACGCTGCTCCGACTTGGGCTGGACCGGCCTTTGGTGGAGGTGGGGGGGACAGCAGATGAGCATTTCCTCTAGCCAGAGTGTCTGATGGGAAACAAATTCTTCCTACTGAACCATCTTCTGACTGAGCACATCACCTACATATGAACAATGGAGGCTGGAGGTCTTCACAAAGAGGTACAAGGTGAGCAGTGAGGGGCTGTAAACACAGGCAGCTCCTTAATCAATGTCCTGCCTATTTTCCCACAAGGCCTGGGCTCCAGCACCGAGTCTGCACTAATGGAGCAGGCTGGGTTCTGGTGTCGAGGACAGCAGGTAGCATAGTGGTTAAAGCAGCTGCCTTTGCCTCATGGGACTTGGGATTCAGTCTCCACGCCTGCTCAGGCCCCTGAGCCAAGGTACTGACCCTGAAGCGACACAGTTGTGTTGGCCAAGGTGTAAATGTAAATGAATATATTTAAACAGATAAGCGGCTTTAAATAACTGCTACGAGGTTAATATCGTAAATCCCTTTGGAGAAAAGGATCAAATAAATGAATGACTATTATTTTTGCCTCGACCGTTCACTTAATGTACAGATTAATTGACAAGTTAACTGATTCAAGGAGTTAGTCAGCCTGTGCTGTCAGCGTGGTGAAGCAGCAGCCTTTACCACATGGACAGAGAAAAGCTTTACTTCTCGAAAATGTGGTTATTTTTTCTATATTTATGGTTTCTTGATCGGTTTTTAAACTAAAAATCCCCAAAATGTAACTTTTATCACCACCTAGTGGAACTGAGCTCAAAGTGAACTGCTGAAACTGTGAATTATCAAGTAACCACCTGCCCAAAAAAAAGGAAAAACAAAACAGGTGCCCACAGCTCGAACCCTGGACCACAGACGAAGTGCTGAGACCCAAGTGCTGAGACCCAAGAGCAAACCGGCTCATAGCCACTGTGTGACCTTGGGCCTGGGCCTGGGGCTTTGGGACTGGGGATCGGGGGGGATGGTGCATCCTGTGCCTCTGGGGATCTGGCCACAAAGAGGGCGTCGCTCCCTGTTTACCTCCAGCAGTGTTTACGGCCTTATATTTAGTCCAGAGAGACAGGATGGAGCCACAGGCAGAGTAAAGTTTCCTGCCCGCAGTTTATCTGCATGGGGGGGCCAAACGACCACAGGAGACGTGGGGTCCTGAGCTTGTGTGTGTGTGTGTGTGTGTGTGTGTGTGTGTGTGTGTGTATTCTTGCCTGCTGGACTCCTGCTTGTAGATGTCGATGATATTCTCTACCAGCAGGTTGCGCTGCAGGCCAAACACGCCATGACGGTCCAGAACCACCTCATGCCGACATGACGGGCAGCGGAAGCGACCCCCTGTGGACACGGATGCAGACCCCCGTGACTGCCATAGGGGGTTTGAAGCCTGCAGGGGATAAGGGACATGGATATGAACGAACACACACACACACACACACACACACACACACACACACACACACACACACACTTAGCATGTAACATGACAACAGTTAGTTGCTTACAACACTGTTCTTGAGTATGGCGCCCCCTGATGGAAGAATTCAGCAAACATTTGGGCTGATCTTTTATGCATTAAGCAATGCACACAGGCAGCCCACAAACGCATTTAGGAAAACTTGACATTCATTTGGCCACTTTTACCACTAAGTCACAATCTGCAGGCACTGTAAACACTGTAGAAGTGAGGTGGCACTCCTGTTTTACTACCACAAATCTCTACAAAAAAGCCATTAAAACAATTTGTAAAATGTTCATTTTGAAAAATGTGTAACTGAGCCTTTTGTAACAGGAGGAGCCAAAGTGGCCCTCAGCTAAGTGTGCAGTCAGAAAGTGATGCTTAACTTCCATGAGCTTTGTCCTCTGATGTGTGGACTGGTACTGTAACCCACGGGTGCTTTGGAAGCCTCCTGTGGCACTAGGTTATGACATCTCCCTTCAGTAAACCTTCTGATGGACTCCAGGGGTGAGAGGTGGACGTTTGACTTCAGCCTTTCCCTGAGATCTTTAACTACACAAGTGATGCATTTTCATATCCTGTTCATTCTCTTTACTGCAGTACTTCTTCCTCAACTAAACATCTGACAGAACTTAACTGTTCGAGGACAAATGTGGCAGTGAAGACGGCCTGCTGAGAAATGGCTGACCCCAGCCCAGGAAAGACAGGCAGGAGGGCAGTGGACAGGGATCAACTCTTAAAGCCATGGCACTCCACACTGTCCTTCTTCTCTCTAATCTATTGCAGGATTCACCTTGTAAGAGTTATGCTGACTGACCTGCACCTGTGTGTTACGCTGAAGCCAGAGTTCTGGACTGTCAACCAAAAAAATTAAAGCTTTGGCCACAGGAGAGGTGCTGCCCTCACACCCTGAACTCTTACAACTAGACAGCTGTACAGGGAACCGGAGATATGAAATCATCCTGCATCTGTCAGTGGCTTTAGATTAATGCTTCAGCTGAGCAAACATCACGCTACAAAAGCCAATATCTCTCCCATACTTCCCAGAAGCTCTAAAAGTAACTGTGGGCGCCATAATCAAAGGTAAGTTGGGTGTCAGGTACCTGGAAGATGTCGCTGGCGCACTTCCTGCACAGGTTGTGCTGGCAAGGCAGAATCACCACAGGTTTGGTGAACATCTCCAGGCAGATAGGGCAGATCAGCTGCTTCTCCAGGCCGTCCATTGAAGAGGAATCCGCTGCCAGCGGCTTGTGAGTTGCCCCAAAGTTCATCCCTGGCACTTTAGCACATTACAGCCTGCCCACCGGTCTCTGAGCCGCCCCCCCGGAGAGCTGCCCCAGCTCGGCCCTCTACCTTCCTGCTCTCCTCGAGAACTGCCTCACCAACGGAGCAAGAGCAAGAAAGGAACTTCAGCTCAGGTTTGTTCTGGGTCGAATTACTGCGCAAACATTTCAACCCGAAACTTCCCAGGTTGATGCCACTGTGGTGGAAACAGAGAGAGAATTTAGGGGGTGATTCCACCTTCCATTTTTAGCCCCTGAAATATGATCAGCTGGCATCCATTTGGCAAGTTTGGATCGTCCCCCTCCCACAGGGGCAATGGGTAGGGACTCACAGCTGCTGACATCTCAGAATTAACTACGGAATAAGAAATATGCTATCCTACATAATGATCGATCGATACATCGGCTTTGAACAAAATTTTACGTTAAAACTGTTGTTGTGTGCGTCAAAAAAGCGGCTGCTTATCTGAGTCAGATAGGAGACACTAAGAAATTTGGGAGCTTGAAAGGGCTTCAGCAGCTCTGAGAGACAGAGGGGGTTCACACAACCACATTGGGGTTACAACAAAGAACCTCTGGACTCCTGAGTTTGGCCCCTTGTAAGCAGCCAGAGGTGCAGGAGCACAGAACTCTTGCTCAGGCGTACCCATCAGTCAGGTCCTCCAAGTGTCAAGGTTCATATCCTTTGAGCATCTTGTAGACCCTAATCAGCCTGTATGTAGGCTAAGATACTAGAAGCAGAGCATTAATACACAACATCTGTTAACTGAATGGGGTCCCAGAAAACTATAAAAATACAATTTTGTCATATTATGGCCTTATTTTTCTGTTGCTTTTACTTCCCGTTTCATTCATTGGCAAAGAGGAGGAGCATTTAATGGGTTTGGGTCAACCCCCCTCCTGCTGTAAAGAATACAGATGCAGAGCTTCTTATGCTACACTGCCAACTACACACACAGTGTACACACTCCCCACCTCCAGTTTATCATCACAGCTTTCAAAACATGAATTCTGTTATTCCATCATAAATTAAGCCCTAATCTTGTGATCACAAGACAGGCGAGAGCCAAACATCTCAGCATCACCTGTGTACCACAACAACAGCCTTGTGATCATTTCATAAACAAGCACTAATGAAGCTATAAATAAAAATGTCTTCTGGAAAGGTTAAAGGCAGAGGAGCACGAAATGAAAAAGGAAAAAAGATTCAATGACAGCATTTAAAAATGTGGACTGAATTATTATTGGCAGTGCTTCTGGTGCTCATCCAAGTACAAGTTTAGCAGGGTTAAGCCATTTCTCCAAATATAAAGAAAAACAGGGTTCAGAAACTTTAACTCGTGCTGACAACTTATCCAAAATATCTTATTCTTTGCATGAAAGATGATGAAAAAGTAGATGGGGAAAAAGTACACAAGATCATCACTAGTAATATTTATTATTATTACTATTGTAAAAAAAGAAATAAGAAGTGAAGAGAGCTGTGATACTGCAATTGCCGCTGAGCCGTCCACGTCAGGGTTCTCTTGGCGTTTATGAGGCAAAGTCTAAAGGTGACACTGATGAGCTAACAATGGCCATAGTTAACACTGCACATAAGTGATAAAGTTAATCATTTATGTTACAGTGTAAAATGCCAGCCGATTCATTTTTGGTGACATTTTGTCAACCTGGAACATCTCCTTTTTCCCCATAACAAAGAGGGGCAGTTCTACCTCATCACAAAAGGAATTTGCAGGAAGTGGTGTGATTTCAAGTGACAAATTAACACTGGGCGAGGCTGCAGTCCTTGTGTGATAAAGTGGCAGCAAGCAAAGTAAGAGGACACAGCTGGCCTTAAAAAACAACCTTCCTCACCCATGGAATGAACATGAATGTGGCAGGATGTGCTGCGATACTCCTGAACCAGTCTGCTTTCCCCCTCCCTGAAGATCGATGTGTAGACCAGCAGACAACTTGAAGGGTGAAGCAGCAGCCCCTTCCGCAAAGAACTTGAAACACGGTATTCTGGGTAGATGACCACCAAAAAGAGCTGCACAATTCCACTTAGAAAAGCCGTATCCAACCAAGGTATCCACATTCTCTCAGCAAAAAAAAAAAAGACATTCAACATGGTTACCCCCTCCCCATCCTATTTTATTCTCTTAATATCAACAGATATACAATTACAGATAAACTTTCATTAGGAAACATTCTGAAGAAAAACAAAAGTAAAACTGAGCTAACGCTTGTGGAACCTGATGCAGACAGTTGTCCCTCACGAGGTCTTTTAAGTGAGGAATGGTGAGCACAGGGCATGGGGGGTTACTACTAACAAGCATTCTCATTGGCAGAACCAGGATGGCTGGAACCACCCACTAGGGCTATTAGCCTATCACTGCACTTGGGTTAACTATTTGGCTATGATCAGCATCTTGAAAATTTTCAAAAACAGTCTTAAAAAAAATAATTTACATATGCAAAAACATCTACAGTATTAAAATGGATATGCTTCATAAAACGTCTGCATACAAAGCAATTCTCCACTGATGATGTTTGCATGTCATACACACAGGGGCATGGGATACACAATTTACAGAGTGCTAAAGATTGCAGATCAATTTAGTGACCCTTTCCATCAATATTCAAACTGCACAAGACAAGCATGTAGTCACATGTTGTGCAGACGGTGTGTTATTTGACTAAACAATGAATATACATTTCCAAATTCTTTCGGTTGGGCTGCTTTGAAGCTGTCATTTAATGGAGATGCTCTTTTGGAGTCTGGAAGAGGCACTGGGCCCTGTTGGACCACGAGCAACCACACTTGGACCCTCCCAGCCATTCACAAGCAAGAAACTTGATACAGAAAACTGCAAACAAACCAGGAAGACAGAACGTGAGCTCTGTGAGGGCTGACAAACAGCCAACATCAGTAAAACCAAAGTTTGTTGTAAATTTTAATCACTCCATTTAGTGCATCTCACCACATTATTTGGCATCCACTGACATTACAATAACAGTAATATATCTTTCTTGATTAGATAACATGAACTATAATAAAACATTTGACAGATGATGACCTCCCACCCCTAGGGGGCAGGATGGTCAGGCTCAGGACGAGCTGCCAGCTGACCCCACCCAACTCAACCACACAACTGCTTCGTCCTCTTACGCACAGGAAGGATAACTGTTTAAAATATTGATTTCAAGCCACCCAGTCCTTGTTTAAGTACGCAGTAAGAGCTGAAAGATGCATCTGTGCACATAAGCACCACAGACTCCACATGATATATTTAGGAAGGGGCAGGGCCACAGTGAGGGTTTACGTGGCCAAACTCACCATTTCCCACCGTGGCACAAGGTTCGTTTCTGCAGTCTGGTGCCAGGGGTTTGCTGGTGGAGAAACCTCACCTTGGTCAGAGCAGTGGATGAGTGGTAGCTGCTCCAGTAAGTGGAGAGCAGTGCAGAACACCCAGAAGAGGGACGAAGGTCAACCTCACTACCACAGCTGCCGTTTACCAAACATCGCACTTACAGGTAAACAAAACATGCTCATTACTCCTCAAAGCAGCAATGCATTTACCACTGCTTCCACAGGTCCCAGGTGGAGAAAATTTGGAGTGCAGGAGCTCATTTTTGCTCAATAGATTCTGTCACTTTTTGGAATCTTGACACAATTTCTACTTTTTTTTTTTTTTTTTTTACATAAAGAACATACAATCAATTGACCAGTATCAGGACATACAATTTCTTTTTTAATCAAAAAATAAATCTGGACTTCAGGCAATAAAACTACACTGGTACACAAGGGAGACTAGACGCACAGCGAGATTCACATGATGACAACGTGGTCCTGCAACAACCAGTGAGCTGAAGATGCTGGTTTTCCAGTGATCCATGACTGAGCATACTGAGTGCACCCCTTTGTGGGAATGTTCAAACCTCCAATTCCCATCTGGTCTGATCTGGGTTTTGTTCCATGGAAATAGCAAGACTGCACATGTGTGTCTGATATGGGCGGTGTAAAGGGTCAAGTGGTTCTCACTGCTGGCATGCAGGTAATCAGATGCGTGCAATTTGGAGCCTTTGGGATCCTGGTTCACAAGGAGCCAGAGAAACACTTTGGCCAACCACATAACTGCAGCTGCATCAGTTCCTTGGAGAGCTGGTATTAAGAGTCAGAGGGCGCAACCTCTGGTGGGAGGGATAATATACTTGGCAACACGAGTCCCCAGCTCAACCTTGGCAAACTAGCTCCTGGTTCCCAGTTAGACTGAATACAAACATGTGAAAGGTGACAAGAATGGCCAGTGGGAAGTCCGATATGGTCTGCAGCGCTGACACCGATGACATACAACCACAAAGAGGGTCTCATGGTGTCCATTTGTGAGGTGGAAGCTCTCCAAATGGCCCCAATGGGCTGCGTTGCGGGGGCTTAATTGAGGGCTTCAGATATGGTTTGGCCGGTGGAGTTCTGGGTGGGCTCCAAGTCACTGGCAGTGGAATGAGGCTGGATCATGATAGGGGTGTTGTGACCTGCCAGGAGACACAGAGGAATAGTAAACAACAAGGTGGAGCTTGACACAACAGGGTAGCCATTAGGCACCGAGCTACAAGTCACTACAATGCATCGGTCTTGACTGCAGCAGAAAATGCTACCTTGGTTTTACCGGTACACAATGCACAGCCAAGCTCATTTGAATGGAGTGTGTCTACCTCTGTCTTCAAGACAGCTCCTCAATAAAAATACACTGAAAGTCTGTGAATTTGGGAGAACAATGAACACCCTTGGGGGGGGGGGGGTCTTCTGACTGACTACACTTTTAACTATGAATTTAATGTTACCATGCACAAAAAAATTATTAAATATTTATAATTTTTATATTGATAACTAAAAAATTTTTACAGTCTCCAATGAGCAAATAAAATCAATGGATATCTGTATCATTATGCTTTTATTGCAACTTAGTGGTAAAAGTGACTTTGGAATTGGAGCAAAGTGAATTACACACAGACTCAATCTGTAATGGTTTGTAATCCAAGGAGCCAGGGTACCATATTCACATATGTAAACAGAACCAAAAGGTTTCCACTCTTTCCTTCCCCTAGATGAGATGTAAGATACAGGAGGTCTGTGACTCATTTTTGACCAGGAGTTCACAACAAGGAACCCAAACTCGTTCATGATGGCCTCTCTGCTCCAACTACCATTTTATTGAACTATGGCTTAACAAACAAGCAATGGGGCACAAAAAAGCAGCAAGCATTCACCACCTCTAATGCACGTCTGTGAGGAATGGTGCCTGTTTTGGGGAGGGTGGGGGTGCAGTCTTTGTTCCTCAGTTTCAGACCACTGAGGCACATGTACAGCAGGGGGGAGGGGTGCAGAACCTACCTCGCCTCCATGACGTAGCTCCTCTGCCCCCTCATTTGAGTCCTTTCCCCAGAGAGCCAGACAGAGCAAGAGAGATGGAGGGAAAGAGGACTCAGTTCACCCTTTTGGACACAGACACACATGGGTGGACAGCTACTGGAGCGGTGTGCTGTGCAGCAGGGAGCTGAATGCACAGCAGATACAGTGATGACTCAACTGCTGCGGATTACCTTAATGAGATGAAGCCCCTGGGCAATTCCAACATTTACTTATAGCACACAGTATACTGTAAACAGTGAGCACTGCTGGTGCAGTTTTCCTCTGCCGGACTACTGTGCTGAACCGTGGTGATCTTTTAACTTGCATGGACAAATCTCCGGTGAAGACCTTTGCATAAAATGAGTACTGAATCCATGGAGAGTGTTTTCTTCTAGAGGCAAATAGGGAAACCGCAATGAACCTCTGGCTCTAAATTCATTGTGGAAGAGCAAGGTCCAACAATTGAGTCTAACACTGGGCTGAGTCCCATAGAGCAGATTTCCCTCTGGTTTCAACTCTAGGGGTTAGTTACTCCGTGATAAACTGGGGCAGAATTACAACATGGTCAGTGTCCCCCATGGGCAAACAGCAGCCACATAGAAAAATTTTTGCTGTACAATTCAAATAAATAACATTTTTTTAACATGTTTAAGAAACAAAGGCGGTGGGTGGAAAAGACTTCACATTCAGTGAGGATCAGTGTTAGAAATGTTAAACAAGATGGCTGCAAGGACCACAGGACAGAACATGAACCTACATACAGGATGGTGCCTGCGGGCTGATGACATCATAACCAAGCGTCAATGGTTAGAACTCACCACCACATAGGTAAGCAGGTGAGGCAGCAAACAAGTGACTCATGCCAGCTGGGTGAGGACAGAGCAAGGCATACATAGGGTCCACACCCAAAAGCAGAGCATTTTTTGGATGATGCGGGCACATGGTTGGTAGCATGCTGCCAAAAACAAGCCAGGGCAGCCAATCAGATCTTACGAGTCACTTGGCCTCTGGGAGGGTTTCGCCTGGGTTCTCCGGGGCTGGGCTGGGTATAGGCTGTATCACTATTACAGTGTCACCTGCTGGACAGGAAACAGACCACTTATGGCTTTTGTGGGTCCAGTACTGCTCCCCCTACTGGTTGCTTAGTCCAGGTAACAACATTTGGCACAAGTAGAAAATATCAATTCTTTATGGGAGATAACTGGCCCGAAAACATTTCAGTTAAGTGAAGGAAAAAAAAAACTGCTGGGAAACAAAAAATGAGGAAAGACACTACAGGAATAAATTGCTAACAGGAAGACAACCTTTTTCATAAAGATGAAGCTAAAACTCAGATTGCTAGATGGCCATTTCTTTGTTCATTCCAGAATCTATTCCTTCTATACAGCTGGCTCTACAGATTTCACTTGTTCATTATATCTGTGTTAGGCCATTTTTTCCACCCAACCATCAGCTCCCATAGGATTGAAGACCTAATTCCCCCCCATCCTTAAAACTGCAAAACAAAAGGAAGAGCTTCACTAGGAAAAGGACTTAGGCAGACTGATAATTTTCTCAGTCCTCATCATCTGTTCATGAGATGAAATATGCTAAACTACAAGTTCAGACACCCTTGTTACCCGAATCTATTCATTTTCTGGAAATGTATGAGATAGTGAACTTTGGGATGGCCGGAGCCTATATTTCTTTATTTTAAATACATGCTCCCAGCCAATCCAAAAACCCCCAACCACAAATGTTACCAAAACACCTAAACACCCATTACCTCATTACTGAACAGCTAGTGAACTCATTAGTGGGGAGGTTTCATGTGCAGTACACAACAAAACTACACAGCTCGGTAGCATGTTCTCTTCAGAAGATGCTGAAATTGCCAGGCTGGACCAAACAGCAGCAACCTGTTGGGCCAGCCTGGGGGAGCAATCCATGGGGCATAGACCTCACTGAAGAAGATCCTAGGGAGACTCTGCCTCTGACCTGGCCTTTGTCACCCACCTCCGTCCTGCTCAGCTTTGATCTGGGCCTCGAGGTCCTCTGGGTCCACGTACTGGTAGTTCTCCTCGTCCTCTGGTGGCTTGCAGCGGCCACAACAGAAACAGCAGCAACAGCAGCAGCAGCAGCAGGTGAATACTCCACAGCATAGAGCTAGAGCCTGGAGGAGAAGTGAGACACAGGGGTCAGTTCCCATGGAGACTGGTATGTGTGTGTCGGCTCACACACACACGGTCACACAGCACCTCAGAGCAGTGCACAGTTGATAGCCCCTATCAGGCACCCTGTGGAGGAACCAAGTGGCCCACTGAATTTATGCAAAAGAAATCTGCATCACTGTGGAGACTGTTGCACCAAAAAGGGACTTTTTAGGCGTCACCCCACTCCTTCTATCACGCAACCTTTGCTGACTCATGCATAACAACTGAGTGAAAAAGCGTGCCTGTGCTGTTATACAAAGGACTTGGAGGATCAAAGCTCAGTCTCAATCAACCTGTTTCCCTAACCCGCCTCCTGCTGCTCCAACTACGGCCTTCAAAAGGCTACTACACTCTTTTCATCTCTGGAATCAGAAATCATGTTCCCAGAAAGCCATTTTCATGTCCACCCTCAAATTTATTTATTGCAGCGTCTCTGACGCCAGCAGCATGTGGGAAGGCCACAATAGGCAGGAAGATGGACGCAATGCAAGCAGATGCTGGCACATGCTTTCAACTGGAGAAGATGACTGCAGCCCCCCTCCGCGGTGCGTTCGCACAAGCCAGCAGCATGGCGGGTCATAAATAAGGCACTTGGCCACAATTGTTTTCCCAATCAAGCCAATACAGCACACATAAGCTGTATGACATCTGAGCACATCAATCTGAAACCCATACCCATCCTCAGCTAGGCAGCATTCATGACAGCTCTCCTGGAGTGCAATCGATCATGATTATTGCTCTTCAGCTGTGTCAGCACTGAACACCAGTCTCCCGCACCCTCTCTGGACAGAAAAACTGTCCATACTGTACAAAATACCAAATTTATGTAAATGACGCTGGAAATACATTTCTGCAATTCACCAGCTCACAAACGTTTCATTTCCTAGACGATTTTTCTTCAGATCTCCTCCAAAAAATGCTACTGCATGATGTCCTTTGTTTTCCTACCCAACATCCTAGGGGATGCTATCCTACCATCAGGTCAAGGTCAGTCTAAGACCCCAGCTGAATAAGGAAGCAGACAGAGGTAAGCAAGGTAGTGAAGCAGTTCCTGTAGCCTCAGGTTTGTAACACTTTTGCTGCACTAGACACCCCCTTTAAGGAGTCACCTTCAGCCTTACAGCTGCTGTGTCCAGGAAATCCTGAGCAGGTGAATCAACCTGCAATGACAGCAGCCAACAAGACAGCTCTTCAGCATAGGCCAGGGCCATTAGCTGATCCGTCTATCAGGTCAGTGATTTCCTGGGTGACTTTCTAGGTACCAGCCAGGTTTGATCCCCTTGGCCCACACACTCCAGTAGTAACCAAGTGTGTTTGTCTGAACAGCCACTGAACAGCTGTGTGTGGAAACCAGTCAAGAGGACAATGCAACAAGGATTCCTCAGCTTATGGGAGAAGAACTGAAGACATGGGGTTAACATGCAGCATTTGCAAAGGGGTGTCAGTTCTGCTAAACAAGAGAAACCTTCCTAGCTTAAACACAGTGGCTTCCACAGCAACCCACCACTCTGGCCTTTGCAAAGTTACACAACAGAGGCCAGAAACATGAACTGAAGCACAAAGGCTTTGCTTACATACCTTACAAAGAAACTGAACAGCAAACACTTCCTGTAGAAGGGACAACACTTGCACTGAGTGTTGAGTGGGGTGTTATAGGGGGTGCTTTGCCTCTCACCTTGAACCACCACTTTGACATGAGGAAGTAGTACTTGACGCTCTCCTCCCCGAACTGCTCCGACACATAGAGCCCCATGGATCCATACTCGTCATAGATTTTGCGCTTGGTTTCATCTGTGAGAATTGAGTTGGCATTGTTGATCTCCTTGAACTTGTCTGCTGCCTCAGGATTGTCAGGGTTCTTGTCTGGGTGGTACTTCAACGCCAACTTCCTGTTGGATGGGAAATACACTTTTTTCAGTTCTCAACAAGGAAAACAAGCTAAGAAACCAGAACATGTTACAGCCACATAAAACAACACAAAGCAGCTTCCAGTCACTAAGCCTAAACCATCTGTTAAACATTACATAACTTTAAAATATTGAGAATTATTAATCTGTGGAAAGTGTGCCCACCTGTAGGCCCGTTTGATATCCTCTGCAGATGCCCCCTTTTCCAGACCTAGTATCTTGTAGAGACTCTCTCCTGATGTAGACATCTTTCTCTGGGGCCTGTTTGGCTCTGCCATGGTTTAATTCTGCCAAGGGAGAAACAGTGGTTATGCTCATCTCATCATTTTATCCCCAAACATCAATCCCAGAATAAACTCTGACTGAAACTTTCCACCCATTTCAGAATATCAGTGCAATTAACATTTGTGGACAGAGGAATAAGAGCACACATTCTACAAAGCTACTGGTTGTCTTTTAACAGGCGCACGCACGCCCCTTGGCTTGGTCACCTTACAGCGCATTACAAACATTCTTTTATGTTATGAACTTCACCATTTCACCACGTCCAGGTCATGGTTCACAGTTCACACAGTTCTAGCACAAGTATATCACACAAAGAAATATTCAAGAGTCTCTCCAAGACTGGACCTGCAGCTGTAACGACAATCAACCCAAAGGACACACAGAATGGATACAGCAGCAGGGTATCACACGCACAGCTAATGCTTGGACACTAAAGGCGATTACATTCTGCTGACCTCACAAATTAGCATCCCCAATGTCCCTTGTGTCACTTCCTCCAGTTCGTACTGAACAAGCCTGCGCGATAGCCAGGGAGTAAAGCCAGGACCACCGCAAACAGAACAGTTAGTTTTGTTGACTTGGACAAATTTACTTGAACCTAAAAGGCTTCCAAGTTCCAGGAATGGGCCCCATTGTTGTACCTTTGACAGTGATGCTTCACATCAACTGCCTTAGTGAAAACATTTCCACTGCAGTCATCCATTCATCTCTGTACACTATTACAAACAGTATTAACTTCAATGCAACTCACCCATGAAACTAAGACAACAGTTGTGCTGGGGCAATGAATGGTTATTCTCTAGATTTCACAGTCAGCATGGAAAGATCCCCACATGGTAGAAATCACCTTTGTTCCACATAGTAACCAGGCTGCCTGAGTCAAATGTTTGCCAAGCCAAGTCTGCACGGGGCACGACGCCATTTGCATTCCTTGTCTAGGCTACAGGACCTTCCATCCAAGGTTACTGTCCAGCTGTCAGGGTCCCAAAAAGAGTGCCGTCAGTGCCGGTTAAAAAAAAAAAAAAAAAAAAAGCTTAACAACAAGCTAATATCATTTCGGCCAAGCTTCAAAGGCAGCCAAGAAAGTACAGGAGCCTCAAGAAGCACTTGTCCTCTTTGCAAGAAAAGCACCCAGATCTGATCAAATAAATAAGAAAAAAAATCAATTAATGTATTAACCATCTCCAAACATATGCCTTCATTATAGAACAAATCCTCAAACTCATTCATTCTAACAGCTCTGAACAGGCAAGAGTGAAATGGAAGCTCTTCCAGGAGCTGAGGAATTGGCCACTAACAATTCTGTCCTGGGGAAAGAATGGACAGTCGGAGCATAAAAGGCCACATAACATGGAGATTGCAGATATCACAACTTCCAACACAGTCCTGCCGTGTCCACAGCAACCCCCTCTCCCTCTGCCATGCACACGGACCCAAAATAAAAGGTGCTTTTCATTGATAGATCACACTGGGTATTTTACATTCTGAGTATCACAGCAGCAGGGTTCCTGCTCAGACTGAACTGGCAACCTTCAAGTTCCTCACTAAACACCATGCTATGTGCTGAGAAAGGTACAGCACAGGTTTGCATGTCTGCATTAGGTAACCACTTTTTTTAACTGAGAAAATGCTTTGGAAATAACCATTTACCATTTCACTATTACAAGTATGTTTATAATAAGTTTATTTGGTCACATTGACAAATGAGTCACTGCTACAAAAATGTGTTTGGATTACGTTAATGGAATAAAACAAATCAGCTGTTTCACAGCAAACAGATGTCAAAAAAAAAATTTCAAAGCAACTTACAGTTCTAGGGCCAAGGTGAATCCTCCTGACCAAGGCTGCTGCCCTGAACTGAAAAATTACCCACATATAAACGTGGGCAAATCATGGCAAGTACCCTGGTGAACAAACGTACCCTTGTTGCCAAGTCACCTTGGAGAAAAGCAGCAGATAACTGAATGTGTAAAACAAAACAATACACCAGGAAAAAGGTTCAGAGCCCAATCCAAAACAGGGCTCTTGTAAATTTTATTTTAAACCTGTGACCATTTCAGATGGTAAGTCTTCTGCAGATCCTGACTTTCATACTGAAATTCTATACCACTGGCAGTCCAGACTGCAAAGTCCATCAACATGTATACCTGTCTTCACAAAAATACCTTAAAAGGCAGTCAACAGTCATTTCCTCTAATGATGTAACCTTTTGTTTCAATATGCAGGAGTCTGTGAAGGGTCTGGCAGGTTTCTTTGCAGCCACTGGCTGGGTTATTTAACCATTATCACCACTCTTAGGAATTCATGTTCAATCTGAGAAAACAAAAGCATGCACCAGCAGACCACGAAACAGATTTAATTCAATGTAACTAGAACCATGCCAACGCCAGTTCAGTCCAAATCCTGTAAAAGCAATGCATACATTTTTATCAACATAAAGCTGCATGTACACAACATGTACCCTGCACTCAATGGATCCAGGTTTGAACCCCATCTCCTGCTGTAGTACCCCAGACCAAGGTGCTCAATTCCAAATGGTTCCAGTAAAAATGACCCAGCAGTATGCAAATAATTACTGCAAAAGGCTTAACACTAAGTCACCGTGAAGAAGAGTGTCAGCTAAATAAATGGATGCAGTTATACAGTATGATGCATGATAAGGCAGAACCTGCACTACCTGTTTTCCCCTCCATGTAAAGAGCACATGTGGACAAACCAGCATAGTCCTTTTAAGAACAGAGGTGGCAGCAATGTTTAAACCTTGCAAGTCCACTATCGCTCCAAGAAATCATAGAAAGCAGATTGATTTGGCTGTCATTGGTGACCTGAGCATTAGCAGACACCACAGCAGTTAGAAGCACAGCATTCTAACCTCAAACCATCAGTTCACAGCCAAAGTGGGGGCCCAGCGTTCTGCTGAGGAGCAAGATTCTGAAACCAAACACATTGCGTAAAAATATTCAGCCGAGCAAGAAAATAAATGTTTAATAACTCACCGGCTTTCTCAGGTTGAAAAACTGTATCTCTTTGTTTAACTCAATAACTAAGGTATTTATTTTTCTCCAACATTACAATAATTTCTTTGCAATATTTCTGATACCAAGCTTTCTTACACAAGACAAAGACACCACCCAGGCTTTCAAATATAATGCATACAAAGGTATCCTCAGCCTTGTAACCTCAACAAGGGTCAGGAAGTGTTTGTGTTCATTCTGCAAAGTACCATCTTTCTTCTCTTGCCCCTAACCAGCCTTCCTGATATTGACACCTAATGAAGCCATTGTGGAACTAGTACTCAAATTCATTAGATGACTTAATCCAATTAAATTCATGAGCAAGGTGAGTAGAATGTTTTTCACAGAGGAAGAAGTTCCAACCCTGAGACCCAAAGGCAGTATTCACAGGATGGACTCTAGGAAAAACAACAAAACTGTCCTAGAAGCAGATTACAGATTGCCATTAGAATCAAATCTCTAGGATTCTCTTTGGTTCGGGTCAAATTTGAGTGTTAAGTTTGGTCCCAGCTCATCTGAACCCCTTCCTGTCTGGTCTTCCAGCCTTTGCCATCAGATCTCTCCAGCTGATCCAGAATGCCATTAAGTTCAGTTTGATTTGTCAGAGTTCCCATGCATCTCTTATCTTCCTCCACTTATACTTCCTGTACCTGCCAATATCAGTTTGAAGACTATTTATAGCCTACAAGATGGTCAAAGGGTCTACACTCCAGTATCTAAAGAATCTGATCACTCCCTACACTCCAGGAACAGTGCTGTGCTGTGCTCATCCACCTCTGGCTGCTTGGTGGTCCCACTCATGAAGGGTCCATCTCAAAACTGAAAGCCTTCAAGTTCTGATTTCTGTCCTGATGTGATATGACAAACTCCTCTTCACCCTCAGAATTGCTAATGTCCCCCAGGACTCAAAAGTCATCTCTTTCAGACCCATTTCTCTGCTAATGAAATAAACAACTGATCCATCAGTTTTGATTATTTATGTTTTGGACATCTGAATGCCACTTCAATAGGCAAGTACTTTAGTGATGTAAATAACCAAAACAGTGGTATCAAACAAGTGCTTTGATTGTTGTGTCTGCATCCACAGCTCTTCATTAGCTGAGTCATATTTGCATACTGAACTGTTAATACTGTTGCTTTGGAAAAGGTTTGTTAACTGAATAAGTCCAAATGTAGACTGGGCGTGTGCCTGATAGTGCCATACTGCGCTCCAAACTTTACCATTAATATGCTGCTGCAGCATCTCAGACTGATTGGTCCATGTATGTCCTTTAGTGGAAAGAGGACCAATACAAGTCAAATGAATAGCAAAACAAAGTCCAAATTAGTCATTTTACACCCCAAAACAGGATTATCAATCCCCCACCTCAACTTCCTCCTGGATCAGCATTCTTTACTTTTCTTTTGCTGGTAATAAAGCTGCTTATTTTTAGCCACGGAAGTACTACTTAAGCATTTTGAAGTCCTGATGTTTTTTTCACCACCTTCAGCCACTGAGTCCATTCCTGTACACTTCACTGAGGTCAACAACACACTTATAACACACTTTTATGCATATGCCATTGTAAACTTTTATTTTACGAGATAAAGGTTTCAAGTCCAATTTCTCACTGAGATAAGATGGAAATAAACAACACTCCCGCCAGTCAAACACATTCTCTATAAGTCAGACTGCCAAAGATTCTGCTGCACCACTACCCTGAGCCCCTCTTTTTCAACAGGGGTCATATCCCAGATTAACAGGAAAAAGATACAAAAACTGGAAAAATCCTGAGGAAAGTAACCAGGAATTCTTATGCAAAATATCCAGGTGACTCTTTACAGCAAACAGGTTCACCCCTGACTTAAGACCATTTACATCATCAGGAGTTGAACCAGCAGCGGTCACTAGGTTCCACTTCCCTGGATGTGAAGGGATCTCTAGCCAGGGGGATTGTGCAACTTTTGCAATTCAGGCCAGAAAAACAGAAGCACCCAAGTAACCTGGCTAGGTACCCAGTTACCAGGTATCTGATCTCAAACCTGTGGTTTGTAAGCACTTGTATGGCAGAAGCCTCATACAGCCGTAATCCTCAATTAATCCCTATGTTGGCGCACTACTTTCCATTTCGCAAGCCCCCTTCCGGGTTTCCGCGCTGGTTTCGTGAGCTGTGGACATTTCCATTTCGACAGGAATTTGCATCTGTGTCTGAACTTCCATTTTCATTCAGGTGAGTGGGGGCTGGGTGAGCGGGGAACTCAAAGGATAGAAACTGAAACCGGTTTCCTGCAAAGCGGGGGGTCTAAAGGACACAGAAAGCTTGAACAATCCAAAGAAACCCTTCTAACCGGACTCATTACACGAACTACATACATACACTAGATTAACGTGGCAAATCAGCTCCTTTAACAACACTAACTACCCAAACCGCGTACAGTTATCATTCAGCCGATCCAGATCATATCCACTTATGAGCTTAACGACCTGAGCTACGTATGTGACCCTTTGACCATTTGTCTGGAGTGTTATAAAGGGATGTGGGACGTTCGCGTAGTCCAATCCAGTTTTCGTGTGGCCACATTTTATTTGCGTTTTCCGCAGCCGCCGCTGAACACGGCGGCTCCGGCAGTTAGAAGCCGGTCACGCGCGGACGTCGGTCTCACACGCCCATCCAGTGGGTGCTCGACTTGGCGCTTCCAAAGGGGACTGCAAGAGAATAGCCAGCGATTCCTTTCTTACCTGGAGTTCGAGAGACGGCGGTCGAAAAGCCCTGGCAGGGTCATAGAGGCCCACACTATTGTCTGTGCGGGTTCCGCGGGTCGGCTGCTTCTCTCAGCAGATCCTGTTCAGGAGCGGCGGACAAGCACGCGAAGATGGGCTGAACTTCCGAGCTGTGCTGACTTCCGGTTCCGGTTCCCTTCAGTTGCGGGAGCCGGAAGTCAGAGCCCGGGGACAGGGCGTGTGATATGAAAGCTTAGAAGCTTTGCCATACGCATGCATAGGTAAGACGGCTTAAATACTTAATAGTTTCTTATTTGACCGGGAACGATATTCGAAACGATGAATTTCAACCAGTGTCACAACAGTTTTTCCGGAATCGACGTTTTTCTGGCCCCTGCCGTTAATTCCAGTGATTTGAACGCAGGGCGTCCCGCATTGGGCCTCTTAGAAGAGAAGCCCTACTTTTCTGCTTTGGGGGGGATGGTAAAATAGTGTACAGGCTTGTGTGGCTTTGGTTATGGTTTAATCGGTGCCTTGGCAACCTATATTATCTGTTTAGCAAAACATTTAGTTCTCAGGTATTTCCCCAGTGCTGGTTCTTTTTCTGGAGTGCAAATGAAATTAACACCACCGCCTCCAGTCTGTACCTACAGTGCAAGTTCAGTGAAGAAACCATCAATAAAACATTGGTATGAAAACAGGCAACACACGCTCTAGTCTAACAGTCATTATGAACCAACTCACGCAGCATTTGGTAGTGTCTACACACATTTTATCAAACAATTAAAAAAAAAAAAAAACCCATTTCCAAATTTTTCACCCTTTGGCTCATTTCTGATGCTGGACTTAAATTTCATGAACATATGGGTAAATGTTTGTCATTATGAAAATATATAAACCCACAAAGAACACAAACCAATAAAAGTTAAGATTTGTGCAAGAGTAACACCACTTCAAAACACTGGACCCTTTCAAACCCAAGTCAGAACAGCAGGCAGACAGTTCAATACAATAGGTCAGTAATTTTGCAGGTCACCACTTTGTTGGAACACATACACAGTGCATTCCAATAAATCTCCTAAACATTGTCCTATTAAACTATTAGCAGCTATTAAAGAACAATTAATGAGTTCAAGTCATAGCCCACATCTACATCCAAAGGAATTGGTTAGAAAAGACTGGAGCGAGAAGGCAGGAATACATGATGTCCATACAGCTGATACATGGTATATTAAAGTGGAACATATAGAGCTGTGCATTATGCTGTAAATTTAAAAAAAAAAAAAAAAAAAAAAGTGAACTAAGGATGCAATATCCTTGCATACTAGTGTGGATGCATTCTAGTCCCTCTGGTAGATGGATGTGACTCCTTGCTCCACCCCCATGCTCTTTCCCCTCTCTCATCGGCCTAGTACAGTGGCGAGGAGGGCCATGCGGATGTACATTCCATTCTCCGCCTGTCTGAAGTAGGCTGCGCGGGGGTCTGTGTCCACCTCCACACTGCATCAGTTAGACACATATGTATACATTTAGGGCACAACCATGCAAAGACTATGGTTATATCACGTGATGGCATAACTACAAAGCACAACATTTAAAGAAACCAGTACAAACAGCTCTGTACCTGATCTCATTGACTCTGGGCAGAGGGTGCATGACAACCATCTTTGCCTTGGCTCCCGTCATGATGTGTGGAGTCAAGATGAACTGACCAAAGCACTGAAGTGCAAAGTAAGAGAGACACTAAAGCTGTGAACCTGAGCATGCAGCAAGTGCAGGGCACAGTTGTACACAAAAGTGAGGTCCTTACCGCATTGTACTCCTCTACAGATGCAAACCTCTCCTTCTGTATGCGAGTCATATACAAGACATCAGTATCTGCCAGTGCTTCCTCGATGCTCTCAAACTCCTCCTGAATGTTGCAACCACAACAGCAGAAATGGGGGTGGAGGGGGGAGAAGAGGGGGGGAAAGAAAAAAAAATAAAAAATAAAAAATTAGACTAAAATGTAGCTCTGCCAATAGGTTACAATAGATAGATAAATAGAATTTAGAGGTGGGAGAGCATTTAAATGTCATCAGGAGCCCCACCCCATCCAGCTCGTTGAGCCCACCTGTTTGATGCCTTTAGAAGCCACAAACTGAACAATCTCGGGGGGCATCTGCAGGTTTTTGGGAGCCACATAGCGCAGGGTGATTCTGTACTGAGTGAGCAGCCTGGCCAAGGAGTGGACTGTACGCCCATGCTTCAGGTCCCCAACCATGGTGATCTGCAAATAGAGCCATAAACTGTCAAAGAATCTAGAACGTTCAGGGTAAGGGAATAAAACAAATTTTGCTAAATCTGATCACACTTGTAGAAACTGTGGGCAGTGCCTGCAGCAGCTCACCGTCATGCCATTCACTGTGCCCAGCTCCTCCCGAATTGTGAAGATGTCAAGCAGAGCTTGAGTGGGGTGTTCTCCAACCCCATCACCAGCATTGAGCACAGGCTTCCTGCAGTGCTTTGCTGCCATCTACAGATTAAATCAAAGCAATCCAAGCCATTAGATGGTAGAGCTGGATCAGGATCAGGTAGACCAGGATTTGTGAGCAAGATATTGTTGGTTGGACCCTGATTACAAAATTGTATCAACAAGTTTCCATATAAATACATAATGAGGAAGGGGGGGGGCCCAAAATGTTCATCAGCTCAGGCCTCCAGTCCCTCATCATCCCCTTCTCACCTCCACAGCCCCTGGCTGCGGGTGTCGTAACACCAGCACATCTGCATAGCAGCTCATGGTCTGGACTGAGTCCACCAGGGACTCTCCCTTCTGTGTGGATGATGTAGACTCGGAAAAGTGGACTACGGAGCCACCTAGCCGGTGCATGGCAGCTGCAAATGAGCTGCTGGTACGCGTGCTCACTTCGTAGAACATGGAGGCCATCACCTTGCCCTGTGGAGACAAATGCAGTCAGTGCTGCCCCTTCCAAAGACCTAGCTGATCTGCTTACTTAATGCTAAAAACTAAGCCACACAATACAGCCCTCCAGACAAAAAGGAAAAAACTTTGGTCAGACTCATATGACAAACAAACTATACAATGAAAAGGCAGTTCAACATGAGTCAGTTGGTGCTGAAGATATTAAAATAGCTCCATGGTGCTTCCTATTAAATAGAGTACAGTATATTCTAGATGCAGTACTAATTTAAAGTATCATTAAATGAACTACCTTTAAAATATCGAGACTCCTCTCTTTCTGAACCATCAAGCGCAGAGTGTGAGCCACATTGAACAGATGAGACATCTAGAAAGAAAAACCACATGTTGTAAAACAGCAGGCAAATTGTGTCATTTTAAATTGGCTTTGTAAAACTGTTGAAATGAGCATTTGAAAACTGTCACTGTCAAATGTCATTTTATGGTGTATCAATAACTGTTTTTGAACCTGCCAGATGACCTGAGCCCTCATACGGCCATTCCACAGCTTCTGCTGGCCCTACTGACTGTTGCTGCATTGACAGGAGGTTTTTGTTAAGTAAACTGGAGTCAGGGACAGTTTGGCTTACCTGGTCCTTGCTGAACTGCTGGACAGACAAGATGTGCTGGCCAACAAGTGGGTGTAGTAGCGGGGAGGTCTGGGGATGAGCCAGTGGCGATGGGGTCACTCCCTGTGGTGACAGAATTCGGGCCAGTGGAGGGGGGTAGGTGTATATATCCACTGAGGGAAACATCTCTGATGAAGAACATGTAGGAAATGAGAAAAATGAAAGTGTGCACAAACAAAGCAAAAAAAGTGGCATTCAGCCATTTAGGGAGGTTCCTTCTGGCCACTACAACATTGCTGTGCAAGTGCCATTGTATACAATGTGATCTGAAAAGTAATTATGAGGAAGAGTCATTGACTGCAGGCATTTACTTGACATTACATTTGGGAAAGTAAATCACAACAAGAATAGGAGCCAGAAGCCAAATATGACCTCTGAGTTCACTCAAAAGTCCTTCAGGATGGATACAAGAAGACCTGACCTTTGAGCTAAGATGCTAGTTCACAACAGGCCACTGAATAAATTTAATCCATATTTATTTAGGCACATTAAAATTAGTTGACTAGATTACATGCATTTTGACAGAAACTCCCAACAATGTCAGAGAATCAATTAAAACTGAGGCAAGTCATTGATCTTCAGACATAAAAATTACCAGTTAGTGGTAAGGCCCGTGAGCCATATTTCCTAGAACCTACAGACAGTGGGTGTAAAGAACCAATTAAGCCTAAAAGTGTCCAGGGTGCAAGTACAACACAGCAGAACAGATACAGAAGAAGGTAGGAAGTGATTAGATGCATTGAACATGCATGGACAAGCAGAACTGCCTTCCAAGAAAGTACCATTCTATATTCTGCTCAAGTGTTCAGTTCATCTGAGATACGCATGGCCATTCAGGGCTCCGTATTTGTTTTTTTATGTTCATAGAATGGGCACTGTTACCATTGAATTTTGCACCTGTCCAGATTTGGAATATTCAGGAAAGACAACTTCCAGGTTTAAATTGTGTAATAGACAAGAGCTCAACATGTCTATAAATTACATTTTTGACTACAGTAATATTTCAATTTAAAAACTAATTTATTCCAAGTGAAATTTTAAGCCACGAAATACAAATAAAGCACTATAAAGATTATAGTCATAGCCACAGTGTTTCCTTAAAAGAAATCACCCAAAAGAGTGTGGCAGCAAGCACATTTGGGGGGGGGGGGCGATTTCTAGCAAGAAAAACTGACTTCCAAATGAAAACTGAAAGTGAGGCAATCAAGGATTCAGTTGCAAAAAGGCAACAACATAAAATCACCCAAAGTGCTATTTTGCTTTATTTATTTAACCAAGTTTGGGTGCTGTTTAAGAAGGGTGAGCAGCCATTGGACCTACAGAAGCTCATTTTTCTTTGCCTTTCTTCATTTGGATGTTTTTATTTTCCTCTCCCTAGTTACCAGCTAACCTGTCTGTCTTTCTGTATTTTTGTTCAACACTGTACTACCCTTATAAGAGTGCTATTTAAAAATAAACCAAATTCAACTGACCAATGACATGTTATGCCTGAAATGTAATATTTCATCTTAGAGTGCAATTGTTCAGGAGTGTGCTGTCAGGACAATTCTGTTCCACTGTAAAAATTAAAAAAAATGTTCAGGACAGTTCAACAGTCATTCTCAAGCCCTACTGTTAAAGAGTTTTTAAAACCAAATTACACAGGAAGGGTGTCTGTTCAAAGGTCTGGCAAGACCAAGGGACACAGGCAAGAGGGGTTACCTGGGGGCAAGCCAGGGTCAGAGGCTCTATGGACACGGGGTGGCAGCATGAAACGACCATCTCCACCAGATCTGCGTGGACTGGGGGCACGGTTGCGAATTATGTCACATGGGATGGCCTGGCGATTGTGGTCTGGAGTCTGCCACACACACACACACACACAAATGAAAGCTTGAACAGTAACCAGAATCTAAGCACTACAGAAATTATGCAGTAATTTATTTGTACTACATGGAAGAGCTCAGGACTCCCATATCAGTGCTATACCTTTATGATCTCCTTAAGTGGTTCAGAAGGCTGGGCAGGAGGAACAGTTTTGGGCCATGTCTTCACATCCTCTCCATACCCAGGTGGCACCAATACCTGTGGACCAGAAACAAGCATGCAACAGAGTCAATAGGCAAGCCAAATTAGCATGCACACACGAGTCAGAGGCTGACAGAAGGATGAGGATATGTGGACAAAAGCTCACCTGTCCATCAATGTAGGCTACCTCCCCCCTCAAAACCACCCTCCTCACTTTGCCCTTCACATGCATGCCCTCGAAGGGTGTCCACTTAGACTTTGTGAACTGCATGTGGTTGGGAATGGTCCACTCCTGTTCCAGGTCCACCTGATCAAGGGCAATGAAATGACATTTTCATAAATCTTCCCAAATCACAGAGCACCAGGGAATGAAATTCTGGGTAGTGCTGACAAGTAGGCACAAACCACGGGGATCGCAAATCGCATTTTGAGGGAATCATGACACATCATACAGCTCTTGAGAATTTGCTGATTCAGTGAAAGGAAATCTTTCATCTCAATCTGGATGAAAAAATAAAATTTAAATGCATCACCAAATGGCTGGTGGTGTTCAGGAGCTGAGTATATAAATACCTCCACGTAAGTGTTCTCTTGGGGAGGAAGGGAGAAGATCCTCCGTGGATTTTCATATAGCCGTTTCACGATGTCGTCAATGGTTAGTCGCCCTTCGCTCACTGCTGTGAGCAGCAAGGGTAACATGGTCTCCAGGCCGGGGTATCCGGGTGGGGGCTGGTCAGAGTCCTTCTCCTTCACACAGTGAGGGGCTATGCACACAAGCATAGACAACACACTTGATGACATTGGAGTTTTGCTAAACTACATACCATCTTAAGTCACATTTCCTTCACATTTCATACAAGCAGAAAGTTGTAGATGGACCTCTGTGGCTAATAGCTGGACAATTTGACTATTAATCACGTTTACTGATCGCACCATAGTCCTCACCATGGTCAGTTGCAAAACAGTCAATGATGTCCAAGTTTTCCCATAATGCCTCCATGTCCTCCCTGGTCCCCAGCATGGGGCGCACCTGCGCTCTGCCCTCCCCAATGGCCGCCACATTGTCCTCACAGAGGAAGAGGTGATGAGGTGCTACTTCGCATGTGACCTGAACACCTTTTTGCTTCGCTGCTCGGATGATGAAGATCTGGAGACAGGTCAGGGGTTTGGAAATCACTGCGAGCCGTTATCACAAGAGAGGGCTCTCACAAAGCAAAGCCATCTCCCACGTACCTCCAGATCAAAATATTGACAATGGACGCTCACACAGACTCATCTCATACCTTGTCTACACAGCCCACAAACCAAGGACCTAACAAGGGTCCACTGTATGTTGTGCCGTAAACCTGTTATTTGTCTAATGTACCAGCTTCATAAAACTGTACAAACCATAGGTCCCAAGTTATGAACACAAATGGGGCCAAAAATCAATTTGTAACTTGACTCAAAATGTTATCAAAATCAGTCCACTCTTAATACAGACATCCCTTAACACATTAATGGGTTAGGATGTATAAAACCCTCAAAGTTATTTAAAAAAAAAAAAAAAAAAAGGCTGCAAGACATTCACCTATTTATTCTATTTTTATTTTCACTGACCATTGGTCCTGGACAGAACAACACTATTCCAGAACCTTTGCTGGGACCACAGTGCAAGACAGCAGAAGTCAGTCACTAAACTTTTAGTAATATCAAAATACAGTATGTGCAACATTTCTTCCGCTTGTTTTATTTTCTATAGTCAATAAAAGCATAATCGATAGTTATTTGCTGGCAAATTTTAAAACATCTTCACACACTGATGCCATTTCCAATAAACATGCTCAGTGTTCACCACCTTGTAACTGATCATGGACTCTAGACCATGGCCTGAGCTGTAATCACTTTTAGGGGTTGGGTTAATCCAGTCTTGGGTTAATCCAGTCCTGTACTCTTACTCTGTGTATTCATTGGTGGCAACTGATGTCTTGTCATAAAAGTACAGGTAGCATTCACATTGCTATTAACTGAGTAGGCAAGTAAATACAGATAAAAATAAAGAGAAAAGCATCTCTGAAAAATGTGTATTTTGAGCATTCATAACAATAGCAACTGGGTGTATGAGTCTCAAAGTAATCAGTGTGTTTACATGCATTAACAGAAGGACACCATTTCACAGCATCTTGCATTCATTATAGCCCAAAAAGTAGTTGTGCATTCCCCCCCTTCCCAAAATGACATCGGTGATGGCCCACCTCCTCCTTCTTGGCAACGTGGCAGATGTGCACAGCCCTCTGGTACAGCTGTGCCACCATAAGGATGGCAGCTACAGTCTGCCTCTCAGCATGGGCCATGATGGGCAGGTGCTTCGGCCACTTCTCAAAATGCTGCACACCAGGACAAATAGAGTTAAGGATATTAAAAAAAAAAAAAAAAAAAAAAAACCTTAAAAAAAAAAATTAACACAAAAAATTTAATTTAATGCACCTCCATCCACAGAGACACATTGTCCATCTTCAGTGTGGAATAGGTGTCGTTCAGATACATTTTCAAGCCAGCTGTTGACAGGGCGATTGAGGGCAGAGTGGAGGCATTGTCTGAGGAAGCACCCACAAAGAGGGCATAGTCGCAGCGGCAGCCAGCTGCAGCCAACTGGCACATAGCGCAAGCAAAAAAAAAAAAAACTGATTACACAGGGTTTTAGACTCATGCAAGTTCTGCATATTTTTTAATCCACTGAAGTTACAATTTAATAACATGCTTGCTTTATGACCTCCATACCTTCTGAACCATACTGAGTGAACTGGCGTCAATGACAGCAGGGGTTGTGTTGGGCATGGCACAAACCATGGTAATGCCACCAGCAAGGGCAGCTGCTGTGCCCGATGAGAAATCCTCCTTGTGAGTGGCACCTGGCTCCCGTAGGTGGACATGCACATCAATGAGGCCTGATGAAACCAAGAGGAGACCTTCAATACAGTAACAGTCAATAAGGACTCAACCAGACCCAAGTTATGACACCACAAAGCATAGCTCACCTGGCAGGCGAATCAGCTTCTGGGATGTCATGCAATCCACATGGGTCTTCACTGGGGGTGCATGACCAATCTGCCTGAGAGCCTGGAGGAAGAACAGCCTGGGTTTTGCTAAACATCTGACATTAAACATCATCCACACAGCCAAGGGTACTTTCTGTTCCCCCTGAGGCACCACTTACCTGGACAAACAGTTTGGTACACTTAATGTCTGTGATGAGGGGTACGGAGTAGTCAATGGCCATGCGGCGTGTGCGGTATCCCTTGGTGACAAACGATGATAGGCGCCGCCCTCCCAAATTCCGCATGGACAGGTTGATGACCATGTCAAAGTGATTTTCTTCCAGGTAGTCCATGATGTTCCTCTGCTTCTCTTTGGTGGGACAGTCTGACTCCTCTTCAAAGGGCCAGTCCACTGCCATCACCTTCACAAAACACAAAATCAGGATGTCACAGACAGAGTTGGACATGTACAGTTCATCCTCACAGGACCAGAATAATGGGAGGATGAGTGGGTCCAGACAGAATTAGCTGTGCTTTCCAGTGCCTCATTATTTTTAAACATTTTTTGATGCACATGACAGAAGTATGTACACTGACACTGCATTTTGCACAATTTGCATTTTTCATTTAATTAAAAAATCTGTACAATATATTATGAGTATTAAGCTGGGGGGGAGGGGGGATCACTTGTTTCGTTTCACCGATGAACACATAACAAAAATGAGTAATGATCACAGTACCACATTAGAAGATGGTTCAGCATTTGTGGACCAAATCTGCATTTAAAATAAAATCTTAAGTTTTATGCAAGTAAATCACTTCAGATACTGAAAGTGATACAACAGTATGTTTTGGTTTGCCTTGAAGATGTATAAAAACTATATAAAAAAAAAAAATACATATCCAGTCATCCAGTGAACTGGATTGTATTGCAGTTCATAGTACATTGAAAAGCAGAGAAAGGAGGCCAAGTCAGGCACATCAAACACCACCTGAAAAGTCTCTCACACACACACCTTGACTCCATGCTCAGTGTAGAAATCAGCCGTCCCCAGGCTGGCATACAGGTTGTACCCCAAGCTTTCCAGAGTCTGCACTGTGGGCAGGAGTTCACTCTTATTCTAGAATTAGAAATAAAACAGTCAATTATGCCACATTTTTTTCCCCACCAAAAATGAAAAATATTTTAAAGATGTTTCCTCCAAACACATGGGCCATTCCAGGGAAAGCAAACCAGAACTGAATCAGTCAACACATACCTATGATTACACATTTAACATGCAAACTACAGGTACCCAACTAACCAATACAACAATGAATAAAACGGGAAGCCCACCACAAATCATCTAGATTGTGAGCAAGCAGATTGTACCTTATAACTGCCAATGGACAGGAGGATGTTCTTTTTGGGGATCTTGAAGCCAGTGCTTAGCATGGCCTTAAGGTAGGCTTCATAGCGGTTCTCACCAAAGCAGGCCACCTCCCCAGTGCTGGTCATCTCCACACCCAGCACCACATCTGCTCCTGCCAGGCGAGAGAATGAGAACTGGGGGACCTGATGAGAAGTGGGAGAACAGTGAAAATTGACAACACTGGTGCAGTTTATGGAGGAAAACAGAAAAACATCAGGATTATTTCACAATCCCTCTATTTGTGCAAATTTTAGTTCATTATAACAACGATCTTCACCTTGACTCCCACAATCCTTCCTCCGGTCATCAGTCCCACAGGCTCCACCTCCTCTCCCATGATGACCTGGGTTGCTAGGGCAACCAGGTCTACCCCCAGTGTCTTGGAAACGAAGGGAAAGGAGCGGGACACCCTAACGTTGCACTCAATCACCTTCAGTTGGTCATCCTGTCAACAGAAAGCAAGCATACTAACACCCCTATCAAAAGAGTGATAATCATTTTTAAATAGTCTGTTTTATTGCATTTTTTCCAGAAGAGCATGGGTTGGCCCCTTTTCTTCCAAATGCAGCTTTTGGCATATTTGGGATCATCTGCACTGCATTAACTTTCTTCTGAGATAGTGCATGTTAACAATTGCACTGCTTTGTTCATCCTTACCTTTGCAATGAGCTGCAGATTGAACGGACCAGTCACCTGCAGCTCTTGACCAATCGCATGCACAATCATCTTAATTCGCTCCATAGTCTTCTGGTTGATATCCTGAGGTGGGGTGACCAAGGTAGCATCTCCAGAATGCACCCCTGCATTCTCTACATGTTCTGAGATTGCTATAGCAATAACCGCTCCATCACATGCAACTGCATCAACATCAATCTCCTGCAGGGAAGAATTTGTTTATACGTCAAGACAATGTCAGTAACAGTGAAAAACATCAATGATGTAGGAAGCCTGGAACAGTTCAGTAGTAGTCTTTGTTAATCAAAGGAGTTGGGCCATTATGTTGCTGCTGAACAACATACAGTGTATCAGATATTTTGCTTTAAACAGCCACAGAATTGCATTCCAATACAGCTTTGGCACACTGCTGTCAGAACTTCTAAAAAATGTTTAAAAATGTTGACCCTGGCCAGATTTCTACCAATGGGATGCTTGAGAGAAAAGGTGTCTTCCATTAGATTTTACCTTTGCCTCCTGAATAAATTTGGAGATGACCACAGGGTGTTCCTTGGACACAGCCACAGCATTGCTGAGGTACTTCTCCAGGTCACTGTCCAAGTAGGCCACGTTCATGGCAGCTCCACTCAGCACGTAGGAAGGCCGCACGAGGCACGGGTAGCCGACCATCTCACAGAAGCGCATGGCCGACTAGAAAACCCAGCAAGCCTAGTTTTATAACTAAACTTTTAAAGACCATTTCTCTTAAGTAATTCTACAGTACTAATGATAATTTACATGGGTAGTAGTTACCTGAATCAATGTCACTGTTACTGGGCCATTATGTACGGAATTTAATACATGAAAACGATATTGCCGGTACCTAGAGGCCCTTACCTCGGTCTCAGTCAGCTCTTTCCACTGCGGTTGGCTGATGCCGATGGTATCTAGCATTCTGGAGAACTTAAAGCGATTCTCAGCTGAGTCAATGAACTCTGGGGAGGTGCCCAAGATCCTGCACTGCTGCCGGTGCAATGACATGGCAATGTTGTTGGGCAGCTGGCCACCCATAGAGAGGATGATCCCTTCTGGGTTCTCCATCTCATAGATGTCCATAACCACCTGTTGGAAGATGGGGAGGGGAGATATGACAGCTATACAGTGCTGAAGATACACAAAGGTGCAGACTGGTTCTCCATAATGGTCACAGCAGCACTCCACACCTCAAAGGAGATCTCGTCAAAGTAGAGTCTGTTGCACATGTCATAGTCCGTGCTTACAGTTTCCGGGTTGTAGTTCACCATGATGGTTTTGTAACCCATCTAAGAGACAAAAATAAAGAACTTTCTAAACCAAAATAGGAAAGAATATTCATGGCTCCTCAGGTCCAGCATTTATCAGCAGCACTTACCTTACGCAGCTTCATAATGCAGCCCACCGCACACCAGTCAAATTCCACACTGCTGCCAATGCGGTAGACACCAGAACCAATCACCATGACACGGGGCTCTTCAAAGCTCAGGTCACTCTCTGTGCCATTGTATGTCAGATAGAGGTAGTTGGTGTGAGCTGGCCATTCAGCCGCCACTGTGTCAATCTGCTTCACTACTGGCAAGATGTTCCAGCCATGACGTAGCTTTCTCACTGCTAGCTCCGTACTGAAAGTGACGGTAAATATTAGCAAACAAAGTGGTAAACAACCAGGACCACAAGCACACCAAGCCACAAAAGAAACTTTAAAAACCATCCTAAAGCATAAGCTTAATGCTGGGATAATAAAAACCTGCACTCCTCAACAGCCTGTTAGTTTGAGAAGTTTGGCACAAACCAAGGAGCCATGCTGTAAAGTTTGTATACCTTTGTATGGCCTGAGCAATCTGCTTGTCAGAGAAGCCTAACTGCTTTGCCTTTCTCAGGACCTCTGGGAGCATGACTGTATCATCCTGGCCATAGGATTCCAGCAACCGCTCATGGTCAGCTATGTTCTTCATTTTGTGCAAGAACCAGCGGTCAATCTTCGTCAGCTCATACAGGTGGTCAACTGAGTAGCCTGCCCGCAGTGCAGCAGCCAGCACAAAGATGCGCTTGTCAGTAGGGGTCTGTAGCTCCTATGGAAGGGTGGAAAAGTGTCACCACATCTTCATGGACCATAAATCCTATTGACTAGAGCAACCCAAGGAGCAGTTGACTGACCTGATCAGAGACTGGTTTGACAGTGTGATCAAAGCCTACACAGTTTTCATCCACCATCCTCAGAGCTTTCTGGAAGGCCTCCTCAAAGCTGCGGCCAATGGCCATCACTTCCCCTGTCAAAACGGCCATCCAAATTTAATGTAGCTGGACATTTAGACAAAGTGTACTTTCAGAACCAACTGCCATCCATGCTCCCAAACTTACCGACACTCTTCATGGAGCTACCAATCTTTGTGCTGACGCGGAGGAACTTGCTCAAGTCCCAGCGAGGAACCTTCACAACACAGTAGTCTAAACTGGGCTCATAGTTTGCAGTTGTGGAGTTAGTGACAGAATTCCTGTGGAAGAATTGGTTTTAAATTCATGAACGTGTCACAATCTACTTACAGTAATCTTCACATATATATGCCCCCTGATGGAAACACCAAGATACTCACTTCAGAGCAGGCAGTGGAATGCCGAGGCCAAGTTTGGCTGCCACGTATGCCAGCGGGTATCCTGTGGCCTTGCTGGCGAGAGCTGAACTTCGAGAAAGGCGGGCATTGACCTCTATGATGTAATACTAGAAGCAAAAAATAATCCCAACATTAATGTCCATCCTCCACTAAAAGTAGGCAAAGCTCCAGGAGTGTGCCCACCTGCTCAGACTCCGGGTTTAGGGCGTACTGGATGTTGCATTCGCCCACGATGCCCAAGTGACGAATGACTTTGATGGCTGTGTCCCTCAGCATGTTGTACTCACGGTCATTAAGAGTCTGGCTGGGAGCCACCACAATGGACTCCCCTGTATGGATACCCAAGGGGTCAATATTCTCCATGTTGCACACCTAGAAAATATAGCGCAACCTTACCGACATACTCACTGGCAATCTTTGAGGTTCACTGTTACACCATGTCAGCAACCCCTACCCCCACAATAATTAAGCAACATATCCTAATGAAATGCTCCAAGTGGTGAAACAATATGCACTCCTACCGTCACACAGTTATCATAAGCATCCCGAACCACTTCATATTCAATTTCCTTCCAACCCTTGAGGGATTTGTCCACGAGCACCTGGGAGGTGTGTGCAAATGCCTGGGTGGCTAAGGCTATCAGTTCCTCACGATTGTTGGCAAAGCCAGAGCCAAGGCCACCCAGGGCAAAGGCAGAGCGCACCAACACAGGGAAGCCCAGGCGTTCTGCTGCTGCTACCGCCTGGAAGCAACACCCATCAGATCAGAAAATTGCAGTCACACGTACACACAAGACAAGGTTGGTAAACATAAATAGACTGGAGTTGTTCAAACTTCATGGGAAAGAACAAGAAATCAAGACTTGAACATCATTTGTAGCATGCACATTGGCACAGGTCTTCACCTGCTCCACTGACATGGCAGCTTCACTTGGAGCCACATGCTCATTGATCTCCTCCATCTTCTCTACAAAGATTTTCCTGTCCTCGGTCATCTCAATCGAGGCCACGGGTGTCCCCAGCACACGCACCGCATACCGCTCTAGTACACCTTGCTTTGTGAGCTCTACCCCACAGTTGAGGGCAGTCTGTCCACCAAAGGTGAGCAAGATCCCATCTGGACGTTCGTTTTTAATAACCTAGAAGCAAGGATTTGAGAAGGCAAGATCATGGACGGGAAACATATGGCAATCTTTATGCTGTAAACTAATACTGGGAAGCATGTGGGAATGTGGGATTGAATCCAGCTCAGTCTGTGTTTTCCATGTGTTTTTGTGGGTTTCTTCCCACAGTCCAAAAACATGCATTTCAGCTGGATCGGCAACTAAATTGCCTGTAGTGCATGTGTATGTTACATTGCTCTGCTATATGTGTGAAAGGGTAGGAAGTATAGTAAATATAACCCTGCAAGTCACCTTGGATAAAGGATAATTGTTAAATATTAGTTTATTATACATGGAGTAAAGTGTCTGCTAAATGATTACATGTCATTGTTCCCTTTTCCTAACTGCATGTTTTACCTGCATCACATATTCTGGGGTGAGAGGCAGGAAGTAGACCTTGTCTGCCAACCCCTTGGAAGTTTGAACTGTGGCAATGTTGGGGTTGATGAGAACAGTCTGGATGTTCTCCTCCTTCAGCGCTTTGATGGCCTGAAAAGACAAAGTGCTGAGACCTTACACTGACTTCTCACACAACATTTTTACGACCCAACAAACCATGGCGGACTACTACACTGTGGAACTCACCTGAGATCCAGAGTAGTCAAACTCCCCTGCCTGGCCGATAGACAAGCCCCCAGAACCCAGGATCAGCACCTTCCGTGGACGGATGAGCTCGTCAGACTTGGGAGCTCCAGCAAAGGTGAGCTGTTCGGTCAGCCTCAGCTTCACTGTGTAAGCATGGCAGGTAGAATCAAAAATACCCCAAACTACAGTAACAGCAACCTCCCCCCACCCCACATCAACCAAACACAGAAAGAAACATTAATTCTATAGATCAGAACTGTTTTCATTTTCTTTTTTTGGAACAGATAACAAAAGTGATGCACGCTGATTTCTTCCCAACCACTAACGTATTTGTGAAATGACCAAGTCCAGCTGGACAAATTTCCACGGACACCAAGAATGTTGAATTGGGAGGTCTGAGTTTATATGTCCACTCTAGAG
This sequence comes from Heterotis niloticus, assembly GCA_018136845.1. Taxonomy (NCBI): domain Eukaryota; kingdom Metazoa; phylum Chordata; class Actinopteri; order Osteoglossiformes; family Osteoglossidae; genus Heterotis; species Heterotis niloticus. The sequence goes on from CM030895.1 coordinate 17,403,969, forward strand.
GGCATCTCACCTGGCTTCCCTTCAGTGCCCTCTTTAAAGTCTCTGACTGTGGCCAAGAAGACATCAAAAAGACCAACCAAGTCTGCAGGCCCAGCCATGTGCTCTGGATGGAACTGCACACTGCAAAAAAAATACATTGCAACTTTGTGTCATCATTTGGAGGATGGAAGTTAAGAAAAACTAAAAACATTTTTTCAATATATATTATTTTCAAATTACACAAGACATTCCACTGCCTTGGATAACTGTCGCTACAGAGACTTAAAAGTTTAAAAAGTTAAATGAGCCTATTTTCAAATTATGACCCTTACATTTCTGGAGCCATGACAACTCACCTGAAAAGGGGTTTGGACTTGTGCACAATGCCCTCACTCGTCTGGTCATTGGCATTGGTGAAGAGCACATCCCAGTCAGCAGGGAGTGTAAGTGGGTCCACAGCAAAGCCGTGGTTCTGGGAGGTGATGTAGCAGCGTCCCGTGTCCTTGTGGATACAGGGCTGATTGTGGCCTCGGTTCCCATACCTGGGTGAGGCCAGCAGACAATTTGACCATATGGTCACATGATGCTGGAACATACCGACTTAAAACCCACACATAGCACACTGTGTGCATGATCAGTTTGTGCCCAAACTGGCTCCCCTTATACAACTGTGGTGCTGCTGCACATTACATGCTGACAACTTCACTACTGCAAGCAAGAATTCAACAGTAATGAGGTGTCACTGTTTTGACTAGCAGCTCTGAGCTAAAAACCAACAATGGCCAAGTCTACAAAAACCTTATCAAAACAAACTGGCCCTTTCCCAGCTCCCAGGCAGCTCAGTATCGCGTAAAAAGCCGTTTGGGTGGGCAGAACAGCGTGTTTCTCATGATGCTGCTCTCAGGCAGATAAAGAAGAGCCTTGAAAATCAACATCAGAGAATTTCTGCAAAATCTGCCTGGTGAGAACAATGCAAGTCAAAAAGTCCCAAAACCAGACTAACAGAAACACAGTCATAAGAGCCAGAGAAGATGCACTCACTTCATTTTGTAGGTCTTGGCCCCGATGACCAGGGAGAGCAGCTGATGGCCCAGGCAGATACCAAACACAGGCTTGGGGTTCTCCACACATACCACCTTTCTCAGGATCTCAATAGTCTCCTTGCAGAACTGGGGATCCCCAGGGCCATTGCTGATGAACAGCCCATCAAAGTCTGCAGGTAAAATGGCAGAGACGGTATGTGGCACAGGTTAGTGCTGCACCACTCACATCAACACGTATAGCTGCTGGCAGGGGATGGGTCAGCATTGGCAGTACAGAACTAACAACCAGCTGTACTGTACCTTGTCACGGCAATGTGGAAGTACAAGGCCCAAGTGGCACTGACCTTTGGTATCCAGCGGGTGGTCCCACGGTACTACAGTCACCCGGGCACCTCGACTGCACAAGCAGCGGATCTGGTTGTACTTAATGCCGCAGTCCACAGCCGTGATACGTACCACACCATCAGGGTTGTACACCCTGGGTTCCTGTAAAAGTGTAGATGAAACCGCATGATGTCTCCATCATATTACAAGGTCCTCCAAGATGAGAACTGAATATAAATGAGTCAAATGTCAACAAAATGCCATAGAAGAGGATGATGTCACTTTACTTTAATGGACACCTCCTTCACCAGGTTCCTCTGGTTAGGGTTATCAAATGGAATGATGGCCTCAGGTGTCCCATCCACAACAAGCTTCCCCAACATGGTCCCCTGCTCGCGGATCTTCTTTGTCAAGGCTCTCGTGTCCACGCCTACAGCACACACAACAGTGGTTTGAACAATCAGGAATGACATGACAACTCCACCAGGAAAAACCCACTTTGTGCAGAAGTTTATAGCAGGCATACCCTCCAGCCCTGGAACGCCCTGCTCTTTCAGCCACTGGTCTAGAGACCAGTGTGAGCTCCAGTGACTGGGATTCTGGGAAACCTCCCCAACTATAAGTGCAGCTGCATGGATTTTAGATGATTCAAACCACTGTGATGCAACAGAAAAAAAAAAACAATTATAGCAAATAATTAGTTTAATTTCCTAAATCCTTACAATATAAACTAGTGTGACAATCTTGACAGAATTCAAAGAAATCAGACAACTGCAGAAAATAGTCTCACAAATGGCATACCTTGCTCAGCCCAAACTCTCCATCCTCATCTCCAGGAACCCCGTAGTTGCCCACCAGGGGGTAGGTCAGCATCAGGATCTGGGACTTGTAAGAGGGGTCTGTGAGAGCTTCTGGGTACCCCACCATGCCGGTCTGGAAGACTGCAGCACAGGAATGTGTAGTCAGCAAGTCATCGCTACTGTTAATTTATCAAAGTAGGTAGCATAACAGTAATAGTGTTGCAAAAAAAAAACACTTTTACCATCTACTACAAAATAATATCCATAGCTTCAGATTCACAACCAAAATCCCAGCCTGTGTATCAGCAAGGCAGACAGAAAATGTTGACTCAAATTCTTTCTAAGGATGCAATAATTTATCACATTGCACAGTGCAAGTTAAGACTTTGTTACAGCAAACAGCAGTGTGATGATCACAGCAGAATCCACACACAAAGATGCAGACAAGCAAGAACGATTAAAGCATTGCTCAACTTTATCTGGTACAGTTATGCAGTAAATACTGAAATGCAAATTGTAGAGCACATATGATGTTGACAGTAAAACCAGTCACAAACAGAACTTTATTAGTTCCTTTTGTGTTTTTGAGCTCCGACCTCATTTTTTGTCTGTGTTCCACGGATCGGGGCTAGCAGGGGGCGCAGTGATTAAAGCCTTCACCTTGCGTGTCCCTTCTGCTGCTGCTGCGTTGTCGTTAATCATGCCAGTCAGAATACAAACGGTTGCATCATGAAGTTGTTCGAAACTCCAGCACCACTAAATAAATGAAAATCTGTGTTTCCCCGGATGTGTATGCGTGAACCGAGCCGAGCGACTGCAGACGCTTTCAAAATGCGCCAGAGCCCTGGAGCTGACGACCTTCTGGCCACAAACTGCTACTGTGCATTTAGGAGGACTCGATTCGCACTATGATGTGACGCGCATACACACGTGTTCTCCTACGATCGCCTTAACCCCGTTTCCGCTGGAAATTGTTTCTTCTACCCCCGGATCTGACCCGGGCACACTTACCCACTTCCCCAGAAACGCAGGTGGCAGCCCCGAAGAGACGGCCCGGGAACGTGCTCCCATCCTCCAGCACGAGCGATGCCATTATGGCCATCTTGCGCGAGCTGAGCAAACTGGACTCAGGTCAAAGCTGGAGAAACTCCTTTTTGTTCACCCGGGGAATGCGGAGCGACGTAGCGCGTGGCTCGGTTCCCACGTAAAAAGCACGCTGCTTTTCCTGCTCCCCAGCCCGCACTTTGTTACGTAGCCACCGAAGTTCTTCAAAATGCTCCTCGCGATACTTCAGGCCGCTTTTAAAAATTCCAGAACCGTATTTTCTTTTAAGGTGAAATGAGGGCCGAATTCAAAGAAGCCGCATACAGGGGAGAAGCCCGCACTGCTCCGCGTGGCCGCCAAGACAGTGTGCAACTTTTCGCTTCGTTATCGTCTGTATAAATAGTGCGTACGGTGCTGGCGTGGTGACGTCATCACGCACATACGAAGACGTGCAGGCGCCGCTGGAGCGCCATGGCCCGGCACACACAGCGATTCCATTGCGCTGTATAAAGTGTGCGGACGGAGCGACATTTGCACTTCATAGCGTTTCATGGTTTGCTCTTTTGTTTCAAGGTAATGTTCTCACAGTTCCGCGTGTGGCCTTATGCAGGAAATGGTTTGTTGGAAAAAGGTGTGGTCTTCACCTCTAAAATACCGTATCACTAACGAAATTCATCGATAATTTGTAGGAATTTTGTGAGGGTCCACCAGAAACAGCTCTTTATTTTTTGGTTTTGCAGGGAAACCAAGAAAATTTGATCAGATTTTATTTGGTCAACGAATATTCCATTTATTTAGATTTTTCCTCTTTCTTTGAAATATATATTATTGTTTTTTAGCCACAAGAGAGATTAAATGATTGTTGTTATATACTCAACCTCCTGTGTATCTTGGTCACACACTTGATACACAAATGCACATTCAGTAGTAAAAAAGCCTTCTTCCCAATATCTATACCATCGGCAAATTAATACAATACAATTGTAAAGCCCCAAAAATCCAAAAGCTGCCAGAACTGTGCTTCTGTTCACATTGTGTCATATTTATGATGCACAGTTTCATGTTTTTTCCCCTCTTTTTATGTTTGATGCAATTCCACTGGCATTGTTGTAAAATAGTTGAACTCTGTTCTGCATATGTTGTGATTGTTTTAACTGATGACAATAATAATAAAAGAAATGTGTTTAATATTATATCACAATGGATAGTGGAACTGTGAAAATGAAATGTATATATAGTAATCGCATGTTATCCAAATCTAATTCAATCCTGAAAATGCATTGGATACTGAAATTTCAGTTGCCAAATATCTATTTCACACTGTTTTACAGTAAAATAGAAAAAAATAATGTGCTACCAGCCCATCCAAAAACATGCATATAACTATCAACCCATGACTTCAGCCTGACACATAATACATAGTACCAAAGAGAAGCTGGATATTCACCCATCACCCAGTGTGCAGCCACGCTGACCCTCAGGGTTCAGTCGACCAAGTTTCTCAGAACCTCCGTGAAGATGTACTTCTCCATGACCACTCCAGCATTGTTCACCAGGATGGACACATCCCCAGCATTCCTCTTTGTCTGGTAACTGAAAAGGAACATTTAGTAAGGATGACACAATCACAAAATCTGCCAGTTTGCAAATGTATACATCGCATGAAAATTGGTGTGAGAGTATGCTTTTAATAATGAAAAATGTTCAGGTCCAATGGAGCTGAAAGTAGTTTTTTCCTTCATTTCAACATAAGCTTGCAAATGAAACGGGACAATTTTTTTCCAAAAATTGTAAAGATGGGTATATGACAAAATATCTGGGATTTATGGAGTGCTACATTAGTAATGCAGCCAGATATACACATATAAAAAGAGAGAAAGTGAAATAAAAAATCTTTCATGCAAAAATGTTTTGTAAACAACAGAACTGAAAATACATTCTGATTTCATGTTTAGGAATTATTTTAGAGCACATTCAAAATATACACGGGGACTTTTCCCGAGGCATTTGCTAAAGCCAGAGGCATTGGTGCACATTTTCTAAAATACTTTTGGGTTCACATCCCAGGCAACCAAGATGATATCCAAGCGACCCAGTTGCTCTGCTTCATTCTTTCCATTCTTGTTTGACTAAAACATTGGACACAGATCAGGACTCAGAGTTCAAACGTCCTCCTTCTAGAGTGCTAGTCAAATTTGTCGTGAGAACTGTGTGTTTTTGGCCATCAAGCTGGCATGTGTAAAATACTATCTGTTTGACCTGTAACCCAGAAGACCGTGTCTGTAAGTTAACTTCAGATTGTACAGGTATGCGCCTTTCCTCCTGACCTTTGTGACAAAGGTGGCAGCCAGTGGACAAGAACTCCAAAGTGTTTTTCTGCAGCAGGGCATCCAAGAGTCAAGTCAGAAAAGGTGTCCCCCATCATTGCAAAAAATGTAGCGATAGAAACATTAAATTAGTCTGTTGTTTTTCTTGGCACTAAATAAAGCATTAATGGTCTTCAGTAACATTTTTCAAGATCGGTATCCAGTGTATCTTCTTGTAGGAGATCACAATGAATTCAGAAGATGAAAAATGCTTAACATTTTGTGTACCACTACGCTCTCGCAGTTTTCCAAATCTGTACATTACGCAGCGTCTGATGCTACGGGTAGGCGTTCCCCTAGTGGTAGGTGTTGGTATCACATGCGTGAATAGTTCACGAGTGTCCAGCCGTGGACGGGATGTTGTGTTGTGTTGTGTTGCGTTGTGTTGTTGGGGTTCGCCCAGTTCCACTGTTTTGATAGAGCGGGGTTGGGGTGGTTAACTAGCTTCACTGTGGGAGTTAAAAGAGCAGCTGTTCTATTGCCTTGCCTGGCTGTTACCTTCTCCTGCTGCCTCCTGTGTTATGGAGATCAGCGTGATGTCCTCATTTCCTTCATCTGAGCCCAGACCAGCGCTCGCTACAATCATTTTTACGCAAATCAGTACACAGTTAAATTCAAACTCAGAATATTAAACTTACAGCAGTACTTGTTGTTGAGCGTCTATGACTACAATTAATCATTCCCCAAGTGACGTCACACTCGAAGCAATAAACTGCTTTCCACAACAGGCGAAGGGAGGAGACTGACGCAGCAGTTTGTCAAGGTTTAGTTTAATGTCTTCTATCGCTGCGTATAGTATTTTATCTGTGCATGTATAGTCATCTTTTCAAATGCATCAACAAGAAATGTATATATATTATAGGCAACACACAATAAACAATAGATATGAAGAGTTTTGGTGACACCTTCTACAGGATTGGGGATGTAGCTCAGTGGTAGAGCGCATGCTTTGCATGTATGAGGCCCCGGGTTCAATCCCCGGCATCTCCAGGTGAATTTTTTTTTTGTAAAGCTGTTATTTTTATTATTTAAAAGACTGATTTAAATATAGAAGTTGCTTTTATTATTAACAATGAATTGTATACAATCGAATAAAGATAATTAACAATGCCGTCCATTTCCACAGCAAATCACGACTTTTAACACGCTGACGTCCGTGCGTGCTTACGTCACACGCATACGTATGCCTCGGTAACCACGGAGAGAAGGATGTTGACAAAAATGTCTGCCTCGGAGCTGCCCATGACCTGAAAAAATCGAGAGAAGAATCCACCTTTCTTTATATTTATTACAGTTTTTTTTTACAGTGAATCGGTAACAATGCTGGGAGTTCAGAATATTTAGACGGAAGTTTAATCATGCAGCTGAAACACCTGAAGACTCTTTTAACTCCTCAGGTGAGGTTTGCACAGTGTAAGCTGTGTAGGATGTGGAAGAATCGACTGGCTTAGTTATTGCAGCCTTTATTACGCGTTAACTAAAAACGAGTTACAGACCATGTTTTAAAAACATGTAACTGAAGTTTGATGAATTATCTGTTAAGGTAATGCGTTTTCTCCTCATGGGTCGTATTGTTGCACGTTTTAGACATTAAAAGATATTCTGGGGAAAAACTGTTTATGATTTTTTCTAAGATAAACATAAACTCCATGGAAAAACAGTACATAGTTAAGTGCAGAATACACACAGAGAGCCATTTCACTTTCTGATGCAATTTTGTAATTTGATAGTTACAGTGTAAACGTGTTACTTAATAGTTTTATGCAAAGCATCTGATATATTTATATAGCAGGGTGTTTTACCGCAGCAAACAAGGGAAAGTGCCTTGGTTAAAGGTACTACGGTAGGAGCAGGAAATACAACTTGGTCCAAAAACATTCAAAGTTACAGTCTGTGTCTTTAATTGCAACATTTCTGCTGCTTCTGCTGCCTTAGGATGGAGCTGCTAAGGTCACCTGCATGGCATGGGCACCCAACAATGCAAAGTTCGCAGTTTGCACCGTGGACAGGGTTGTGCTGCTCTATGATGAACAAGGAGAGAGGAGGGACAAGTTTTCCACAAAACCTGCCGATGCCAAGGTGCAGCATCATTCGATCCAGTCCTACATTAAGCATTAACCTGAATCAAATGAAAATATTTCAGTTGTGATGCTGTCAAGTACTGCCCTTGTTTCTGTGTCATGTGGACACTGGCTACTTTGCTGTAGTTTTTTTTTTTCTAAAACGAGAATTTAAAAGTAGCATGTACAATGGGCTTAACTGTGTCCATTCTCTTTGTTTTGCAGTACGGCAAGAAGAGCTACGTCGTCAAGTCCATGGCATTTTCCCCAGACTCAACGAAAATTGCCATAGCACAAACTGACAACATTATTTATGTGTACAAAATTGGAGAAGAATGGTAAATATCCAGCTGGGTTTTTAACAATTTGTAATAATATATAGTCATAAAATATTTTTTAATATAATTATAATATACTCTTTTCTAATAAATGTAATAATTACTGAAATGTATTATTATTACTTAATACATTTCTAATGAATAACTTAATGTTTTTTTAATGTTCTAGTAGTTGTAGATTAATATGTTGTCAGTATTCTAGTTAACTAATGTTTCAAGTATTCCATTATGCAGATATCAAATATGTTAATGCTATATTTTTTGTTTATATTTTCACTAAACATGCAGTATTTACAGAAGTGCATTTATAACTAATTTCTGTTTTAATTATTATGTTTGCAGGGGTGATAAAAAAGTAATTTGCAATAAGTTTGTGCAGACAGTAAGTATTTGTCCTTTCTGACATGAGGCCATTCTTTGTCAGTCTGTCTTTGTGTATAGAGTTAGAAATTGTAAGAGAGATTCTATGACACGGGGGGATAATGCTAGTAAAAAGCTTTGCATGAATATTATAAGATATGAAAACACAATATGGATTTTGTTTTTTTTTTATCTAAAAGCTCATAAATGTGCTATACAAAAAGATGTACACAAGCATTTTTATGTGAATCAGTCCCTTAAATGTAGGCTCATGTGGGTCCCTACTTTTTCCTTTGAGGACTCATGTGCAATGCAGCAATGTGCTGCTTTAGTCCTGTAAAATAACCATCATTTTAACATTCCTACATTTGAGTAATCCTGTTGGCATCATGGTGAACATGACTTGGTTCTCAGCACTTTTTGTCTGTTTAGAGTGCTGTCACATGTCTGGTGTGGCCTGCAGAATATGCCATCATCTTTGGATTGGCCGAGGGAAAGGTGTGCTTTCGCTCTTATTTACTTTGAAATAATTAACATTTTACATTCTGGTCCTTAATTGTGCTCTGTGTTTGAGACAGTAATGTTGAGTATTTGTCTTTTCTGATCTTTTCCTTCACCTTTCACTCAGATTCGACTCGCTAACACCAGAACAAACAAGTCTTCCACACTGTTTGGGACGGAGTCCTATGTTGTATCTCTGGCATCCAAGTATGAATTTTTTCTGTTTACTTTCCAGATCCACTGTAATTTCAGGCGAGTGCCATATCCCAGAGAAGGCGAGTTAGTGCATTTCCATTCTATACTGCATCCCTTCTTCCTCCTGCAGTGTCTCTGGGAAAGGTGTACTATCAGGCCATGCGGACGGAACGGTGGTGCGCTACTTCTTTGATGACGAGGGTTCTGGTGAATCACAGGTGAGTTATTCTTTGCCATATTGTTCAGATGTAAGCATTTGTATGTCAATTTATTTTACTTATTTTCTAAAATATCTCTCTGCACTGGTGTGGACACAACCTGTGATTTACTCTCCAAGCTGATAGTTGGAAGCACCTAAACATAATAGGACTCTGTGCCACTTCCACAAACTGTTCACAGTTTTGTCTGTTGGTCCTGAGTGTTGGTGATCAATGACAAAAAAAGAGCTGCACATGCTTGATAAAATATTGAAATGAAATTGAAAATGAGATATTCAACTATCAGAATTGAATCTGAGTTTATGGAAACTGTGCTTTTATTTTCAGTCATTTAAAATTTGTTTTAATGCTGATGTACTAGCTTAGCATTAATGTTGCGAAAGATTTTTGCAGAACCTTGTGAAAGTGCTATCAGGTAAATCTAACCATCGCATCCACTCATGTGGTTTCTGAAGCAAGAGAGGGAGTGGAAGTAGTTTGCCACTGCCTTCCACGCATGTCTGATGGCTGCAAACACAGGGAGAACATGCAAACTCCACACACCCTGAGCTGAACTCAAACCCCATACTGCACAGGCAGCCAGCCTTTTTTCCCATTCTCTTTTGCAGGGTAAGCTCCTGACCCATCCATGCCCACCCTATGCCTTGGCTTGGGGTGCCAACAGTATCATTGTTGCTGGCTGCGACAAGAAGATTGTGGCTTATGGGAAGGAGGGCCAAGTTATCCAGACCTTCGACTACAGTCGGGATGGCTTGGAGAAGGAGTTCACTGTGGCTGCCACAAGCCCTAGTGGCCAGTCTGTGGTTGTTGGCAGCTATGACCGGTTAGTCTTGAACTGGGACTCATTGGCTGTGAAAGCCCCCCCCCGACTGAAATCTCACACCTTGTTTTGTGTCTACAAGGTTGCGAGTGTTTAACTGGAGCCCTCGTCGGAGCTCCTGGGATGAAGCCGCCCCAAAGGAGATCCCCAACCTGTACACAATTACTGCCTTAGCCTGGAAGAGGGATGGTTCACGACTCTGTGCGGTCAGTTGCCCTTCTGACTGTTACTATTGTAAGGAATGTTGTTCTGGACCCATTTATTTTTTTATTGTTGGCTTTTGTTTGTGTATAGGTTGGACAGTTATACAGCAGGTAGCCATGGTGCCTCTCAGCTCCTAGACTGTACATGAGGATGTGGTTTTGAACCTGTCTCCGTCTGTGTTGGGTTTACATATTCTTGTGTTTCCATATTTGTGCGCATGTGCGTGTGCGTGTGTTGGTGGGAAGTCACCTTGAATAAAAGTATAGTTTGTTTTGCTCTGAGCTTTCCTCTCCTATGTGCAGGGCACGCTCTGTGGGGGGGTTGAGCAGTTTGACTGCTGTCTGCGTAGGAGCATCTACAAGAACAAATTTGAGATGACATATGTAGGCCTAAGTCAGGTGGGTCATCTTGGTTTGGGAACACTACTTTGGTACGTGCCGGATTTTGAATCAAATGTGAGGCTGATTTCATGTCAGTTACTTGCACCTCCTCTCCCTTCTAGGTGATAGTGAAGAACCTGTCAACAGGCACCCGTGTGGTGCTCAAATCCCACTATGGGTACGAGATTGATGAGGTGAAGATCATGGGACGGGACCGCTACCTGGTTGCCCACACCTCTGACACGTTGCTACTGGGAGACCTCAGCTCCAACAAGCTGAGTGAGGTGTGTGGGGATCTGAGCTGAAGGTCCAGAGTAGACCACCGCACCACGTGCTCTGCATAGTCTCCATCTGTTGGCCTAACCGTTCCACCACGTTAGACCTTACAAACAAGTCTTTCAGTTTAATGAAGACAAGTGGCACTATCTGGGCTTTAAACTGGAGCTGAATGTGTGCTATTAATGTATTTTACTGACACATATAGCATCCAAACATCCTTACATTCTGATGTTTACTGGAGATGGCCATTTCTCCCATATCGCTCCATCAGAGTGACCAAAGACCCAGTCCAAACTGCTTCCAGTTAAACCTTTGGCAGCTGTCACTGCTCCGTGAACTAATACCCACCTAAGTGATGGCTTCTAAGAACACTGCCCATTGAGCAGCTTTCTGTAATGATTTAACACAGTAGCTTAGGTGCTGGCTGCATTTTGTGTGTGTGTGTGTGTGTGTGTGTGTGTGTGTGTGTGTATGAGGGCAGTGTAGCAGAAATCAAGGGGAGGGTTGGCCCACCCTAATGAGCATTAGCACATCCTTCTTTTTCAGGTGGCCTGGCAGGGCTCTGGAGGAAATGAAAAGTTCTTCTTTGAAAATGAAATGGTAAGATGCCACACTTTTTCACCTTTAATGATTAAAATGTTGAATTTTAGTTTTATGTCTGATATTCAAGTGAGGTCCATAATGCTAGTAAATTATTGAGCTCTCAAAAATTGTGAACATTTAAACATTATTATTACCATAACAAGTATTAAACTCATATGGTGGCAATCAGGGTTAAATTATGCATTCAAGAGATGGTAAACCAGGCTTCTGGGTAATAGGTGAGATCTAATAGGGCTTATTTCTCTGGGTTAGGTGTGCATGATCTTCAACGCAGGGGAACTCACCCTGGTGGAGTATGGAAACAATGAGATCCTAGGCTCTGTGCGGACTGAGTTCATGAACCCTCATCTCATCAGGTGGGCTGACTCTTCTTGACCTGTGAGCCCATCCATTTATTAATTTTTACCATTGCAGCTTACAATGATTTACTCGTTTGTTGAACTGGGCCATTGCTACTGGCGATATTCAGGGTAGGCCCACAGCAATATGTGGGATTTGATGCAGATGTTGTCAGAATGAGACTCCTTGTTTTGTTGCTGTAAGTTTGGGCTATTGGAGGTTCCTTAGGTGTGGCTAAGGAGAAACTCTGTAAGTGGTCCAATGTGTTCTGCACAACTTCTAAGCGTTCACCAGGGGGCAGTGTTGGTCTTTCAGGCTCTTCATCACTGAGCAAAAGTGCTGCTTTAGTGTTGTGCCTTCTGCAGGGGGCTTTTCTGTATGTCTCCAGCCCAGTGTTTTTACACTGACAGTGGCAGCCTTTTCTACCCCCCTTACACATGAACTTTCTTCAAACTTCCCCTTGCACTCGATTCCATTCTGCATGTTTTCTTTTGCAGCGTCCGCCTTAATGAGAGGAAGCAGAGAGGCATTGAAGACAACAAAAAGCTGGCTTACTTGATAGACATCAAGACCATAGCCATTGGTAAGCATGTTGCACATCCAAGGGGGCAGAGTCACTCCCCCCAGGCTGTCCTGTCATGTCCATCCTTCTTTATCCCTTGGTAATCCACCAACTCTTGGGTCACTCTGTAATCTGAGATCTGGAACTTGGTCTGCTTGTCAGTAGTCTAGACTGTCAGTAAGGGATCTTCGCCTAGAAAAAGGTCACTGTGTGAAATTAGTGAATTAATCTGTATGTTTTTAACCTTGAAGTGAAATGTGGACAGCATTATTATTATTATTATTATTATTATTATTATTATTATTATTATTATTATTATTATTATTATTATATAATCACAGATGCATCCCTCTGAAAAAACAGTGAGAAAATTGATTTTCAATTAGCAGGTGACTGTGGCAGTGTCAGGTCCCCCCAGAGCGGAGCCCCATCTGCCGTGGCTCCATCCACTTCCTGTGCTAATTAAGTCCAAGCATGCCCTTCTGTCTGCCTTTTTCAGGTGCTGAAAATGAAAAGTAACTTCCATCCAATTTATATGTGCTGACTGACAGAAGCTTTCTCTCTTCCCTTGTATTTGTCTGTGTGTGTGTGTGTGTGTGTGTGTGTGTGTGTGTGTGTGTGCGTGTGTGAGAGAGAACACTTTTAAGTCTGGTTGCAAGGTGTGAATTGGAAATGCTTTCTGAGTGTAAAGCAAAGCAGATGCTGTTCCTCCTTACCATGTGACTCGTGGGAACACTGGGTATTTTTGTGCGTGTGTGACCATTGGCTGTTTGGTTCAAAATCCAGGCCCAGCAGCCTGTCCCTGCCCCCAGTGATATCTTTCTACAGTTGTGCAGTGAAGCCCAAGCCTGTTTTGGTTTCAGTGACCACTGTGACCCCTTGATCACAACTGTCTTGCTGAACTTGATCCCTGGTCCTGATCACTCAGGTTCATTTTGCCTCTTTTCCAGTGGACCTGGCTGGTGGCTTCAGCCTGGGGACTGTGGCACATGACTCCAGGATTGACTGGCTGGAGCTGAATGAGACAGGGCGCAAGCTGCTCTTCAGAGACAAGAAGCTGCGAGTGAGGATGTGTGGGTTTGGAAGGTGGGGGGTGGGGTGGGGGGTGAGGAAACATCTCCCTGCTGTGTTTTGTGTGTGAGTTTTCATCATCACTGCATCCAAAACAGCAGGGGAGTGAACTGTCATTTTAATGAGTTCTTGCAATTTTATCCGAAGTGACTTTCACTGCTTTTTCTGTTCTCTGTTTTACTTTGTACTGTGGTATATTTAGCAAATCAGTTGAGGTTTAACAAATTTGTTAAGAGCAGCGCTCCTCTGTTTACATGAACAGAAGAACCTCTTGATGAAAAGTTGAGCATCCCCAGTTCTTCTGTGGTTAAACAAATTTCCTAGCCATATAAAAGTATAAATCACTGTAAGTTGCTTCAGAGGAAAGCATCATCTAAATGAATAAATGAAAACACCCACCAAGCTGATCTTCTTGTCTCAGGTTAGCGCTGGCATTAATGACGCTACATTGTGAGCCATTCTTATATTCTCCTCCCCAGCTCCATCTGTACGACATCGAAAGTGCCGTCAAGACCTCTGTGTTGAGCTTCTGCTCCTACGTGCAATGGGTGCCGGGCAGTGATGTTGTGGTGGCCCAGAACCGTGGCAGCCTGTGTGTGTGGTACAACATTGACAGCCCTGAGAGGGTCACCATGTTCCCCCTGCGGGTGAGGGCCACTGCCTGCAGTTAGCTGTCCTCACTGTGGACTGTCATTGGTTCTTACACGCCATTGCCATCATTGGTGCATTTTTCTTTACTGATATATGCTCATGATACACCAGGTCACATTTTTGTTTCTATGGGTAGGGTGACATTGTGGACCTGGAAAGAGCCAACGGCAAAACAGAGGTCATAGTGACAGAGGGCGTCAACACGGTTTCCTACACACTGGATGAGGGACTCATCGAGTTTGGAACAGCAATTGACGATGAAGACTACTACAGGTGAGACACACCTTTACCCTTATTAGGGCATGCACATCATCTGCTTGTCCACAAGAGCACAAAGTCATTTTTGTCACTTGACAACTTGTAGCAGATAATTGCACTGTTTTTACTCTGTGTTTGTTTGTCTGACACCTTTTTTCCAAAACGACCTACAGTTTGATGTTTGTGCACTCAACATCTTACACTGTTTTATCCCTTTATACAGGTGTGTAGTTTTCACTGTATCAATTCAATAAAACTGCCTTGTTTAAGGGTACTTGGGTAGAAACTGGAATTCAAACCGAGCCCCTTTAATTGCTGAGTGACAACTCTAACTACTACAGTGCTTTCTCTTTTTTTGTGATGGAATGAGGGTTGTAATTCATGTCATTCTGTAAGCACAAAAACACATTATGAATACATTATAACCTCACCAAATGCTCCTGTAAGAATTGCGTTGTTTATCTCAAGACAGCTAAGGTCAGGAACGCTCGTGGCCTGAGGCAGTCCCAAATCATTTCTGTTTGCTTTCCTTCCAGGGCTACAGCCTTCCTGGAGACGCTGGAAATGTCCGCAGAGACAGAGGCCATGTGGCGGACGCTCAGTAGGTTGTCCCTGGAGGCCCGGCAGCTACACGTTGCCGAGAGGTCAGTTCCCTGGGTTGCCAGCAGAACACACACAGACACACACACACACACACACACACAGACACACAGACACACACACTGTGTGACGTGTGCATTCAGCTGAAGTGAGCAGGCTAATAGGAGGAGTTATAAGCAGTGAGAAAAATGAGAATATGTCATGTAGCTGGTAACAGATTAAATGCATCGCATCATATAAGACAAAATGCTTTTAACTTAAGAGCCATTAGTTTGTGCTGAGGAAATCCACCTGTTTCATCCTAATTGGTTGCACTCTCCAACCAGATGACTTTCATCCTGGTACCACTTGGGTGAAATGGCTTCTGTGAAGATGTTTAGCCTGTGGGGAGACTCTCTTCCTGAAGAGATGTTTTTCACCTGGGGGCTGCATGCCGCAAGCAACTAATGTCACCTGTATTCCTGACACGGTGGTGCAACGGCCCTGTGTGCACGGCTGCGAAGGTCTGGAAAGACCCAGTTGGTTGAGCTTAAGTAAGCACTGGGCAACTTAGAATTATCCCTTTCATAAGCATCTTTTTTGCCACAAGTTAAATTTGCATGTGGCAAAGCATTAATAATACAGGTGACGTTTGTTATGCATGGGTTGATTTGCATGAATCTTGCAGGGCAAAACAATTTTGTCCACAGAAGAAAATGGTAAGTGAGCAAAATAGTGATTCTGAGATCACTAGATGGAAGAGCAGCACCCATTAGCTTGAAGCACCTTAATGGTGATGCAACTTCCCAGAAAGACATGGTAATAGGAGGAGTTGAGTTAAAGCCCACATCTGGACTGGGGCCCAGTGAGACGCTCTTCAGTTGGAGCAGCTGCTGTGGGGTGGGCTGGCAGTAGCAAGCTGGGTCAAACTGGGTCCCTCAGTGTTTGTTTATCCAGAGCCCCCCTGATGCACTGTTCTGTCACTCTTGATGTCTTTAGGTGCTTTGCTGCCTTGGGCGACGTGTCCAAAGCGCGGTTCCTCAGTGAGACCAACAGCATCGCTGACAGAGTGTCCAAGCAATACGTATGTAAAAGTGGTGCTCCTATGTGTGTGGCAGACCTTGACAGGGCTTAACTTGGGTAGCTGAATCATTTTCAGGAATTTGGAGGGCAGGGCTGGTGATGGTGGGTTTAGGTGATGAGTGGCTCATATGGAAAGTGGGAATTTTTGGCGGGTGGACCAGATGGGGGTAAGCGTATACGCAGGTTAGGTGTATGATGGGCTTGACTTTGGGACACAAGTCCTGTTTATTAACCATGAAACTATATCAACTGCCTCACCTCTGCCTCCTGCTACTCCTCTTGATGCCTATTTAAGTGAGGATTAACCTTGCCTTCCAGGGTGGGGACGGGACAGAGCACTATCAGGTTAAAGCTCGCCTGGCAATGCTGGACAAGAATTACAAGTTAGCAGAGATGTACTTCCTGGAACAGGTATTTTGTGATTTTAATTATCCACTGTCTCTTTGCAGCCCAGTTTGTTGATGCCTGAGTGTCTTCTCCAGACTCAAATGTACAACAAATCACTTTTTTTTTTTTTTTTGATGTGCTAGGACATGTTATCCTTCTCTTCCAGAATGCAACTGACGAAGTGATGGAGATGTACCAGGAACTTCACATGTGGGATGATTGCATTGCTGTGGCCGAAGCTAAGGTTAGATCCAGAGCACATCTGTTCCATTCAAGACCAAAGATTCCCTTAAATGATGAGCTGTAAACCCACAGATGTACGCTCCTCATAGGGCCATCCTGAATTGGATAACCTGAGGCGGAGTTATTACCAATGGCTGATGGAGACGAACCAGGATGAGAAGGCTGGCGAGGTCAAGGAAAATGCAGGGGACTACCAGGGTGCAATCAACCTGTACCTACGAGCAGGACTTCCTGCCAAAGCTGCACGGCTGGCTATGACCCACGATGAACTCGGCTCCAGTGCCGACCTGGTCAACCGCATTGCTTCCTCCCTCTTGAAGGGGGAGTTCTATGAGAGGGTGAGTGACACCAAGTGCCACTGAGAGTGGCTTGACAAAAAATTTGCATGGGGAACCCAAGTGTTGTCCTCAAATTGACAAAGCAGTGCTAGCGTAGCACCAGTTCACTTCTACATTAAGCAGGACAGCTGGGGCAGGAAGTCTGCCCAAAAATCTGTCAATAATTCAATAGTTGTTAATAATACAGAGGTTGTGTCCCTCAGTTTATTTTTGTTAATAATACAGAGGTCATGTCCCTCAGTTTATGTATCGGTTAGGTTCTGTAAAAATCTCAGATACTGCTGTAGTAGCTGTAATATAAAATACTAAACGTGCAGTATTCCTCAACTTGTTAATGTTTGACCAATGCTCAGGAAGACCACACACAAACCATAAACGCTGGAAGTGAGATTAAGGTGACTCTTCTGCTGGGATCTGTTTACTTGATAGCAAAACACAGGCTGGGTTCGCTGCACAACAAACTAAGATTTAAAAGAATAGGCAAGTAAATAAAATGCTATAAAATAAGGCAGAAAATAAACTGCAAACTGTTTGTCTTCAATGGACACTCCAGCTGAACGAAGGCCTTCTGTCCTTCTAACCATCGTTCCACCGCTGGACACAGGAACAAATGAGATCAGACAGTGACGGTGTTCTCCTTTTATTTCTCATTTGTTTAACCTTTTTCACTATAAATCATTCAGCTCAGACCGAGAACCTCAGTCTGTATTAAAAACAATAAGAAGCACGAAAATAGAAAGAATAGCAGTAAGCCAGTTAGATAACATCACAACAGTTAGAGGTTTTACAGTTATTCACCCAGTAGTCCTTGAGCCAGTTTCTGAAATTCGCCGTGGTTACAGAGCAGCCTGGCTTCACATGAAGTTGAGCATAATTCCATGTCGAGAAATTAAAAGCATTTCTATACAAAATAGTGCAGATTCTAGGCCTATTGTGCTTAAATGTTCCCTGCAATAGAATGCGGTGATTGTTGATGTGCTCGCAAATGGAAAAAAACCACGACAAGGAAATGTTTCCAAGGCAGACGTATAAAGACGTACAAACCCACCTTCACCGTGTTTCTTTGGATGATTTTTTCAATGATGTGCACTCACTATATTTGTATGTGGAAACCTTTCCAGTCTTACAGCTTCGGATCACAATTGGCAACTGCCTTCTCTGAATTTCAGGTTAACTTCTTTGTTTCTAACCTTTCAGCAAAGCAGTTTGTGGAAATTTTACAAGTAACAGTCCTGTGTTTGTCTAAAGCCAGACAGAAACTCTTGAAAATATTGTTTGATAAGCTTAGCTAATTTAACTCATTACTTAGAAAGCCTTCCAGAAAGAAGAGTTTGAACATAGTAAGGCTGTCATTTTTTGATCTTTATTGGATGTCTGTCCTTCAGCAGTGGAGAAATCTCTGCTGCCACCCTTATGGGATTTTGTAATTTTCTGCGGTCAAGCTGAAAATGTGAATTGAGAGTTGTGCAACAAACTCTCCAGTTTTTAAGGAGATAAGGATTTATATCACCAGGAGATAACTTTTGAATTTTAGCAATTTTACAATGGAAGGATAAATTTACTTTATGAACTTCCCTTTGAAACTACAGACTGAACAGACAGAATGTAGAATCCTTTTTAGTTTTTGCTTGAGTAACTACACATTTTCCACCTCTGTGTATTATGAATCAGGTAGCTGCTACTATCGTTGTTTAGGTCTCCAACAAAAATCACCTCATTGTATGCTGCTCAGCAAAAAAAAGTCACACTAATATTTTGTTGGACCACCTTTAGCTTGGATTACGGCACACATTCGCTGTGGCATCATTTCGATAAGCTTATGCAATGTCCCAACATTTATTTCCGTGCAGAGTTGCATTAATTTTTTGCCAGGATCTTGTATTGATGGGAGAGTCGGACCACTGCGTAAAGTCTTCTCCAGCACATCCCAAAGATTCTCAATGGGGTTAAGGTCCGGACTCTGTGGTGGCCAGTCCATGTGTGAAAATGATGTCTCATGCTCCCTGAACCACTCTTTCACAATTTGAGCCCCATGAATCCTGGCATTGTCATCTTGGAATATGCCTGTGCCATCAGGGAAGAAAAAATCCATTGATGGAAAAACCTGGTCATTCAGTATATTCAGGTAGTCAGCTGAGCTCATTTTTTGGGCACATAACTTTGCTGAACCTGGACCTGAACAACTGAAGCAACCCCAGATCATAACACTAAGTTAAATCCAGGTGATGACTTTTTTTTTGGCCGGGCAGTGTATTTTCCCACATATAGAGAATTAGACAGAGGAAATGTTTTTTTGAAGCTGAAGGTGAGTGTATAATATTCCTCTACTGTCAACAGGAAGTTTACAGGTGGCTGCAGAAGAATGTCATTTATGCATCCATCACTCCTCACACCCCACTGAAGTGCATGATGGAGGTGGTGGGCTGCTTGCGCCACTTGGGCTTCCTGTCCCTTTGTACAAACCTTTACGTCACCACTTTCATATGAATGTGTTTGAGATGCAATGACTGATGTTTTGGAGGAGTTTTCTGGGGGAAACATAAGTACCCATTCCATCTCTCTGACAAGTCCTCAGCCCAGTAGACCAGTGGGCCCTCAGTAGTTTAACAATGTTCAGCTGAAAGCCGTTGTGCCCATGCTGCAGGCTGGAGACCTGTTTGAGAAGATTCGAAATAACCAACGGGCTCTAGACTGCTATCGGAAGGGGCACGCCTTTAGGAAAGGTGAGCTGCCTGCAGAGAACCTCTCATTTAATCTTACAGTTGATATCATGTCTGCTGTTGGAGTGCAGCCTGTGATTAAGGTATCTTTAGTTACAAACAATTCTCATGTGCTGACTCATGTGTTTTATTCCACTTTTCCCAGCTGTGGAGCTGGCCCGGGTTGCCTTCCCATCTGATGTGGTGAAGCTAGAAGAGGCCTGGGGAGACTACCTGGTCCAGCAGAAGCAAATGGATGCTGCCATTAACCACTACATTGAAGCTGGGTGAGGACTGATTTTGTGGAACAAGTGTGTGGAGTGACCAGTGTGTGTCTGATGGAGGGTGAGAGGGTTTGGTACGCTTGCTTTCAGCCTCTCAGCATCCCAGGTCTCTCTGGCTGAAAAGTGATGATACGAACATGGGGCTTCTCCTTATCCAACAGACAGACAGCACTTCCATAACAAGTTTCAACAGAAAAAAAACACAGACACAGACTTCTCAACTTTGTTTTGTCTTTAACTCAAAAGTCACTTTTATCACCACTACCAGAATCAGTAGAAACTTAGCAAAACAGATGTCCCTGGTTTATAGCTATAATAGTTAGCTGCTATGAATAAACATGATTTCTAAGCATTTCTATTTCAACACATTACATTAAAATTAATTTAAAATAACCAAAAATAAAAATACATTGTCTTTGGAAATTTCTGTTTAGTGCTGTATGTTCACTGATTCACCCCATAAACAACATCTGCCATCCTGTTATGGATCACCAGAAACGTGAGACATGAAAAGATCTCCTGGAAAACAGTCTGTGTTTGTTCCTCTACAGACATACATTCCAGACAATAGTTAAGTGCAGAAAATGCTATTGAAATAAGCAAAAACATTGGAAAATGTTTTATCTTCATAACTTAACCATTCCTCACCTGAGGAGCCAGTGTATGCGCTGTATTTTATCAGTGATGGAGTTCAGACCAAGCGATCTTTTCAAGGCTTTTAAAGCACGAAGCGGAAATTCTGCTCCTCTTCAGTGCAGTTCCATGACCACTTCACCACTCACTGTGATTCCAGTTTCTTGTGAGCATTTGAAGCCGGGATGCGCTGAGGTGGATTTTCTTCCGGGGGGCTTCACTGCAGCTCCTGGAGCATCACTTAGATCCTCACACAGCCTGCGCACTGTAACATCTGATCGACTAATTATTTCTGTAATGAAACTGTCTTAGTGGTGTCCCACTGAGGAAAGAACACTTTGTTAGCGTTTAGGAAAGAGCTGGGAAAGCTGCACACAGTACTGTGTGCTGACCACATTTCTTCCTGCCTCTTGACTAGCTGCTCATCAAAGGCAATTGAGGCAGCTATTGGGGCTCGTCAGTGGAAGAAGGCGATCCACATTCTGGAGCTGCAGGAGGACCAGTCTGGTGGGATGTACTACCTGAAGATAGCGCATCACTATGCCTCCATACAGGAGTATGAGGTAAAGGGCCCCGTTGTTTCTTTGTTGCTGCCTCTCCTTTGCCATTGCCAGGCTGGCTTCACTTCTCGGACTTCATAAGGAAGTAATAGCTCCTCTGAAACCCAGGAGCATGAAGCACTTTATAGAATCTCAATGAATGTTAGAGATACTTTACACCTGCAGGAAAGTGTGGCGAGCCCATCTTTGTTTTTCACAGGTTGCAGAACGACTCTATGTCAAAGGTGGCCACATCAGAGATGCCATTGAAATGTACACCCAGGCAGGGCAGTGGGAGCAGGCTCATAAGGTATAGAGCTTGGTTCTTGAGCATCACTGCATATTTTTATCCATGGACTTTTGTGGGACAGCTATGTCCTATGATATCCATAACCAAGAAACACTGTCCTCTGGTCCCATGAAGCTGGCGGTGAAGTGCATGAGCCGAGAGGAGGTGACGGTACTCTACGTGAGCCGAGCCCAAGAGCTCGAGAAGGACTGCAAGTTCAAGGAGGCCGAAAGGTAACTTCAGTATTTTGTTACTTTGTTTGTTAACTCCCTTTGGACTCATTCTGTGTGGATCACTTGTAAAATTTCAGTGGTACAGCTAAGGTGGGCAATGACCTAGTGTTACAGCTGCTGTCCACAAGGGGAAAGCTGGAATGTTCATTTCCACAAGGAGGCTCGTGTATAGCTCTGCAAACTGTTATTTGGCCATGGCCATCTTAAGAAAAAGAGTTGTGTCCTACTTTGACGTCATCGACTACTTTGGCAGCTGTAACTGTTTGCTCTCATTTTTCTGTGTGCATTTTTTTTAATTCTTTTGTTTGTGTGCCTCCTTTTGTTGATGTAGTCTCCTGTTGGATTTTACAGAATGTGGGCTGCCGTTCCTTTGCAAATTAAATATTGATTGTTTTTTCATCTCTCGGTATGTTTTTCAGTTTGAAAGTACAGGAGAACAGTGTTGTTATTCATTGCTAGCAAATGTCTCACTGCCACGTTCTCTGTGCTGCACCATCGGCCGTCATTCACAGGCTCTTTGCAGCAGTGGAGGAGCCTGACTTGGCCATCACCATGTACAAGAAGAACAAGCTGTACAGCGACATGATTCGCCTGGTTGCTAAGCACCATGCAGACCTCCTCACAGACACGCACCTGCACTTGGCCAAGGTGGACTTGAGGGTCAGAGTAAAGTGGGGGGTGTCAGGCCAACAGGATCCTGTGCATTTAGCAGCCACCTTGTGTCTAAAGCTTGATATTATAGGAGAGGATACTGGTCAGGTGCATGTTTAAATCCTCAGTAATGATGACTAACTTGCTCTGAGTATGGGAAGTGGGCTAAGTTAACAAATAATATGCCTAGATTTACAAGATTATGCTTCACCTGCTTGGTAAAAAGTGTAGTACACCTTACCCAATGCATCTCAGCTACAGTACAGTTTGTCATGCCACCTGCTGCCTCAGTGATGCCCAATAAGCATTTTTCAGGAGCTGGAGGCGGAATCCCGATTTCAGGAGGCTGAACACCACTATATAGAGGGCCAAGACTGGAAGGCAGCCATCATTATGTACCGGGCCAATGACATGTGGGAAGACGCCTACAGGGTGTGTCTCCTAGCTCCTCACTGCACCCAAAGCCATAGTAACCTATATGACATTTGGTTTTACACTCTTTTGAAGATGGTCAGTACTTTGCTGAAGAGCACAATAGGGCTTCTCCTTTGGGTACTTGGATTGATGTGTCTTATCACATGCACAGCTGGGTAGTGCTGCAGAGTATGTTGTGTTATTTGTGGCATGTTGATCATCCTGCTTGCTGCGTCCTCTGACCATGTGACAGGTGGCAAAGGCTCGAGGTGGAGCCAACACCCACAAACAAGTGGCCTACCTGTGGGCCAAGAGCCTCGGAGGCGAGGCTGCCGTCAAGCTGCTTAACAAGTTTGGACTGTTGGAGACAGCTATTGACTTTGCAACTGACAGCTGGTGAGCATGACCATTGGTTGCTGTCTCTTCAGGTGTTCTGGAGACCTTCCAAAGATCTAAATTTCAATCTGTTAGCCTCAGTTTTTAGGGCTGTGCTGTTTGATTTAAAACAAATGTATTAGCCAACTCTGACATGGCCAAGACATTAATTTAATAAGTTATTCTCATGTAATAACATTCATGTTGTTCCAATTTTGCTTTTAATTTCAGTGCCTTCGATTTTGCCTTTGACCTTGCACGCCTGTCTATGAAGGACAGGATCCCATATGTTCATCTAAAGCACGCCATGTATCTTGAAGATGAGGTACTGTGCCTTTCGTGCTATGCAGTTCTACTGTCTGTTATCCACATCATGAGCAAGAAGCAGATCTCAGCGGAGTCCATCTTAAAGAAAGTCTGCTTTTATCCCAACCTGATTTTTATTTTTTCCCCTCATTTTCTCAGGTCTTATGCAGTGTCTCTGTTCTTTAATTGTCACTGATCGGGTATTAATCTCATTGTATTTTATTCAAATTTGTTCAAAGGGCAAATTCTCAGAAGCAGAGGCAGAGTTCATCAAGGCTGGGAAACCCAAAGAGGCAGTACAGATGTAAGTGTGGCAGATCTGAATTTTGAAGCCTGGTGCTCAGTGATTCACCTGTTTTCCCAAAACATAAACTTCCTTTAGCTGTCTTACAAAGGCTGGAGGGTTTAATTTACTTTGTGAACCAGGATGACAAAATGGCTCAAAAATGAAGCATAATATAGGAATCGTTGGTCTGAAGAAGAATTTGATATAGATTTTGTTGGTTTTAAAAGACTACATTAGACTATGTATTGAGGAGTTGCATTTCAACAATTTCACCAAACCCACTTTTGTTTCATGTGGAGAAGTGTGTGTGCACAGCAAGATGTTGGGTTTCTTGACATATTGAGGATGGGGTTAAAACTTAGATATGCAGCTGAAGCCCTGGCACGGCCCCCATTTGCATAGGTATGTCCACAACCAAGAATGGACTAGTGCCCAGAGAGTGGCAGAGACCCACGACCTGGACAGCATGGCAGAAGTGCTGGTTGGACAGGCCAAGTTCTGCATTGAGCAGAAGGACTACCAGAAGGCTGAGTCCCTCCTTCTGCGAGCCCAGCGGCCAGAACTTGCTATCAAGTACTACAGGGTAAGAAACCTTCAGACTTTGGACCACTAGATCAAGCACTGTTCACTTAAGTGGGAAGTTGTCCCTGTTCTCGTAGGCCACAATATTTGAATTAACCTCTTTGTCAGTGTCTGAAGTTAATCTTATTTAATTAACTAGTATATTTAGAACTGAATCCACTCAAGCAGTCCAGGTTGGAGAAAGCCAGAGAACCAAGTGACCATTCAACTTTCAAAGCTAATCATTGTCCCCCTTAGTCACCCTTTGTTGCTGGTACACATTACTCAAGTAGCTCCTTGTAGAAGTTTCATTAAAATTGGAGTGTGTATAGATAATCATGGCAGATGTTATTGGACTCATTTATGTAGTTATAGTGAGATCACGAGGTAAAAGAATTTGAAAGACTTAACACCCTTCTGAAGTAGTGGGAGGGATTCAGCAGTTCCGAGAGCCAAAGGGAGTTTGGGGCCAAAACCAGGAACTGACGGGCTTTCGAATTTAGACTCTCTGTGAGGCAGACCATTAAATGGAAAGAGGTAGAGAAGCACGTGGTATGAAGTGTATCACTGAGCCGGTGCAGCCCTGCCTCTCGTCACTGAGGTGGCTGGCTCTTTAAACCCTGATATCCTGCACACACCATGGCCCCATATGACCAGGACACCCTGAGGCGCTCCGTTAAAGGTTGCTGTGAAGCGCATGCTCAGCAGACCTCTGTACACCCATCTGCTCATCCTGTCAGTGGTCAACATGCTCAGATGGTTTTGCTGGCAGATTCAGAGCTTGGTTTTCCTGGGAACCATGGGAAGTGGCAATAAGGCTGGGGTTGGGGGTGTCACCGCTTGCACTGAAACAAATAGCTTTGAGGACAATGCAACTCGGGCCACATTTCCATCAGTCAGTCACTAGGCAGTTGAAGCCTCCTGCAGCAGAATACACTTCTGCATATTGTGCCTTCTGCATTTGTGTTCCCTTAGTTTACTTGACTACAAGAATATAAGTTCACTATGAAACTCCCAAGGGGAACCATAACAGATCAGCATGTTGCTCTATGGATGCTGCAGCCGTCACATGTCCTTCTCCTGCTCCACTGTATTTCAGGAAGCAGAGATGTGGAGTGATGCCATGCGCATTTGCAAAGAGTACCTCCCGAACAAGCTTGCAGTCCTTCAAGAGGAGTATGAGAAAGAAGTCATGAGAAAGGGATCCCGGTGAGAAAAGTTTTGCTGAATTTAAATTTAATTTTGAATTCCACAAAGGAACTCTGTGACAGGCTGGTAGAGTTCCAGTGAAAATGTTAAAAAAACACACTTTGGCAGCCTCACTCTTGCATAGTAGGAAAGTCTGAAAGCCACATACATGTTCAGTTTTACTCCTTTTCATAAAATTAAAAACACAACAACAAGCTCAACACTGGGCCACAATTCAGATAATTTAATTCTTTAGTGAGATGTGGGGGAAAAAAATGAAAGGCTCTGCATGGTCTTTGGTGCCGTCTCACCACAGCTTATGCAGGTCTTCCTCTGATTGGCTGCATCTGCAGTAGTGTGCCCAAGTGCTTATGTCTGATTGGTTGCATCTGTGGGCACCTGCCCAAGTTCTTATGTGTGATTGGCTGCCTTTGCAATAGCCTGCCTAAGCCCTCCCTTTTGATTGGCTGTGTCTACATGAGCGTTCCTAAACCCTCATGCATCACTGCCAAGTCTCAGGTAAAGCTAAGGCCCTCTGACACTCGTGGTCTTTCAGATTGGCTCCCTGTAATTTTGGGGAACTGTTTAATCAAAGTGGCAGCTGGAGCGAAAGCTCTCGTGGGGCCTTTCCTTCAATCGCAGTTGGATAGAAACTCCGTGCCGGGGTCTCTGTGAACCCAGCCGTGCTCTGATCCCCTCTAGGGCACTCGAATTCTTAGCAGATAAAAGACCGCTGCAGCTTCTGAACGAGAAGTATTCACTTGTGTGTTTATGTCTGTTTTCCAAAACAAATGTCTAGACAAGCGTGTAGACTGATGCTTTATTTTTAGTGTGGTAAACCTAAGGGAGACATCCACAGAAGCACAAAGCAGTTCACTCTTAAATTTTATCTACTCAGTTTATGGCAACTTTCTCTTTTGTCTTTGGCTCTGCACATTTTGTTTTGGCAAATCTGAGTTCTTCAGTTCACACAGAATCAAATTGCATTACATTTCTAATAGAAAAATGTTTTAAAAAGGTACAAGTCAGTCAATGTATGGAACTCAGTCATTGTCAACAACATGTGGAATATCATTATTTTATATTCTGTATTTTATATGTTATGCTGTAGGTAACAGTTTCAGTTTATTCCAGGCCAGTGTAGTGATGATTATTACTCTGCCACACACTGTATTCACATTGTAAAATTTCAGTAAAGGTGTCCTCTAAATGCAAAGGTTGTTCACATGCATTAAGTTTGATATAAAAAAATCTTAAATCAGCACTTTAATTGCGGCATTAGTCAGATGGGTAAGTACAAACGTAATGTATTTGCTTATAGATGAAAGTACAGAAATGATCTAAGATTAAGGAAATGTTGGGAAACCATGATGTGATGTGACAGGGGTGTGGAGGGCCTGGTGGAGCAGGCACGTGAGTGGGAACAGTCTGGAGAGTACAGCAGGGCTGTGGAGTGCTACCTGAAGGTTAAAGATGCCTCCAACCCCTCCCTGGCAGAGAAGTGTTGGATGAAGGTAACTGGAACAATGTGATCCCAAACAGTTTACAGTACTGTACAGTAACAGCATAGTCCTACAGAGGCAAACTCTTATTTTCTTTTTCCAGGCTGCTGAACTGGCGATTAAGTTCCTTACCCAGGACAAGGCAGTAGATGTGGTTCAAGCTGTTGGGCCCCAGCTTGTGCAGCTGCAGAAGTATAGTGCAGTGAGTGATTTCACACACTCTTCCTTTTGTGCATCCCTTCCTTCACAAAGAATATCTAAAGCAGATGGGCACTAGATTAGCAGTCTTTCCTCCCTTTGATTGAAATGCTCTCTTCCCCTTTAGGCTGCTGAGCTCTATTTGAACCTGGACCTCATCAAAGAAGCTATAGACGTGTTCATCGAGGGGGAGGAGTGGAACAAAGCCAAACGGGTAGCCAAGGAGCTGGATCCCAGGTAGGGGATCATCATCACAGACTCAACAGACTGTGGGCAGCAGCGAGAACTTTGTTTCTGGATCATTAACTGTTGTTTTTCTCTAGGTTTGAAGATTATGTGGATCAGCGATACAAAGACTACTTGAAAAATCAAGGCAAAGTAGAGTCAGTAAGTATATTTTTGGTGTACATGGTTTTTACCAGTTTTGTTGGACTCTTGAACGTGTTCCTTAACTTGAATTGCAAATGCTAATATGCAGTTGTACAAAGTTTGTATGTAAAACTTTTTTTCTGTTTTCCATGGATTGGATATTTGACAGAAATGCAAGTAACCTAAAGTAGGTAAAGATGAAAAATTGGGACATCACCACACATCAGGTGCTCGCATGAACTGGGTTACAGTTTGGATGAAAAATAACACATTTCATGTTATCCTGTGTGGAATAATTAGTTGTTCTGATGTCAGTATGTGTGGACGCAGACAGCAGCTGGTGGTGACTCAAAAGTGGACCTGACCCTATTTTCCACGATCCTTCATTGCAAAAATAAGTTGACTTAAGGTGGCCTGACACTCTGCTTTTCTCTGGGTGCTGTTTACAACCATTTACCAGGTCAGCAGTTCAACACAGGCAGCATTTGCTGTACAAAAGGCCAAAATTTTAGAAGACAGCTAAGCAGGGAAAGTGAAATGAAAATAAACAAACTTTACAATGTTTACATCTTCGAAAGCGTGTCAACGTGGGGAGCCAGTGTCTGCAAGTATGCCAACATCTTGTAAATGCTTTGCTGTCTTTTCCTGACCCCAGCTGGTGGGAGTGGATGTAATGGCTGCCCTTGACATGTATGCAGAGAGGGGTCAATGGGAGAAATGCATTGAAACAGCCGCAAAGCAGGTGACACTTTTGCTTGCTCAAAAGATTGCTGCATTCCATTGCTGCACCAGCTATTGGCCGTATTGTCCTCTGAGCAGTGCGGAAACATCTCAGTGCTCCATTTTTCCCCTGCAGAATTTCAAGGTCCTTCACAAGTACCTGGCCCTGTACGCCACCCACCTGATTAAAGAGGGTGAGACAGAGAAGGTTATGAGTCTCTATTCACAGCACGGAGCGCCTGCCAACTCACAGGTGAGTTCCTGGGTTACCTGCCGGCCTTAACCAAAGGGCAGGGCTTCACTGTACTTTTACTCCGCCCGCCCATTACAGGGGCCACAGGGAAGAAAGCTGACCTTGTGTTTGATTCTTAATGGTTCACCCAGTCAATGTGACACTTAGTTGCGTTGCCTCATGTTGCCATGTGGCCTGTGGTGTGTAAAGAAAGCAATGTGTTTGGCACTGAAAAGTGCAAACACTGCCCCCAAGGCATCTGGGTAGGAAGGGGTGACCAAGTTGAAGCAACTACAGTGCGCTTTAAAAATCATTGAAACTCTCCAAAGAATCCTCAACATTTCTCTTTCCTCAGAACTTCAACATCTACAAGAGGATGGTGCAAGGGCTGCTGAACATCCCTGACCAGGACTGTGCTGAGGCGTATCGCATGTGGGCTGATCTACGTGATGTCCTTCAGCAGCTGGTGAATGCCTGCCCGCTCCATGGGTCACAACTTCCTCCTTCCTCCCTGGCTTCTCTTAGTTTCACCTCTTTATTCCCTGGGTCTCCCCCTAGGGCTACCTCCATCCCAGTAATGCTACTCCTCTACCCAAGTCCTTTCCAGAACACCACTTCTTACCTACATCTTTGAGCAGCCCACCTCCTCCCTTGGTTTTCCCTTCCTCAGCCCTACCTCCTTTGTCCCATCCCCAAATCCTGATCGTGTTGGGATTTTATTGCTGACTGTCTCTGTTTTCTGCTTGCAGTGTGAGAACTTGGTGAAATCATCTGATGCCAACTCCCCTGCCCATGAGGAGTTTGAGCAGATGCTGCTCATCGCTCACTACTACGCCACACGTTCAGCTGCCAGAGGGGTGGACCAGTTGGTGGGTGGGGAATGCTGTGTGGGGAGCTTCTGTATGGTGACCAGAATACTACTCCCCCAGCTTCTGTTTCTATACATTTACACTGTATATTTTACTAAAATTCATTACATCTCACACACATACAGCAGACTGGTCAGGCACCATGTAGGTTACACATTCAGATCTTTAATCGTACGCCCCATGGCAGTCTACAATACAGACATCTTTTGACTTACGGTGCAGGCACAATAGGGTTGGACTGTTGACCTGCTGCTAACCTCCTCTTGACCTCAATCTTTCAGAGCACAGTGGCTGCTAAACTGTCCATCTCTCTGCTGCGTCACACGGAGATAATTCCTGCGGACAAGGCCTTCTACGAGGCTGGCTTGGCAGCCAAGGTGAATGAGGAGACAGAATTGCTCGTGTCCATGTGGTTCAACTCTTAAGGCCAGTGAGGAGGAGCTGGGAGATGTGTCTGAACCTGTCAAAGTTGTCACGCGGCTGAAAACCAACAATGCCTTTCCCTTTCCCTGGCAGCCATGCCACTGCCTTGAAGTTTTTTCACTGCAGATGTCTGAAATGCCTTCTGAATGGTTTGTTTATTCTCATGCAGGCAGCCGGGTGGGAGAACATGGCCTTCATCTTTCTGAACCGTTTCCTGGATTTGAGTGATGTAAGTGAGTCACAGGCTCCCCGACACCAGTTGCCATCTAAACACCATGTGTCATTCCTACACTTGCTTGCCTAACACAGCAGTAAGGCTGCAGTTTGGTGTCTTAGAAATAAAAATCAAACCCTGGCTTCTGGAGTTAGGAGCAGTTTTGTTTCTGTATTTCAAACATCCAAGCATTTTTCTGCTTGAATGTTCCAGTGAGTCCTGCTTCATTATTCAGTCAAAGGCTCTTTGGAAAGAAACCAAGTAGTTTGCATTAGGAGGTGAATACCTTTCCTGTTCACTACAGTCCCTGAGTTATCAAGAGTGACTTGAAAATTTTTTACCATATTAACATTTTCCAGTTTATTTTAAAATATCATTTTCTATGCTCATCAATCTCCTGAAATATCTGTCTGTATTGGAATGAAAAAGACCCATTCCTCCTGCCCATCAGGTACATGGCACCAAAGAGTCCCCAAACAAAACAGCAGTGCAGGAAAATGAATTTGCTTCCACACTGTTTGCTTTGTCTGACATTGGAGGCTGATGACTACAAATGCATTCATTTGATAGCTTTTTTCTTGCCTTAATTTTGATGTAGGTCAAAGTTAATAAAAATGTGTACATTTTGACGAAGTGTTTTTATTTATTATAGCTGTTTGTTAGATTTTTACAGAGCCTAAATAAAATAAAGGAAGTAATATCTTCTATATTATCAAGGTTATGACTGTGGGTTGTGAAAAAATCCATTTAAAACTCACTTTGGATCCCAGTTGTGTTCTTAATTTGAGCTCACAGTTCCCTTCGGAATATGCAGAGTAAATTTTTGTCTTTGTGGGAATGCAGGGGATTGACGAAGGCAATCTGGACGCCCTGGATCACACGGACTTCCAGGACACAGACATCCCATTTGAAGTCCCACTTCCGGCTAAGCAGCATGTTGCTGTAAGCACCGGTTTAGCCAAAGCCACTCATGTGGGGATGGCAACCTACCAGGTTGCTCTTTACCAGCCTTTGTTAGCTTAGGAAACGTCAGGGCGTGTTTCAGGGCGAGTATCTGTGTGTCCAGGAGGACAAGCGGGAAGAGATCCGTGACTGGGTGTTGATGGTATCCATGGACCAGCGCGTGGACCAGGTGCTGCCCCGCGACGAGCGTGATGCGTATGAGGCCTCACTGGTGGCCCCCAGCACAGGCATCCGCTCCCTGCCCTGCGTCATCACAGGTGAGAAATCCCACAGTCACTGGCTGACATGCAGGGCACCAGATTCACTGGCAAGTGAAGCAGCAGCCGGGGTGCCAGGCTCATGACCGGCAGGGCGTCAAACTTCTCGAGCACAGAACACCTCTGCACCTTTGCATGCTTGGTTTGAGTCGGCTTG
Organism: Heterotis niloticus; assembly: GCA_018136845.1. Lineage (NCBI taxonomy): Eukaryota > Metazoa > Chordata > Actinopteri > Osteoglossiformes > Osteoglossidae > Heterotis > Heterotis niloticus. Next base: position 17,435,356 of record CM030895.1, read on the forward strand.
CTAGGCCCTCCTGTCTTTCACAGCCTCCCAGTGCCGCTCCACTCTCCGTTTCCAAACACTCCTCTGCGCTGTTAATCAATTTGGTGGTTTGGGGAAGAAAACCACAAGAGAGCTGCAGAGATCAAATGCGGTTTCCGCCAGGGCTTGGGAGATGCAGGAGATTAGGATGTGATTTGCCTCGGCCGGGCAGGCAGTCAGCTGGGGAATGTGCGATTTGAAACCTCATAATTGGTTCTTTGGGTTTTGTGTGAATTAAATAATCACGAAACCTCTTTTGTGACACACAGGCTACCCGGTGCTGCGAAATAAAATCGAGTTCAAGCGACCAGGAAAGGCAGCCAACAAAGACGACTGGAATAAATTCCTAATGGCAACAAAGGTTTGAGTTTGTTCTCTCATCCCCTGAGACCCCCTGTGAGCCCATTAAGACTCCCATTGATTTTGGTTCCTTGTTCTGTTCAACTCCTTCTGCTTACAAAGCATCAGCAACAGTGAAATAGGATTGATTTTCTATTAATTGTCACCATTTATTAGAAATCCTTGCAGTTTTGTCTACAGAGGGAGTTGGCATTTTAGGCTTGCAAACAATTTATTGCTTTTGAAATGTGACACTTTTTTGGAGCTTTGTGGGGGTACCAAATAGGCCAAATTATTAGTTATTTCAGTTTAGCTGATGCCTTTGTCCGAGGCACCTGGTAATGTTAGAAACACGGCACTGATCATCTGGCTATCCCCCCAGCAGAGCAATTTAAGACACACACACACCCACACACACACACACAGTGGGTCAACTGGAGTCTCCAGTTCATCTGAAACATACAGTCCGTCTTTGGGCCGTAAGAGGAACCAGAGCCCCTGAAGGGAACCCAGATGAACACGGAAAGAACATGCAAACTCCAGACAAATGAAGTTTCAGGTTCAGTCCTGCAGCCGAACCCACAGTCTAGGAGCTGAGGCAGCAGCACCACTTGGCACCTCTGTGCCAGCCAATCAGCTGACTGATTTGCTTATAGAAGGTTGCAGCCTCAGAAAAGTGAACCTGGAGCAGCGACAGGAGTTCAGCTATTTAGAAGGACTCTCTTTTCGTCCATTGAGCTGACAACACTGTGACCCGATGGCTTGTCCCCCTGTGCTTCTCCCCTCAGACCACTCACAGCCCCGAGTGCCAGGATGTGCTCAAGTTCATGAGCCAGTGGTGTGGCGGTCTTCCCTCGGCCGGCTTTTCCTTCCACTGAGCTCACAGTGGCTACGGCTCTTATGCCCTTCCTAATGCTCGCTGTTGTTCTCCCATTGCTCAGTAACCTGTGTGCTGGTGGCCCACACAGAGCTCTTCCTTCGCCCCTCGGGAAGTTGATCAAACTGGCCAGTCCATCCACAGAAATCATGAACTTGTCTTGTGCAGTAAGTTATATGCATATGAAAGGTCACTCAAAGTCCATTTATCGTTTTTATTCCGCATCTTTCAGTAAGAAGCAGAGTTTACTGTTGCACATATGGCTACTAAGTAAAAGCATTAAATCAATAAAGATTACTTTTATCACAAGTGTATGTGTTATTTGACATGATACTTTACTGACTTCTCACACCTTTGTGTTCGGTTTGTATGCTACAGTAGTTTGCCCGTTTGTACAGCAGGGATGTTTTATGCTGGGTTCATTCTGGGTGACTTCCTTGGTTAAGGGTCCTCCAGTAAGACTAGGATTCGGTCCCTGGTCCTCTGACTGAAAAGCGATGCCTCTGACCACTGAACCAGCTGCTGTTCACTGGAGAATTGGTGGTCCCTCCGAAAATAACCCTGCAGTGGAAACTTTTAAAAGAGGGATTTATACAAACCTACGGGTTTGTGTGGACGTTGCCCTTTGTTTCTGATGACTGCTATGCTGGCATGTGGCACTGCCAGGACTGCATGACCTGTGTGGAGCACCAAGGCCCGGCAGTATGCCCTTTAGCCGAGCAGATGGTCCCCTTGTGTTTGCAGTTCCATGTGACACCCCCCCACACACACACACATACACAAGCACAAACTGGTGTATGCACTGTGCTGCACATGTGAAGATGTGGTGAAGCACAGTCGCTGTTTGTGGGGCTTTACTCTGTCAATCTTTGTTAGCCAGACAGGGAGCTGCTAATTCTGCAACGAAACAATAATTTTGTGCTCTTCTGTTTTTAGTTGGCCACATGTGGAGCTTCAGTGTTGAAAAAGCATAAAAGCGGTTTGTTTACAAACAATTGGACATGGGCAGTTGGCAAGCATCCTTCAGGTGAGCTTTGCTTTTGGTGTCTCCAGGAGGCCGCACAAATGTGTTTCTATGGATTTTTATGGGAAACCACCCTCACTGAAGCTTAAATCTGGGAAAGAATGAAATGACTAAGAAATGAATGAGCAAAGTAGAAAATGAATAAATGAATGACCTGAAAGTGACCCAAAAGGAATAACTACTCTTAAGAGCAATTGTGTTGCTTCAGTTGGACCGGTTGTCATTGTTGGTTCTCAGACTAATAAGAAAAAGGTCTTTAGATGAGTTTATTGTGAGAATCCCTTGCTTTGTACAAGGTTGCAAAGTGAAAATAATCGCAGTGGTACAATAAATACGTTTATCCATTTAAAATGTACGGCCTAAATGGTGGGGGAAAGAGCGCCGCCTTGTGGCCGGTGCTAAGCATCTGGGGCTTCAGGCTCACATCGACGCCGTTTGTCGCGTCCCTGCTGTCGGCGCCCTCGAGGACTTCCGGCTCCAAAGATGCCGAAGGTGAGCTTCACTGCGGTTGATTTTGCCACGCAGTTTGTGTTGTGTTTGTCTTTCAGCGGAAGCAACCTTGTGGAGCCTAAAGTGTCAAGAGAGTTCGATGCAAGTTTGTCTTTTTTCAGGTGAACTTCTGAGGTGCTGAGACCCAGGGGCCAAAATTGCTGCAACTCAGTGGTGCCCAGGTGAACTCCCTGCTTCCACATAAAGGCTTCTTTAACCTTTCATTGTTTTTGTTGCTGTTCAGGGTTAACCCTGGGCAGGATGCCAGTCCATCACAGGGGAGTGACACACACACACACACACACACACACACACACACACACACACACACACACACACACACACACACACACACACACAAAATACAGGCAGTTTAAAGTCACTGGTTTACCTTAAACACTGAGAAAGTAGGAAACCCACACAAAAATGAGCAGAACCATGGAAATTCCAGATGATGACTTGGAACCCAGGTCTGGCCTTTAGCCCTGGAGCTGTGATGCCACAGTGCTACTCGCTGAACTTTCATGGTGCTATATTATTATTATTATTATTATTATTATTATTATTATTATTCCTGATGCTTTTTTTCCAAGATGACATCAGCATTGGTCTGCTCTGACCCACTTATTGCTCAAATCTACAGGCTACTATGTAAGATGGTGAACAGAGCAGTCCTGCCACAGTGGTGATGTGTGGGGCCACAGAGCCGCACATTGTCCACATCGTTTTGACCTTTTTGTGCTTTAATCTGCTCAGAAAGCACAGTGTCCATTTGTGCCACTTTATTATTATTATTATTATTATTATTATTATTATTACTAGTTTCCTAGCACACATCTGCAGGATCTGACAGCTCTCAGCATAACGTCTTCTGCTTACAAGTCGTCGCCGTCAATCACTGTTACACTTGCTGCTTGTCATTTTTCAGTCTTGTAGCTTCAAGGGTCCCGAGGCTTGAAGTGGAGCAAGGAGGCATCTGTGTGTGTGTGTGTGTGTGTGTGTGTGTGTGTGTGTGTGTGTGTGAGAGAGAGAAAGAGAGAGAGAGACGCACAGTGTGAGAACATGTGAGCCTTGGGGCTCCTCCCACCTTTACTCCCTATCAAGCAGGCTGCCCCATTACACGTTAGGGGTGGGGTGGGATTGAGGATGGGGGGTGGGGGTGGCTGGGGTGCCCGATATGGGAATGGACTCTGACCTTGACCTCGACATGAAGCTTAGGGACCCATCTGTCTGCAGATCACTTTTATTCTTTCAGGGCTTCGCTGAATGACGCGTGCTTGTCACAGACCTGATTTGGCCCGCATGTCTGGCTAACAACATTGGTGGTGGACAAACCTGGAGGACCGCAAAAGCCACCCTGCTTCCTGCTGCCAGCCGCCATCCTGCTCCTTCCAGGGCTTTCACTTCTCACACCCTCTGCATGTTCCCCACTGCATGGAGGTCCCTGGTTTACCAGCACAGTTTCTACCCACGCAAATTCAATGCAAGATAATTTTATTAACCCGGGTAAAAGTGAGCAGGCAGTGGAAATTAAGACCCCTTTGTCAACCCTAAATATTAAAAATGGCAGCTTTCAATAAGAGCCTTTTTGTTGAATGAAATAAAAATAAAAGGCAAAACTTTGAACTGTGAAAGAACCAGTCTGAGCTCTTAGGCTTTTTACTACCAACAAACTGAAACTCATAAAATAAAATTAAATTAAAACCCCAGCATTTTAAATGATTACTGGGAAGCACATAATGCCACCCTCCATCCTTTGTGGTGAATGTGGTCCCCAGGGGGTGGTCTGGGGGCTCCAGCTTGTATTCAACAAATGAACTGCTTTGACAGCCTGGCGAGGTGGAAATAGGAAGACTGAAATGTTCTGAGGTTCTGGACCGCCGTGTTTGCCTGCCTGCCTGCCTGCACATCTTCGTCCTCTTCCATGCAGCACAGAAGGAGAGCAGCAGCTTTGGCTTTCGCCTCTCCTGATGTCTCAGTGTTCCGGTTTGGCATGAGGGCTGCGGGATGGCTCACGTTTTTATTAAATGTACTGTTAAGCACCAATTTGGTTTCAATGAAAAATGCAGGCTTTATAGGAACCACTAGAGCTTTGCTATTATAAGTATCTGTAAATTAAAATTCTTGCAACAGTGAAAGTATGAAATTAAATATATAGTTGAAGTCATTTCAAAAGTAAGAAAACGAGAAGTGAATCTCTGGCTCTATTAACTATGCTTTTCTAATATTTTTATTAATATATTGCACACCAGTGTTGAGCATCAGGGGTAAATATGAGGGATTCACACATGCAGTGTTTGTACCCCCATGAATTGTGCGCGCACACACACACAAAATGTGTCCATCTGTTAACATCCCAATTTTCAGCAAATTAAATATAGAAACAGCATCATCTACTCGGGCATAATTAATATAATGCAACATAATTGGCACAAGGAATTTAAGCAATAAATATTTTTTATTTTGGTTGTACAATTTTTTTGAATGAAAAGACACAGCCTACAGTCATTTATAAGCAGAAAAGCAGTTATAAACGTGGAGCGGCTTCGTTCTTGTCAGTTTTTGATCTCTGTGAAATGCGGCGCGAATGAGCCAGAGGGTCGTCGACTTTTTTAGTGGAGATGGAGAATAAAATCCGTTTGCTGCGACGCGACCACGTCAACTGCTGGAAATTTTCCAGCCAGAACTCGCACGATTACAATGGCATTTGCACGAATGGCTGTGCTTTGCAAAATAAATCAAATGCAATCCTAAAAGAAAAATCCTGAGCAAAGGCTTGTGCCGCATTGCATGGGCATCCATGGATGTTTATAAAGGCGCAGGTGAACCCTTGCAGCCAAAGCCTCAGAATTCCTGTCGAGCACAATAAAGGGAAAATAAGAAAGAGAACCTCTAAAACCTCTGAAGCTCTTCGTCTCCTCAATCTTTGTTCCCGTGACCCGAGACGTCCGAACTGCCAGCCATTCGGTCAGGAGGCTTCTTCTCCCTTTAAATCGTTTAATTCTCCCGCTGTCTCTCCGTTTCATCCCGGCTTTTATGCTCATTTATAAAAAATCGCAAAGCTAAGTTGTGCGCTGATGTTGGCGCTTTTATCCCTAAACTCGGTCTCATCCTCACTTTCCTCCAAGTCCCCGTTCTCCTCCCCAATCCCGTCGTGACCTTGACAGCGAAACGGCTTCTTCCAGGTAGCGAAACGGACGGACGAGGTCTGGAGCTGCGGCGGAAACGCGCATAGAAATGAGCCGAGAATTCGTTTTGCCGCTCGGCATCCAGGGTTCACGTCGCGCGCACGCAAAATATCCGACACGGAACCCGCGCAAGCACATCAAATTCTTTATTATTATTATTATTAATAATAATAATAATAATAATAATAATAATAATAATAATAGAAAGAAAAACATTCTTGTGAGGCAGGAAGAGAATCCCAGGATGATTCTGGAAAAAAATCACAACGCAAAAACAGAACAGCTGAGAAAAGGTGACAAATATTTCAAGTTAAAAATTGACATTCACGCTGGGTACATTTTCCACACAGCTGACACGGAGGAAGACAGGCCGCAGAAAATAAAATAAAATAAAATAAATTGTTTAATAGAGAATTACAGCGAAACAAGTGCATGCGGGTGAACAAAGAATACAAAATAATTTAATGGGACATAAATGCTGAAGATGCAAACGGAGGAACAAATAAGAGCAAAAAAGTATAAAGTGAGAGTAAGACAGAAAAACTCATTTTGGGATAAAATGCGCTCCTGCATTACGCCGTTCTTCCACGCCCGCAGTCCTGACTTTATATTTGTTCATATTTTCTATGACTTTCAATTCACAGATTCAGAACACAGGGCCGTCATTCCATGCTAACATTTAACCAGTAAGTTTTCTTTTTCTTTGTTTCTGCCCATTTCGTGCAAATACCAAATAAATGCCTCGATTGCCTGCTTTGTGGCGGAAACTCTTGCATTTATGGAGACCAAACGAAGGCGTCAACAATGACTATGAATGCACGTTGCCTTCCCGTGAAAATTCCCTGCGCATTTATAAACTCACTCCTGCCCACGAAAGGCTGCTTATTTCCGGCCTCTACCTGGGGATTCAGCTTCTCCCCTGAATCGCCAGCCGGCCGAAACTCCGCAGGAATTCGGTAAAAACGGCCCTTTTCTTCATTTTTGCCACAAACCTCCCTCATAAACGTCTTTCCTTGCGCGCCACAGGGGCCTCTGCAGTCCACGGCGACACGCACGGCCGACAGCCGCAGAGGCCACAAGGACTCCGGCTGAAAGCGACTTTTATTCCCTTTGCTTCCATCATCTGGCCGGGGTTCCGGTGCAGCCCTGAGGGGAAGAACTTCTCCAAGGAGCGCAATGCGTGGACCTGAGTGTGAATGTGCATGATGGCGAGACCCCCAGCGCCGGGCCTAAACCCCAGACCTGCATGCGGACCGCGCCGCAGCGCTGGACACCTCCATCCCCACCCAGGCCGTGGGGCCGTTTCCTCCACACAGACACAAGAAGACAAACGAAATAAACCAAACTAAATAAAACATTTCCCACTGAGTCGGGTCGGAACTTTAAGCGGTGAATGTATTAAAGTAAAGGCGCGTTATCTTGTCGGCACCCCGCTGCTTAAACTTATTTTCACGCTTGTGTCTCTCTAGGATCCTGACCCCCCGGTGCTGTGCTTTGAGGAGTATTAAACTGTACCGATAATAATAATAATAATAATAATAATAATAATAATGCAAGCGGGTATAGTTTTCATATAGATACTTGTGAGCGTGATGATTGACTTTTTCTAAAAATGAAACGTTTTACTGTGCGCGCAACGTGTGCAAAAACGGCCTCGTCTTCACCTTCGCACCTGGCTCACACACACCTTCAGGTCCACGCAGGTCCACGCAGGACCCCCAGCGAGGCTGTGCAGCCCCTCCCTTGGCATTCACCGCGTGCCTTAATTGTATGGACATTTAAATCAAGGTCCGCTGTGAACACGACGGGAAGCGGCCTTTCCGCAGGCGGGCAGCCGCGTCCACACCTCCGTCGTCCCGCATCCGACGTCAGACATCCCGCAGCGTCCCCTCCCGCGTAACGGATCGCCCAACTTCCCGCATCGTCCTGCATCCCTCGTCCCGCGCGCGCCTCCGCGTCCGCGTCCGCGCTCTTCTGCCCACCTCCAGGTGACAACAGTCGCGACACCGCAGACGCTTCTGCTGGTGAACGATGTCCACCGCACGAAGGCGGGACGTTTGCCCCCAGCCCCGCAAAACAGTGCAATTTACCAGTAAAAGAGCAAAAACTCTCTGCCACCCACCGTGTCGCCTTCCGCTCTTTTTCGGGTCATTTTTCCTCGAGGCGCCGCGGCTCCGGAGCGCGAGGCCTCGCTCGGCGGCGGCGGATGAGGAGGACGGAGGTGCGCGCGCTGCGGCAGTGGCTCGACTCCCGGGTGACAAAAAAAGGAAAAAAAATAGGACCGGGGGGGGCGTTGAGGGGGAGTCCCCATCTGGCATCTCAACAGCTTTGTCAAAGCGTGCACGCGCCGAAATGCTAATGACCCAGATCGCGCATGCAAAATGCAGCAGAGGTAAGGGAGGGGGTGGGGGGGGCGACAGGCTAAGCCCGAGTCTCACTCCCCCCCCCCCCCCCCCCCATGGGGATGGGGATGGGGAGGGGTGCGTCGAAAACACCTGCATCATGAGGGGAACCGGCCCCACGATGGGAAGATGTGGTCTCTGAAAGAGAGTTTGGCGGAACCCTGGTAAAAACAGAGTAAATGCGACGGGGGCCGAAAAAGGACGCAGTTGCACGCAGTTAATCCGTTTACAAAGGAGAAACAATTGAGGTGCCCGCGTGACGACAGTGACCTCATACTCCTTGCAAACGTTAAGCGGAGCGAACACTAAAAGGCGGATGAAAGCGAGTCGAGCCGCCGCGGAGCTGCACGGAACCAAACCCGGGCAGCAGTACGAAAACCATTTTGTGAGAAGAAGAAGCAAAAAAAAAAAAAAAAAAAAAACTCACTCTGTCCACCTTGCGGCTCACGGTCCTGCGAGGGCAGCGCTGGTGTCGTCGCCTCCGCTCAGCCCCGCTCGTCCCCCCTTTGCGGAGTGGAGCGACCAAGACGCCGAACAAAAACATCCCTCGGCGGACACGGGGCCGAGTCGCTGTGTCACCGTCTGTCCTGTTAGAATGAATGCGCGAAGGCGCACAAGTGCGCGAGGGTGTTTATTCCCACCATCAGGACCACGGAAGCCCTTCAGAGGGAAGGACAGCCATAACGGCAACGCTGCCGATTGCAGTAATAACAGTAGCAGTACTAACAACGACAAGAACAACAGTAATAATTGTAATAATTGTAACGATAATGATAACAGTGATAACGGCAAAAAGATGCTCGGAGGAGGTTCGGCGGCGGGAAGCTGCTGCCGAGGGCAGGGCGAGATGCGCAGAGAGGCGCGCCGCCCCCCGCTCCTCGCCCCATCTGCGGCTTCCTGGACCAGGGGACGAGCTGAAGTGGGACAACCCAGTTCTGTGTCCCCCTGCCCACATGACACACGCACAGGGATGGCCACGAAAATAAAAGTAAAGCATGGCAAAAATAAAAGGCTTGCATGTATCACAGGAGAAACGTTCTCAGAAGACCTCAGCTCTTTGAGAAGGAAAGGAGCTTGCGTGACTTTAACCCTGCCAATTATTTTAGGGGCCAAAAGCATGATGCATAAACGCAACATCGGCGTTCAGGGCATGAAGTTGCTCCGTTTCCAGGGTAAAACCTGGAGTGTGAGCTGGAGGTGGCCAAGTGGAGGTGCTTTGATCTGCTGTGGCAGACGGCCGTGATGCTGGGTGACAACTGTCCACCCTGCTCCGCACTCGAGCCTTGCTTGTGATGGTCACGCTGTTCGGAGGACCGGTGTGTCACATGCCGCACGGTGGACAAGGTCCTGGTGTCCCTACACAAGGTGTAACGCATTGAGGGACACAGCGAGGACCCTCATGAAAGTAGGGGACATCCGGGGCACATGCACTCCTAATGCGTGTCCATATGGGCTGTCATCTGCGCGCTCCCAGACCCTGCCCCCACCCCCACCCAAAACAGTTTGATTTATTGTCCCGCTTCTTCTCTAATTTATTCGCACTCTAAGTGACAAAGAAGGGGGCTGTAAGATGTCGCGCAAAGTTAGACGTTTGGTTGTCGCTCGCTGCTGGGGTCCTCCATAAACAAACAAACGTCCACTGGCAGTGCAGCGCTGTCTTTCAGTGCTCGCCTGCTTGCGGAGACTTGGTTTCCTGCTGAAAATGTAGTTCGTAGATGCAGCAGGACTCCGGTGTATTTTTCAGCTGTACAGGCCTACACGAGGCGTGCATTTGGGGTATCGCCCCCGCTATGTGACACACCGCACAGCTCAAGGACAGCAAGGCTCTGCTGGTTGCCCTGTGAACAGAACGTGGTTCTCCTTTCACACAAGGGTTAGAACACATCCCCCTCCGGATGCCCTGAGCTCAGATTGACCCACAGTGCCCAGCGTGACCTGACGCACCAAATGACGCTACGTGTAGAGTAACGCAGCATTTGAGGACGATAAGGGGGCTGATTTTAAGGTGTGGTCACGTAAGTAGACCATTTTTTCAGTTGTAATTGCTGACCTGCGCCATCCTCTTCACACCAGTAGGCTGAGAAGGCTGAGAAGCCTGCGAAGAATAAAGCACACGTTGCGGGGAATCTCACAGTTTATGGGCCTCGGTGTGTTCATGGCAGCCTGCACAAAATCAGCACGCATTTGCTATGCTTTTCTAGCCCTTACTGGGAGAAATATGAATAAAATGTGAGTGAGCACATCAGGATTGGTACATTGGTGCACAACATCTTGAAATCTACAGTTCAGTTTGCAAGTGTAAATAAGAAGAAAAAGCACAGCAGCTTAAATATAGGGCATATGTGTACATATCATGCACACGTTTAAAAATATAACGTGTTTTGTCGAGGTTGGGATGCTGTCTAATCCAATTCAGTTACACCACAGAAGCTGCGATAAACTCAAGCATCTGGCGTGCATCTCGACTCCAGATAACAAAAGATCATTTCCATAAACTGTTGAAAGACATTGTTTCCAGGGAGGTCATAATCTGACCCAAAGTGGAATACATTTAGAGAATCCCCAAAGAATTGGGCATTCATTTTTAAAAATCAACAATCGTGCTAAAATGAAATCGAATGAACAGAGTGAGGCTGAGGACGGGAGGCCAGTTGCCGTATTCTCAAATATAAACAAATAAGCCGTTCATGAATCTGAGCGGTCAACATTAGTTGGTGTGCGCAGGCTAAAAAATGACTCGTGAGGGTAGAGCAGGGAAACGTGATCCTGCTGGGCTGAACTAGGCCCACTGTCAATATTAACATGGAAAAGTAAGTTTTAATTGTGTAAAACACTATCATCTGAGCTTTTATCTACAACTCACTGAAGCGGACTGAGGATTGAAATGTAATGATATTCAGCCTGAAACCGTAAAGTTCACACAGTGAACTAACCTCTCAGCCCTGTCAGGTAGGCGATGTTTTATTGCATTCTAAACAGTAGGAAAGGGTCCAAGTTAGAATCTCCAGTAGAAAGCGGTCCAAAATAATCATTTCAGAGTTTCTGAATATGAAAGTGCAAGTATGCCAGTCATGCAGCTTGGGTGTCCTGCAAGCACTGAAAGCGCTTTTCCACTTGGCCATGGCATCAAATTGGCCTGCAACATCCAACTCTGTTTGGCCATCCCCTTTGCCCAAGTCTGGTTAAAATCTCAAATGGTCAGCTACACGATAATTCACTGAATAACACTGGGATGTTTTGGCGGAGTAAAACATTAAAGATTCCGCTCATGGACAATGTGGGAGGAGTGGGATTTAAACTGCTAACCTTTCACTTGCAAGGTGATATCTCTGAACACGGCTGCGCACCCTGCTCTTTAGATAAACTGCACCTTATTTAAATAAGCGAGGGTTCCCTGCAATTACAGCCGAAACGTTACTGAACATCCGAAACCACGGAGCAAATTTTAATTCATTTCTGCGCACAAGGCAGACGGTGCCCTAAACAATGAGAGTTAAACTGAATCCCCAGGAGAGGTGAGAGGCGCTTGCCATTAACCCTTCAGTTCACAGATGCCAGACACACTGGGACCCAAGGAAGGCCTCCTTTTGCCCCACACTGTTAAGTTAGAAGTCACGAAAAAGACAAGCGGCATAAAGGAGTCAAACGTGTGCCACAAATGAGCAGAGAAAAGGCAGAGATGTTGCACACGCTCGCTGTGGGCCGAGCGCTTCAAACGGATTAAACTTTTTATAATACGGCTTTTATAATACAACAAGTTTTTATGGAGTAACCCGCTTCACGACCGATGAAGCCACAGTCTGACTTTGCCTATTAGAGTTAAAATTAAAATAAATAATTTTACCGGGATTAGCAGAACATGAGTCTGTATATTTTCTTTAAAAAGAGCAGGGATGTTCAAGTAACTGTACATTTATAAACACTTTACCAGAATACATAAAATAATTCACTTTCACAGTCTAGTTTTTAGCTTGCAGATGAACTGAAAAATCCAGTGATGTAAAATATGACATTTAAAAAGAAAAAAGGCAAGAATATTTTATATTGTATATTTTTAATTTTAATGAAAGCTCGAATGATTAAAATTCTTGAGTTTGAAATTCAGCTTAAGTTTTATCATTAATTTGGTTTAATTTATTTGTGTAAGATATTAACATCCAGTGGTCTGACAGTTATGCAAATTTTCAGTTGTAATGTTTCTGTTTTAAAGAAAATAGACATCTCTAATTCTCAAATTACATTTTGAAGACTATTTAAGATAAAAAAAAACAAACAGAAAATATTTTTCAAATCTTGAAATAAATCACAAATACACAACAAACAGTGACATTTTTTGATCAATCTAATTACATCTCAGAACTTGAGACACAATATTTGACTAACATAACCCCTTTGGTATCCTGCTTACCACTTCAATCCAAATCTCTCGTGAAAATTCGCAAAAGTCTGTTTCTGCAAATGCCTGGAAGTAAAATAATGCATTCAAAAAGGTAAATTTTACTTTTGCAAGTCATTTTACTTCCACATGCCCATCTGTTTTATGTGCATACAGTATGAGCGGCGTTTGCACGTTCTCCCTGCAACTGTGTAGGTTCCTCTGGATGCTCTGGTTTCCTCTCACAGTCCAAAGACACGCAGATCACACGCAACTCCATGGAAAAAACCTCCGACAGGCGGTGGGTGGGCTGCTTGCAGGGGGGCAAAGCCTTGGCACCATTTAGACTGTAACGCGCACAAGAGTTAATGGTTGCAGCTGCCCTGTAGTTCATGTGCAGTCAGGCTCAACAGTACATACATACACACATATTCAATATCTTTAATGATGGATGACGATGCAAAAATTTAATATGCATTTTGATGTATTCCAGGCAATGAGCAAACAAAATAAACCGAATTCACAACTGCTTCCTCGTTCCTCTATCAATCCAGTCATTGCTAATCCATTAATTCATGTACTCATGCACTAAGTCGCAGGTGCAGGTCGGAACTAACTAACTAGTCATGGGTTAAGCGTTAAGTAACTAGCGCCTCGCGGCTTTCGTAAGCTCTCAGTCACGCGAGCTGCGCCGGGAAAACGTCCGCGTACAGTGGGCGCGTGCATGCGTTCGAATCCCGATGCTTCTGCGGCTCTTCGTCCGGCGCCACTTGCTGAAGAACCTAGGCGCCATGGCGTCCAAAACACGCTTTCCGAGCAAAGAAATGGCGCTGCCTGGACGCACGGAGCCCCTGATGGTGTCGGGTGAGAGTCGTGAGCGCCAGTGTGTCGGTGAATGTCACAGACAAAAAGTGCGAGTCACTGTGGCGGGGGTGTTCGTGTTTTCTTTACGCAGTTGCCGAAGGGAGCACATTCGGGCAGAGCGACCACAACTTAAACGCTATTTTGTATTATTATTATTATTATTATTATTATTATTATTATTATTATTATTATTATTATTATTATTATTATTATTATGTCAGTGCAAGTGGAGTTGGAGCCGAACCCGGAACCGCTTGTACAGGCTTGTAGTGTTGCACGCGCGTGCGCTTCCTGAAGACATGCGCAGTGGGACCGAGCGGGCCGAACCAGTACAGGCTCCGTTGCGGTAATTTGGATCGGTAGAAATGGCGTTATTCTGGTCCACACTGGTCCAAAACATGAGAGGATTAAAGTGGTGCGAACCAGGGAAAAGCAGTAAAAGTGGTTCAGGAAAGAAACGCAAGAGTCGAATACGTTCATTGAAACAACTACGCTGTATAACAAACACGCAAAAACAGGGAAAAATGTCCTCAGAAAACGAGGTTATGAAAATATATTATAGAATGTGTGTGTGTGGGTTGTATTGTAACCCATGGTGACCCAAGGCCACTTTGCTGTGGTAAATGTGTGAGGCCGCAGGGCCTCTTGCCAGCAGCAGTCTGTTACACACAGCGAGACACAATTTACTCCCATCATATTTTGTAGAAAAGTACTAGTTGACAAAAGCTGAATTAAATTCATACCAGAGAACCTTTTTAAAATAAATTTTCTTAAAGGTCAAAGCTGTAGCTCTGTGTCGTGTCTGGGAGTATCACTTGCTTAACTGACGTGTGTATATGGTCACTTTGACGGAAAATCACAAATAATCAGTAGTGAGATGAAAAACAGACAAACTGCATGCACTTTTCTGTACAAACTCAGTTAAAACTGAAGTTTTACACCTTATTTACCCTTAACCAATAGAAGCAATTGGTAATTTGTCTTATAGAATAATAAATATTATTGTTTGTCATTGTTTATTACACCTTTGTCTCCTCTGCACCTTAGTCCATGGTACCGTACAGTGCTGCCTTAGTGTTCAGTGCCAAGCAATGTACAGTGACTGACCAACTGATACAGCTGGGCAGTGCTTACTGTGAAAATTCAGGGTTAGTACCATGAAGGAGAGCATTGTAGCAGGAGATAAATTCAAATCTAGGTCCTTCCAAATGCATTTCTCGCACTACTGTACCACCGCCGCCTTATTAAAACTTTTTTAAAAAGACTTGATATTCTCTGTATTCATACACTTGCATCTTTCATTCATGAATACTCTTTATAGCATATAACAAAGTATAGAAAAAAATGCATTTGTCATAAAAAGTTAGACAGGTTAAGGTCCTAGTTGCTCTTTTTTGGCAAGCGGCTGACATGGAGCTTTGTGGCTCACTGTGATGCTGTCCGTGTTCAGACTTTGGACTCCCAGAAGTTTGGAGTTTGAAATTTAAAAAGATTAAACTGAAAAAATAAGAACGTGTGAGGGCTTTGTAAAATGTGGGTTATTATTTTTTCATGATTAATATCAAACCCACAAAATGGACTAAAGTAATTTTTGTGGTCAAATAAGTCCTGTTCACTGAAATGGACTGATTTTTGGATGCTGCAGTAATTGTAAGAAAGGTCCTAAACCATTTCAGAGAAGATTTCTGCAACCCAGAAATAGCCTGGTATTAAGTAAATCCTTTAGAGCTACAGTGTGTGTTGCTCAGGAAAATTTTAGCCAGTTTAAAATAAGTTTAACATGAAACATGAAATGTTTTCAGACATGCATTAGGAGAAAAAATGTTATCCCAAACACTCCATTTGCATTAAAGATTTACCACGTTTTCCTCTCCGCGTGAGCAAGTGCGGCTGGTAGTGGTAAGCGCTAAAAGGCAAACTTTCGACAACGGGAAGGAACAGCTGACACAAGTGCTGTTACGTAAAGTGGAAACTTGCAGCAAAGAAGAGGGAGATCTGTGGAAATGGAAGTGGTCTTGGCTTAGCTGATGCCCACAGGGAGGGGAGCAGCCTGGTTGAAAACCATTTGGATGCCATTAAATATTGATCATGGGGGTGTGAGGGAGTGGGCTACAGATAGCCCTGCACCACACCTTGTGTGGTTTGCTACTGGTCAGACAGATCCAGGACAACTCCAGTGAAAGGCTTGGTTTGTGTTGAACACTGAGGATCCATCCAGGCTGCTGCCAGGATTGGGGTTGTGCAAAAAAGTAAAGTCAAAAGAGTTTATTTGTCATGTACATGGTTACTGAGTATACCATGTAGTGAAATGTACCCTGATTCAACAGGAGACTGTGTGTGGTTCCATTCCAAAAATTTATGAGTAGAAACAACAAACAAACAAATGCCAAGAAGACAAGTAACAAATAACAAATAGATAAATAAGTAAATAAATAAATAACATGAATAAATAAAACCTTAACTTGCATTATGGGGGCAGTGAAGTGACAGTGAGGGGAGCGGTAAACGGATATTGTGGTCTCTGGTTTGCGAGGATTGTGGTGGCATGACTGGGTTCAGAAGTCTAATGGCCTGTGGGATAACATTATGTGTACCTTACATGGGTTTAGTGAGCCAGCACAGAACAGCTAAAACGACTCTGCAGATCCTGAGAATTGGCCTAAAATCAGGGCCAGTCTTGTTCTCCCTCCCGTCATACCGAGGTTTTATGTTCAATGAACATTGCAGTCACATTTTTATGGTGTGCTTACGTGTATTTGTGGCTGTGAGTGTGCAGTTTGCGGATTTTGCCCTTGTGCAGCTCTCCGGTACAGCCGTCTCCTCATGCACCCAAGGCTGCGGGATCTGCTGAGCCCTAATGTCCGGACAATCCGTGTCACAGCCAACCTGCAGATATGCAGTAATTTTCTTCTTTGGGCGCATCACTCTATTTTGGTGAAAGGCTAAGGAAATAATAGCAATCATCTGCTTTTATTCTTATTTATTCATTTAACTGTAGCTTTCCTCCAAAAGGACTTACAATATTAGGTTTCTCTGTAAAGCTGCTTACAGTTGTTTACCCCTTTACGCAGCCAGGTCATTTTTCGGGCATCAGTCTAATGTAAGTACCGTGTTTATGGGAACTGCAGCAAGAGCAGGATTTAAAAGTGGGTCCCTCAGTTGCAAGGTCTTGGATCTGAACATTGCAGTACATCCTGCCCAGATGCTTTTGTTGAACATCACACTGCATTCTTAGAACGAATATATTTTGCTGAAGCAAGTTTCCCATGTAAAATGAGCTGTGGGTGTGCAAAGTGCGACTAAACATGCCTCTCTGTGTGGACAAGCGCACCCGTTGCGATTCGGCTCACGCGGCAGCCCCATGCGGCGGGATGACTGCAGGCCACCCAGCTTCGCGATGCTTCCATTTGGAAGCGGCACTGCACCAAGCGGCTGGTTGGTTGCTAGGTAACACATGGGAAGCAGAGGCTTTGACAGAAGCACGTGGTGGGCGGGGGCAGGGAGTAGAGGCGGGATCTGAGGGGGATGAGGTGGTGGGCGTTTTCTAGACCTTCTGAGACCACATGCCAGAGTTCACCCTGGAAGGAGCAGTGGGTAAACAGAAAAATGAATGGTCAGGAATTTTTTGACAACTTAAAATGTCTTTAAAATTCATATTTTGGTATGATGCTAAATCACAACTGTTTACCCTGAAATACTGTTACCATTCTTACAAATGTTGATTTTTTTTCTTTTAAATAGGCACTGATAAATCTGAATACCACAAATTGATCTCAGTGCTAATATGTGCGTTTCTGAATCACTGATATTCTGTCCAATTTCCTAATAAAGCATTTTCAGTTCTCCTGCAAGATGCTGTGGCTTAAACTGTTGTAACAATGCCTGTAGAAGGAAAAGATGGAAATGAAGTAAAAGCTCTTAGATGAGGGGCAGTGAAAAAGAATAACGATGCATGTCATCTTGGACAGACATTGATCTGGGCCTTGATGGAGAATGGTTTCAGTGTGGAAGAAACCACTCTTTGAGGAACCTCATGGGCTGCTTTAGTCAATTGTTATCTTCCATGAGATGAAACTGACCACCTCAGCTTCTGCATCTACTATAACTCTGTCGCTCGAAGTTCAGAACGCTATAAAGTTCCATCTCTATTTGTCTGTCTTTCTTTGTTCTTTATTCACAACTTTAATTTTCAAATCGCATACATAAAATGTGGCACACAAGTACTTTGGGCCCTAAGTAAGGTCTTTGTGTAGTCAATCTCACTCTCACACACACACACACACACACACACACACACACACACACACACACGCATGGATACAGTAGTACACTCAATTGTGACGTGCCTTCAGGCAGATCCTAACTAATTTGTTAGGCTGGTGACAAACAAGCCTCATTGATGTCTCTCAAAGACATCAACAACACACACACAAACACATGAGTGCGAGCACGCACCACTACACATGCTTGTGAATTGTTCCTCCTGACACACGATGCTGCATACATCACTACCATAAACGTAACAAAGTGTGGTGATGCATCCGCTGAACTATGCCTGGTGCATATCGCTCTCTGTGGTGTCCGCCTGATCAACAGGACTTAAGGGTGATACAGTTTGTTGAGCGCATAATGTGTTGTTAATGTTTACTTTTTCCATGTCTTGACCCAGGTAACTCAACTAGTGTTGTAGATTATGAGCTTTAGGCAGCCGGTTATGCGCTCAGAATGATTCAGATTGTAGGCAGTAGTCTTGCAGCTGGTTGCAGTTGTCTGGTTCACTCTGCTTTAATCTTGGATCAGTTGTGTTGTGGAGGAATGGTTGATATATTTGGTTTGGTGAGAATTCTGAAATCTAAGCTGTGGTTGGGTTATCTGATGTTTAGAGGCAAGTTACTGTACTTAAATGAGAGTCCAAGGTCAGAGGAGTGAGACAAAAATAAGGTAAACAATGGTGAAAAAATGTGTTGTTCACATAACCAGAATAGAAAACACATGCAGCTTCTGTGAGGTTCAAGATCCAAAGTCCATTAAAAGGAAAATATTAAATTTCAACCTTTGACAATACAACTGCAGGAATCTTTTACATCCCGGTTAATGGATTTACACAGACTGGGGTGCAGAAAACTGTGCTGGACACGGCTCAAGACCAGAGCAGATTTGTTGATCAAATGCTTAATTTCCTCGGTGAGACACATTGGAAGCAAATATTTTGTTCAAACCTCAGAATTCCTGTTGCATAATAGCTTATGGAAGCTGAGGATGAGGTAGTGATTATGACCCTCATCCTGTATTATGCTTCTTGCTTTTTAATGCCAGATGATGCCTGTTTCCAAATGCTTGTTGTACTCATCCTATTCATTGAAGTAAACTGAAGCTGAATATTATGATAGATAAGTTTAATTTTCTTAGACAGAAAAGATGGTCATGTTCAGCTCACTGTTTGGTGATGCCACACACAGAGCTGTGTCCACAACAGGAGCTAACAGGCACACTCATGGTCTGTAGGCAAAGTGGAGGAGGAGCCAATTTCACACTTTGATTTGTAAATACACTTCCAGTGTTATGCTAAACACGATTTAAACATCCCCTTTAAAGCATTTGTGTTTTGAGGAGAACAGATAAACTAATAAATGCCTTTAAGAGAAACTGACAGCCAATCCAGCACGCAACTCTGTCCTTGCTGGAGACACAAAGATACCATGCCGAATTGTGTAGGGGACCAAATTTGGAGCCGGCGTCATGCTTGAACCAGGAGATGGGTTGGGCAGCCGGGAGGAGGCGTTGGATAGTTGGCACTGTCAACGTGGGGACCGTTGTACAAAAAATTGGAATGGGAGGTGCAGACGGTCTTGGCAAGCAGTGAATAGACTTCCTGGTGATAAAATGAAAGCAAGGCTGCCTGCTGGACATCCAGTAGCCCAGTGGGAAAAGGCGAGGGAGACCCGGAGGAAGTGTCTGGGCTGGGGTGGGAAATTGTCATGAGTGTGTTCAGTGAAGCAGGGTGGGGGTGCTGGTGGGTGAGAGCCACGTGTGTGTGTGTGTGTGTGTGTGTGTGTGTGTGTGTGTGTGTGTGTGTGTGTGTGTGTGTGTGTGTGTGTGTGTGAGCGTGCGTGTGAGCGTGCGTGTGTGTGTGTGCGCGCATCTGGGTGGGTGTGTGCATTTCTAGGCAATGGATGGAGAGGGCATGTGGGCAGAAAACGAAGGACATCATGATGTGCCGCGAAGTGGCACAAAACAGAAAATTTATTTAATTTTGTTTTGATTAATTTGCCCCGATTCTGCCTTCCTTTTTTTGAGGGTGGGTGGGGCTGGGGGCACAGACACACAGATTGGCACTGGCTGGAGCGGCGCCAAGCCATCACGGGATGTCTGCCATGCCGGGAGAGCGAGCAGAGAGGGAGAGGAGGAAGAGAAAAAAGCCAGGCGAGACTTGGCAAGGATGCACCGTACCTCCCTTTGTCTTGCACTCGGTTTTGCGCTGAGGAAAATCCAAAACACCAAGGGTGTAAGAGCTCTGCTTCAACGCTGAAAAACAAAACCCAAACAAGGCGAACAAAAAAACGAACTACTCTGACATGTTTCAGGGAGCAAGAGGGTGTTGGGGTGCGATTAACGTAGCTGATATGCAGTTTCTCAAGGCTCCAGCAAAGCCACTCTTTTGCTTAGTTTTGTTTTTTGTTGTTGTTGTTGTTGTTTCTTCTTAACAGAAGCAAGTCGTTTCAGCCAAGAGGGGACTATGCTGTAAAGCACTCTTGCTTTTTGTCAGTTTATAAGCGAGGCGCACTGCAGCCATCTATCTGCCTTTTTGGAAACGGAAGGAGCTTTCAAAAATGGTTCCTGGTAAGGAAGTAAGGAGTTGCTGTATCCAAACAACTGTCAAAGAAAAAGTTTACGCTTTTCGTTTGTCGGGCTCATGTTCTTACCAGCTGGATTGTTGCAAGTTGCTTTTGCCCTTCAAACTTTAGTGATCGCCAGATACAAGTTCTGCACTGAGCAACAGGTTCCGAGTTGGACGACTGGCAGTTTGGACCTATGTTTGCGGTCGCCATGCAAAATCTTCTGCACTTCAGCAATCTTCTCAGAAGAACAAACACTGTGTGAAACTACTGAAGCACAGTGCAGCTCAGTCTTTTTGTGGAGTCCACTGTTAAAATATTTGAGGACTGTTTTTGCAAGTCCTGCCCTTTACAGGACCAAAATATCTGCTCTGCCCAATTTGTGAGACATCGCTTTCAGCTGAATGGCCCAAGGAACTTTTCTTGCTTCTCGCTGGAGAAATGGCTGTGGTCATGAAGGCCCAAATGATTTTTTTTCTCTGGTTGTAATTTTACATAGAAATATGTGTGTATTTTGTTGTGAGAGAGAATACTGAGACCTACAGAACTGGGACTTGACCTCTGGTTTTTGAAGACTCTGGTAAGTTCCTCCTTTTCTCTGAAAGAGCTGAGACCTTTGCTCCCATGATAAGAAGAAAAAGGTAGGGAGTGTCTGTAATGGTCCACCATAGTCCATCATTCATTTCTAACTGCACCGTTGTCCTGCTGCCCTTCCATGTGTTCTACACCCACGTGAAGGGCACTTCTGGTTGCATGAAGGACTATGCAGCTTTGAGTGGAGGGGAGGAGTAGGACCTGACAGCTGGGGGAGGAGGTGAGGACATGAAAGAAGGTCTTGTGAGTCTCCAGTATTTTTCATTTCTGATCAAGGTCTCAGTGAATTTGCCACGGAAGTGGTGTCTGTGCTCATGAAACAGTGTTTCTTCATGTAGGTCCCTCTCTTTTGTCTCAGTCCCAAAGTGCAGGTATGTGGCTGTGCCCTGACGTTCTTTCCATTGCGCTCCCTTCCTAGCATTTGAGTGACTGAGATAGTAGTTCCAAAGCAATGAGACGTTAAATTTTGGTTCCCAGGATTGGCAGCTGGAAAACCAGCTCCGGCACATGTTAGTAGTCACCATGCGTGATGTGTTAGACATCAGGTGCTGAGTTGCTCAAGTATCTTGAAGGGATTCTAGGATGAATGGCCGCACCCTTTAGAGCAGACCAGTGCGTGACTGGGCAGGCTGACACCGGGCAGTGGTTAGGGTTTCATTCACGTAGCAGCAGTTAGCAGACAGGAAAAATGGTTGATGAATGGAGACACCTTTGTAAATTTGTTTCAGCGCTTCATTAGGTGTGGGTAGGCCTAGGATTTTTGTGAATTATAGTAATGTATTGTTTTTATCGTTATCGCTGGAAACCTTAGCTAAAGAGTGACCCGCAGGCTGAGTTTTGGATGCTAATTTTCTTTACATCAAATTACAACAGCAGATAAGGGCAGCAGGTGGGGTACTGGTTAGCCTTTGCTTCATAGACCATGTTCTGCTATACTAACTTTGAGGTAACTATTTACCCTCATTTGCTTCAGGGGTTATTGTACTAGATGTACAGTATGTGTTGCCCCAGTCCACAAAGGCTTGTCTTGCCCTCCACAAGAGTTACTGGCAAAAGGAACCAATAATTTGTTTTCTTTGGCACATCTGTACCACTGCTTTGTCATGCAAGCGTGATTCAGACATTTGGTCTCCCAGTTTACCTTAAACATCTGCACTTTAAGTGCTGCTACCATCAGTACTTCCTTACATTGTATTTGTAGGTATGCAGTCTTTCCACTATCACTGCTTGATTTGCTGCACAAAACTATTTTGGATGATTTCAGACACTGGGAGCTCTTGCTGCAGAGGGGAAACTGTACACAGTGCAGATTTTAGAACATACTGATTGCCAGGTCAAGGTATGTAATCTTGTCTTAAAAGCTACGGAGTTGTTAAAAAACCGAATACGTGGTCTTGCTGTGGCTCAAATCCACTCTTCTAGAAACAATTTTGTCAACTCTGGCAGCAGTTGCACTGGTAATACAACAATATGATGAGAGACCGTATGCACCCCTATGAACTTGTGCTTGGAAAATGGACTGAAGAGGTGGGGTAGGAGCTGAGGTGAAAGGTGCAGTCCAGGGTGTCGCACTCCAGCCTTCGGTTGCACATGCACCGCTTTGTAGAAACACTGTGGACAGCCTGGTTCTGAAAACCCTCTCATGAGAACGTGAGAGCTCATCCTCTGCTGATTCTGGCTTGACAGACTCGTGGAAGCTAAGGAGATTCTATTCCCATGGCGACCAATCCACTGCATGCTCTGTTTTACTCAACACTGGAGCAGGTAAGAGGGGCAGAGCAGCAGCTGCTCTCTATTTGGAATATTTTGTTGTTGCTCTGCTCCGTGTTTCACGGTAAAATATGTGTGCTTCACTCTTTAAGCATGCCTGGCTCACATCCAAAGAGCCTCCACATCATGCCACATTTGCCCAATTTTTTAAGCGTTTTCCATGTTCAAAAAAAGATAAAACAGTGCATTGCAATTGCAGAGTATCTAAGCTAATTGTTTTTAAGCATTGGCTGCCAAAAAGTGAACTCTGGTTTTTCTCAAAATACTGGAGAAAGTCAAGGAAAAACCTCCACTTTCCAGTGTAAGGACAAAAGTTGAGGACAAAACATTCTAGACCCTGATTTTGTACCTTTTCTGTGATTTTCAGTTGTCCTTTTATTTTTCTATACTGTATGCAGTAAACATAAAATCTTAAGGTAAAGTTGGACAAAGTTAAAGGTCCCGTGCAGCCAGCAGTACCTGTTCTTAGTCAAAAGTTAAGAAGTTTATTGTTGTTTCAACCATCTACACAGTACACGGTGAAACTAAACAGCATTCCACCAGGACCTTAGCATTTGCAACCACCAGTTGGTAGCGGAGTCATTAATGTCATGCAGTCTTATCAAGAGTCATATGGACTTGGGGCCACTACCTGAGCATCAGTAGGTTACCATCGTCCGGGAGATCTGGAAGTTTTGCAGATGCTGGTATAGACTGAGTGGTTGTGTTACAGCTTACATGTCTTACACGAGTGTGGTTGGGTCTCAGCATTCTACCATGCATTTCAACATATGACCTTCCAAAAAACAACCTTCCTTATCTCTAGAGATCATATTTATCGCACACGTTCCACATTTTCACGTGTAACATCTTGCAATTTCTATCGTTACCTTGATTTTGACATACTTAACCTCTTGTGTTCATATTTGCTCCTGCACTTCTGCAGCTCCTTCTGAACTTATCCATCTCTGGCTGTAGGCAATTTCCTTTGAACAGCAGCAATAATTTGTTGTTGTTGTTAAGTGCTGTCAGGTCGATGGTGGCTCTGTGGCTCGCTGTCCTGAAACGCACCCGTTCTTCAGCAAGTCGGCTAAGACTCGACAAAGGGGTATCCATTGCTGTGGTCATCACGTCCATCTACCACATAGGTCTTCCTCTTTTGCGTTCACCTTCCACTTTGTTGGGCATGATATCCTTTTCCAACAACTGTTCTCTTCACAGCATTTGTCGGAAATAAGACTGTCGAAGTTTGGTTGTCTGAGCTTCCAGTGACAATTTTGGCTTGATTTGCTCCAACACCCATGCATCTGTTTTCCAGGCCGTTCAGGGTACACGCAGGATTCTCATAATTCAAAGCCATCAAGTTTCTTCATGTCCATCTTCTTTGCCATCCAACTCCCGCATCCGTACGATGTGACAGAACACCAGGGCTTGAACGAGTTGGATCTTTGTGCGCAGTTACATCCCTGCACTTGAGACTTTTGTCCAAGCTCTTCAAGGCCATTCTGCCCCGGGAGGCCCTTTGTCGGATTTCTTGGCTGCTTGTCACCTCATTATTGATCAGTACCTGCCACCTTGTTGTGGTGGTCGTGCTTGTGCACTGCTGTGGCCCAGAGGGCTATGCTGACTGCACAAATACTCCTTTGGGTTCAACCTTGTCAGGAAGACCAATGGTCTAGCAGTCTGGCAAAGAGCAGCAAACCTCATACTGTGCAGCAGCCATGTGGGACGGCATTGTTGGCGGAGGATCACATTTCAGTGACAACAGCAACAATACCAAATTTAGCTGTGCTGAAGAAAGGCCTGGCAATTGACTTCTGTTGCCATGAAAACTCTCTGGAAAGCAGTTATTAAAATACGCTAAAACAGTTATTGGCTTCCCAAATTACTGATGCAAACGTAACAGACAAAATAATGAAATGGCAAGCCATCGACCAGCCGAGACAGTCTTGATTTTTAGCATTACGGTGCCACAGCTGTCAATCATAGCTGCCAGAAGCAATTCCCAAAGATCCAAGCAATCGTTCATGTGACTCACAAATCTGTTACTCTGTTTGTAAAAATATTCGAATGAAGTGCCCCAAAATTGTTCTCCATATTTTTCATAAAGTGTTATTCAAACTCAGTATTTGCACATTGCTCAATGAATGTTGTCATAATGGCTGCTGGAAGGTATTTTAATCAAATGAAAGAGCATTCATATAACAAATGAAAGGTTAATTTATTAATGTTTAACTCTACGGGCAGTACTTTGTCCACTTAAACCAGCTTTTTATACCAAATCTTTTCATTGTGAAAGTGTTTTTGAGAAGTAGAAAGTGTTTTTCAGTTGGGAGAGGTGGCCATGTCCACTGTATTAAAGAGAGATGGAAACTGGCACCCACCCTGAAAGAGCCATCCATCAGTGATGATTGTGAAGAAAGGAGGAATGTGGACACACCACTAAGAGAAACTTGAAAAAGCCTTTGCTGTGAAGAAATGAGGACTCTACTAAGTTCTCAAAGTAGCATCGGCCTGCCTTTTGTGCCAAAGAAGGAGGAATATAGCCCTCCCCTTAGAGAAGATTCATTTTGCCACTGTTGGGGAAATCTTTTTCTGTTCTTTGGCCAGTGAGAGAGACTGAGATGATTTTTGACTTGACATTTTATAACTGTGATGGATCTGAACTTAGATTCCAAAAAATTGCCATTATATAATGTCTTCAGTACTCAAGTGAAACAACTTAGTTCACCCCCGTTTTTTTGTCATGAAAAATTGCCATGGGGGGGTTGCTCTTGCATAACACATCAGAGTTTTTCTCTCTAAGTTCTAAGAAAAGGTTTGAATTCAAGGAACTGGGGGCAAAGCACCACTTGTGCTATCCTATTGTGGCGCGCTGAGCGATCATCATAGCCCCATAGCAACAGGAGCAGTGCTGCCATTTTATGAGAGGACAAAACAAAACTGTAGTGGTGATGCCTTCCATGTTAGCAGAAAGGCTAACTGACTCCCTCAAAGTTATTGCATAATGTGTCTCATTAGAGCAATGACTCAAGATTCCTCAAGGCCCTGTGGGGGTGTGCAGCAGTCCAGGCCCTTGGAGAAGCGTCTGTGTCAGTTGTAAAAGCCCTGATGAACCAAAGTGCGATGCACAGAAATCAGAGCACAATGACTGAGCCTCTACCTCAGCCCAGCTTCTTCTCCAAGCTGAATTTAGTTACCAGCTTATGAAGTCCTTTGATTTTTTAAATTATTTTTATTTTTTTTTGCAATTATTTTATCTCTTTGCTCTTGTGAGCCTAATGTCTCAAACTGTACATTGCAGTCTAGGCTGAACAGCTGTAAGTCTGAGTCATCAAATTTGTTATTTCTCTGTCCTTATCAGACAGACAGAGAAACTTCAAGGTATGCATGGTTGCTGCTGCTGCTGCTGCTGCTGCTGTTTAATGAAGAGGGTCAGGTCTGAACATCGCTGAGCTGCACGCTATAAATCCCTGGGACATTTTGGTTGAATTCTTTGAGTCTTCACACTGTCTATACGTTACGCTATATGTTAAAAACATTATGAACTCCTAGTCCTTCAAATAAAAAAAAAAAAAAACGTGAATCCTGTAGGTTGGCCTAAATGATAACTTTAAATTAGTTTTAATGTAGCTTGGAGGTGATACAAAGGTTAAAAATGAATACAAATACTTCTATATGCCCAAGATGTTTACAGTTCCTAATTCATAAATAAATTAAGGGATATACATTTTATTAAGCTTGATATTGGTTTTGTAGATAATAAAGTGGCCCAAAAACTGACAAGCACTGGCATGTTGATGTGCTTAATCGGTCAATGGAATTAAATTGGAAGTTGCAGGAATTAAGGGTTTTTTAATTTCAGTCATTTTAAGGGAGTTTTAATTTTAATGTAATTTGAAGCTATAAAGTATAAAGACTAAAAGTGTTGCATTGAGATGCAGTGACACTGCATCCTGAATGTGACCTAATTTGCACCCTGTGCTTCCGGGACAGGCAATATCGGTCCTACATTGGATGTGCAGGAAGTAGACTGTGAAGAAGCCGAGGGACATAAACTTTGTTCAGCTTTCGCTAGCTGAGAGTTTGAGTTGCAACTCAAGAAACTGAGTTACAAGGAGACTTCTGGTCCCAGTTATGCTCTTAAGCTGAGGAGCCCATGTATTTAGCATGAGGCGCTAAACTGCATTGTTACCCAGAGGCTGTGATTTTCTCTCTGCTGTTCACATTATTTATGTGATAATGCAATGGGAACCTTTAGTGTCCAAGACTTGGAAAGAGCCAAAATAAAAGTGGCTGCAACAGATGCGATCAGTTCAGGGGCAAAACTGAGACTGCCTTTCCCTCTGAAAAAAGCCTGCAGCACTTGGTGTTGTCTGCAGACTACAGGAAGAATCAATGATGTATGTGTCCCTCAGCTCTGGATTGCTTTCCTACTCCTGCTTAACCTCTGCAGCTGAGAGCTTCTCTAACCTGAACGCTGGGGCAGGGCCATACTGGGAAGTGGACCTGGGAAAGGGGGAGAGAACGGTCCAGGGAAGAAACGAGGCAGAAACTTGCATCACTTGCACACTGAGAGCTTCGTAATGCAGCCCCCCTCCCCCGCCCGCCCGCTCGCTCTACTGCACCCCACCCTTTCATCCTTCCACCTTTCCACCCTTCACCTTGACTTTGTGCACTGTGTCAGTCAGTTCAGCAGCCTTTTTGTCTCTTAGTGCTGCTGCCTGAGTTACAAAGAGGACCACAAAATGCCCAGACCTTTGCGATCCAATAGAATCAGGTCAGATTTTTGGATGGGTGAAGGGTGCGGCTGCAGGATACGGGGAGGGCCAATATGGCTGCCTTTCGAAGGTACAAATATACAGGGATGGGGGGTGTCTGGGCGGAGTTAAACTCGCCCCATGCACCCCCTGTGAGCATCTTCACGATGCTAGGCAAGGCTCATATGATTATGGCTCCGTTCAGGTAGATTTTAGAGCCACATTTTGGGATTCGGAAGCACGGCAGTCATCACAATGATTTTAGAATATGAACTGATGTTTCGTGTTTTTTGTAACTTTAAAGTGGTTTCAGTGTTTTTTTTATTCTTTCTTCCTCTTTTTTCCTCTCTCTCTCTTTGTTGCTCCCCCATCCTCCACTCTCTGCTCTGATTGGTTGAATTAACTCTGCAGCCTCCTGCTGTGAATAATTACTTTGGATCCAATGCGCATCTCGTCTCTTTCGCTCCCTCTCTCTCCATCTCTCCCTCTCTCTCTCCCTCCCTCCCTCCCTCCCTCCCTCTCTGTCTTTGCTTGATCCCTTCTCTCTACTTTTAACATGCACGTGCGCGCGAGCGCACACACACACACTCACACGAACAAGTGCTCTCCTTCTACGCTGTGTGCCAAAAGGCTTTGTTGAAATGCAGGCATTGTCCTCAGCAGCTGGTCGATCAGTGGCAAGGGGCCTGTGTGAGAGATGCCCCAGCTGAAAGGGCCATGACTTTGTCGGTGGAGGGGGTTGGTCAGCAGAGGGTGCACGTGCAAGCCGTCTTCTGTCTACCCATCACCCCCACCCCCAGCCCACATGCTACTCACAGTGCCCTCTACCTCCATGTTCACCTCCTCTTGGCTCTTTCCTTTGACCAGACCCACTGACACAGGTCCCACACCCCTGGCATGTGCTGCAACCTGCAGTGGCTACCTCAACCTAGCTGACGTTCTGGAAGCTTCCTTTGCCGGCAGTCTGCTGCAGTGGGCTGATATGCAAAACATCAGGATGAATGGGAAATTCGGGGGGGAAGACTGAGTCGGCTGAGTTGGGTCGTCATTTGAAAAGCGAGATGTAAAAATGTCCGTCCCAGGGCAAAGCCTCTGCCTCAGCGCTCTCCTCCCTCCACCTTCTCGCAAGGTCGCTGACTGCCCCTGCTGCTCTTCTTGTGGCTTCGGCTGAACCGAGGGAGTAGCTGCCTCTGTGTCATGAATATTCACGCTCTTCTCTCGCGCTCCGCAGTTCATTTGCAAATAGCTCGGGCATCGCATTATTTGTGACTTAGCCAATGGCTCAGCAGGGGAACTAATGCGCCGCACGCAGCGTCCATGATCCATGCTCATAAGCGGATCTTTGCTCAATTTCCGCTTCTTTAATTATTATTTGCAGTCCAAGTTAATTACTTTGCTAACAGGAGCACCGACTGAATCCGGAGCCGTCTGGGTCTGCCGGACGGGTCGCCCGGCTACTGCCAAGCCCACTTAAGCAGGAGCTGATGCATTTTACAAGGTTTGAATTGAAGGCAACGATGACGGCGCCCAGAAGTCCCGCAGGCCTGCTGGAATGTGGAGCAGAGAGCGTTTCCTCTGGAAGAGAACAGAGTGTCAGCCATGTGCGCTGGCTGCTCCAGTGGAGAATTAAATGTCATTACATGTGTTGCATCCCTGCAACATAACAGAATCAGTGCATGGAGACACAGCTGGACCATGTTGTGTGGAATTAGAAGGGGGGAGAGGCCTTTTGCTGACTTGGGGGGGGTCTTTCCCAGGGTAACAACATGGTGCTCCATTTGCAACGCGTCTGTTTCAGCTGTCACTGCAACGTTCTTATTATTTTTTCTAGAAACTGAGATGTGCTGGAACCATGGCTGGTGGTCTTGGATGCCACGAGTATCTAACACCAGATCATCTCACTGTATGAGCTGTTGGAATGTTTACCACGTACAAGGGCTTCATTGGGACAAAGACCCAAATGCAGATCCCCTCCCATGGCTCCATAGGTACAGATTTTGATCCATCTTGTTAATTTGATCATTTGTTCTCTGACTAATGTAGATCAGATGGCTGTGTGAGTTGTATCTGTGAACGATGCCAGGCTTCTTTGTATTGCTGGAGCACCTCAGAACCCAAATGGGATGCATTGTACAGCAATTTGACCCCCACTCACCACCAGAGCATCATATAAACATAAAAGTCTTCAGATCTTTGGTATTCCGGGGCCTTTCGGCCTGTCTTTCTCTGTGAGATCACAGCTGAGATGCGTATTCTTTTGGGTAAAACAGTGTTTGCTCACCACTTTGTGACCAGCGGGTGAGGTGACCTAGAGATTATAGAGCGTCATCCTGTGCACAGGTGAGCCAAGCAGTGATGGCCTGAGGTGCAGCTGCACAGCGTTTCTGACATGATTATTTCTTTAATGGCTTAACTCCAGGTCCAATGGTTGGGGCTGCATCTACCCTCGACCACCCATTCTTCCACACAAGACAGTTGGCTGATTGTTTGACTTGGGAGCACGGCCTTTCGTTTGCTGTTTTCGGTGCTTCTCGGTAGCCAACCGCAGAGACGTCGCTGCGTTTATGTTCAACCCGGAGCCAATTCACTGACCTGAGCCCCTTGTTGTTGTTTTCACTGTCCAGCTGCTCCTTGAGACGCTGTCTTCCTTGTTGCCTCCTGCTCCCCGGGGTGCTGACAGTGATGAAGAAGGAGGGCCATTAGGTTTCCTTCTGGGCTGCAGTGAAAGAAGCCCCGTGTGTGTTATTTCCCTCAGCTCCATGTTGCTGTGTCATGCTTTTTTAAAGTTTTGAATACTTGAAGATAATGCGTATTTTTTGAAGTAGAGCACAGCCTGGATATTTGGCAGTACAGCTGAAACTATGATGTTGCGGTGAAAAAATGAATTTACGGACAGCTCCTTCGATGCCTTTTTTCCCAAGGCTTCCGAAGTTTGTAGTCCTGGAGGGAGTGGCGGGCTTGAGCTGCTTGAACAGTAGATGCTGATGTACATGACAGGCTGTGGTGCTGCAGGCCGTGTGCTTTAGTCTCACGGGCTTCTTCTCTCCTTCTGTATTTTTTCTCAGCTGATGGATTTTCCCATTCTTCCTGGATCCACTGAGCGATGGTTCTCCAGGTTTTTCTTAAACTCAATCCACAATTAAACGGCTGTTTTCTAATGAGATGAGCGGCACTGTATTATTAACCCACATCCTGCGTCTATCCTGTCCGCGGGACGTCCGCAACACTTTGTCCCCTTTTTGCAGGTAAGAAAGGGCTTTTCCACTAGTTATCTCAGTTTGCCATCGCTGCAGGCACACCTCACTACATGCTCTATACTCATGGGTCTCTTTATTTGACTTTTACGGTGATTTGTTTTTTGTGGTCACACCTCCGATCGCACCAAGCACAGGCCCGTTCTTTCATAACCCTTGACCCCAGTCTTGGTCCTGCTCAGTGATGTGACACAGCATGGAGAGTCTTGGTTGTATTTGGCATGTGTGACCACCTGCTGGGTGGATTGGAGTTGCTGGAAGTAGGATGAGGCATGTGGTGCATTTTGCTGCTCGGGTTATGATGTATTTTCCGCACTGTTGTATCAGATGGGAACTGCTGTCCATGGGGCGAGCAGAGACAGCGAATGAGAGCGAGTGAGTGAACAAGCGCTCTTAAACAGACGAAACCAGGAGGTAACGGAATGCATCTCCACTCTGTTGGAGGATAAGGTTCCTCTAAACCCCCGTGGGGCACAGTCGACAGACCAACGGGGTTTGTTATGCCTTGCGTCTGCTTTTAGTCTACGAAGCAGACAGGCTAGAATTGTCCAGCGTAATCCAGGATGGCTTTGGGCGAAATATTTGCTGTGTTTTAGCGTCAGCAGCGTTTTGCTTCTACCGGCTCCTTTGAAACCTCTGTTTTTCACCAAACAGCCAATGCATCTTCTCACTTGCAGTACGTCTGCCTCTGGGGATGGAGAACTCACGTTAGCCACGGCACTCTGCTCTCCTCTTGCTGGCGCTCGTGTGGTCCTCATCCCCCTGCTGAAGTTCACCTTGGCAAGTCAAGTCATTTTGATCAAACCAAACTGCTCTGACCTCTTACTGAACAAATGGAGCTCCTGTTCTCATTGTAGAGGGGGTGCAATGTCCCCCCGTCCCCCACGAATGGCTCAGTGTGTTCTTCTGGATGCCGCTCATATGGTGGGGAGTCCAGGCTGAGGGCTTAATTGTTTTTGCTGGTTCTTTGGTTCTTGACAAACTTCCAGCTGCCAATCTACAGACGGCTTTTGCTTGGCTTAAAAACTGCAAAGTTCACAATCTTAGTGCCATTGTAACATTCCTTTACAAGGATAGGCAGGCAATGGGAGAATTGCAGCTGTATTTAAGGGCAAGGCGATAAATCCAACTATAGCTGCAGAAGGTGGACATCTTAGACAGGTGTCTTGTCTGCTGCTGGTCAAAGTGATGCGGATTTGTGCAGAGCATCGCCAAAAATCTGCTGTCTCGGTCATTCCATGGCTTCAGGGAAAAGAAAATTGCAGCCCTGTGGACATGATGTTTACAGCCTGGCAGCTACTCAGGGTCTACTCCCTTTGCCAGCTTCTCTTGAAGAAATCTGTTGATTTGTCCAGAGCTTCAGAGAGATCCTTAGGGATGCGCTCCTAACATCAGGACAGAGGTTGGAGAACATCACCTTTTTGCAAGTGATGGCACATGATGACATGGCACATGGCTAGTAGTGACATCATTATTACAACATTGTTCAGTTGCTCAGGTGACATTTTCATCCACATTTTGTTAAACTGCTGAGTGTTTCATGCCTTCAGATGTTTGTTGGCCGCTGTATTTCTTTTTCTTAAGGGTGAAACCACGACTTTGCTTGGCAGGTGAGCTTACAACTGCCAGCTCTGTAACCATTGCACTGCCAGCTGGCCCACAGCAGGATCCACTGTGAGAAAGGAGAGGTGTGACATCAGGGTATCAGAGGACAGCAAAACTTAAGGGGGTTGCAACTGATGGCAGGAATCGGGGTCCCAGAGGTAAGATATCACAGGTCAGTTTGAGAGGAGTCCTCACCCCCGGTGCAAGCTGCCAAGGTTTTGGACGGGTTTGCACTGGAGCTGCGCACGAGAGCTGCTGACACCGGAGATGTTTTTGCAACACATGGTGCACACAGACGCCATGATGTCTTTCCGTTGCTTTTCATCTTTTTTTAGCTCACATTTAAGTGCCGAGTTTATCATTAGCAGCAACAGGATCTGTCTAACTGACTGCCCTTTGGAGTGCTGTGGGTTCATAATGACACTGGCTGTTCTGTGCTTGCTGTTCGAAGGGAAAAACTAAAATTAAGTCTGCTAATGGCATGAAAGAGCGAACGTTGCTGTAGGCCTTTGATCTCAGCATGACGTCCCACTACAGAGCACCCAGGCTGCAGCCCGTTCACCTCAGCCACAGCGCATTCGGCACAGATATGGCTGATTCGCTTTATTTACAGTCGGTCCAGCCCACTTGTAGGCCGTTCGCCTCACTTACACCCTCAGATTTTCTGCACTCAGGTGGCCTAGATGTTGCGTGGAGCCATGGTGAACGGCGGCAACATTTTTGGTTCTGCCGGTGTTGTAAGAGGCGAGGCATGGCAGTAGCTCGGACCAAGATGCCCCACAGTCACTGCTCGTGTGTTTTGCTGCCATGGTGATGTGACTGCGCCAGGTCCCTCCATCGTGTGAGGAAGAGGGAACAAATCGCTCAGGTGTATGGGGGGATTCGTCCTTCTTATCCGCTCTTTTCTCCCTTCCTCCCCACAAACTGTCAGCTGCCTTGGCATCGCCAGAGTCCCCATCATTGCTGGGGTAATGGTGTGGAACCAGGTGCGGTGAATGGGCTGTACTTACCGAGCTCCTGATTGCCGGGCGCAGATCGGTGCTCACCTATTACTGCAGAGGAGAATGGCTGAAGGGATTTTTTTTTTAAGCGTGGACGGGAGAATTGCTGGGTTACGCTGCTTGTGGGAGCAGTTACCTTCTCTTATTATTCTGTTTGCCAAAAATGAACCGTAAGGCTGCATGGTGGACAGCACAGCACGCAGCTGAAAGCTGCTGCTTGTTCACTTGTTGTACACTGCGTGCAGCGTTTATTTCTCACATCGCGTTCCCGTTTCATGCGACTATGCGTGCGTGTATGGCAGCAGGATGGCATCTGCTGTTTGTATTCTGCACAAACTGCGAAACCACAGAGAAAACATGGCTCACCTGGTGCTACACAAGGGGCTTTCAGCACGGAGGCAACGAGGCCGCAGGGGCCTGATTTCTTATTTGTTTTTTCATGAGAGCGACTGCCTCAGTTTGTAAAAGTAAGCAGCAAGATGGCCTCAGCCATTACTCAGGAGAAATTTGAGTCAGAGAGCAGTGATTGGAGCCTGGTTGGTGGAACGCAACATCAACAGTACAGGTATAAAACAAAGCTCAGTAAAACAATGGCCCTGGATGAGTTTCCTTCGGCCTCAGTTTGCTTTACTTAAACCTCATACTTTTCCCCAGAGTTGCAGTGTGAGCTTTTCCATTTCCACATACAATGATTTACTTTCCTTTGCTTTATTTATACAGGAGGGCACTTTTTCCCGCATCACTTAAGGGTTCTGCAGTCAGCAGTGTCATTTCCAAATGTTTTTGTGCGTTTCCAGCCCCCTGGTCCCTTTCCCGACCGTGGTGCACAGTCACAAATGACACCATTTTTGAACAGGGGATTCAGTTGGCGTGCGTGAGCAGATCAAACCTAGTGATACCCCCCCCCCCCCCCCGTCTTTTCTCATTTTGCTTCCTTTTTGTCGAAATGAGGCCATGCGTCCAAGGTCTCCCTCTGTTCTGAGCGCATTTTGTGCCCTAATTCACAAGAGTCCTGCAAGCTGGAGACACCATGGCCAATTGAATGTCACTTGTGGTCGTCCCCTTTGACGGCACCAGGTCGCGCCTTGGCAACGCATTTAGCCCAGTGCTCTTGGCCTCCTATTCATGTGGCATCCAACTGGTCTGCAAAAAAGCCCCCCCCAGCTTGTAGCATTGACTGAATAGGATGCTTCTTGTGTCTTGAGAGACTCCGGGGGAGATACATGTGGTGCACTCGGGGTCTCTAATTGCTGCAGTGCTTTGAGTCCTTTCAGACCCCTGAGCACCCTCACATCCCTCCCTCCCCCCCACACACACACACACACACACACACACACACACACACACACACACATCCAGCGGCACTGGAACCACTGACACACGCAGCCCTTTTAGCAATGGCTGGGGGGGGGTGCCATTGTTTGGCCAGGCCCCCTGTATTCTAACGGGAGTCTGGCCCACACCAGGCGCTCAGTGGCACACGCTGTCCCCCGACTTCTGGGCTCTTTGTTTACCAAGCGCCCTGGAATAAAAGGCTTAGAGCAACCTCGTACCCCACCGATCAAGATCGTCTCCACAGGGAGTCACCTGCCCAATTGGACTGGAAATTGGAGATCAAGTCATTGCCAGGATGTGGTTTCAAGGGGTCAAGGATGCAAGATGAAGAGGTGCGAGAGAGACTCCAGACAGCAGAGGCAGTTTGCTGAACATCCGCGGCTTCCAAGCTCATCCACTCTGGCCTGCAGGTCACCTTCCGGTCTCCCTGGCAATAATCACGTGGCAGTCCCCACCCAGACAATGGCTGCCAATTGGTGCCTGAGAAGACAAATGAGGCTTTTTCATCAAAGAGAGAAGTTTAGAGCAGTTGCCACATCAGCTTGCTTCTGTTGCCCAGCATTAAAATAAAAGGACGAGTCCTCACGGAGATGTTTTGGACAGCAGGGCCTTAACCAGGAGCCTCCTGGGGGGTGTGAGGACATCTGAGCTCTGTGGAGTCCCCCTGTTAGCTCCTCTAAGCCTTTAATATTTAGCTTTGCTGTCAGCTGCCATCATCTATGCATTGGGATGTTGTTGTCCCAGGGAGAGAGACTTTGTGACACAACAGCCACCTTTTGGTCCTCACCTTAGGGTTTTGGCCTTTTTTATTTCCAGTGCTCTTGCCCATTTGGAACTCAGATATGTTTAACTTGAACAGAAACTGCAACTGTTTGCCTCCCCCTTTAAATACGGTTTATTCTCTCCTGTGTCTCCAGCTTCACTTACGCCTGGCTGACAGAGTGCGAGACAACATGTGGACTCCTGAGCTGAAGCTCCATGAGTTGCTTTTCACTACTGTTTAGCCGTCTCTATGTTAGGCTCGTGCACCAGTTTAGGGTGTCAGTTCACGGGCACCGCAGTGGCGGTGCTGGTCAACAGCTCTGATCCCTCTGCTACCTGCTAGCCTCACTTGTTTAGCACTGTTGTGAAGCACGCAGCACAGGCGGCCTCACCCCCATCCTGTAGGGAATTTGTAGTCTTCTTCATGGTGCTAAACCGTTTTACAGAATGCAGGAGGTAACGTTCAGGCGCCAGCAGTGCTTTCCATCAGAACACTTGTGTACGTGAAATAAAAGTTCTGCTTAGCCAAAGTGTCAGAGGGAGGAGAGAGAGAGAGAGAGAGAGAGACGTGGCTTCTGGGAGGCCGAGCAGAGTCTTAACAGCCGGTTCCTCCGAACTCTTATCAGCCCCCCAGCCACTGCAGAGCGATCGATAGAGCTGGGCAGCGCAAAGGTTTCTGCTTTTTTTTGCTTCAGCTCCATGTTGGGACTTAACTAGCCGTGTGATATTTTGTTCAAAATACACACACGCATGCTCACACCAAGTATTTGTTTAGATTCGTTTTTGTATTTTAGTTACCTGCCTCGAATCCTTCTCAACCACACCTGTACTGAAAAGCATTTATTTTGTCCTTTTACGGTGAAACCTGACATCAGAGAACCTCGTTGTAATGTTAAAAGATGCGAGGCCATCGATGTGTTGGTTGTCGGGCCCATAAATAAATTTAAAAAAAAAGTTCATTTGGCCGTAACAAACCTTAACCCACGCATGTTTCCTGCTGCGTCAGAATCAAGCAAAAATGGACACTCCTGGTAAAGAAGTGTTCAATTTTGCTGGTGTAATGGCTATCAGAGTCCAGAGAGCGAATGCACTGTCTGCTGGAGGAAAGGAATCTTGGCTGTAATGATGCTTTTTTGGAGGCCTTTAGTTGGCACTCACACTGCTTCAGTCTGTCTGTTTCGCTGTCACTGCTGCAGTTAATTGCACCTCTGCCAGCTCCGTCCTCTTTTAAAGATGCCGTACCTTTCAAGATTAATTGAAAAATAATTTTTAAACAACGTACAAAGATTAAAATCATTTGCAATGCAGGATTACACTTAAGAACGGCAGTAGAAGTCGCTGACCAACATGGCAGCTTGTGGGTGGCCGCAGGTGAGCCTGTACTTTGAACCTGCTGTCCGGCCACAGTCAGTGGCCTCCCAGCTGTGCTGAGGGTCACAGCCAAGCAAATGTGTTAATCGCAGTACAAAAGCTCCTCACACACTGAGCTACCACGATGCTTCATTGAGGGGATTTGTGTGGGCGGTGCGGATTGGGACCAAGCTGGCGCAGGTTGGAAATCCTCTGCAGTGGATTAGGGCCCAGCAAGCAGCTGGGCTCCGCCTGCTGTATGAACCTCAGACTTGCCTGCTGCAGCAGTAGACCCCCCCCGTGTTCTTGTTGCTTCTTTTCTGGCACCTTCTGTTGTCCTCTTTGGCTCTTGCCCATGCCCTCCTTTTTTCCTGATGGGGTGTATTGGTTGCAGCAGGTTGCACACATTTGCACGTGACCGTGTGTGGTCATTTAAAAGCAAAGCTATGAGACCCGTTGATGCCTTAAAATCTGGAGTCTCAATCCTTTTCTAGGCCCTTCAGAGGAGTACTTACCTCCACCATTTGGGGATATCTTTCCAGTGGTTTCTGTTCTCTTCAACCTGCTGTATAGTCAGCATATTGTCTACATGCAGCCTGCATGCCTTTACTTTGGTCCTGTGGCTTTGACGTGGGTACATGCGAACATTGTGATGCCAGGAGGTAACGGCAGTCTGGGTTGGTCTGGGGACAGGCTGCTGCAAATAATGCCATTTGCTGCCCCCTCTGAATACACCTCACGTGGGAGATAAGTCGCCTTCCAGGTCCATGCTGTGCAGACCATCGCAACAGTGTCCTCTTCCTCAACGCTCACATACCTGTCAGGAGCCTCGGTGCAGCTCAGCTTCCCGCTCCTTCCGGCTTTTTCTTCAGAAGAACTGCTTCTGAACCAACCTTCTGAAGCCCAGGTTTTTATTCTGTGCTGTCAGAACAGCTGACAGACAGCAGACCAGAGTTTGGCGAACAGAAAACTGAGAGGAGAAACAGGGTGGAGGTCATGTGAGCGACTGGGGTGCTTGGTATGCACCCAGGCTGGACGTCTTCTGCCAGGACGCCGGTCACGTTTGTCCTGCCTTTTCCATAGTTCATTCGTCTGGCGCCTGAGACCAGGCTGAAGTTGTACCCCGATTCTGATGATCCTTTAAATGACATTTACAGCTTCTTCCCTAAACCGAGGACACTTGTTAGCATTGCGCTGTGGAAATTTAGATCCCTCGGTTCACCGGAACCACACATCTGTGGACTGGAGCAGCTGGAGGAGACCCACACAAATGGGGCAGGAACATGTAAACTCCACACAGGCTGAGCGGGGATCGAACCCAAGCCTGAACAGCCCAGGCGCTGCGAGTGTGAATAATAACAATGCTGATTAGAATAAAAAACGAGGTTGGTGATGATAATTTGTACTCAACGGAGAGAAGTGTGGCTATAAATCTGCCGTCGGCCTTCACACTCGCACCGCGAGAGCATTCATGTGGTTTCCCTAATTCCTGAAGGGATGGAGCAATGTTCTGTAGCTCCTGCCAGGCCCTTCATTACACAGAGGTGCGTGCGTGCGTGCGTGCGTGCAAGCCAGACGTTAATGATACCATCTCATTTATCACTGTTGGCGTGGCCGGGCCAGGCCAACAGCAGGAATAAGAGAGAAAGCCAGAGGCGGCCCGGTCCGGCGAGCTCATCCACCACTTGTCTGTGCACCACGATCCCCAGGCCCTCATGGCCCTTTTCTTCTGCAGCCTGGAGGACGTGGTGCCTGGGGGTGTGGCATTGGAGGGGAGGTAAATGACACTCGTGTGTGCCCAAGATAGCGTAAGGGGTCGTGCCCTGCACCCCACACCCCCTGCCTCACGGCTCGCCTGCATTCTGCACCGCCCCACTACTGCAAGGCCCGAAGAGCCTTTGTGAGACAAAATGGCAGAGCAGAGACAGCGGCCCCTCCTCTTCCTCGCTTCACTCCTTCGTCGTCCCTCATTCCACTGCTTCATAATATTCAAGTCCACAGTTTTCCCACACCCAGCGCTTTGCCCCGTGCCTCCCACTTGGTGCGTGACTGATTTCCGTCCAGTTTCCACTCCATCATCTTCCTCCAGCTGCCCTGAATGAAGCTTCACAGGAGAAGTGCTTCTGAAGGACACATTCCCCTGGCGGGACCTCAAGCAGCAGAAGGGTGGCACAGAATCTGGGTTCCTGCCAAGGGTGTGGACAAACAGTCGGCATACGGGGCCTTCCCTGCAGACTCTGCCAAAGCCTGTCGGTCTTCATATCTTCTTCCTGGTGGGAGCCACGGTCCGCGGCCTGAACAGGAACACGAACATGAAAGCGGTTGCCTGCTCCACCAGGAGAACAAGAAGGCACCCAAAATATGCAGTGACTGCTCTGCACTTGTGGCCTTGTCTGTGAAGTGCGGTCCAGAGCCGGGAGCTCTTGGTCTTGGTGGCAGTCTGCATAACTGCTGCTAAGTGGGACGTCCCCGTGTTGTTCTGCTTAAAAGGTGAATTATTAAGCAAAAAAGGTGACCGTTGAGCCATTTAGCAGAGGAACACTGGTGTTGGGCTTTGTGTCTCTGTGTTGCTGCTGGGGTATGCAGGGCACTTGCTGGGACAGCTGTGTGGTTTAACTCAGCTCACATGGCTCCGTTGCTGCAGCCATGGATCAGATTTCTTCAGTGGTTTTCATTGTGCCAGTGGATATACAGTGGGCCACTTTCTTTGTCCTTGGCTTTCCAAAATGGTCTGGTGCTGTTATGAAGCCTGAATCAGCTTTTCGGCACTAAGTACCAAGGCTGGAGCTCTGAGCAACCAACTGCGTAATGAGGGGAGATCCTTTTCATTTTACACACAGCCACCCACCAATGAGAGTAAGACCACAGTCCCTGGGTTATGGACAGGAGATCATGGATGAAGTCTCTCCTGGCTGGCACAGCATCTGCGGATGACTAGTTGTTTACTACAGGACCTGGCCATCGTTTCAGACTGCCTGCGACTGCTGGTGTCTTTGAGGACTTTTAGTTTTAGGGGAGAAACTCAGAGGTGCACATTTTAATGTTGGTTGTTTAAACTCTGGTTTTCACATCACAAGATGCTCAGCAGTCTTCTTTGGCTGAGGGTTTGTTGCAGGAAGAACCCCCCATGGACGATTAGGCCACATTTACTCATGGGACTTCACGAAGGCCTCTGTGTTTTGTACGCATGCGCAGGTGTGTGGTGCGCAGACAGAACACGTGGACCTCAAGCAGAGCCCGAGCAGTGGTGCCGTGTGTCTGCGAGCTCACATGACCTTGAGGCATGAGCTGAATTAGAGCAGCACTAACTTAGGAGCATTCAGCTGGGCTTGGGAATGCTTGCTGCCAGCCAACATGCCACTGCGCATCACGGCTCACTAGAGATGGGCCTCATGGCTCAGACAGTTTGCACCATTTCACTGAGGGGGAAGGGACAGTGGCTGGAGGGAAAGGGTGTGGATCAGGGCCCAGGCTTACGGGCTAGGGCCAGTGGCCTGGTTGGTCATACTGAACCCTGGCAGGAGGAGTCAAGAGGGATGCAGGTGCCGCTCTGGGGTGGGGGCATTAACTCAACCCCTCCATCCATTGCTTCCACCTGCAGCATTGGGCTGTTTCTTACGTCTTCTTGAGCCACACATAAATTCACACATCCAGGCCCCCCATACACACACTCAGATACATGGCCTTGTGCTCTTTGCTTGTTTGCAGCTTGGGGCCTGAAGAGATTGTTTTTATTAGAATTTCCCCAAGCAGATGTAGGGGACTACTTCAGTCCATGCTGAGCACAGTGCTTAGGATCAGTTGGACTTGAACACCCAAGCATGTTTCCATTCCCCATTCCTGTCCAGTAACCCACCGTAAATATTTAGCCGCCACCAACCCATATGTAGACCCTGTAAAGCTGTGAGCGTCTCATTGTGAAGGATGAGTGCTTTTTAAACGTCTTTCGAGTAAGCAGCTATGTTTACAGCAGATATAACAGCAAAGCCAAGTGTTTTGCAGGCACCGACCATATTTTCTAGCTGGATGACGAAAAGCCACTCTGCAGCTTGAAGTGTAAACTCAATGTAGTCGGGGGACAATGACGTTAAAAGTGTGTGCGAAGATTGGGAGAAGCTGTGTGACTCTCCAAAGCGTGCAAACTGAAGGAATTCCTTGTCATGGGAGCTCCTCATCTAGCAATGGAAGATCAAGGAAAAAAATTCACATCTGCTCATTTTTACTTGCGTTTTAGCACGCATGGCTCACCCTTCAGAAGTGAAATGTTCAACCTCAGGGTTTTTGCTACTGCAGGGTCACAGTTCCTTGCCAGCTGTGCCACTTAACCGCCTAGCAAAGTCAGGGTCCTGGCACTTGAGAGCCCATCCTCAAAGCAAAGGGTGCCATGCAAGCAGGCTATGATGTCTTAAAACCGACGTGAGAACTTCAGTTTAATGGTGAGTTAACTCTGTATCCAGCAAATAACCATATTTGGTAACTTCAACGGACATCCAAAATGCCCTCCCCATGCTTCTCTGTGAAGTCGTAGAACTGCATGGATTTCTCCCAGCCAATCAGTGAAGATCAGGCTGGGAGAAATCCAAAGATTGCTTATACAGCATTGGCAATAGTTACTAAATATGGTTATTCGCCCAACCGGCAAGAAACCATATGTGGTAACTTTAAAAAAAGTCACAATAGTAAAAATGTCTTGTAATATACTCCGGTAACACTCTAGGATTGGACTTTTGCATTTCCAAGTGTTTCAATTAGTTCCCTATAAAGGGTTAACCCCCCCCCCCCCCAAGCCCATGGGTTTCAGACACCCTCTTCTGAATTCCTGATAGCTGCACGAATGAGTCCATCACCGCTTCTTATGTATTTGCTCTTTGAATGTGCTGTAGGCAGCTGCTTGAGGGATGTCAACCAGCAACATAGTAGCATCAGACAAACAAATTGTGCTTTCATCATCCTATCTCTAAAATTCTTCATCTGTTGCTGATGAACTTGGGTTTGGTTCATGTTAAATGTTGCCTTGGTGAAAAGCATCTCCTAAGTGAATAAATGGTGAAGTCTCACTGTGCAGAACATCAACTGTGACAAAGGTCTCCATCCAACTACTCTAAAGCTCCTGCAAATTAGTAACATCCTGCTGATAGCATCCAGGTGGGGTCGCAGTGTGGGTGGTTTGAGCTGGGCCACCTTAACCGCAGTCTATGAACAGGAACCTGTGGTGGAGCTTGGCTATCAGCCTGAATCCCTGTCATTTAAGAAGGACGGGACAGGAAGAGCTTGTCCAGGCTGAACAGAATGTAAAAGTGATTTAGTGAAGAATTTCCTGGTGGCTTCTCCTTGGTCCACTTGTGCAGATTGAATGAGCCTAGCAAAGGCTTTCTGTGCCAGGCGTCATCTCAAGACCCTTTTAACACCAACACGGTGCCATTTGCTGAGGGGAAGAAACAAAGGTGGTTTTATTCCTTTGACCAAAATGTGTTGACCGAAAGCGTGGCTTTTCAGCATCTCTGCATGTGTGTGTGCACATAAGCTTTGGTCGTTTTTCACTTACAGCAGTTGAGGTGATTCCACCAGCACAGCTAAATGTGAAGTGGTTAAGCAATGGGCTGATCAAAGATGATTTAGCAGCAGTGGAGAATCTGGTGGGTGG
Organism: Heterotis niloticus; assembly: GCA_018136845.1. Classification (NCBI taxonomy): domain Eukaryota; kingdom Metazoa; phylum Chordata; class Actinopteri; order Osteoglossiformes; family Osteoglossidae; genus Heterotis; species Heterotis niloticus. Next base: position 17,477,822 of record CM030895.1, read on the forward strand.
TGGTCCAGAGGTGGCGGGTGGAAGAGGACAAGGAAACGCGTAAAAGCATCCACTCATCCGATGGTGACACTTGGATTTGCGTTCGTGCGTGTGTGTTGGAGGTGGGAAGGAGATGTTTCACAGGATGGTGGTTAGATCGGTTGTCAAACATACAACCTGACCAAAGCCCCTGCCCCAGCCCGGCTGCTGCGATGACCAGGCAGTCACATGAAGACCCAGATGTTGAACTCGCTAACCTCCCCTCCGCCCCTCCATCCCTCCATTTGTTCTAATCTATTCGCTGCCCTTGAGATCAATGAGGCCCAGGCTGTTAAAGCAATGAGCGTTTCAGCAGGTCTGCTTTTCCATTTGCTGTTCCAATCGCTTAGTCACGGTATCATGTTTTCTTCCTACACGGAATCCATCTGAGTCGTGAAAAACTGAGGAAGCCAAGTCAGGAAGGTGCAACTGGGTCAGGCTGCAAGTCTGTGACCCGAGCTGCTTGCGGAGTGACTTACACACACAAAAGGGCTGAGTGTGTGTGTGTGTGTGTGTGTGTGTGTGTGTGTGTGTGTGTGTGTGTGTGTGTGTGAGTGAGATGCTTGATAAAGTTCCACTGGTGTTACTGAGTGGTCAGTGTGTGCCACATTTCAAAAAGTCTTTCTCTTCTTTGTGTGTCTTGCAGAGAAGCATCATGTCAACGGGAACCGAACAACACCCCCATTTCCTGAGGCCTTGCAAGTGGCCGTGTTTGGTGAGTGAACAGAGCTGTGACAGAGGCAGCACTGCGTGTCCCTAACCGTGCGCACCTCCACATCCCGGCGCTCAATATCCAGAGAAGAATGCTTATACAAGAGAATAAGAGGGAGAAATTAATTGCAGAGGATGATTAGGATCTCTTTAATAAAAACTATCCTTTATGCTGTTCCCTTCTTTATTTGGGACTCAAATCCATGTCCTTTATTGCGGCACATTGACAGGAAGCAAAACCGTTTTTTAATGCATGCAGCTGCGCTATGGCTAAGCAAAGCGATGATATATAGTAGTTGTTCGGTAACAGTGGTTAACACGTGACAGGAGACTTCAGGCAACCATAGCCAGTGTCCACTGGCATCATTTGCACCGCCAACGGTTACTGCCATTAGCAGAGCTGCACTGCGTTCACGCGTTCGGCTGCGGTTGCCTCGGATACCCTGGGAAAACTGAGCTTTGACAGAAGAAGGCGCAAAGCTGCTCAAGAATGAATTTGTGCCAGCATTTATTTCAGCTCTAAATAACTCTCAAGTAGCAGCAAAGGAAAACAGCAGCAGAAGAGAAAACGCACAAATATTTCACGGTTACTGTAAGGAAAAATGTGGCACAAATGTGCACGCTGGGCCTCCATAACACGGTTTATCAGCTGCTACTGGCCAGCAATAACCAGGCTTGAATTACAGCAGCCGTCAGGTTTATTGGACTGTAAATTCTGTGCTAAGTTCTCAGGTCCTGACACTTCATTGTCCAGAGTGTGTTCAGATGCGGGAGATAATCTGAACAATGAACTGACGCTAGAACGCCTAGGAGCAGCATGATGTCGGGGGCAGCAGAACGCACGAAACCCTCGTGGCCCCAGAAACCGGTTTGAGGCCAGTGTGCTCTTTAGGCTGAGCACAAAGTGGCAGCCAAGCAGCGCAAAAGCAGGACAGAAAGATGGCTTTGGAGGCCAAGAAATGTCTTTCGAATATAACCAACTTTGCTCATAGGTGATGGGGGTTGTGCCGGTGCACTGCAGCCTCTTTGCACACCACGTTTCACCACATTTCACCCCGCCTTTTGTGCAGGTATGGGCTGTTTCTGGGGAGCAGAGCGCAAGTTCTGGACGCAGAAGGGTGTGTATTCCACACAAGTGGGCTATGCTGGGGGATTCACACCCAACCCTACATATGAGGAGATCTGCACAGGTGAGGCATGAGCTTGGCCCGATCCATACCTCATATGCCCCACCCCCATCTTATCATTTTTGCTGTTTAAATCTTGGAACCACAGTTATTTTCAGCGTGCTGCAAAGGTATGACATGGGCTCATTGCACACAAGAAGATGGGAATCAGGGAAATGGACAGTGGTTAAAAGCATGATCTACACTTTGGGCTTCTGTAAGGACAGTGTGCAACAACATAAATGGGTACAGCTGCAGGATGCAATCATTTAGGTGAGGGTTGCTTTGCAGTTTTTTCAGTTTTTAAATATTTAAATTCAGTATTTGCCATCTGCCCAGATATTCTTGAAATGTTAAAATGTGACCATTAAATAGTTTGGTTTTATTAATTCAGCTAATTCACAAATGAATAAATTAACTGCAGTGATTTTTTTATCCACCTTGGTAAAATTTAACCCATCAGGTCAGCTTAAGTATCTTCATCTGGGGTTCTACAGCAGGATGAGGGACTTGAACCCAATTCTGACAAGGCAACAGCTTTATCTGCTATGCCATCTGCTGCCCTGTTACCTGATTCTGGTGCTGAATGGCTGTAGAAACACAGCAGAGGATCTGAATCCAAACCGTGGTCATGTTTGACTGGCACCACACAGACCAGTGGCTCTGCAGCTTTTCCAAAGCCCTCCTCCTAAACACACACACACACACACACACACACACACACACACACACACACACACACACACACACACACACACAGCAGTCCTGTTTAAAAAAGCTACGCTGACCTACGTTTTATTTTTCCTTAGAAAAAACAAAAGTATTTTGTTACTGATTTTGCTGAGGGGAGTTTGTTGCTGTCTTTGTAGCTGAATTCATATTAATTTGTGACCGCTTAACAGCCACTGACTGACTACCAAGTACTAAAACCCACAGCGGGAAGAACAAATTAAGTTAAAGGAATTAAAACAATTTCACATGCTCTGTTTTTGTGCTCAAGTGCTGTGATCAAATACTGACAGTTTGGAGTCCAACTGCCAAGGACGCTGTCCCTCCTCTGGTGCTGAAACACATTTGTAGTCCGGTGGTGAAGTGAATTTAATCTGAGTGAGACTGACAGCCTTCTGCTCCTAAAAGAGGACAAAGCATCATAACAATGTCAGTTTGGACAATCTGTTAGTATAATTTTTGATCCTGACCATAAATCTTCTGTGATTCTGGTCTAATTGGTAACAAAGGACTTGCAAGTGCCAAAGGTTTGGTTTTTAATTTTGAATGACGGTTTATTCCAAAAAATCATGTCCTGATGCAAATAAAAGTACAAATCTCAACTTTTAGAAATACTGGTACATACTCAGCCCACGTTGAGTTTATTCTGTTCTACACAGCGTTCCCTTGCTGATCTCTGCTAAACCCTACCACCCACTGGGAAAATCATTCGTCACCAGCGAAATGAAACACCCTCCCCCTGGTCTGTGTCAACCCAGAAAGTCTTTTGAAATAAACAGAATAAATCAATTTCACATTTTGGATCTCGACTTTGGGACAGCTGTCCTGGTGCCGTCGGATGAATGAGAACGAAGAGTTTCGGCCTCAATGCAAACGCCGTGTCTCCAGCCTGCAGTGGGGGAGGGGGTGTGGGGATGGTCTGCGCAGCTGCAGCCTGACTGCGGTGGAAGGCGGAGAGAAACACCGCAGCGATGAGGGTGGGGACTGGGAAGATGATCCTGTCAGCCTGGCAGAGTCTTGCTGGAATGGCGACGCTGCTGGGCAGGGATGTAGAGCAACGCCGCATGACACAGAACAGTGTATTTGCACAGTCAAGCCGTAGGTCAATGCATGGAGTCCACTTCACTACCACTTCTCCTTTTTGCCTTTAGAGCATGCACACGCTAAAAATATCCAGAGGCACGCAAAGTGGTGGTGGAAAGAGGCACTGGCAGCTTCCGATTGGCTAACTCCAGTCACATGACCTCCCATTCCCTCCACATTGAGACTGGCGCATCCCCCCTGCATCCGAAGCATGGAGGCAGCCCATGGCAGCCCCTGTGTGCCACGTGTGTCCTTCAGCTAACCCTGCACACCCAAGAGTCCAGCAAACACAACACAGATGAGGAAAGGCCAGGAACTCAAGTGCAGCTCTCGACTCATACGACTCGTAGGGGGTCCTGCTCGCCTGCCGCCTGAACCTCCTCTTTTGCCCATGTTAGCTGGAGTGCAGTTGCTCCTGATAAAACCAAAGAGTGCGGCAGCGCAGCATCTGCGTAGTCAGACAGAGGTTTTTGACTCGCAGTAGCATAGTGGCCACCTCAGAACGCAGAGGCTGCAGGTGTGAATCCCACTTCCATTTCAACACATGGTACACAACCATGTGCTTGACAAATAAACTCTTTTGACTCTTTTGACTCTTCCTGAACAAGGTAATCTGAATTGCTGGAGCCTCACATTTCTGACCCATGGTGAACGTGACCCTACAGTTCAGTTGTTATTACTTTTCTCAAATTCATGTATTTATGAATAAGTGGCACAGACTATTAAATGTGGAGAGGATTTCCTTGGGAAAACATTAATCCGCTGGAATAAGAAATAAAATGGACCTCAGCTGTACAGGCTGATGCCTTTGTTCTTCTTCCCACAGTGTGTGTGTTTTTATGTATGTGGGTATTTGTGTGTGTGTATGCTTGCTCTGTGATAGACTCATGTCTCCTCCAGGGTGTAGCCTCGCTCACAGCCTGCTTCCAGGAGAAGCTCTAGACTCCCACAGAACTGGATATGTGGCTGCAGATAATGGGTGGACTTGGATGGAACCCCATCAGGCCAGTCTTCCAGTGCAGCGGTGAACATGTTGCCAGAATGGGGGTTTCTATGGTTCTGGGTGTATTGGTGATTCAGGAATCTCGGGTCATCTCCGTCTGTTCCTCAGGATTTCACAAACAGTGAATAAGATGGAGCAGCAGCACCGCAGCTTCTTGTGTAATGGCTCCTCTCAGGCCAATTGCGCTCTGCTGCTGGGTTTGAGTCCCCATGGCCATTTTGGAGCAGCTTTATTTCCCACATGTCCACTATTTGTTCTGCACTGGGTGCATGGTTATCGCTCCATTGCGTGCAGGATGTAAAAGGCCTTCCTGAAGGCAATTTTGCTGTTTGTGAAAGAAAAGTCCAAATAACGGTCATTATTCTGTTTTGCTTTGAGTGCTCAGATGTTTGTGAAGCTCATGAATGACAACATCCTAATACGCTTCCATTTCTGAGTATGTATATGTGTTGGAAGGAGGGGGCAGTGTTTGTGGTAATGCAGTGGCTGCTCATATCCTCAGAAATACAAACATTTTCCAATTTATTTGTTTTTACCTGCATTTTCTTCACTTATCTGGATTAAAAAATTACTGCTGTGATTTGCATCAACAACTCATAGATGGCAGTAGAGAGCATTCAGCCAGAATAGAACTGCCTTAGTTCAACTCACTTTTGTAGTGTTTACAGCTCAGATCCAGTAATCCTGGATGCCAGTAATCAGTATGGTTGGGCTTATGGCGTTGGTCTGTCAGCAGCTGGGCCTGTGTGGGACTTTGTGGACATAACATATTTTTAAATTCATTTTAATGTTAAAGAATCTCAAAATGAATAGAAATATTAAAATGAGAATTTTTGCATAGTTTTCCTGATTCATTTTAGATTCTTACAGAATGCAATCTGCAGACAGACTGAGGGATTTTGGTATTATCAGCCTTTTATTGTGGGGGGTAAAAGTGACTTTGGATTCATGATCAAACTGAGTTATGAAAATGCTTTCAGTTCCAGTTGTGCTGGCAGCTTGAGAAGTTGGTGCCACCACCTGTATAAATAATGCAGTTTCAGCATCAGCACAAAATCCCTCATCTATGTACAGCCAAGTTGTGTATCAACTACAACATAATGACTGACTTCAATCCCCAGCCTTCAGTCACATCTTCTTTTCCATCCCTTCCAGGTAAAACGGGCCACGCCGAGGTGGTCCGTGTCATCTTCGATTCGGCCAAAGTGACCTACGAGAACCTGCTCAAGATCTTCTGGGAAAACCACAACCCCACACAAGGTAGCCAGACCCAGCAAACTGCATCCGTGCATGCGTGTGTGTGTGTGTGTGAACTGAAATGTAAGCAACACCTTTCAGAGTCAAGGGTCAGTGGCACGGATGCTTTATGTCCTTCCGCTTTCAACACGCAGGTGAATGTAATTTTCAGAAAGTGGACAATGTAGTCTCTCCACCAAAAAGGATCTAATAGTTGGTGTTTAAATCAGGGACCCTGGATGGTGAGCATCACCTGAGCTGTTGCCACCACAATGATGGTTGGCTCAGGTGTGAAGGTTGGTTTATCCGACAAATGGCTGTCAGTTACAGCGAGATGTTTGCTGGACCATGCCTGCTCACACAGCACTTGCCGATTATAGCTGCTATGTCCACTTAGGTTTGGTTGGCCGTTGGATGGGTGGTGGTCACCGATGCTCTCAGTGGTCCTCTGCTTGCTCTTCCTCCAGCTTCATGCATGATCATGGTGGTAACCTGCGCTCTGGGAAAACATTTCTCTTGTTGGCAGGGATGCGGCAGGGCAATGATGTGGGCACAAGTTATCGCTCAGCCATCTACACGTATTCACCAGAGCAGATGAGCCAAGCCCTGAAATCCAGAGATGAGTACCAGAAGGTGAGATCTCTCAAGTCCAGGGTCCCGCTGAAGGAGCCAAACCTTCCTGTCTGGGCACACAAAGATGCAAACCCTGTGTTCTCTGTGGTCCCCAGGATTTTGCCCCCTCTCTCCAAACAGAATAAGGTGGAATGAGTTTTTATGCATTAATGCATTCAAAACTGCTCTCTTGCCCCAAGGGACTGTAGAGGTGAGGTGTAGGGCTCTCACATTGCTGTTGAAAAACATAGTTTGAATTCCAGCTGCTGCTACAGTTCCATCATCAAGGTTTAAAACCTAAACCGATAAAAAAATTACCAGGCTGCATCAGTAACTAAACTGTAGTTGCTTGGTATACAAACCAAACACTGTAAGCTGCTTTGGGGAAAATCCTTAATAAAAAAACAAATACATAGAAATGAATAAAAACAAAAAAACCTGGCAGGATAAAACTCATGTTTGGCTGAGTGGTTGGACAGCTTTACAGTGCAGAAAGGTGCTTGAGCTGAAGAAGTGCAGCATCCCACACCACCATGGTCCAGCGTTCATAAGGCCTCAGTCATGGTTTGGATTCAGACCCCCTCCACCACCACCACCAACCCACCTTCCTACATATGGACCATGTGTCTCACTCAGCTGTTTGTTCCCACTTAACACACACACACACACACATAGACAGACACAGACACACACACACACACAGATGTGTCCCAATCAATAAACCAGTAGATGATCTCTGCACTGCACACTCAGTTAGCAGAGGATGGATGATAGGAGAGAAGCAGGGCCAGGAGAGAGTGTGATGGTGGATGGAGGAGAGCACATGGTTGACATTCTGCTTGGGGCCTGGGGAGAAGGGAGGCAGAAAGTGGTCCCAGGAGGAGAGAAGGAGCATCTGGGCAACATTTGTCCTGTCACTGAGTGCTGGCTTCAGCTGATGGCATTGCTGTGTGAAAGTGTGCAGCCGTGGCTGTGAAGATCATCTCACAGCTCCTGTTTCCCACCTCTGCCTCTCTCCTTTGTCTATTGTGTACATTGTTCTACACTGTTGTACCTTGTTGTTGGAATGTTGGTTCACTTTGCAGACACTTGCAGTGATTCCACTGCACAGCACAGAATTTTTCAGTTCGTATGAAGTCGGATGCAGTTACTGCAAAAATTTTGGTTTTGTGCTGCAGGCAGATTTGGTGATGTTGGAGTGCTTCCTCTTATTGTGCTGGTCATAAAGTTATAGGCCGCCTTGTGGGAATACTTGGAGTGTATAAAGCAGAAAAAAATGTAGGGGACCATTTGTCACTAAATTTACATTTTTGGTTCATTTTTCACCTTGCCATTCAGATTTCTTTGCATTTCACTTGGGTGTTGTGAGTGAGAAACACAGAGAAAGACTCCATGTTAGAGGATGTGGCTGGGAAAATGGTCACTTAGCACACTTAACAGGTCTGGACCTCAGTAAACATTTTAAAAATCCATGTTCTATTAAATCATATTGATATCATAAACTCAATGCCATGGAAAAATCCCAAGAGGATCTTAACACCAAAAGGGTGAACAATGCATCCATCCATCCATTATCAGTCACCTCTTAGTCCTGCTTAGGGTCACTGTGGTCCGGAGTCAGGGGGCACAAGGCTATGAAAGTCCCCCAAGGTGGAACGCAAGTCCATCACAGGGTGGCCACAAAGTCATACACAGTTGGCAACTTAGTGACCAAATAACCTAAATGTATATCTTTGGACTGTGAGAGGAGACCCATGCAGACACAGCAAGATCAAGCAAACTCCACACACACTGAGCTGGAGTTGAACCCACACCTGAGCAGCCCAGTTGCTGTGAGGAGGCAGCGCTCCAACTGCACCAACAAAGGATAAATGACGGTTCAAACAGCGATTTTGAAACTGCATTAACAGGAAGTATTGCTCATCTGTGATCATATATTTAAAATGCATTGTACATGATATAATGATTTTAATCTCATTGTTATTCAGACATTTGAAATAATACCAGGACATGCTTAAATGCCTTCAGCAGTAGATAATTTAAAATGTATTAAACCTGGTATTTATAGTAATTTTTGCAAAATTTCATTCGAGAAAAAAACGGTGTCTGAAACAACATTCTGGGTTTCATTTTAAAATTTATGGCATGCAATTTAGTGAAAATCACTCATTTTTATCATGCAGCAAGGTTTAAATTTGTTGAACAGTGTTGGTGAGTGAAATTGGCAATTTCTCAGGTTTAGCGCTTTCTCTTCGTGGTCGTATCAGAAAATAAAGAGGGATGCAAGGACTAACGGTCCTCGTTTTCCCTCCGTTTTCCATTTCTCTTTCGGGCAGCCGCCCACACAAAGCAGAGAAATGGCTGAAACCGAACCGGGGGCCGCCAACTGTTGTTCTCCGCGAAGCTACTCGCCGGCGCCCCCTGCTGGAGCACTTTTGCTCTTTGTCCCCTCGCCTCCCTCCATTGTCTGCTGCCTCTCCCCTCCTCTGTAGCCCCCCCCCCAGGAGACATCTGTTCCGTTCCAGAACTGAGCAGCAGGGCCTGTCACCATGGCAACAAGGTAGGCCCCTCATTGGGCCAGACTGCCGGGGTCAGAGGTCGCTGCCGTTTTAATCAGCTGTTGACCCCGCGCGCTTAATGAATGGACGTCGGACGCCGAGGTCATCGGGACTGCGGCGCGTGGGGGGCGGGGCCAGGAGGAGGGCCTTTGATTGGGCGAGCAGCAGCCCAATAGGAAACAAAGGTCGGCGCTCGCCAGCGGCTTTTGTCCGCGACTGCCGGCCGTTTCGCTTTTCTTCCTCACCTTTGCTTTGCTTTTTTGGGGGGCTGTGTCCGCGGTCTACATCCCGGCGCCGTCCGGTTTCGGCACAGCGGCAACCGCGGAGGTGCAGGCGCTACACAGACGGATGCGGAGGGCGCTGTCAGCCAAAACAACGCTGGCTTGGCAGGAATTATTTCGTTCTTTTACAAAATAGAATCAGGCAGTGACTATACAGTTTGGTACGTTTGTTCACCAAGACTCATGACCTCGTTACTCTCCATGACCCACAACGCCGAGCAGTCTTTTTGTTGGGGGGTTCGTCTCCCAGAATAAACATGCAAGGTTAATTTCTCTCGTAGTATTTTTCAGACAATTGAATTACACTGAGATGAATAAAGTAGAATTAACTGTTTTATTGTATGCAGTTCCACATTGGCACATTTCGTTTTATTCGTTTTGATAAGACTTACAGGAGCCACAAGCTGCTGCATTGTAGTAAGCGGCGTGACTCGCGGCGACCATGAGGAGGCGCTACACCCTCGCCGTCCGCCACATACATTTGGACTGTGGACTGAAAAGCCACACGAACACACGCAAGCAGCGCACATTTTGAAACCGGCACCAGTGCTACTTTGTTTGAAACAAAATTGAGAAATATTTGTTTTTGCAAGTTCATACTAATTGGTTTCAATTTTGTTTTAAATCCTGAGCCCATATTTCTGTGCTGCAGCTGAGCGCCGTTGTCTGGGGATGAGAAGCGGCTGTGCAAGAGGGAGCGTGACGCGCATTTGCCGAGGCTCGCCGCTAGGGGTCGTTGTTTTCCCATAAGCGAGAGGAGTGGTCTGCCTATTTGTTCATTGCGGACTATAAAAATATAAGCATTGTCGTTTCTTCTCTGGGAGCCAAATATTTTAACGTGTCCTCTTGACATCTGTAAGTGTCTCAGCTGAGGGTGTTTTACCTTAAAGCTCACACCCACCAAAATCCGAATGGCAAGCAATCAGGGCCTTCGTTCAGGGACCGCTTGGTCCACGAGCAGAGGGACGGGAGTGTCAGACCTTTTCCAAGACTCCACAAAGGCCACTGCTGCTGGGGTCTGATCCCATAATGTCCCACCCACTAGTCTGTTGCTTTTCTCCCAAAACATTATTATATTCCAATAAAGAATTTAGAAAAGCAGCAAAAGCAAGACTTCAAAAAACAGCTTTTACACAGTATCCTAGTCTAAAAAAGATGAAAAAATAGTTATTGTTTAAAATAGCATCAGCTGCCCAACACTAGCATGAGAAAAACGTTTTGAAAAACCAAATCCTACTTTTCCAAACATCAGCATAATCTCATTAGTCCAATTCCTGCAGTTAAAAAGAAAAGTCTCAATACATGACAAAGATAATCTGTCAAATTAATTGATTTTTAAACAACAATTGAATCACACAGGAAAAGAAACCACTGGAGGTTCTAAACCAATAACATTCTGGTGGCGAATAAAACACTTAGAATTTACACCATAAAGCCAGCTACCTTTGGCCTTCACAACCCTGAAAAGGCTTTGAAAGTTTTAAACAGAATAATTGTGATGTGGAAAGAAATCACACAAAAAAGCAAAAACTCCGTCATTAAATATCTCTCATGAACATTTCATACCACACGAGTCAAATACTGAAATATGACAAAACTTTTACCAAACTGAAAGAAACAGTAAAACTGTGAAAACAGCACTGAAATAATTTACCCAAATGAAAGCGATTGTAGACAAAATTATTAATGCATCCACTGGAGCCTGAACTTTGGGCGCTGGGGTATCAGGAGGCAATGTGAGGGAGGACTGGGGGGGTTGTGGTCAGCAGTTGCCCAAGCCCTCACCTGAGTGTCTCCAGGTTGGGAGTTTCTACAACCACAGCAAGGCTCATTACGCTCACCCTCTTCTTGTCCACGTTTTCCCTGCCCGGTTTGCTGAGCCCCACCCCCATCACATTCCCTCATCTTGGGCCCATGTGCAGGAGCAGTTGGTTCAGCAAACATGGAGCTGCCAGCCATCTGGCGGCCAAATCTGTCTGTGCATCACTTTAGCAGCAAAGTCAACTTCTTCTGCACCCCACACACTCGCTCACTTGCTCGTCCTGTCCTGCCTGCCGGCTCTGGCAGTGGTTTGAGGCCCAGGATGGGCAAGAGTCCCACAAGAGTGTGTGTGCTCGGCACCCACCCACTTCTGCATCTTTTTTGGTCGAATCCTTTGGAGTTTTTGTCCCAGCTGTCACCACTGTTTTGGGGAAAAGTGATTTATCGTTAAAATGTACCCACACTTCAGCCTACAGAGTCAGCTGGGCACTGTGGTCTCTTGGCATTTCTCGCCTTCCATCACCTGCTTGTAAATGAGTATTAATGTTTCCAGATTGAAGGGGCCATTTCACTGCACCTGTGCCAGCAGATGGCAGAGTGGTTGGAGGTTAGAGCTCTCACCTTTGGTTCAAATCCCACTCCTGCTGTAGTGGCCTTGATCAACTAATGCAGTAAAAATAAATGACACTGCTTTAGGAATGGGTAAATGACTGTGTGTCACAATGGACAAACATCACATTATAAAGCACCTTGGAGAAAGATGTCGGATAAATAATAATTGAACATTTTTGGAGAATTTAAGAGGTGTTTGTGTGATGTGAGGTCTGCACCTAAACAACTCCTCCCCCCTTGTGGCAACCCTAAGCAATGGCGGCTGGGGTGGCAGAAGCTCTGTCGTGCTTTGCTCTCCATCCTCAGCGCGCACACACCTCCAGGGACATGCGGCTGTGTGTGAGAAGTGTGAATCATGCTGTGGTTTGTTTGTCAGTAAGAGCAGGTATGGAAAGTGCTGGAAAAGAAGTGGTTTGTTTACACGTGTTTATTTAGCTCCTGTGGAGGAGTCACAGCTCTGTGTAAAACACACACTCTTTGGCCCCCTGACCCTCTAGCACCTCCCTCGGGTGTTCTTCAGACCATCCTGGCTCTTCACTGTCCGTTTTCTGTTCATTGTTAATTTCAAAATCTATTTCTGAGCCCTTATTGCTGTCTTTCACAACCGCTCCTGCTGCAATGCTGCCCACCCTCCACAGCCGCAGAGCCCCTTCACTGTGAATAGGGCCATGCAGGTATTTGCATTCTAAATGAAGACTCTGGCATATTAATGCAAATTAATTGGGCTGAATTTTGCAAACAGCACCGTGGATAGGCCAGCAGAGCCTCCCCCCTTTGTTACCTGAGTGCAGTTGTTGGTTTTTCCTTTTGGGATGGGGTGGAGGGCTCTTGCTGTTTTTGGAAGGACATACCTGGTGGTCAGGTGAGCAGCCCTGCTGTGTCTGCCCAATCGCACGGCCTGCTGGCAGCTTTTTCCTCCTCAAGAAAACCCCTGGGGTTTGTTTTTCCGTACTCGTCAGTCCACTTTGCCCAGACTGCTGTGTACAAGGTCACACATCACCATGGCAACTGGTGGCATTTTTTGCTTATCCATCCTGTTTGTTACTTTCAGGCCTGAACAGGTGAGCAGTCTCCAAAAAATTATGTGAAAGTGGTCTATGGAGGACAGGACAATTGCTTTCCATTTAGTGGTTTGACATGGTAAGAAAAGCTCTTGTCCCTTTCTGTGTCCTTAAGGGTCTCTTTCTCACACTCATATTTACTTACGTCCCACTTAACTCCAGAATTACTCATAATGTTAAGCTATTTTACCCTAAGCTACTGATTTACCTTATGTAGAGCAGGATAGTTCTTATTGCATTAATTCAGGGTAAGGGCCTTGATCGGGGTTGTGAGGTGGGATCTGAAATGTACTTTTTTGTCCAAAGGCAGCAGTTCTAACCATCATAGCCCCTGATTTTGTCCTTTTCACCCGATCTGTATGAACACTGCTTTCTGCTGCACCTTTACTGCCCACCGCTGCCGTCTGCTGTCTCCTCACCAGCCGCTCACCACAACTGGGTTCTATGTGTTGCTCTGAGTGGCTGCTCTAGAGCCTCCTGCCTGAAGATGTGACATCAGGTGCTGATAGCTGGAGATCAGGTGGATTCTGAGCAGCGAATGCAGTACAAACTGTATCATGCAGACATTTACATGATCTTATACCCCACCCCAGCCATAGTTTGCATCACCCCCGAAAACATCAAGGTTTATCTGTGATGACATCATCACTACCATCTGTCACCTGCCCCAGGGCTCAGGGAGTATGCCCCCTACACCTGTGCTTACAGATGCACCCTTAGTGGGAGTTTTTGGCCCTGGACTGATGGATGGTTTGGGAAGGGCACTGTCTGCCCCCCCAGCACACTGTCTCATTTTAGGACCATGTGAGCAGAATCCATGGTTCCTCAAGGCCAGAAAATTTTGATCACAACTCAGAAACCCCTTGCACCTTGAAAACAGAAAATTAAGCAGAGCCCTGGTCTACACCAAGTCATGGCAGTAGGTAGCGCTGTGCCTCGTTGTTGGCACTACCCTTCCCGACCTCTGCTGGATCTTGCGTTGTCAGCTTTTCTGGGTTCCAACGACCAGCAAATGGCAAGTGGGTGGTATGCCCTGGGGTCTGAGGTGGACAGGGGTTGTTGAACACATCAGTATGGTGGAAGGGGAACATCTGCCACTCATTGACATGGTTACTGAGTATACCATGTAGTGAAATGTGCTCTGATTCAGGATAGAAGACTGTGCAGAAAAATGACCTCATTTTTACCCTTTTTCTCTTTATGTGACAAAACCATCCAGTTTGGTTGCACTGGCAGGAAACGGAGGCCGAACACAGAACCTAAAGGCTGCCTGATCGAGTAGCATTCATGAGCTTCTCCTCCAAACAAGGATGAACCATGAAAAGCTGACTCAGTGCATTTTTGTGATTTTTTTTGTTACAGGCCTTGACTGAAGGTGGTTTTGGAAAAATTACCACAGAGATCCGTGAGGGCCTGGACTTCTACTATGCTGAAGACTACCACCAGCAGTACCTGAGCAAGAATCCAGGGGGATACTGTGGCCTGGGTGGCACTGGAGTCACCTGTCCCAGGGGCCTTAAGAAGTAGAGCCCCTCCCACCCTGTGGCAGACAGCTTCTACAGAAAGTAGAACTTAAATGAAAAATAATTTTTCTTAAACGGTTAAATCGGTTCAGAAGGGGTGCAGCTGAACATGCATATGTTAATTTTTCTAAAAAGGAATGAGTTTATATCTCATGTGTGTGTCCTCTGTGTTTGTACGATGGTGTTCACCTTCACTTTGTTTCCCATCACCCTTCCTGTTACTCGCTGTTCATAAGTGGTTCATGCCGGAGGTGCAGCCGGCAGGGAGATCTGACGCCACATACCTGCCCCCCAAGTGTCTGCTGGAGGTGGCAGCCAGAGGCTTCTGTGAGCACAAGCAGACAAGCAGCAGCCTCTGAGCCTCAGGTTCATATCCTGCCTTCAGACACTCCTCTGACACACAGCAGCATCATGTTGAATCTCATTCGTGTCACCAAACACCGACAGTTCATATTTTCCACCAGTACAGCTTTGCAGGTCTTCCTTTTCGAGCAAGAAGAAGGCAGAAACTAAGGTCACCGATGCTATGCACAGCCTCTACTTTAAGCTACGTTGTACTCTTGTTGGAAAGGTAGCGCTGAGTGAAGGATGATAGGTAATTTAAAAAGTCTGGTCAGGCTCTAGGGTGGTCCTACCAGGGGTTCTTGCTGCCAGCAAAAGACTAACCTATAAGCAGCAGTAAAACATGGAACTGGTGATGTAAAAGTGAGGCTGGAATAAAAGTAAGTTATCTTCCCCCACCTGACAAACTATATTTGTTCTGGAAAAGTCCTTTGCCAGGCGAATTTTCATAAATCGGATGCAACTGCCATTTGCTCCAATGGCAAGACATTCTGTGCGCCTGAACCCCAGAGTTGATAGTCGTTTCAGCAAAAAATCACTAAATCCACTTAGAATGAAGACAATTTTTGCAATATTAAAGCTGTTTTGGGGAATTCAGAGTGCCCAGGTCACCTCTCTTCATTAATTGCTGCAATAAAGTGTGTCCACCTCAACTTGCTCAGTTCTTCTCCAGCTATTAGGAACCACACAGTTAAACCCTCAGAAAAATATGTACATCTACAGTGTACGGACAAAAGTATGTGGACTCTTCCTCTTCTAATGCCTGAGCTGAGCTGTTTGAGCTGCACTCACACAGCATACAAGCATGTTCTGCACAACTGTGCTTCCAGCTTTGTGGCCACAGGCTGGGGAAGAAGAAGTTCCTTTCCTGTTCCAGCATGACTGTGCTCCCCATGCACAAAGTGAGATCCATAAACACATGGTTTGCCCAGGCTGGTGTGGAAGAACTTGAGTGGCTGCATAGTGACTGCCCTGACCTCAGCCCCACAGAACACCTTTGGGATGAACTGGAGTGCCAAATGTGAACCAGTCTTTCTTGCCCAAACTCACCGATGCTTTTGTGGCTGAATGGGCACAAATTCCCAAAATCTGGTGGAAAGCCTTCCCAGAAGAGTGGGGGCTGTTACAGCAGCAAGGGGGGGGGGGTGCAAATCCATATTAATGTCCATGGAGTGTCCACATACTTTTGGCCATGAGTGTACATGACACTCCGTTCTCAGAGTTACTTTACTTAGATTTAGTATTAATTCAAACTTTAATACAAAAAAAGGTAAAGGAGGGTGAGATGCACACTTAATGCACACTTCGTACGGCGTGCAGTGAAGGACGCGAAGCGCCGATTCCGGGAGCGGGTCGAGTCGCTTTTCCTCCAGGGTGACTCGCGCAAATTGTGGCAAGGACTGCGCACCATCACAGATTTCGGAAGGAAATCTAGCGTGGCTATGAGTGCCGATTCTGGGTTCGCCAACGAACTCAACGCATTCTATGCCCGCTTCGAGTCCGATTGCGCTAAAGTCACCCACAACAGCAGCGAGACCCGCAGCCTGGCGAAGGAATGTGGTGACTTCATCACCGTCGCTGAGTCCGATGTGCGGAGGGAGCTGAAGCGCGTCAACATCAGGAAAGCGCCGGGGCCGGACGGCATCTCCGGGCGCCTGTTGCGCTGCTGCACCGACCAGCTGACCGGAGTTCTCACAGCCATCTTCAACGAGTCTCTGGCTCAGTCCACAGTCCCTCGGTGCTTTAAAACATCCACCATTGTCCCGGTACCAAAGAACAATAAGCCCTCATGCCCGAATGACTGGTTTTTGAGAGACTCATCAAAGCCATCATCACAGCTCCATCTCCAACTTTGTAGACCCACTTCAGTTTGCTGACCGCCCCAACAGATCCATGGATGATGCCCTATCCCATGTCGTCTACACCACCCTCAGTCACGTTGACAGGAAACAGGGGAACTATGTGAGACTGCTGTTCATTGACTACAGTTCAGCTTTCAACACCATTTTCCCCCACAGACTGTTCACTAAACTGAGAGACTTGGGATTGAACCGCCACCTATGTGCCTGGGTTCTCAGTTTCCTCACAAGCAGATCACAGGTGGTGAAAGTTGGTAGTTGCATTTCCGGCATCATCACACTCAACACAGGAGCTCCACAAGGTTGTGTACTTAGCTCTCTGCTCTATGCCCTCTACACTCATGACTGTGTGGCTACACACGCCTCCATCATCAAATTTGCTGACGACACGGTGGTGCTGGGCCTCATCTCCAACAACGATGAGACAGCATACTTGGAGGAGGTGGAGAACTTGGCATCATGGTGCCAGGAGAACTGCTTCCAGCTGAATGTCGGCAAAACTAAAGAAATGGTGGTGGACTTTGGTAGGTGACAGCAGCGGTCCTACACCCCCCTTAAAATCAATGGGACTGCAGTGGAGAGGGTAAGCAGCTTCAAATACCTGGGCATCATGTCACTGAGGATTTCACATGGATTGTACACATCCGAGCTCAGGCCAGTAGAGCAAAGCAGCGGCTCTACCACCTCAGGCAGCTGAGGAAGCTACAGGTCTCTCCGGCAATCCTTAAAACGTTCTACTCTGGTGCTATACAAACTGTTCTGACTCAGAACATCATCTCCTGGTTTGGGAATAGCTGTGCTCGCGACATCAAGGCATTCCAGAGAGTGATCCAGGCAACAGAACGCTGCACCAGATCTGATCTGCCATCCCTACAGAACATCTACACCAGGAGATGCAGGACCAGAGCGACTAGGATCATCGGTGACCTGTCTCATCCCAGCAACCATCTGTTCGACCTGCTGAAATCAGGCAAACGCTTCAGAAGCATTATGACCAGATTGGAGAGGCTCAGGAGGAGCTTCTGTCCACAGGCCATAAGACTTCTGAATCTAGACATGCCATCACAATCCTCACAAACCAGGGTCTACAATATCCTCTGACCGCTCCCCTCACTGTCACTGTCACCGTTCTTCAAGTGCACCTTACGGTTTATTTACCGCTTTATTTATTTATTTATTTATTTATTTATTTATTTACTGGTTTCTTTATTTGCTGTTTGTTTCTTGTCTTCTTGGTGTTTGGTTGTTTGTTTGTTTTACTCGTAAATTTTTCTGCACAGTCTCCTATCCTGAATCAGAGCACATTTCACTACACGGCATACTCAGTAACCATGTACATGACAAATAAACTGTTTTGACTCTTTGAAGACTGGAGGATGCAGGTACAGTTGGGACATGAGGCTAGAAGTGTAGTAATACAGTTTATTAGGGAAGGGGAGGAGGGTAGGAGATGCGGAGGTAGGAAGGAGATAGGTGAAGTAAGGGGGAGTAGAGATTGGGAGATGCAGGTTGACCTGGGAGGAAGATTAATGGTGCCCCAGGAAATAGTTAGTACAAGCATGAGACCAGATATAGTTCTGTGGTCAGCAAGCCAGTTCTATTTTATAAAACTCATAGTTCCGTGGGAAGGATTGGTGGACAACGCTCAGGAGAGGAAGAAGCTCAGATATAGCAAACTAGTGGCGGAAGTAGAGGGGCGGGGCTGGAGTGCAAAAGCAAAGCCGGTTGAGATAGGATGTCGTCGATTTATAGCCCGACACTCTAGCGTTGCTTCATGAACTCGGTATCCGGGGGCAAAAGTTGCAACGGGCGCTGAAGGAGTTGTCACAGGCTGCTGAGCAAGGAAGTCTCTGGATCTGGAGAAAGAGGACCAGCGCAGATGGTACCAGGGTGGCGAAGTAGGTGGGTGCCGACAAAGCATTAGTGCATAGTTGTGGTGGAGTTTAGCTGTTAACAGGCGGCGGTGTCGGTGTGGTTTAGTGGAGCATGATATAAGTAAAGTAGGTGGCGAGGGGGCTTCTTCCTCAGAGACGGCAGGTAGAAAGCGCGGTGAATGTGAGGACGCTAAGGTAAAGGATAGGTAATGTGTTGAGTGACGGGGTGGCGCAGTGGTGAGCACAGTGGTGGAGGGGAGCAGCTCCGGGACACCTGAGCCGCAGTTGAGCCTTCTGGAGGTGTCGCAGGCCTAACTCGACGAAACACCGACGAAGGAAGGTGCCCACTTGACAACCTCAATGAGATACTGCGCCATTGCTTCGCTATGCTGAGTTTGGATTTAGTTGGCGCTAGCTTTGGTATGTTAGCCATTGTGTGGCGGCTAGGTAGGCATGCTGTGGGTTGGCTGTGGGATTGCCGTGGGGGTTAGGACAGGGTACAAAGGTTAGATGGGTAATGGGATCCCCTTTATAATCCAAGCTCTTTTATTGGCACTGTGTGTTTGATATGAACCTTTGACACAAGCAAAACTATAACTGTGAAGAAGTCCACATGGTGGAAAATCCAAATTCAGTTCTTATAAATGAGAGGAAATGCCTCATAGGTCAGGGTGGGAAGATCAAATTCTCGTGACCAGAAAGGGAGAATCAGAGTCTGAAGAGAACATGAGCAGAAGAGTGGAACCCAAGAGGATACAGCAACCTTGCAGGCCAAACCCATACACACACAGAAGGAGTCCCATCAGTCATTGCCTTTCAGACTGCCAACACTAAAAACCAACTTTCAGCTGCTCCCATTAGGGGTTGCCACAGCAGATCAGCATGTCTGGTTTGGCAGATTTTTATGCCAGATGCCCTTCCTGCCACAACCCTCCATTTTTGTCCAGGCTTGGGAGTGGCACAGAGGTGCACCCCCTTGCAGCTAGATTTGCATCAACATCCAATGGGGGGGCTCAAACCCACAACCCTGAAATTACAAGTCACATGTCCTACCAACTGAGCTAGCTGGGCAGGGACTTCAGACTGGCAACACTAATGGTGCTTTTCTGCAAAGTGTGGCCACATATTTGATGTCTGCAGCTAAAGAGCCAACAGAGACATCATACAGGCAGACATGCATTTAGCAGAATGTGGCAGGCAGGATGGCTGTGTGTTGCCAACACAATGTGTGGTGTTGGCCAGACAGCCACTGCTGAGGTTCTCACGCTGTTCTATGAGGAACCGTGATTTGCTGTTACAGATGGGATTCCCATGTGTTTCTCTGCTTTCGATGTTGGGTAATAAATACAGTAAAAAATGTCATCAATAAATGTAACTTGTTAGTCACTAAAGATGAGGAGCTACCTAACAGTATGAAATGGTGACCTGTCAGCTGGACACAGAAGGCAGCCAAATGCCTTCTAAAGAATGATTATCTACAAGTTCCCAATACTGAGCAACTTTTACCATGGTAAAGAAGGTTCACCTGTCAGCCGGTGAAGTGGTTATAGATGCTGTCTTGCACTGCTTCAAGTGCTGCTCCTGCTAAAGACTCCTTGAGCAAAGCAGTAACAGTAAAAATGACTCAGCTGTATATCTGGGTAAATCAGTGTAAGATGCATTGGAGAAAAGACTGAACCACGGTCTTAGATCAACTGCAGTTGCCAACGAAGCACAGCGGTCCAGAATGTGCCTGTTAGCTGACAGAGGTAAAGGTTGATGTGCTGCAGGCTGGAGGCCCTGAAGTGCTTCATGATCACTCTTGCTTGGTCATAATCTTCACAGGCGGTTAAACATTGACAGTGGACATGGGTGAGCCTTGCTGTTGTAAATCTCTTGCACCCTTACAGAAGATTTGCGGAGGTAAGGTGCTGTGTGTGTATTGCGGTGCCATGGAGACTGGCGTGCTGAAGTCATCAAGAGGCTAGAGGTAGAGGCCAGGATAGAGGTAGAGGAAAGCTCAGTTGGAGGAACACATTTCCTAGTTTTGTCAACCAAGGGACTTGCACTGTTGGCCTGGGCTGATGGTGGAAGAGCCCTGAAGAGTCTCCTAATGGACTTCTCCCTCAGACAGCCATGAAATGTGTGACCACTGTGCGTGGAAGAGGCTTTCTCTCTGCATCGACGCTACGCGGCATCTTAGTACATATATATCGGAACACAACTCTTCTCACCCCAGTAAACGGATGACAGTTCATCCGCAACTTGAATTTTTTTAGGAAGTGAAAAAATAACCATGAACATCCATATTCTCAGGACAACACCTAGCTCTTCCCTCACATTCTTCCTGAAAAAGAGACCAGGAGAGGAGATTTTAAACCAAACTCTTTTATTTCTATAGTAGTCAGCCAACCCACTTGTATGTTGCTACCATGAATATTTGTACAAAATGCAGTAAAAATAGTACAGATTAATATGTACAGATATGTGTGATGCAGGCAAGCAGGTCACACAAGCTGACATGAGGACAGGTACACTGATGATCTTGCAGTAGAAACACACAAAAAGTAGAGGTAACATCAGGTGCACTAACATCCAGTAGAGACTCTTGAAGAGCACACGAGCGGATGACATCAAAAAAACAAAACCTGAAAAATATTCATTTCTAAAAAATAAAGTCATTCCGCACAGGTAAAGAGATACAAGGAAGAGTCTGCAGAAGTGACACAGGTGTGTGAGATGTGTATGGGGTTAGCAGCTTGCAGCTCTGGGACCAGTACATGTGTGAAACACAAGCTTGTAGGTCAGCATTTTGTGGTGCCCAACGTATTGCAGAGAAGTTCATGTGTCAAACTCACAGTTTTGTGTGCAAAGGAAATGGGTTTGACATGCAGAGCCATTAGTGCTTCAGAAGAATGGGACCCAGCAGCAACACAGGCATGCTGTCTGCACAGCTTTGGACAGAAAAACAGATCCAAATGGAGACATGGGCCGATTCTGGAAATGAAAGGGGGCAACCGGCGCTTCACAGTAATGGCAGCTCACAGTGTCCATACAAACAGCACCAGGCAAAGGTCTGAGGTCACCTGCATGGAACCAATTTCCTCAGACAAAGCAGCATCAACTTGAGATTTGCAGAGAGGATGTCAGCTCACGGGCTGTGCCTGTATGATGCCCACTGTCCAGCACAGCGGTGACAGCATCATGATGTGGGGCTGCTTTGCCGGTCCCACCGTTGGTGATCTTTACCAAGTCCACATCACAGCATGTTTCAGAGACACTTGCACATCATCAGGTTTGTGAAAAGGTGGGCAGCCCTTCATCCTTTAGCAAGACTCAGAACGCACATTGAAGTTGTGCACAAGCTATCTGGCCAAGAAGGAACAAACGGCTCAAAGTAATGACCAGGATCTTCTCAGTGATGAACAAAGCAGGTTCTGGCAGGGTGCTCAAACTTTTGACTGGTATGTCAGCCTGTGGAAGAGGTCAGATTGTGTAGTTTGGTGACAGGTGGGACACGCAGGCAGTTGGGGGTGAGGGTGGGAGGGGATGAGTAGATAAAAGGGAAAACCTGGACAAAACATTTAGGCTCCTTTCCTGTCTTCATGCCACCGTCTTCCTGTCTTCACGCCACCGTCATGTAATTGCTCTCCTGACATTCATGTGTTTGTCATCTAAAATAAGTCAATAAATTGTTGTTTGTGTGTCTGCACTCAGAGGCACAGAGCTGTGCGCAAATCTGTATTCTGTAAATCTGTAAGTCGTATTTTTGTGCACAAACAAGGATTTCCTTAAGGAAATGACCCATGCGTGTTAAAATGCTGACTTTCCTCAGAGGCATCTGGTGGGATGGAAAGGAGCTGAGCCAAGAGGGCAGCTTCACCAGAGCTTCAGGGACAGCACAGCATGGAAAGTTCACACTAAGAAGAGACCCACAGGATTCATACACCAGCTTGCATGGTCCAGCAGTCTGTGTTTCATAGGCATTTTATAGGCAGTTGAACGTGTGCGTGTACACACACTTTGTGGCTACTTTTTTGAGACAGTTTCTGCCCTTGGCCCCGCCCTCTACCTGCCACAATAGGTGTGGCTCTACAGTCAAGCAATCCAAGGGTCTGACCTTGTGAAGATGCACTCCCACCATCCATATTGGGCTGTGCAGAGTGCATGGCTGTTGGGTCAAGAGGCTGAATTCTAAGCAGGCATGTTGTGCCCTCTAGAGGTCATGGGAACAGGGTGGTAGGGCTGTGAGGGATGCGGCATTGCATGCAAATCAGTAGCTGCTGTACAGATAAAAACATAGAAAACAGAAACGAAAACAAGAGGTGCATGAACATCAAAATGCTCACGCGTTCATCGGGAGTCACAGAATGTGACTCTGGGGGTGGGGTTGGACCAGGAAGGAGGGCATTGCTGATTCCGTGGGAGGCGGCGATGCGAACTGCTCCCTCCTCCCAGGAGACATGCAGGAGGCTGGGGCATAGGGGTGGGGCGGCAGGGCAGCACTCCAGCTTCAGTGTGACACAGGCAGGTCTGGGCGCCGGGTCTGGATTATTTTTGGTTTGGGGGAATTCTTTGGTTCTTCCTCGTCCTCTGCATCGCTGTCACACACGTGCACCACCACACTGGGTGTGGACTCTGTTCCCGCGTGCAGTTCATACTTCTCTCCTGCACACAGAATGGGGAGAAGAAGTGAGTGCCCCCTGCTGCCCTGGAGCAACACTCTGCACCTCAGTTTAAAGGTAAAAGCAACAGAGTGAGCTCTGCCTCTGCATTTAAAGGGTGCCTGTGTGGAAAACAGCCGGTGCTGCAGTAGGTTCTGGGTTTGAATCCCTGCTCCTCATGTAGCACCATTGATCCTAAACTGATGCAGTAAAATGTTCTGCTGTATAAATGGAGAAATCAGTGAAGCTATGGATTAAGGTGTCAGAATGAATAAATAATGGCCAAAAACCCCAAAGAGGGAGCTGTGAGCAACGGAATAGGCCAGGGCACAGCCTGAAAAGAAGAGCTTTTTTGTAAGGAGTGTGAGGACTGTTTCAGCTGGTCAAACTAATGAAGTTATGCAATCATCTTGAAACAGTGAAAAGCTGAAAAAGGTGAAAAACTAAACAGTATATACAAACAGAGAAACCTGTGAATTGTATACAGACAAATAAAAGGATTCATGTGTTGCAATAAAAACAACGCCAACACGTTACCAAATTTGAAGCAAAAATTTCAAGCTTGTCTTTTAATTTTATATTTCTATTCATCTATCCACAAAGAAATAAAGTTTACAAGATTAATGCCTAAATTGTTCACTCTGCCAGGTACACACAACACACACACACACACAAAGTCCTGTCTTACTGGGAAAGTTTAATTCATTAAAACTTTGTGACATTTCTAATGGTTTGAATAGAGATGATGAGGTGATGTTTGTCTATTTTCAAACACAGTTGCTGCTATTACACCCAAACTGACAAACACACGGTCACAAACTGTGTGTGTTTGGCCCTCAGTGTCTTCATAAACGAATGAAATTTGTTTTTTGTACAGGAGCTCTTTGTTGTTTAAAGATAAAGTATGTTTAGAAAAAGTGTGTTTTGTGAGGGTCTGCAGATATGAGTGGATTGAAGGTGTGTTTCATATCATGAACTGATCTTATTTGACACACTTACATTCTATCTCACTTCCTATCTCACCTGCCTGGAGGTGCAGCTACCTGGTCTCTCTCAGGTCCTCATATTACATTCTCCACTGCAATTTAATCAAATGCAAAAAAGGGGAAGAATCAGATTTTCTTTCTCTTCCTCACGCCTGCTCTCTTTCTTCATCTTAATTTCACTCTACCCTTTGTCTTAAATTTCAGTCATTCTCTCAACCCCCCTGTGGCTAGAGGCTCCACCCCAATGCCTCCTGGTGACGTCAATGCTGCCCACTGACGTCGGGGGTCAGACTGTCTGAGTAAGACATGAAACACAGCGCGCGCGCACACACACACGGTCTTTTTGAGGAAAACCCTTCAAATGAGCAGTGTCACAAGCACAGCACTGGCCCTGAAATTCTGTGACTGGAGGGCAACAGAACTCTATGTGAATCATAAATTCATGTTAAGCCTGGAATTCATCCGTGTGAGGGACTCTGTGACCATGTGTCTGATGGACACTGGACAAAGGGGACGATTTTCCACAGCTGTTGCATCCTGTCCTCCT
Source organism: Heterotis niloticus (assembly GCA_018136845.1). Lineage (NCBI taxonomy): Eukaryota > Metazoa > Chordata > Actinopteri > Osteoglossiformes > Osteoglossidae > Heterotis > Heterotis niloticus. The sequence continues at coordinate 17,502,427 of CM030895.1, forward strand.
CAGGTTATTTAACCCACATGTGTTTGAGCTCAGGCATCTCAAGAAATTACAGAAATTCAGCAGGATTATTGCAGGCAGTTTATTATTATCGCTGACCAGGGTCAAGTAGGGACCCCCCTCCCCGCCCTCCTACACACACACACACACACACACACACACACACACACACACACACACACACACTTTTGTAAGTGGGATCCATGTATGCTGTGTTTTCATCCACAATGTTTGGCCTGAGTCTTTTTTGTCTTATTCCATTTACACCCCTTTCTTTCATGTGGGCCCAAAACCATGAAAATATTTCTCTTCCCAAATTAGTGTTTCTTAAATATACAATCTTTTTCAGCAACAATCCAAAAATACACATTTACAGAGCTTGGCTGCTGCCGCACTTTCCCACAAATTCCCCCCCCCCAGTCCACAGAGCCACACGTTCACTGCAGTTTGAAAACACAACATGGTACCTGCATAGGCCTCCCGGGGGCGCCAGTGTGTCGCCAGAGTGTCACCAGGCAACAGGCAAGTGAACGCCCAGGTGTTGAAGCCGAGCTGGACCACCAGCCAGCAGAACACAATGGTCCAAACGGACCTTCAGGGGGTTTTCTGTCATCCTCACAGCCAAGCCTGAAAGCTCTGAGGTGACGCACTGCAGCTCTCAGCCAAATCTGGTCAAATTCACACAAATTCACGCAGTGAGCCAGTACGGGGGCACAGCAGGTGATGCCTCAGATGGGCTGAAATGATGACACACGCATACAAAAGGTTTAGAAACCTAACCTGAGACACCTTCTGACGTTGCGCACACAGCCCTCAGGCTGCACACCTGATGCCAGGTACAAACAGAGTCCGTTGAAGCCAAAGAATCCATGAGGTCCAGGTGCAGGCACTTGGTAAATTGCAGATTGCGTGCCCTTTGTCACCAGACCGAACGTGTGTGCGTTATCTGGGAGGAAAATCCTCCCCTTTGGCAGACAGAGACTGTGCAGTTCAGCTGTTCAGGCACATTTTTGCACTTAATCAAATGAGGCCAAAAGCACCCCCCCAGAAGCAAGCCAGTGAAGCCAGAGTGACGGCAACATCCAGCCCAGGATGGTTGAGTTGTGATCGGCAGTGCGGTCGGCTGCGAGGCCCCTGTGCACCACTGTAGAGCGGCCTGGGCCCATGCAGAACAAAATCTCAGCCAACGCAGGCCCTTTCCCAGGAAGCCAAGCCCTAAGTGCCCAGACTGACATCCTGCAGTTCTGCCTCTTGTGTTCCTGCATCAAGGGGTTTGCAGGAAAGCGGAGCTCCAGCACAGAAAAGAGAAATGACATTGCAGCACTTTGGCTTTCCGCTTGGGAGCCACAACTTTCCCAGTCGCAAAAGTGAACGAAATCACTGCTTCACAATCCAGACGCCCCTTTGTGAGCTGAATTTTTGCGGAAACCTACTGGGCTGTGCATGCATGCAGCTCCCCTGTGATGGACTGAGTGTCCCACACAAGGTTTCATTCTTCTTGGTGAAAGGCAAGGCTCTGTGCTGCAGCAACCCTCACCAAAATAAGCAGTTAATGAAAAAACGGACAGACGGACGGATGGGTGATGCGGGAAACAACACGATGCTCCTATTTTACTTGGATATGATTTGCTTCCATTTATCAGCTGCATGCGTAAACAAAGTTGCCTTTCATTAGAAACAAGAGTAATGGAATTGAATCGAATGAAAATAAACAAACAATTTGACATTTGTGCGGAAATGAGCAACTTGATGGTTCACCACAGGTGGAGTCAAACTGTACTTCTGAAAAACATTTGAATCCAAACTTATTCATTTTTCTTTCATCAGCTGATACTCACACAGTTTACCTTGAGTTTGTTTACCTTACCGTGAGTTTTTAAATTACCTTGAACATCTGGAACATTTCGGTGGAGTAACTTTCTACAGCCCTTCCAGTTAAGTACAAGGTTCTAGATTTCTACTGCAGCACCTTTTCTTGGATTTGGACCAACAGTCTTCAGGTTTGAGTCTTTAACCAGAAGGTGTTGAGCTTTGGTGAAGTCCCTCTGGGGGGTGTCAGGCAGAACTCCTGCTACTCACCTGGTCCTAGCTTGGCCACAGCATAGAGGAGATCGTAGTTGATGACTGGTGTGGCCTCATCAATCTGCTGCCATCCTGCAGGAGGCGAGCCAGGAGGGGAGATGAGGAACTGTTTGGATGGCTGAGGGGGGGCCAGGAGCAGGTTGTCCCCATCTGAAACAGGATTCTGCACCTGAGAGAAAGGAGCCAAGTTAAGAGCAAAACCAGGGTTGCCACCAAGAACTAGGGTCTCCACTGGCAACCTGGGAAGCCATGACTTACTGGAAGCCAACTACAAGGTACAGAACATGGGTCACAACTTTAGCAGGTAGGGCAGGGAAGGACTCGGGTTCTAAGCCCATCTCCTGCTGTAGTTCACTCAAAGCAAAGGGAAGAGATACAGTAAGAATTAGGCAGCTATGTTTATGGTCAAAGGACTCCAAGCTGTTTATTGCTTTGGAGAAAAGAGCGAGGTGAAGGAATAAATGTTAATGAACAAAGCACATTACCTGGATGAACCTCAGCACAGCACTGAACGGAAAACAAGACCTGCGCACGTTTCATCTGTCATCCTCAGGCACGCACACACAGGCTATATCACGGCCTTAAACCAGCAACCTTCTAAGTTGCAAGTTGTAGTTCTCCTCTCGTGGCTGTAGGTGTGTTCAGCCGAAGCTTCACCAGAGACACTCACCTGGGCAAAGTACAATTTGAGCTTCTTCCCCCGGAATGGTGTCTCGTGCAGCTCTATCCTAGCACTGGCTGCGGCCTTTGGATTGCTGAAGCTGATCCTCATGCGCCGGAAGCTTTTGAACTGCTGGAACGTTGCACAGTCATCGTACGCCAGGAAAAGCGCCTCAAACATCTCCTGCAAAAGCAACAAGAAGGAGGCCTGTTTACAGCCTTAAGTAGAACATCAGAGGTTCCACATGGCCACTCTTTGGTTGTCAGCAGAATTTTATATTTTCTACATCATAAAATGAAACTGGTGCTGCTAACATGGCTTCCATGGGGTCCATTTTTGTTCACTTCCTATTCACAAAATGAAACTACGTGACTGCCATCAATTTCCTAAAAGTCATCGTGCCCTTGAAATGCAGTGGACACCAACCAAGTTATTCAAAAAGCTCTTCTGGCATTTTCCCTTTTCCAAATTCACCCCATTGTTCTGTTTTTCTTGGCTCTTGCATGAAGGGTTTTCAATAACAAAGAAAGGGGTGGAGCCCCTCCAGCCCTGCTGTCTTGGGCTGTCAGGATGTTCTGAGTTGACAGATCAATGTGCCTCGCACAAGCAAAGCAGTGACAGACGTGCGCACACATACACACGCACACACATGCACTTACTAGGTTAAACATCAACTGAGGCACAACACAGTTCAAAGAACAACGTTAACTGGGGTTAAATATGCACAGTTTCTTATTTCTTTGGAGCTTTGAGAATAGAAAGCCATCTGAAAAACTGTCACTCTCTTCCTCTCTCTCACACACGTACGCACGCACCCTCTTGAAAGTCTCCTCTGGCATTTCAAGACATTTGGATTAGAGAAGATGAGGCGCAGCTTTGTGCTGGAAATAAACTGCATTCCTTCACAAACATGGCCAGGCCATGGCAGCATAGCTTTCTAAAAATATGCATTTCCTTGATCGATGCTGAGCAGCCCAAACTCCCCAGGGCAGTGTGGACAGTGAAGTGGGTTAGGGTTAGGGTTATGGTTAAGGTTAGGGTCAGTGAGGTCCTGGGAGGACAAGAGTTTTCAAAACTCTCTAAACATACCAAGGATGTCCATTAGGCTGAACAATCTGGGTGCATTTGCTCCCATCTGGCTGAAGACTGAACCATCTTCCAAAAACCTCTCCCTTCCCACACTGACCAGGGAGGTCACCTAGGCCACTGGGTTGTATCAGTCACACTGTTTGTCACCTTTTAACCTCACAAGAAGCTCATTCCCTCTGTTACCTGGTACACTGTACAAAACATTCCTTCTCCAACTCCAGTGCAGAACACATACTGAGTTTTGGAAAGGACATCAGCTGAGCATCGGGCAGACTGAAAAGAACTGCAGAAACAAGGAAGCTTTAATTATAGTGGGGTTCAGGGCACTACAGCAGCAGGAAGACAGGGCGTTCTTCTCCCGTCATATATCTGAGCAAAAAGCTGCTTGAGAGAAAGGTGAACAGAGGCCTTCAAGCCAATGTGGATCAGGGGATGGTTGAAAACCCAACACTGGAACCTGAAACTGCATGGATGAAGAAGAGCTGTAGCCCATTTTGTTGGGAGCATACAAAAACGAATCAAAGTTATGATAGTTCTTTCTATGGAGCTCAAGATCAGAAGAAGGGTAAAACCGGACAACAGTGCGATTAATGTGCTCATTCGTCCATGAATGATGGGTTGGAGAAAGCCAGTTAACTGGTCAAACCTGTGTTGTGCTGCACACCTGCAACAGAGGAGAAGCCTTTCAGTGGCAAAGTGTTTATTTTGGGAAAAGGAAATATGGATCAAGAAGTGCAATTTAAAGCTCAAACTGTCCAGGTCCAGGTTCATCTCTCTCCTTCACATCTCCGCAGGAAGCTGCGTGATGAACCCACTGACCCTCAGAGGCTGAAGTAGCCTGGACGTTTGACCCAACATCCAATGGTTGGATGATCACAGTGAAGAGACCTTGCCTCCCAGAGCTGCAAATGATCGACGCCCATGGGGTTAATGTTGCTTTCGAGCAACTGGGAGCTCTGAGGATGACCAGTGAGAGAAGTTGTGCTAGAAAGCTTTGTGTGGATGGCTTTTCATCCTCTAGGTTCCATGGACGGAACAGTTATGGGACGACTGAGCAGATTTGGCCTTCCCTTGGTCAACAGCATCACTCTCAACATCACTCTGACTTGGACCACTGGGGAAAGAACTGACACTTAAAAGAAGCTGCACGACAGAACCATGTGTAGGAGGACTGTGGGTTTAACCTGCAGAACACCAACACTGAGGCACATTCATGATGAGAAGGGAATTGTTAGCTATCATACTGACAGGCTCCTATGGATGCTACTAAGTACCTCAAAAACTGACCGCTGAAGCAGAGATCTGACCCCTGGCAAGACATTCATGAAGAGTTTATCAGGGAAACTTAAGCAGCCACTGGCGAACGGGCAGTGAGCGCAACAATGCGGACGAGAGGCTCAGTTTCCTTTTGTTTGGTGTCACAGATGAGCAGTAGCTGGATGTTTACGGGTTTTCTGGACGTTTACGGGCTGGTGCGCTGCCAGATATCCTTGAACCCACGGTAAATAAGTGTTCTGCTCATGGCGGTTTGTGCTCCGGGTCAAAAGATCAATCAGCACGGCTATGTGAGGCACAGTCTGGTTTACCCTTTCAATCCAAATGCCCTGCATGGATGGGTTACAACCCAGTGACCCATAACCTCCTAATTTGTCCTGTCAAAAGGACTTTGTGCCCATGTGATGCACAGTGATGGAGGCCATGCTTGGAGGGATTCAAACAAACCTCTCAGTCTCCTGATGGTTGTGTTGGTGAAGTTTGAACAGTGGATTTAAAAGCCACACGATGGTTGCAGAAATTGTACAAATAAGCCCCGTAAGAGCCATCAAAGTGCACCCTGGGATTCTATAGGACTTTTCTGCTGAGAGAACACTGGAAAGTATCAGATGGTGATGAATAGACGCGAAAAGTCTGCTCTGTTATAGGCTGGGTCTATTGCTGCTCTCAAAAGATGCGAAACAAGTATGGGTACACATAAAAAAATGATTCTTTCAGTTTCAGAAAACCATGTGTTCAGCTACCTGTTAAGGTTAGCAAACCTCTGGTGCACTTATGTCAGCACCTATGACCCAGGGCTGACCCCTACACACTCCAGCAAGCACTCACTTTGTTTGGTCCAGTTTGGCCATCGTCAGGCCATGGATCCACATTTCCAGAACTCCCTGCAACCTACTGTCAGGATTCCTTACCACTCATGAAGCTCAAGCGTGACCATTCGGATGTGCTGGTGGCTTAGCTGATATTGGTGTAGCGGCTGTTTGTTTGCTTTACAATGCTGGAAGGCGTGACAGCCAAATTCTTAACTTGGATTTCTACATTTTCCCAGTAACATCTCCTGCAGGCGCTTTCCTTAAGCACAAATACCTCATCGGTGCCATGACGAAAGAAGCCGCAGTTAAGGAAATTCATGCATATTTGACTTTTTTCCATTGGTACATGCAAGTCAAATCCTTGTAGCAAAGCATGCTGTGGCAGTAAGACGCTACGGAGGCCCCAACCACATCAGCCAGTGGTAAAACATGGTAAAGCAGAATAGAATAAACCCTGCCTGCAGAGACCCGGTGTTTAATCTTGAAGCCCAGCTGTTTATCGGGAGGCAGCAAGATTTGGAACGTTCAGGAAGATCTGCAAAAGGGCCCATGCACCAGTGGTTTTATGAATGGAGCTTCACAGCAGAGACTCTCCACACACCTCACACACTCATAAACATGTGTGTTCTACCATAAATTCACATTTGTGATTTTATTTAAAACAATAAATGAGTTTGGATCACAAACAAAATGTTAGCACTTATACTAATATATATATATATATATATATATATATATATACTACTTTATGCTAATTTAATCAAAAATGATGAAAAATGCTTCATATATTGCACATTTACCTACGTGCGTAAGCCTAGACCTCTAAAGGGTTCTTAAAGACTTTCTTGCAGGACAAAACCTGGGCTCTGGCCCTGGAAATGAGTCACAGCTGAGGTGATGCTACTGGTCCTCTCAGCTTCCAGTGGTTTACAGCTTTGGCCCCAAACAGACCAGCAGCAGGAGCCCAAACTGGAGGAAGCTAATGCAATGCTGTCCTCCACACCTGTCACAGCGTTAGACACCAGCTCGGCAGACACAACAACCTGCAGACGTGCTCTCGTGTGCTGCACTCACTCTTCCAAATCACACTGGGGGTCACAAGGACTTTCTCCCCTGACCACATTTATTCCTTTAGGTGATGCTTTTCTCCAGTGACTTACAGTCTTAAGCCACCTAAAATGATTCACACAATTGTACATATGGGTTCTTTTACACATGCTGTTTCTACAAAGGATGACCTGAAAAAAGCCATGCTGGCTTCCCAGCCATGAAAGTCAACTCCATCTAAAACAGAAATATACGGAATCGGAGAAGGTATGGAACAGGGGGGTAGGAGCAGGACACAGACCTGGTCCCTGAAAGCTGACCTACCTTGACATCCTGGCAGGTGAACACCTCCACATCCACCATGCAGGCCACCAGGGTAGAGGTGTCACAATCCATGTTTTCAGAGGGCATTTCAGCCTTGCTGGATGAGTGCTGTGGAAAGGGGTGGGCAGTGGAGCGCAGTCTGGCTGCAATCCAGCAGTACACAAAGGCGTCCCCCCCCACCACACACACACACAAATGCAGACGCTCAGGACTGAGGGACTGTGCTGGGAAGAGGCGTTGATCTGCTCACGGGCTGTGCACTCACTGCTAGCCGGTCGTCGCACTGTGCTGCTCTGAGGTGGAGCTCCGCGCAGCTGCAGTGCTCCACCCCCTGCTCCCCCCAGCCCATCTCCACGCAATGACATCACCATCTGCTTCAACCAAAAACCCCTACCAGCTCCACTGAACCCTTCAAGAAGCACAGTATCACAGCGCAGTGATGCTGACTATGAATAAAAAGCTCATTTCTCCACAAACAGGTGAAATGATCTTTTCCAACGAGAGTCACTGATGTGCATCTCGCATTGGTTAACCTATGCCCACCTATGGTTCCGTGTGAGCAGAGGCAGGGGGCAACGCCCGGCTGCACTTCGGTCTCGTGTCCCACAGTGCTCCTCACGGTTTGGTAGAATGCCACCCTGGTTCTGGAGAAGGAGGAGGGCCTGCAGTGAGGTCTGCTGGAAGAGCTGTGTCTGCAAGCCTGAGGAGCACCTAAACACCCTGGCACGTTTGTGAATGGCGGTCAGAAACTCGGGCTCAGTTTCCCAAATCTTCAGGCCTGTACACAGGTGTGGATTCTTACCACAAAGAGCTCCGTGTGCCAAATATGTGTCATTATCACTATTGCTGTGAAAATGATTTTACCCAATGAACTCACTTAAAGCAACTTCTGCCCATTTATACACTTTCCTTCGCTTACTTTGCTGAAGAAGTTTAGAGGAACCACCAAGCTTTGTGGCGCTACACTCTTATGCTTCTATGTCCTTAACCACTGCACCAACTGTTAGAGGGAATCACTCAAGCACTCATCCACAAAAGTGTGGGCAGAATTGCAGAAGTCCTTCTGGCTCCATACAATCCTGGCTGGATCATCTGTAAATAAATCCATGAACGCTCCCTCAGACCCCTTGCCGTCCCTTCCCATGGCCTGTTTGCCTGCTTTCTCATATGGTTATAGGTCGGCAATCATCTCCAGAAGTCACAAAGGGACTAGTGTACATCATACAATATGGAGCCTCATCGCAGAAGTGTGGCAGCAGAGGGCACAGTGCTTAAAAACACGGACATCCAAAACTGTCGGTTGCGGTCCCACTTCCTGCTGTTTTTGCACCTTCAAGCAAGACAAAAATGTCCGCCATGCAAAAGATTCACAATGCTGCTTCCAATGAGGATGATAATGCATTAATCAAGTACCGCACCAATCCCCTGCTGAGCAGCTGGCATGAAGCACAAGGAACGCACACAGACCAGTGAGTGCCCCTCTGTCTCTCCCAGCATGCATCACAGGGCTGGCAGCAGATCTAGGGTCACCTGTGCAGGACTGCGGCGGCAGAGCAGCAGCTACGCAGGAGAGGAGCGGCTGCACTGCGGTTCACAAAAGGCTTCCATTGACGTCAACCGGACCCCAGCAGGGAGTGAAGCGGGACGCAGGCGCATCAAAAGCTTCCTGTCCTTCATCGGGGCTGCAGTGCCGAGATGCGCCGACACTCAGCTTCCGCACACATATATTTACCTTCCCCCGATTCCACTTAAACATGACCTATTTTCAGAGCCAGCAACACAGTGGCTCATTAGGTGGAGATGAACTGTGTCTACACTGCATGCCAGGGAAGAACGCTGTGGAGACACGTAGTGCAGCAGAAATGCACCTCACCTCAGTCACGAAGCACACAGGTGCCCAAAGGGCCCACCTACTCAGGGGCATACCTTCCTGAAGACACGCCTCTTCAAGGGACACTCCTTCCCAAAGATATGTCTCTTCGAGGGACACACCTTCCTGAGAGACGCCTCTTCAGCAAAAATATGGTTGAACATTTCAGTGGTGACACAGCTGTGCCTCCTTGAAGCGCTCCTTCACACATCAAGAAGCACTGTTCTGTCACTGGTGGGTGGGGGCTGGGGGACCAAGATTCGTCTAAAAAAGAGGCCCGGAGTCTCACTTGCTGTACACACACTACAAGAGAGCACAATGGGAAAAGAAAAGTGTCCCGGGAAGCCATGCTGCAGTGCTTCATGAACAGAAAGTGTACTTTTATATTTCATGTACCGACACAGACCCGCGTCTCCCTCACCCTTGCAGGGGCACGTGCTGCCATGGAAACCGCCTCCAGCTGTTTTTCCCCTGCACATGACACACTTTTCCGGCACTGACTCCCTGATTTTTAAACAGCCCTCCCTCCCATCACCATCAAGGCAAATGGGTCGGACAAGTGGCAAAGCAGAGTGCGTCCGCAGGCTGTGCCGGGCAGCAGCCAGTCCACTCAGCCATAAATAATGCACGGGGCCGAGCTGAATAAAGAGCCTCTGGCAGACAAGGAGAAGAAAAGAGCAAAGCGATTCAAGCTGAGAGGGAGAGGTGGCTTCAAACAGACAGCCAGACAAACATTCTGCTGGTTAAGCCACAGCTTTCCGAACAACGACTGACCTACAACGTTCGGTTCGTACACTCAGCCGCTTAACCAGCTTGACAATCACTGAGGGTACAAGCATTTGAATCCAGGTCGTGCCTACTGCACGGTGATGATTCTAACCACTGTGCCACCTGGCTGTTGCTCATAGGAGCATAGGCTGTTGTTGTCAGGAAGGGGGCCAGATCCTGGAGCCTGAAACGTGATGGTGAAGCAAACTTCCTGTATCCCTCAGCACTTCCCAGCCTTCAAGAAGCATCTCAGTCGGATCTGTTTCACACCCATTTTTCTGCTGCTCTCCTGAAAGCTGCCCAGCGAGTGTGTCACCACCTGCTCTGAATATCCACTCATTTGCTACTTGAAAAGCACTTCTACAGGCAGCCACTTGAGGGATGTGAACCACAACACGGTGGTGTCAGGCACAGCGGCTGTGCTCATCATCCTGTGTTTCTGCTGTATGTGCATTTCTGTTTACTCTTTGCACTTTGGTGAACAATTCAGGAAAAACACACACATACATGTAACATGTAATTTAGGAAAAACACACACAGACGTGTAGCTGAACAGCTCAGCTCAGGCATTAGAAAGGGGGGGTCCACACACTTTAGGCCGTACGCTGTATTTCCAAAGTGTGTTCCAAAGTTACCTAACAGTAAGTCACTGTGAACACAGCAATAGTTCTGTTGAGTACCTGGCTGGTATAAACAGCGCTACAGAAGTCTAGGGTGTAAAACTGTGTGTTGTTACGTGCAAATTCCATCCGGCAGTGAAACAAATGTGAGCAAAGTTCCACTTGTTTGTGTGACTTTTCTGCTCCCCGTGTGACGTCAGTAAATTAGCATGACAACAGCAAGCTGCGGTGACTAACCGGCGGGCGCTATGAATAGACACGGCTCCTCAGTACCCTGGGCCCCTGTGACTTAATGCAACTGAGATTTATGAAGATGGAAGATAAACATGCCATTCGACATATAAATAAGCCTTTATGTAGTGAATCAAAGCGAATGACAAAGCCAGGTTATATTTGTCTTAAGCTGCTTCCCTAAATAGATGTGACTGAGGCGCCGAATCGATTGAGTGCTGGGATTTCTGCTGCACCGCACATTAATGGTCTCTGCATTAACAGCTTGAGTTATGAGTCAGTGTTTGACAGCCATCTGCTCCGTTTTGTGAGATGCAGTGGATGCGGTCACGGTCTCGCCTTTTGGGAACCGCAGCCTCGCTAACTCAGTGCTCCAAGCTGGATCAGTGCTGGGACTGGAAACTGGGCTTACTGGAGCACTGGCATGGTAGTCAGTAGGTGGCAAAGTGGTTCAACTATTGCCTTGCATTTACAAGATCTGGGTTTGAATTCTGAGACCTACCACAGTGTCTATGACCAAGGTACTTACCCTGAACTGGAACAGTAAAAATTACCCAGTGGTACACATGGGTAAATCAGTCTAAATAGTTTAGTGTACAAACCAGTACTGCGTGTTCCTTGGGGCAAAGGAAGAATAAACTAAATATAAAAATGCTGAGGTCCCATACACTTGGGAAACGTTGCTGACCTTGTTAGTGACCCCCCAGTTAGATGGAACAGCACTGATAAAAGAATCATCCGGAATCCCTTTAACTGAATCTCCAAGTCAACATCCAGCACACCAATGCCAACAGTCAGCTGTGTTTTGCTTGTTTCTGGGGTTCAACTCATGATAATTTCTTCATCAGGGTCCCAAAGCCAAGACAAGTGAGCGGTCTTGGTCTAAACAAGCAGTGCCCAGGGTGCATTGGGGCTCTGCACTGCAACTAGGAAGATGGGAAGATGCACTTAACCACAATATGTCCTGCAGGGTGGACATAGTGAATAGCAGCATCCTGGCAGGATATCCAAAGGGACAACTTGCACCAGGATGACATGATTTTCCCCACCACAGCCCCCCGGGGAGTCCAGAGAGGGCAGGGCACCTTTGGGGATCAGGGCTGGAGTCGTCTTTGCAGTTTGACCTTCACTGTCCCCTGATTTACGACCTCTCCTGTGTGAACTGCTGTGGCCTCCCGTGTGACTCAGGACAACTTAGAGGGTTCAAAAGCCATCAGCGACAACGTCCTGCGCGCACAAGGAGATTTACAAGCCCCCGTATCGGCGGCACAGTCTTTATTAAAACATAATCCCCTCCTTCTGAGCCCTGCTTTATTATTTTCAATTGCTGCTATTCTGTCTCTGGAAATGCCTTTACAGAGAAGATATTTTTGGTTGTCTTTAATAGCAAAAAAAGCTCATTTAAGCTCACAGACATGAGGGAGCCACACAAATATAACAGAGTCCTAACCCTTTATACATAAAAGCAGGGGGAAAGATGTTTTCACTGAACCTTTCGCTCTAAACCAAAATTAGCCCAAACAGCAACATGAAGATTATGGATCCCATGGTGACTTAAAGCAAAAACTGGGCAGAAAAAGTACAGAGCAAACAGATGCACACATCAAATGCACATCAGCAGTTTCACCCTGACATCTCTAACCTTACAGTGCAGGCCTGACGTCACCAACGCACCACTGTTAACCTGAAACCAGTGAGCCGGCTTTGCTAAACCAGCATCATTAACCTGACGTCCCTCACCTGAGGCTGCTGACCTGGTCGCGAATCTAATGTTGCTAACCTGATGCCACACTGACTTCAGTGAAGGCCCCCAAAGGCCTCCTGGGACCAATTCTCCCCACAGCTTTTGCCAAAAGCAGGAATCTAAAGGTAAGTTTAACATTTATACGTTTACACAGGTAGCTTTTAGAGGGTTTCAGGGTCCAACAGCAGTGTCTCCTCAGGGAAAAGAACAAATTGTGGGATTCCCAACTCCTGCCATAGTGTCTTTCACACTGACTTACATGTGTACACACCCTAAACTGATCCGGTAAAAGTAAAGGGCACATCGCTGTAAGCAGCTCAGTGCACAAACATCACACTGTAACAAGTCATGTGGAAAGGTTTCAGCTGAATAATAAAATAATTACAGAGATCTGCATCGGAGCTTGCAGTCCTGTGGAAACTTTGTGGACACAGGAGGTCCAGTCAGCAGTTTCTGCTCATCCCATGAGGGAGTTCCTGTGTGTTTGTGCTCCCGTCTCCTGGCTCCATGACGCAGCAGCTCATTACCACGGAGAGGTCCCGAAACAGGTGAGCCCCAATCCCCAGCCCCCCAGGTGCTCCCCACAGGCTGCCCGAGAGTTTCCTCCCATCAGCCACACGGGAACCCAGCAGGCTGCACCTACATCCCGCCCATGATGGAAACTGCTGACCTTCAGCCACAGGGGAACCTGGGAGGGTAACAGCCCCAGCGAACCGGCCTCTTTCTCATGGCTAGTGCTACGCTAGTGCACCAGCAATATGTGGAACTTTCGTGTTCATTTACACAACTTTGTAAAGCACGAAGAGCACAAACTTCAAAGTCAAAACAATAGCCAAAAATGACTTATTTCTGCACTGACATTTATTTTTTTGATGGGAACAGTGCTGACGAAAACGGCTGGAAAAAGGTTTAATGCGGCATTAGTGGGGTTAGGGTTGGCAGAGTGACTCCCACTTCCCTTGTTCTCCACTGAGCCCAGTTGAGAGGCTGCACACACATGACAAACGCAGGCCTGTTTTGAAAATATTTCTCCTATCCCACATTTGCAGTGCAAAGCCATTGGCAATCCTTTGAAAAACTGTAAGGGAATATGCTCCTGCCCACAGCCTGATTCTTCCTGGGTAGCCGTGTATGGTATTAGAGGACAACGTGTAAACAGGACATCCGTGCAGTCCTGCTGGGTTCCACGTGGATTCTATTCAACACACAAATATCGGCCTGGAGATGCAAGATCAGGGCCCAGCAGCAAACAGAGGAGAACAAATGCAACTGCCCCGCTCCATCAGCTCGGGGTGCTCTGTTCCGTGAAATCACCCCACTAGGCAAAGTCCTGTTGTGAGGGTATTAATTACCATCATTTGCTAGGGAAAAAGGTGAAATGATTCTAAACAAAAAATATGCCAAGTAGGCTCTCGCTGTTGCGTATCGATGGTGACCCTCGATTGAATTTGTGTGACGGCTGAACTTCCCAAGTAACCAACCGACTCTGCATATTGTGCTGAGCTGCTTTAATAGTTTTTCATTGTGTGGGGCCTCATGATGTACGGCAAGGGTTTACATTCATTTATTTAGCAGATGCTTTCCTCCAAAACAGCACTCAGCTGCTTACAGTGATTTTTCCTCTTACACGACTGCTGCAATTTATTACTGCAGCAACTCAGGATTTCACCAGCGCCTCCGCACCAGGAGCTCAGATGTGCACCTGGGTCTAAGCAGCAGCTCTAAGCACTAAACACCATGCCACCTGCTGGCCAACTGAAGCAACAAAGAGGTGGTGTGGGGCTCACGGACACAAACTGTTATTTGATCACTCATCTCCTTTGTGAGACAATCAGCTGTACAGTCATTCTCACTGTATGAATCCAGGGTAAAAACCTTGACCAGGGGAGCAACAACTGAAGGTGGGATTTGAACCAAAGTGCTTGAAATCATAAGACCAGGGTCCTAACTGCTACAGCAGCTGCTGCCGCTGACACTGTGTTCAGCAGGGGATTGGTTCCAATTCCACGAAGGTCCCTGCTGTCAAACACTTAAGAATAAATCTATGCTTGTGTAGATGTGCAGAATTCAATGTTACTTTAGACAAAAATATTGGCCAAGGAAAAACAGTTAAAGGTCTTAATTCAACAAAAGGAAAAAGTTAATGGGGGGGGCATGTTGTACTGAGTATGCAAATGTGTACAAGAGTGAGAGCAATGTGAGCTCATTACAAAAACCCAGCTAAGTAGCCAGAAGCATCTCAACCAAGTCGGGAATTTTCAGCACTGCTCTGAACCTCCTGCTTGCTCACTTAAAAATATTCATATCAAGAATACATCTTTTCTCTCCAGGCGTGTAGGGATTTCCCAGCTAAAAAGCATTTTGAAAAGGATTATATATGACGTTTGATTTTATCCATCTGTTCACAGCAACATGTAGCTGCAACAGAGCTTGGGATGTACCTGTTGCTCAGCTGCTATTGTCAAATTCCTGCTGGAAGCGGACTTCTGCAAGAAAAACTCAGCCTCACAATGGTACCGGGCATTCTGATGTAGAAAAACACTGAGAAACAAGAAGGTCACCAAACACAAAGCTTCAGTAGATCTGTGCCTGGCTTGGGAGCTGGGAATAGCCTCCTGGTTCATTTATTCATGCTTGCATGTGAAGAATAAATGTTCATAGCATGGGATCACTTCCTGGAAAGGCCAGGCGTTGAAACTGCAGGCCAAAACGGTGCAGTTACACCTCAGCACACTTGGCTGTGCTCAAGTTTCCTCTGCTTCTTCTGCAGCTGCACGGCTCTCATTTTGAAGCGATTAAAATGATGCAAATGAGTCGATGTTCGCTGAAGAAGCTCACATCATTCATGTGGTCCAAATGACAGGGCCATAACTATACAAGTGAACTTATAAACAGGTAAAATTAGCAAGCAAGGGGTAACGGGGGCTAAGAACTTAACACAGCCTGTTGAATCAGGGCACATTTCACTACATGGTATACCTTGTAACCATGTACGTGACAAATAAATTCTTTTGATCTTTGATCAGCCCCAGCTGAAGGAACCGCATCTGCTGACACTGACTTCACCCCTCCCAGCCATCAGAAGGCACACAAAGCCCAGGCTCAGCTCCATAAAAGAATGATGCCTTGCAAACTGAAGCAGAGCTGTTGCATAAATTTGTTCACGGTCAAGTTATCTTAACCAGAATGGGTGCATGTTGTCATATGACTGCCCCCCAGAGTGAACCCAAGGCACAAAGACCCTTAGGAATTTAAGAGGATGACTAGGAGGACTTCCAGCTTTTAGGATGATGCTGAGTTGCTTGAGCGCACCAACCTGAACCCACTTTAAAGCGCTGGCCTGTCCCACTAAGGCTCCACTGCTGCAGCTTGTCAACTGTCCAGTCTGGGCGCCAGTTAGCGCTCGTGGCATCGCTCCGGGCGTGAGTTGCTACAGCCGAGCATGATGGGAAATTGGGCATGTGTCACATCCGTTTTCCATTTCAGCCTTTAAAGAATCCAGCATTACAGCTCCCAGGCCTGATCTGTCCCATACAAGCAACAATTAGCCCAAGTCCAGCAAAACATCCCTCCTGTTGGACTCTGCTTCAAAGAAATAAACCACTGGAATGAGCCTTTCTCAGTCGGGCTCATTCAGTGCCACCACTTTGCATTCTGGGAGAAATAAGCACCCAGGTCCTTTGCAAAGTGGGAAGCTGGGTGCACTGCAGCACTGCCTGAGGCCACAGTGGATGGCAACGCTGTCACTAGATTATTACAGGGTGCCAACTCACAAAACGGGCTGTGCATCCCCGCATTAAAAATTTCTGCTCATTGATTCATGTATTTTATAAAAATGCGGTCAAACAAATCTGCTCAAACGCAGGTGTACCTCAGCACTCAGCGATTTTACACCGGAGGAATGAGAAACAGAGGGCATCTCAGAACCTCTGGAGCAAATCGGTGGAGCTGTGAGCACACGCAAGGTCTCACCTTTCTGTAGGTCACAGCTGAAACTGAAAGAATGGAAGGCAGTTTGGGCACAGAAACAAGACAGAGAAAGATGCTGGCGGGGAATTCGTGCTCTTTGATTTGGTCCTAATGATGCTGGCGCCACGGTAGCGCAGCAAGGCTCAGCTCTGGGCCTACAATCTCAGCAAAGGAAAACCCCCCCGAAAAGTACCAAACCCCCAAGCAGCCCCTGCAGCCCCAACAAAATAAACCAAAATGAGTTCATGTTTTCAAGAAGATCAGGGCGTTGGCAGCCGGGCTCTTTGTGTCAACAGAGTGCTTCAACATCAACTGCACAGTTAATCCTGTGGACCTTTATTGCCTGACAGCCTCCTTCACACTTCCACGGACATAAATCAGAGACCCTTTTCTCTTAAATAAGCAACGATCACATCGCCTCTTCTCCCTGGATTGAGAAGACAGCTGCACGCGCGCACACACATACACAGGCAGTTACAAAATGACAGTTTTCAATATGATGGTTTTCCTGCACACGTGGGTCAGTGAGCCAAGTCCAAGCTTATGCAAGCAGGAGCTTTCAGGGCTGTTGATCCAGCTTGGTGACGTAATGGTGTGTCGCTGGCCAGTGGAGCCGGATCGCATTTCTCGCGGAGACAGAAGCGATCTTTTCGTTTAGAGCTGAGCTGATGAACAAGACATGGAGCAGCATGACAGAAAACATCTATTTGCACCTCAGTACGTTTTTCCCAACGCACTTGTTACACAGGTTTGTCACTCTAATCCAGACCCTTCTGATCATGACAGTTCTGACTGTTACGCCACCTGCTGCCCCCAGAAAAGGTGGAGTGCAGAAGAAGAGGGACATCGGCGGGCAGACGCACATAACAGCCTTGAAGGGGTTCTGACAGAAAAGCTCACACTGAACACACGAAAACCCCTCAGGCTGGGCCAGTTTGGTGAGGAGTCACCTCTGTATTACCTTCACATACCTGAGCAGTGCAGCCCACTCTGCAGCATCACCTGGGTACCATGCTGGTTTCCAGCTGCTTTCAAAGCTGTGTAAGCACTCAGCGTTTCAAGGGTTTAAGCACACCAACATGTACACAAAAGCACAAAATGCTGCCATTTGGACTAATTATTCTTGCATTAATTTCCATTAATATGGCTGGGAGTCTGTTTGAAAAACTGCTGCAGTTTAACTCACGTTTTCTTTACTTCTGGCTCAGAAGGCCACACTGTAGTTCCTGCCGCCCGTTCATGCTGGCCAGATACCCCACTTAATGGAGCATCACATTACTGAGATTTGGCCTCAGCTAATTGCCTTAAACGTGCTCTGGGCCCACAGCGGGGCAGCCCTGGGGAAGAGGGGGTTCACCAGGGGAAACCACAGCTTCCGGCAAGAAAACAAAACACTCTGATAAAGCTGAAGGCACGCCAAGAGAGCAGGTTATGCAAGCGGAGAGAAACCAAAGCCTGGTCCATTCAGCCTCCCAGACTGTCAGGAAGCATCTGGCCACTTTGCTGAGAACACGAGCCAGCAAGAGATACCCAGAGATTAGATATTTTCACTTTGCAATGAGTTTTGTTTTTTGCTTTGTGTATTCTTCCATCTCAAGAAAGACGTCATCGGGACTGCACTTCTACAGAGTGCTTTTGTGGCCCTGTGGAGCGAAAATGTTTTTCCATTCAAACCAGCTTGTTTTGCCAAATGTTGCTATTTTTGTTTGAACGGCCCAAAGTGGCTTTCTGAACACCTTCATCACCCAACCGTAGCAAAAACTGCTCCAGTAGTAAGAAAAAGAGTTCCATGGGATTACTGCAGTCGCGCTTGCTTCTTCTCAGCCTTCACTTACCGTGCCTACAGGTTTGCACACTAGGCCACTTCCAGTGTTTCACCAATTTATGGCACTGGGTTGTTTTTACCACATCAGTTCAGCATGAGAAACTTGTTCAAAGGAGCTATGGCGGGAGTGGGATTCAAACCCAAGACCCTCACACTCACAGGGCAACGGTCCTAGAACACATTAAAAGCTGCCAGTTCACCTGATAAAGCACTGTGTGGGTGAGGGAGGGGTTTAGCGTTCTCCCTCTATGCAAACAAACACATCTGAGCTGTGCGACAAATTACAAAACTTCTAGAGGATCTGGACACCCTTGCAGAACTTATTGGGCATTGCTATGCAGTCTCACCTGTGAAACACAGCAGCCTTTTGTCCTTCTGTCCCTTCCATGTATGTGCATGCATTTTCGATGTCTAGGCAGTGTTTGTTGCTGCATTCCACTGACCAAGCGCTTTTCACAAAATCCAGCAAACACACACATGCATCACACATCAATTCCAAATCCATTCATTAGTCCAATTCTACTCCTGAGAGCCCAAGCTTAGGCACGAGTGCCCCATGGCTCAGGTCTGCAGGCTGTTTAGCACATAACAGCATCTGAAACACAGAAATGTCCCAAGAAGGTCTTGAGAAGCAAAAGCTGTGGGGTGAAAGCGGACGGGAGCAAGGACTCAGGCTTGAGGAACATCTGAGGGCCACAGCCACTGCACTTACAGTAAATTCCATTCCACCCCACTGAGCCCCAGAGGGGGCAATTTTCCATGCTGCCCACCACGGCCAACTATTATTAGCAGAGCAACAACCCCATTTGCCTGCACTGGGATCTGATTCATCACTTTAGGTTTTGGGTGAGGTTCAGCTATCAGATTTTATTACATTGATTTCTGCTTGGTAGCCAGAGCAGTGCTCCTCACCACTGTGCTGCACGGCAGGGACTGCAAGTGAGCCCGAAAGCCTCATTTAGACACAAAGGAGCGGCGCTTCATCCCATGTGGTGATATGATGATGGTCAGCCAAGCTGCTCCCCGTCAGTCTGCCTCTGTTTATTCCGGAATTTCAGCCTTCTTATTTCTCTGAGTCACTTCTTTTCTTCCAAATACAAATTCAGCTCAGGACCACTAATCAGCACTCTTTTATGTCGGTGTGGGGCTCAGATCAGTTCTTTCTCCAGCGTTTTGGTTATTCTCCTCATGTCTATGACCTTTGACTCTTTTGCTTTAAACTACAATGTGTTATTCTTTTGAAATTGTTTATCATACATTTTACAGACATACAGTACAAAACTGGCAGCAACGATGCTGTTTAGGCTCCAGACCACCATGACTGGGCTTAGGATTAAGCAGTTAATGAAAATGGACAGACAGATGGAGGAAAATTTGTTTTTTTCAATGACATGTGAAGATGGAAAATACAAGTGAAATAATGGCAGTGAAGAAAGCCTGTGAAAAGCAGCAGCCGGGTGCTGTTAAATGTGGGTACAATTCACTACAGCAACTCAAAATGGACACAAACAAACTTCCCAAGGAACCGTGGCCGTGCCATCAGGTGCTCAGCAAGGGAAGGTGGAGGATGGGGGGCTACACAGTTATGCGGCTCCTGGACAACTTGCATGAGCACAGACATATCTACTGTGGACAGGAGGGGCTGAAACGTTTTCCAGACATGCAGCCAATCCACGGGAGTTGGGTGCGAGAGGTCAGCTCTCTTTTCATCAGCCTGCTCCATGCTGCGAGACGGAACTCAACGCCCATTCAGTCTAAAAGTTTTGTCAAGCAACTACATTTCTTGAACTATCAGTGTGAAAATCACAAGTACTGTGTCCACTTCCCCAGAATCCCTATGTTGCACAAATAAGATCTGCATCACACATGAACTTTTGGTGGATGGAGGAGCTGACCAGCCAGCACAGGCATTTGTCCCTATGTCCAACTAACTGGGGGTGGTGGAAATGGCACCATTGCATATTTGTGTTATAATGTGGAGGATTCGTGTGCGGTCTGAACATTTCTGGTCAAACAATTTATGACAGTTTTCCTGCACACGTGGGTCAGTGAGCAGCTGCCCTTAAGTTACGGGTACAGAATCATTTTCAGGATTCTTTGGTTCTCTGTTGTGCCTTAGAGATACGAAGGGCAGTGAATCAGGCTGGAGGACGAATCTGCTGTGATGAACAATACTGATGTTGATAAAATAAGTTCACAATTTATGGAGCAACTACATTGAAACTAAATCTGTGCTAATCTCCCATCTGCCCAAGTAAACTGCCCTCCATATTTCGCTCAGTATTAACACAGCAGAAAAATGCCGCCATGCCAACAAACTGCCCCCTTGGGTAAATGCCAGTTGTTCTTTGGTTCACACCAGTGTCAGAACTGTTCTGCATTGTTACTATTTTGTCAATATTTTTATATACATATGAGCGAGATCAATACCCCCCCCCCTCGCAGAAACAAAACGAATACAATACCTTCCCCTCCCGTTCCTCAAAAACAGACTGATCCACATTGCAGGCAAAGAGGGAGGCAGGCAGGTCATTGAAGTCGGTAATATGCTGGAGGCCATCGCTCAGGGAAGGATCCATGACGGAGTTCTGCAGGACAAGCACCTCCTCGCTCCCCAGCAGGTGGAAACGCTGGTAGAATGTTGAGCTTCTCATGTTGAGGAACAAATGCTCTCCTTTCATGGCTGAAAATCAAGAGGGAAACGGTACTTAAAGGCATCCTCAGGAACTTCAGGGGTGATGAGAGGCCTAAGTCATAAACCTGTCTGGTTATGAAGGCCCTGGCTTATGAGCTAGCAGTCCTCCAGTCGGGTGATCCTGAAAACACAGACCTGCATCAGCAGGTTAACATTGTCAGAGAGCAGGTGAGGAACCTGGGTGGCAGCCGTGAAGCCAACTTACAGAAAGGTAAAACGGCAAAGTTCACAATCAACAGCCGCCTCCTGGCAGCAAACGCTGCCAGATTTCGCTTCCATTGTTTGGCAAGAAGTTAGCTGACGTCCATCAGTAGGGTGCAGTGCCGGTCCAGTTCTAGTAGCAGGCAGTCATGTGTTTAAATGTGGCCTGGGAATCTGCTGAAAGTGCGGTATCACTGGCCCACAACCTGAGTGACTTGTCAACTGGAAGCCTACACAATTCAGTAAAAGCCTCTGTTGTAAAAATATCTCTTAAGATAATAAAAATATGCAGCAACAAACAACAGAAATAAATAGCCCACGAATGCCTTCTGGCCTTCCTTTCCTTTCAAAAGTTTCATAGCTCAAAAACAAGGCTTGCCTCCTTCTCTGTCCCATCTGAAGCATGAAGTCTGCCCCAAACCTCCCCAGCGAGGATGAATTCTATCACAGCAATCAGCCTGACAGGCCGTGACCCCCGCCAGGACATCAGAGCCACACACACACACACACACACACACACACACACACACACACACACACACACACACCTAGTTAGCAGACCTGCCTAGATTGTTCCCACCCAGGCGTAAAATGCAGCAAAAATAGGGTTACTGAGAAGCACAGCTCACTGAGCACCTGACTGAACTACAACAGCCCACCCAGCCAATTTCATTCCTTCTGTGCCCCACTGCACTGTGTGGAACCAGCAGGCCACACGCAAATTACTGACCACAGCAGTGAGACGAGGCCTTCAGGACAGCAATCAGCACCATGACAGAACCATGTAACACGGTAATGTACAGTATCTGTACAACTGACTTTATCTGGCTATTAACTCTTCCCTCAGAGCAACAGATCTCAACGACAGAGAAAAGTGCTCAGGGGGAGCTGTAAAAACAGAGCCTTCTCTACATTTTTAACACAGTCGACCACAGGACCTCCAGAACGTTGCTCCTACCTTGTGGTGCCTGCAAGCCATAGTGTGAATGACAGCAGTTGGGTGATTAGCAGATCTCAGCACTGCGGGTCCCAAAATCCCACAGGAACTTGGATTTCCAGAGAAGAGAAGACATCCCATTACTATCCTAACACCAACTGTGTCCTCAGTGGGTGAAGACCACCCTTTGCTATCCTAAAGATACCACAGAGGGCCAGGAAAGCAAACAGATGGATGTTGGGTCAAGGCAGAAAACTCATAAGAAGAGCAAACAAAGAGCATGAAGTTATCACACTTCAGAACTGTTTCGCTAAGATGATGGTGAAGCTTAGAAAAGATGGAGGAGAGAGAAGGACCACCAGCAGCCAGATGGAAAGACGGGGACATGAACACCTCCGCATGAGCACCTGCCCCCACACAGGGGCAGGGCCAAGCACAAGGGCGTTGCCCCAGTGACCTTGGTGGGAATGCAGTCAGTGTGAAAAATGTTCCACAGGTCCTGTCCGGTGGTCCAGTTCTGGTTCCACCAGAGGTAAGGTGCATGCTGAAGGTGAGCAAGATCCAATATGCACAAACTGACACCTGTCATTTGGGCTGAAAGTAAGGAAGTCAAGAAGCCAAACAGGTGATGCGACAAGAAACGCTGAACTGTCGCGCTGTCACCAGGCGGGCTGATTTACAGTGACTGTCACCTGGGCCCGATTTAACGCAAGAAATCAGTTCAAAGTGCTTCCTGTTTCAGCGAATCTCAATGCATCAGTACGCTTTGATATAAAATGTAAAAAAAGTGCTGTCGTAATTCTGCATAAAACAATAAACTTTAAGGACGTCAGTAAGTTCGCCCCAGTCAAAGTGTTTATTTCACTCTGTGTTGTCGCGTTGCGCGTATTTATTCCGTGTGACTCAAGTTGTTAGCTTGTGTGTCTTTGCGGGAGTCGTACCTGTGCAGGCGCTCTTCCTCTCCGCTCCTCTGCCTCTCAGCCTCGCTTTGTTTTTGTGAATGAGCCGCGCGCGCGCACTCCGCGAGCTGTGACTCACGAGCGCTCCCTCCCCTCCGTTTCCTGGCGACCACCGCGGCAGTGTGTGTGTGTGTGTGTGTGTGTGTGTGTGTGTGTGTGTGTGTGTGTGTGTGTGTGTGTGTGTGTGTGTGTGTGTCGGGGGGGTCCCAGCAAGGTGAGTCAGCGCTGCCGCGAGCGGGAGGCAAGTGAAGTTTGGCGCGCGCACTCGTCACAGCCCGTGACGTACGATGTCGTGAAGGACAGCATGACAGTATCGATTATCAGCAGCGACGGTGACAGTGACATCGCCGTGTCGCTGTAGCTTCTTACTCTAGCAAGACCAGATCCAGTGACGATTTAAACTAATGACAGAAAGACGGAGCACGGAACCTTGCAGAAATATTCAGACCTTTGATCAAATCTAAGCCTGCGATGCTTTCATGTAGCTTTTAACGCAAATGATCATTTCTTTCAATGCGTTTTGCGACGACCTCAGCTGATATTTTTGCAAGGCTGTGCACAGCAATGAAGCTTAACAGCAGCAGCGTTTACCCGCGTCCACGGGAGCGCGAGGCGGCGGTTCCCTTCCCCGGATGTGACGCTAGCGGTTACATTTCGTATTCTGTAGAAACACATGGTTTATTCACCTTTAAAATAAGTCAAATAAGAATTATATGGATTTACACGTAGTGTACAACTACACTCCAAGAACATGGACCAGGAAGCTTCTTCCACAAATTCCGGACTGCTGTAACGTTTAGGCACACAGCATTGCACAGTAAAACACCTACTGTACCTTCCTGAGAGCCTCTGTACTACGTTTTCATAGTAAATGAAGACAGAGAAAAGCCTGCGAAAGTGGAAGAAGAATTGAAGCCCTCAGACAACACGACTCTTCCTAGAAGGACAAATGCAAGAAGGTTGTTTCTTGCTGGGTTTGTGTCTACAAGACTAGATGAAAAAGCCACTGAAGGGCAGAATTCTGCTTTTTCAGAGTTGGCCTGGTGAGAAAAACACTGCCACTGCATCTTCAGCTCAGTCGAGCACTGAGGGTGTCAAGGCGTAGGGATCCGTTGAGGGGCGTCGCTGTGGAAACTCTGTTAATGCTGCCAAGCACAGGAGAACAGGCGCTGCCGCTGCTCTCTTACACTCAGAAGGTAGGCAGCTTAGTTGTTGGGGCCACTTCCTTACAGCCTGAAGGTCCTTGGATTGAGTCCCACCTCCTGCTCCATGGTGCTTACCCTGAGTTGCTAGCGTAAAAATTACCCAGCTGGACAAATGGAGTCATCACTATAGCGCTCTCATTCTAACAGTGCAAGTCCTCGTAGACAAAGTTGTCTTTTAGGTAAAGACATCTCATTGGCATGTGTCATAATAATTTCATCAAAATTCTTTGCTAAAACTTTTTTATTTCCTCCCAACAAACAACACAGCACAGCACAAACAGCAAAGCGCAACCCGGCCAACTGCAGCCACATCTTCTCTCTGCAAATCCACCTTTGTCCCCACAGACAGTGCGGGTGTCCCTATCGGCGAGTGTAGCGGACGCGACAGGGCCTGCTGGGCTGCGGGGTTCCCACCAGGTGCAGGAAGCTCTGTGGACACAGCAGACAGAGTCACTGAGACACCGGCCCTTGAAATGCACTTTTACCTGGGACACCTGCTGTGTTCTCATGTGCTTTGTTTATTTATTGTCCAACCTTCATGAAATAAACTACATTTGAATTTACTTGTAGTGTCAATTAATTCTCATGCATCTTCAAGGTACAACAGCAATACTTTTTAGCTGCTATATGCTGTTTTGATACTGATCAATGAGAAGTAAGCTGTGGGCTTTAGCATCATGTATATCCAGACATGCATTTAGATCAGAGTCCACAAAAAAGATGTGAACAGGAAGCATGGAAAAACAGCTGAGTTATGAATTTTTAAAGGGACAAAATTTTTGTAGCTTTTTTAAAAGCACGTTTTCATAAGTAAAAAATTTCTGTTTGTAACAGTGCAAACACGGATCGTATTTACCTACTGAGCACCTAAACAGAACAGAAGTTTATGCTTGCCTTAGTTCAACTCATGTCCATGATGTATACAGCTTGCGCTTGGTCTCAAGTGTCAGTAACAAATAACTTTGCACATGATTATGGCTTGAGTCAATCATAAACTTTGTATCTTCCTTTTCAACAACGTCAGTCGACATCTCTCCGCTTTTATTGACTGCAGCTCAGCAGGAAATGGGATGTAGTTATGAACAAAATGAGTTACAAACAGACATTCTCCTTTAAATAAAGTGACCGGTGTACTCAACTGACACAAAAAACTGTACAGGATAAACATGTTGCTTATGCGGAGCAGACACGCTAAATGGAAACAAACGGCTTTAATACAAGCACTTCTGTGGTTCATGGGTCAAAGCGTTTCCTCTTACTGGGCTGGGCAGGGGGTCCAGCAGCAAGACCTCATACTTGTAGAGCAGAAGGGACACAAACATGTGAATCTCCATTAAGGCGTACCACCTGCAACAACAAAGGAGAAACAGACAGGAAGCAGAGAAGAAACAGACCCCCCAGGTGGCCTCTGCAGAGATAAATGATATCACCGTGGCAACAAAAAAGGCTGCCAGCTCTGAACAAGCCCAGAAACACAAACATGTCGTTCCGCATTTCCCTTGGAGACATTGGAATCCACAGAGACAGACTCAAACCACAAACCCTGTGTACACACGCATATGTACGTATACACACACACACACACACACACACACACACACACACACAGAAAATGCAGGATTGAAGAATCTTAGAGTAGCCACCAGGTAGAGCTGTGGTTAAGAAATTTCGCTCATTGATCATCATTCAACGAGTTAAAATCCTGGAAGAGGAGGTTCTTGTACATTTAATCAAAATTTAATCTGTATGTTTCTGTTTTTAAGCAATTTAAAGGCAAGCAAAAGAATTCAGAATTTTAATAAACGGTGTCCAGCATTACAGAGTCATTCAGGTGTGCAAGAATGAGGCAAAGCCATTCCCTGGGATAAAAATGCACAAGACGGCAGATTTGTTTTCTACAGCACAAAGCAAAATGTTTGCCTGACCTTCCTGGGCACTGGTAGCGGCCTCCTCCAAACGCCACAAAGCCGTCCAAGAAGACATTCTTTTCTAAATCTGAAGTCTCCCACCGATCCTGTGGGAAGAAAAGTTGCATTGGACAAACCGAACTTTGTGCTGAAGACAGAACACAGCTGTCCCATCCCCTGCGGCCCCATCCCCTGCGCCGGGGACAATGGTGCTTGGAAGCACCCATTGAGCCCAAGAGTCATTTTCTACTTTGTGCAGAGCCCTGCACCTCTCAGCTTGGCAGCCACCTGCCCACCTTTCTTGCTGCGTTGTGGACTTGCAACTATGCAAACATTAAACGTCCCACACAAACAAACCTGTTGTTCCACGCTGAGTTGTGGTGGGGAGGCAGCTGATGAAGTGGGGCTACCAGAACCAGGAGCACTGCGATGCAGCAGATGCAGTGGCAGGTATTCCGTTTGTTAAATATTTGACTTTGTGGCCAAAACACATCTTCTCAAAAGGGTCCTTGTGGTGCCACCAAGGGAAGGGGGTGATAAGAGGAGAACCAGAAACCCCCGATAAGGAACCTGGGGACCCCTGTTGCTCCATCCGGATACAGCGCAATGAACCGTTAACTGACCAACTGACCGAGCACAAGGGGGTCATCATTTCGCACGTCTGAGTTGCTTTTGACAAAAGCAGTCCTGTCAAAATCTCTGTGGGATCCAGCGGGAAGATAAATGGGGGAGGTGATTATGGGCCTCCCATCAAAACCCTCCCCATTTTATTTGCCACACGTCAGAGCACCACATGGGGCCAGGCTGGGTCAGGCCTGCAATCGGGTTGGAAAGAAGGTGCCAAATGTACATCATTCATCACACGGGTCAAATTTGTCTTCTGGAACGTCTAATCCAGCCATAGAGTCCAATCCATGCTGCTTAATTTGCATAAGCAAGACACCGCAGAGTAATTCCAGGGGAGGACATTTCATGCATGGAAAGCAAATGAGGACACGGGGGCAACAAGTTGGTGGGGAGCTGCTGTGGCAGCTGTACTCCACCCAGCCCAGGAGCTCCCGTTCTGAGACAGCCCAAGTGGGCTGGCACAATGTAGGCATTTACACTCATTTTTCTGTCCTGCATTTACCAGATGCTTTTCTCCAAAGTCAAGTGCAGCTCAGAATAAACAAAACCATATCAAAAACAGATGAAGAACTTCAGACACAGCACAGGATTACTTGCCTGATACCACCATGCTGCTGCCTCACATCACTCAGGTAGCTTATAGGTAGTGTATAGAAGTGAAAATTCATAAATGAGTCTGAAAGAGGTGGGTTTGAGACCCTTCTTGAATGGCATGAGGGATTGAGCAACTCTGAGGAACAGAGGGAATTCATCCAACCACATCAGGGTCAAAGCTGAGAACCTTTAAGCATTTCACTTTGGACCCCTTTGAGTGGGGCAACCGAATGACCAAAGGTGGAGGAACAGAATACAATATTTTCTGAGCTCTGTTTGTTGCAGGCGAGGCAAAGATTTTGGGTCGCAGCCCATTTGTATTAAGCACACAGTGTGACAAAGAGCCAGAATTTCAAACACCAATCTGTGTTGCTCATGAAGCCCTTTCACACCTCAGTTCCAAGTGCTGGGTTTAAAGTACAGTTTTTCATGGGAGGCACGGTGAACTCACAGGCTGGAACTGCTCCGGGTCAGGGAAGAACCGCGGATTCCGATGGGCCCAGTAAGGGGACAGCATTAGAAGGTCGCCTTGTGGGATAACATAACCCTGAAAGAGACCACCAGGCTCAAAGAATCCTGCCCCCAAATGACAGGTGTCAGCATCACAGGTGTCAATCGTCTGTCAATAAGGAAGGTTCACTGTACCACTTACGAGACACTGAGTTCTGCCAGTTCTTAAATGCCCTCCAACCACCCATCATGTTAATGGTTTGTTTCTAGTGAACTCAGGTGACCCTAGATGGTGTACCTGTATCTGGAGTGGCCGGACAACCCGGCGGGTAATCGATCCTGGGGATCGTAGTCGGATGGCCTCCATGATGCACCACTTGATGTAGGGCATCTGGTTGAGCTTGTCAGCCACCACACACATCTTGTTCCTACCTGCCACACACACACACACACACACACACACACACACACAGAGTTTGGATTCATGTTAGGTAACATAAAGGGTGTAAATATGAGTAATACTACAGGTTTCTTTATTTCTCTACAGTGACAGCAGCTTCTTATTGTAAAGATTTAGTTTAACCCTTCAAAAAATTCAACCTTGACATCAACCTTTAAAGCTTGTACAGCATTCTGTTGTGTATTGTGCAAAATTTGCTGACCTCTACTGGATATCTGAGGAAGTTCAGGTTGCCCACAAGTCCATGTTGTTGTTGTTATTATTATTATTATTATTATTATTATTATTATTATTATTATTATTTAGTAGTAGTAGTATTCTGTTTTATGTCCGATGACATTGCCAAACAGACTTATAAAGTTACTGCTACTTGCAATGACTTACCCATTTATACAACACCTATTCAGAGTTACTGAATTCACTGAATTCTGCAGAAGTAGTGGGACTGAACCCCAGGACTTTCAGCTTGGAGGCAATGTCTCCAATCTCTAGATCACCTGCTGGTACTACACACACTATCACTTGCAGATACAGAAGCATCACCTCATCTCGTCCACTTAATGACTTTCAACACTTTGGAGTGAAATTTTACAGTGAAACATAAAAATTCATTTGCAAACTTAGCATGGTCATTTTTCACAATTATGCGGTCGTGACTGCTGAAGAACGGTGAAAGGAGTGCAGAAATGAAGACTGCTTGAGGGAAGCCATCTCTCCACCTTGGTCTTGAAGGGCCGCATTGATTTGGTCCATGGCTGTGCAGTATACTGACGGGTTGGAAAGAATGAAGGCGACTGTCCAGAAAGTTATCTAAGACGAGAAGCGGCAGTGTGCGTTATTACTCAGAGTTTAAGAGGCGGCAGTGCTGTTCCTAGACTGAGGCTCAATCTCAGCATCAACCATAAACATCTGTGGTCATTCCACTCACTCAACCTTAAAAACAAAAAAGTCTTCAACTAAATTTTGAAAAACATTAATATTTCTAACACCACAACCATTTCAAAAGTTTTCCTGAAAAATGTTCACGTTGTAAATGTATGCAGGTTTAACCTATGATCAAATTCATCTATAGTTTGTTTACACTACCCAAAAACAACCACAAGGTTAATGTGAAATAATTCATAAGTAATGTTAAAACATCTCAATCCACTTCAAACATTAAAAAATATTTTAAGTTAAACTGCAATGTCTGAGCACATCTCCCTCTTTGTTGTTACATTTGTTCAAATGATTTCACAGTTACATAAAGTTTGATTTTCCTATCAAGAAGTAAAATTCTGTCCTTGTGTTTTCATTCACTTAAAATGTTATTGTTTCCTTTGTAATCCCTACAGTGCTGGACTCTCATTCCTGTAACAGAATCTTAACTGTGAAATAAAATGATTCACGTTTATAAAGACCTTCAAGGGCCTCAGGTTATGATAGCAAAGTTGCTGCTAAGTCATCCTGGCTGCCACCACCGTGAGCCAAATCTGCAGCCTTCTTCTGACTGTGGCACGCTGTTCTCTAAGGGTTGAGTGTAAAGTTCATGGGGTTGACCCACACACGCATAAGTTCAACAAAGCACAAAGCTAAGCGTTCATTTGCAGTGGCATCTGCAAGTGGTGGGCACTGACGTTTTGGGACTTACAGGTATGGCGTTGGCCAGAGAGGCCCACAGCATGAGGACACCATAGTTGGGCTGAAATTCATCTGTTATCAAGGCCATGAGGTGATGCAACAGCGTCTGAAACATTAACACTGGGCCTCACACTTGTCATCACAACAGCTTACAACCATTGGCAGATCTTAGCATTTTGCAGGAACTTGGCTCATTTAAGCACACGAGGGTGACTCTGCCTTGAGGCTTCAAGTGCGTCTCCTTGTCTGCTGTGCTGGCAATTTAGCTTTCTGACGCACTTAAGGTGCCAAGAGCCACAGGGAAATTCCTCTAAAGGCCAGCAGAGGATTTAGGTGCAGCAGAGGGATGGACTTTGACCCTGGACTGACCTTGGTGTCGGGTTCGCTGTTCTTTGCTCTGCAGATCATGTTGCCCAGGAGGGAGAGAAGGCAGTGCTTCGACTTTTCCCACTTCCTGAACAAACAAACAGTCAGAGCTATGCTCACAGGCAAGCAGACATGTAGCATTCAGCCCTTCAGCCATATCATTACTATTTATTACTATCTGCTCATTTATTTGAAACTTTTCAGAGTTGCAGAGGACAGTGAAAGGGGAGGCATGTGGCTGAGAGTGGTGTGTTGTCCCTGTGAGTAACAGCCAGTTGGCAAACTGTGTAGCTTTGGTGTTACTTTTCAGGGAAAGCACCTCATTCCAGTGCTATAAAACTGACAATGGATCAGCAGGTAGACAAACTCGGACACGTGCTCCCTCGCTCGGTCATGCACACACCCAAGCTCACCTGAGAAAGATACCGGGCAGCTGGGACCCGTACTCAAAGCCCTCATCGTAAACACGGAAGACATCCATAAAAAGCTGAAGTTCGGCAGGCCCGTCAGGAGCATTGCACTTGCCCAGGAGGTTGCTCATCACAGCCGGGTACATGGCACCCCTGCCAGCCAAGAGGTGGGGTTTGGTCAGAGTTAGAGACTCCAACTGGCAATGTGGGGGTTAAGGAGGGACCCGCATGTCTGTGATCACAACGTGGCTCGCAGATTGACCTAAACCACTACAGTGAACTGGTTTGAGGGCCACATATGTAAAAATCAACTGTAAGTGGTACATTGTGGTAAACTGAATGTTGCTTTTCTAAACAGAGGACACAAGTACACTGTTGTGCATACAAGACAAACCATGAAATTCCCTTTACTAAGTTGTAGTCTTCAGAGTTGAGCAAAATGTGCATCCTGAGCCCTTTTGGTTATTTGTTGTGAGGGACCTACAAGGATGCAAGGGCCACACCACATTTGCTGCCTGTCCTTGTTTCCAGTGTTTGCACTTCTGTTTCAACTTTTACTCCATGATTCGTGTGTGCAATCTTGAGGTCTCATCTAAATTTTTATAGTGTATCTGTATTATTGTTACACAATGCTGTACGTTATTAATGAAATTTCTCTTGTTTATTATAAGGCCCATCGGAATCCACAGTTCTTCCCTGACCTGGAGCAGTTCCGGCCTGTGACATTCCCATGACTCTGACCCCTGAAGTTACCTGACCAGTGCATTCAGGTCTCTGGAACCCTCAGTCCCTAGGAACTCCAGGTAGTGATTGAACTCTTCACATAGAGGGCCAGCGAGCTGGGCCAGGTTAGTGTGAGACAGCCGGCCTTTGACCAGAGAGTGACATGCAGCGTGGAACCTGTGGAAACTCTCCTTGCTTATAGAGGCTGCAGGGCAACAGACGAAAAACAGCATCAGGTCACTTGCCTCAACACCACAATCCTAACACTATAATGGCAAGAACTGCTCAGATGTTTAAACCAAACCAAAGCTGTAAATTTTTTTATGTGGTTACATCATTTCATATCATAAAGATTTTTTTTCCATTTATATTCTTTTTTTCATATGTACACAAGTCAAATGAATAGTCTGAGGAAACTTTTTCCATAAGGATTTCTGCAAAGGGCAATAGTTGAAAATGTACTTGGAATGTACCGACAGCTGAGTTACAAATTTTCAAAAATATAAACATTTTAAAGCTTATTTCCACTTTCAGTCCTTCCCTTCATCAATTTTCTTTATTGTGGAATGGACACAACCTGCAATTACCCACCCACCCAACCAGTTGATGGCAATAAAGGACCCAAATGCCACAGGAATGTGTGACAGCAGTGTTTCAAATCACTTCAGTGGCATTTACTGTTTACAAATTGTGGACAGACCTCTGGTCCCAGTTGTGTTTGTGAGTTGAAGAGGTGGCACAAGCTAAGTTGTTGCATAGTAGAACTAAATAGCTACCGTTTGGATACATTTGAAGGCTTCTGTGACTGTAGCATGGGGCTGTGTTACACTTCAGAGCCACCAAGGACAGTGGCTGTCATTTCCTGCCATCTTGTGAAAACCAAGGCCCTCTGTAAGCAGCACAGACATACTGTAAATAAGAGGAAAGTTTTCTGCTGTCCCACAACCAAATGGTGCTCTTCAAAGGATGTGTCCTCCTGCCCCAGGACTCCTGCCTTGTTTCATCAGCACTTAAAAGGATGTCTGGCCTCTGCGCAGAGCATTACCTGTGTGGCGAACGGGTTCCTGTACAGCCTGCTCAAAATCCACATCTCTGGATGTGAAAAATGTATGAAAGTCTTCGTGCAGGGTCACAAAGGTCAATCGCTTCCCAGCAGCAAACACAGTGAAGACGGCTCCATACTGACAGATTAAAAAAAAGTTAGGAGTTATCATCACACCGGAGAGGAGGGGATGTGTGGACGTTCCCTAAGATAAGGTGATGTTCACCAGCTGAGGCCAAACAAAGCTGTGGCAGAAATGTTAGCACGACAAAGTAATAATAAGAGCGGTGTAACAAAGCACTTTTTTACAGAACACTGACCGGAAATTCAGTCAAGCAGCACCCTCATCCAGCAAAAAATAACTCTGGGCACAGAAGCTACCAGACACCCCCATAAGGAAACTTAGCAAACACACAAGGATCCCAGCAGAGTCACTGTGGTGAAGATCAGGGATAATGTGGTAACCCAAAGTGAAATGAACATTTGGAAGAATAAGCACTCGGTGTGCACCATCTTCATCCAAACCACAGCACAGAGTTTGAAGCCTCCTTGCTGTTGTCACTCTCTTGCTACTGTTTTACAGCACATTTAGGCTCCTCATTTTATGCAGAACAGCAAGAATGGATGAGGACAATAAAGTGCGTGGAGGGATGAATGCATGCAGAACAGCAAGAATGGATGAGGACAGTAAAGTGCATGGAGGGATGAATGCATGTAGGAATGACTGAAGAGTTTGGCGGCTCTAAAGATACATTTAAAAAGAGTGCAAGCGCAGGAAAAGGCGATTTATTTTCTTCACCTTTTCTCTGGCTCGCGCAATGAAATCCAAAGGAGCTTTTCCGAACTCATAAGCCGCACCGAACCACGGAATCCATCCTTTAATGCAAGGAGGGAACTTCGGCTTCCTTTGCATAAACAGCAGATACACAGAAGTCAGCACTGAAAAGACAGAAAACAAAAGTATTACGAGACCCATTGCAGCAAAATGGAGCCAGCGAACAAGTGCAGAATTTGCAGGGCCTGGGTAAGACTTTCGGCTGAGGATGACAGCTGATGCGAGCTCATCCAATCAGGAAAAAGTGAGGCGTGAATTTTTCCAATCAGGAC
The DNA here is from genome assembly GCA_018136845.1 of Heterotis niloticus. Lineage (NCBI taxonomy): Eukaryota > Metazoa > Chordata > Actinopteri > Osteoglossiformes > Osteoglossidae > Heterotis > Heterotis niloticus. The sequence continues at coordinate 17,536,044 of CM030895.1, forward strand.
ACAAGTAGTGGGCTGAGCCAAAAACCAAGCGTAGGGGGTTTTAGCGTTACAAATTGCGAATGCGCTTTGGGAAATGTAGTTTATATTCCCGCTATTACCTACGTTTTTACGCATTTGCCGAGTTAGTGAAAACTACATACAGTGACTTCCGGATTAAGTTTTTTTTTTTTTTTTTTTTTTTAAATATTTATTAATAACGCCGAACTCTGACCGATGGACTCCGGTTCGAAATGTGACCGCTGGCTGCACTCTGCTGGGTTAGCGTCCAGTGGGACACCGGTCCGAACTCGTGGGATTCGGGAATGGGTTTTGTTCCAGAAGGAAAGTCGCCCGTTTCGGTGCGGTGGCCGCGCGTAACAAAATTCGCGGTGTCCGCGTGCGCCGCCGTAGCGGCTGAAATAGGTAGAACTGTGTAGAAGTCGCCAAAAAACGTTTTGTAAAATCACGGGTGGCTCGTAGGGGTGATGCGCTCTTTGGGAATAATCTTTTTCGCCTACTGTGGGTATTAAAATCGAAAATAACAAAATTAACATAATTCGGTTAAGTGTTATAATTTGGGCATAATTCTTAGAATTTATTAATTCAAATGTGAAAGTGTTTTAATCTCTGCTGATTTCATGTCATGCAATTGTATTCCGCCCTTTGCTGCATTTTAAATTAATGTTTAAATGCGGGCGATCCGTAGATTTATTTTCATTTTTTGAGATCGGCTAAATAAAATGTAGCGCGTAAAACAGAATTTCCCATACAGATTTCCACGGTAATGTTTCATTTCCCATTAACCTGAGCCTTTATCCCCGTTGAGACTCATTTTGTCTGTGCAGTGCTGCACCTTTGCAATGAGTGCAGGTGACAGCGTGTTGCTTAGCTGAAGGCCCTGGGAAACTGCCCATAAATTGTGGACGTTCACAGAAACGTTTTCCCCGTCCCCTTTGTTCAAGGCAACTTGCTAGATGGCCCACTTTTCCATGATTTACCAATTTCTACAGCAGCACGTTCTTACCATTGTGAAATTCAAAGCTGCGCTCAACCTGCTTACCCTGAGGAGTCAGTACCCTGCTGGTAAAACTTGTGACCCTTTCACTGCACCCAGTGACCTACCCTTTGGACCTGACCAAAACCAGGCTGCAGATCCAGGGCCAAGTGGCCCAGGGGGGCACCAGCAGACAAGCCTATCGAGGGACGGTGCGCACGGCCCTGGGCGTCCTGCGTGAGGAGGGTCCTCTGGGACTGTGGCGGGGGGCCACACCTGCCATATACAGACATATAGGTGCAGTATCTGGGTGGTCCTGCTTTTGGGGGTCATTTTCAAGGAGGGGGCGTCATGTTTCACTGTTAGAGGTCACGGGAAATTGTTGCCTCAAATGCTTTTTAATGTTATTTTGAAATGCATTGACAGATTTTTTTTGTTTCAAATCTGCTCCTTTTTACTGCTGTTATTGCATAAAAATAGTATTTATAATAATTACATTTATGTTTGAAAGGGGAAGTGTTTGTCACATGATCTGTATTTATACACAAGTTTTATTTCTAATATATCGCAAACAGAACCTAAACACTCCTTTGTATGTCTTATTATTTATGCATTTTTCTGATGCTCTTCTACAAGGGTACTATAGTGGTAGTGGGGATTCAAACTTGAACCCCTTGACTGTATGGTGCAAATACTGTAATGGCTGTAACCACTACAGCACCTGCTGCTCTTATGGTTCAAGAAGTACAAACATGATGCTGAAAAGCTTCCTCACATCCCCCAGTGTACTCTGGCGTGAGGATGGTGGCCTACGAGCAGCTCCGGGACTCTGTGCTGGGCAGGAGGGAGGACACCAGTTTCCCACTGTGGTGAGAGAGCAGCCAGTTGGCTACCTATATCACTCGCAGCCAAAATGAGCACCTGCACCACCGGATCGAATGAGTTGGGAGACCAGAGTGCACAAGCAGTTGTAAGCAGGCCCCCTGATGAGCCCTCCTAGCCTCTAAACATGTCTGCTGCTGAGCCAGCAGATGATGCAGTGGCCGTCATCTTGCACTCAAAGGACAGGCAGTGAGGTTGTTGTTGCTGCTGCAGGCACTGAGCCTGAATTATTGCACTAAGTTACCCTGCTGTATAAATGGGCAAACCATTGTAAGGAGCTTGGTTCACAAACCTCACTTTGTAAATTATCTTGAAGAAAGGTGCTGCATAAATTATTTGGAACAAGTTTATATCTCACACCACTGCACTCCCCACAGGAAAGCGATGGTGGGGGGCATGCTGGCGGGGGCACTTGGCCAATTCATTGCAAGCCCCACAGACCTGGTGAAGGTGCAGATGCAGATGGAGGGACGGCGCTGGTTGGAAGGAAAACCCCCACGGTGAGCGGCCTTCTCTGTCCCTCTGGCACGTGGCTCAGCCGCTCAGCCTGTATGTGGCACCACCCCTGATGCAGACTTTGCCTCCGCCCTGTGTGTGTGGCAGAGTGAAGGGTGTGCACCACGCCTTTGCGAAGATCGTGTCTGAGGGTGGAGTTCGAGCGCTTTGGACAGGATGGGTGCCCAATGTGCAGAGGGCTGCCTTGGTCAATTTAGGAGGTGCGCAAAAACAACTTTTTCTTAACATAAGCATGTGTGCTGCCATTGTCATGACAGCAGCAGGAGAACCACAGCGGTGGCAGCTTTTGTTCTTCACACAGATCTTGCCACATATGACTCGGCAAAGCACTTTTTACTGAGGAAAACCACGCTGCAGGACAACATCCTTTGTCATGGTCTGGCAAGGTGCGCATTTCCTTCATGGACCTATGAGCTCCTGACAGTTTCTGACTTGTTGTTCTTTATTTCATTTGGATTTTGAATGCTTTTTCGTGCAGGGCCAGATACCCGTTTGCATCAGATGTTGCGGGACAAGGTGTTGCCTCACATTTTAACACCCATTTTCTTTGCTTAGCACCTGTTCGGGTCTTGTAGCGGCGATCATGGGGACTCCAGCTGACGTCATTAAAACCAGGATCATGAACCAGCCCACGGATGCCAATGGCAGGTCAGTGCCTTGGGATCAAAAAACACTTACCTTTGGACTGTGAAAGAAGAGACCAGAGTACCTGTAGGAGCCATGCAATCACAGGGAGAACATGCAGCCTTTGTACAAACCAGGCTGGATCTGAACCCACAGCCCGTGTTTCTGGGAAGCACCGTGCTGCCCTCAATATAATACAAATAATTTAAACCATTTACACATTCTATGCATTCCACACAGCATTTGATGTTCAGAGGGCCATGCAAACTTTTTTGAGCTGAAAGAAATTATGATATATTCCTGTGTTTGAAAATGAATAAACAATTTATATAATGATTCATTTGTCCTTAACTAGTTATGAAATAATAAGTTGCTTTGCTTCCAGGTGGTGTTGAATGTTGGTGTTGGTGGTGATAAACACTGGTGTGTGTGTGTGCACCTGCAGAGGTGTGCTGTACAGGTCCTCCTGGGACTGCCTGGTGCAGTCGGTCAGAGGAGAAGGCTTCATGTCTCTCTACAAAGGATTCCTTCCTACCTGGATGAGGATGGTAAGCTCACATTCTTGCTTTCTGTCTGAGCTGTGTGGAAGCACCACAGACTGATTTTTTTCCTTCCTTCCATCTGTGCCTCTGCACCAGGCCCCCTGGTCCATGACCTTCTGGCTGACATTCGAGCAGATCCGGCGGGCATTGGGCATCTCTTCCTTTTAATTGTCGGCCACATGAGACTTGAGTTCCACTGGACCTGACACCCAGGGGAGCAGCAGACAACACGTTGCATGTTCCTCGTCCACCGTGTCAGCTTTACGTCTCCCCCGAAAAGCACGAGCCATGAAGGACTGACAGATTCACCACCCTCACATTTCTCATGGGGTTCTCACTGTAGCTCCTCACTGAGTGGATTAAGCGCAGCCTCGTCTAATGCACATGTACGTTGATTTGAGTACAGTTAAGACTGGAATTCTGTGCATAACTCAGTTTTTAAGTTCGATCACTACAGGTGCTGGTCATAAAATTAGAATATCATGACAAAGTTGATTTATTTCAGTAATTCCATTCAAAAAGTGAAACTTGTATATTAGATTCATTTATTCATTACACACAGACTGATCTATTTCAAATGTTTATTTTTTAATTTTGATGATTATAACTGACAACTAATGAAAGTCCCAAATTCAGTATCTCGGAAAATTTGAATATTGTGAAAAGGTTCAATATTGAAGACTCCTGGTGCCACACTCTAATCAGCTAATGAACTCAAAACACCTGCAAAAGCCTTTAAATGGTCTCTCAGTCTAGTTCTGTAGGCTACACAATCATGGGCAAGACTGCTGACTTGACAGTTGTCCAAAAGATGATCATTGACACCTTGCACAAGGAGGGCAAGACACAAAAGGTCATTGCTAAAGAGACTGGCTGTTCACAGAGCTCTGTGTCCAAGCACATTAATAGAGAGGCGAAGGGAAGGACAAGATGTGGTAGAAAAAAAGTGTACAAGCAATAGGAATAACCGCACCCTGGAGAGGGTTGTGAAACAAAACCCATTCAAAACTGTGGGGGAGCTTCACAAAGAGTGGACTGCAGCTGGAGTCAGTGCTTCAAGAACCACCACGCACAGACGTATGCAAGACATGGGTTTCAGCTGTCGCATTCCTTGTGTCAAGCCACTCTTGAACAAGAGACAGCGTCAGAAGCGTCTCGCCTGGGCTAAAGACAAAAAGGACTGGACTGCTGCTGAGTGGTCAAAAGTTATGTTTTCTGATGAAAGTAAATTTTGCATTTCCTTTGGAAATCAAGGTCCCAGAGTCTGGAGGGAGAGAGGAGAGGCACAGAATCCATGTTGCTTGAGGTCCAGTGTAAAGTTTCCACAGTCAGTGATGGTTTGGGGTGCCATGTCATCTGCTGGTGTTGGTCCATTGTGTTTTCTGAGGTCCAAGGTCAACACAGCCGCCTACCAGGAAGTTTTAGAGCACTTCATGCTTCCTGCTGCCGACGAACTTTATGGAGATGCAGATTTCATTTTCCAACAGGACCTGGCACCTGCACACAGTGCCAAAGCTACCAGTACCTGGTTTAAGGACCATGGTATCCCTGTTCTTGATTGGCCAGCAAACTCGCCTGACCTTAACCCCATAGAAAATCTATGGGGTATTGTGAAGAGGAAGATGCAATACGCCATACCCAACAATTCAGAAGAGTTGAAGGCCACTATCAGAGCAACGTGGGCTCCCATAACACCTGAGCAGTGCCACAGACTGATCGACTCCATGCCACGCCGCATTGCTGCAGTAATCCAGGCCAAAGGAGCCCCAACTAAATATTGAGTGCTGTACATGCTCATACTTTTCATGTTCATACCTTTCAGTTGGCCAACATTTCTAAAAAAAATTTTTTTTTTTTTTACATTGGTCTTAATTGATATTCTAATTTTCCAAGATACTGAATTTGGGACTTTCATTAGTTGTCAGTTATAATCATCAAAATTAAAAGAAATAAACATTTGAAATAGATCAGTCTGTGTGTAATGAATGAATGAATCTAATATACAAGTTTCACTTTTTGAATGGAATTACTGAAATCAACTTTGTCATGATATTCTAATTTTATGACCAGCACCTGTACATCACAGTCAGTGAAAACAGTACAGATCTCCTCTATTTAATGTGTTCATTTATGTAAAAAACATCTCGAAGGTCCCACCTGCTCAAAAATAAGGCCTTGGTCTCTAACATCATGTTCAGTGTGCGGAGTTCCCTCTGCATACCACGTGCCATAGGAGTGCAGTAGAGAGCAGCATCAGGGAAACACACAAAGAAGCATTTGGCTTTAAGTGCCGACTGCTCTTCAAATTGGCAAGTGGGTTCATTGAAGAAACATAGTGTTTGTCAGCATCTGGTTACTTTCAATTTACCTGTACAGTTAAAAAGTGTAATGAACATGTACATCCATTTAGTCTCAAAAGTCAGTCTTGTAGCTGCCATAAATTAGAAATGTACAAAATGAAATGTGTCCTGCTGTAAAACTGCCCCTTCCAAACAGCTCCACTACACTTCTGTTCCAACTGCTTATTTCATAGTGCCACATGGAAATAGAGATCTTTTTCAGTCTACATACAAATTTTAATAGAAAGATTTAGAAAACAAAAATAAATCAAGAAATAATTGTGTCTTTTAAAATTTTACAATTGTTTCTAACTGGAGATGCCAGTATGTTTGGCGACCAAGGATACAGAAGAGCAATTTGACTTCTCTAGGAGTTCTTGAAGTTCATGTGAACTGGATGCCTGTGTGCCTCGGTCCTTAAAAAACAATAACTTATTTTTAATCGTAGTCTCTTTCTCGATCTCACACAAACAACACTGTTCGAGGCCCTTCATCAGCACAGATCAGTCCACTCACACCGGGACGCCGTAAAGGTGATTCTGCAAGGGGCACAACATTTGCGCCTTGACGCAAACAAGTAGCGCATTTGCCCAAGTACATTAATCCTTGTCACTGCTAAGAATGTTGTCGCATTTTCCTTTCCTTGTTCCTAAGGACTAAGATTAATCGGACTACACAGAGAAAAGAAAGTCGAAAAAATAGTCGCTCGCACACCGTTCTCACACCTGAGCCGGATCTAAAGCGGAAATCGTGACGTAACCGGAAGTCGTTTTGCAACAATGCGGAAATAAAGTTGTTACGTCATTTTGTAGGCTCGGTAATTGTGTCGGGCAGTAATGGCCGACTGCGCAAGGACCCTGGTGCAGTACGTGGTGGTCCGCGGGGACCTGGTGCGCTCCATGGGGTGGCCCTTAGGCGCAGTCATCGCGCAGTGTTGCCACGCGGCCACCGCCGTGATCCACCTATACTACAGCGACCCGGACACGCAGAAGTACCTGGCCGAGCTGGACACCATGCACAAAGTGGTGCTGGAGGTACCGCGGGGGGTCCAGGCTACAGGGAGCCGCCTTGCAGCGCACCGCACCCAGGGGTTTTAGTTACGTTTTATACACTTTTGCTTTTTTCGTGCAAATAAAAAAAACCTCAGGCACCGGATCAGCGCCAGTCATCAGCTGAGTGAACAACAGTGGTGCCGATACAGGTTGATACACAGACTGAAGGGATCACAAGAGCATCAGAATTATTCTTATAGTGAGGACAATGGTTTTAAAACTTGCTGCATTTAAGGACAAAAGCTCATGACCTCAAGGTTGTGCGTTCCAATCCTACTTTAATATGGATCAGACAGTGCTTTAAAACAATGAGCCCAGGAGCAGAATGACCTATGCAGTTCCTTCTCCTTCAGGCTCCAGATGAAGCATCTCTCACCACCCTGTCAGAGACACTGCGTGACAAGGGGATGGATCACAAGCTGTGGGTGGAGCAGCCTGAGAACTTCCCCACCTGCCTGGCTTTGAAGCCCTACCCCAAGGAGAAGGTGCATCCCCACTTGCGCAAGTTCAGGCTATTCAAGTGAAGTGAGGGAAAGGAATCCACGTGGGCTGTAGGAGAGCAGGTGTCACTGCGGGTCCCTCCTTGACAGGGCTCATTCTGCAGGGGTATTTGTGTTTCCCGCCAGTCTCCTGCTGAAGCAGCTGCCCACCGAAAGGACGACGGGAGATGCTGTGGCACAGACCCTGGGAGCAGTCATGTGTGCCGAGGACTCTCTGATTAAGATCATTTAAGGTCTTTCTGTATCTGTAACACAATAAAGATGTAAGAACATGTGTTTAAACTTCTGTGTCTTGTGTTGACCCTGCAAGTGTGTGGAATGATTTTAAAACGTCCCCTAGAGGTAAATTAAGTCAGCACAGCTTAGAAGCTGCTCAGGTAAGAAGTTATAAGTGATGGGGATAACTGCCTGTACAGCATGTGTCCTGATGCAGACCTGTTACCTGTACAAGGGTCAACACAAGTTACTGGGATAAACAGGAAAAGGTTTAAGAAGTGTTAGAAAAACCCTGCTGATCTTTAATGGTCATTTTATTGCAGTGCGTTGCATTGTCACATTCGTGGATGTTCAAGAGATTTCTTAATTGTCGTTTCCTTCCAGGTCAGCACTGTGAGCTGATCTGATCCTACTGTGACTGTGTCCTCTATGGAAATGCAGTGGTGGCAGAGAGGTGGGCTTGGGGTCTGAGCATGAACTCGTTGTGTCCCTGCTTCTGTGATCTGTAGCCACAGCAGTGGAGCCCTTGGCTGTCGGGCACAGTCACTGATTGTCTGCCTTATAGCTGTAAGGTAGGAAACATGCAAAGTTCTCGTACAAAATTTGCACTGAAACATCTCACACAGCTTCATGGTGCCTTTACTCAACAATACTCAATTGTAACATACAAAACTGGACAAAGTGAGTAAAATGTAATATATATATACATACATACATACATACATGTGTATATATATATGTATAGATTTATTTATATTAATTTTACAAGAAAAAATGGAACCTTGTTTCAAGAGATTGCTGCCATTCTAACTGGCAGTTTACAGTTTAAATTACCAAAACCACAACTGGTATAAATAAGGCAGCACGTACAATACTTGACAAGCATTTGTTTCTCCAGATAGTCAGGGGAAAACTACCTGTGTTATTAGGTGTGTGATTTTCAATGGAAAAAAAATGACACCAATTCAGCATAGCTATACAGCAAGCAGTAACATAAAAAAGAAAAAAGTAAATCAGGAGGGTAACACCAAATGTGTGATTTCTCAAAATGAACAGGAAAATAAAACTTATTACAAATTGTATAATACAGATGTTACAGAAGCAGCAGACCATGACAGTGATTTTTTTCATAACAGTTTAAAAAAAGGAATGTTTTCAAATATTATTGAATAATAATGTAAGCACTCTGAGACGAATGGAGCGAAGGCCAGATTAGATCACCTGAAAGGGGAAGCTTTAATGTGGATTTATTTCACAGAAAAATATATAACAGGTGCCTCCCTCTGTGAAACAGGACATCAGCCATCTTTTACACAGCCTGAGAATTCTTTCTGATCTTTTTAAAGCATTTTGTACATTTAATTACATTCTGGGGATATTTTTTTCAGGTGCAGTATCAGTCAGATTTATATGCACACACTTGTTGCAATGGCATCTTTCCTTTTTACTTTTCAAATATATAAAGTGCAAAAACTATACTGTATTTCCTGTAAATGCTTGGAATATTTAAATTTCAGTAAAAAATGTATGTAAAATACAGCATACTCCTTTTACAAAGGCTAATGTAAGAAATTTTACATTTAAACAAGAAAATTTTAATCAAAACTGTAAAGGATCGGCCCTCTATATGCAGAAAATATGTACAAGAGGTACCTAAAATTTGGTATAAAGTATTCAGCTAAATAAATTCAAATGTTTAAGAACAATCTGAATCAGCCTCATTTCACATTTAACACAATTTCAAACATCAAATGATGTAATAATTTCAGTAAAAAAACTAAACACAATTTTGTCAATTTGTAGTTCCAAAAAAGGTTAACTGCCAAGAGCACGTAGTATACTAAAATATTAGTATATATTAAAATACTTAATTTTGATTCCTATCAGACTTTGAGCGCTTGGATGTGTAAATCAGTCTGTTTTAGGGTTTTAAAGGTTAAAGGTGCATAGCTTTCTGCTGGAGTCTCTGTTGTACGTCCCTGTCAGTAGCAATTGTGCTGGTACGGTTACCTTCACAGCACTGTCACTGCTGCCAGGGGATTATTTGGAACTGGGAAACTGCAAATAGCAGAAAAAAAAAATGTTGTGTGTGTGTGTGTGTGTGTGTGTGTGTGTGTGTATATATATATATATATACATACAGTATGTATATACACACACACACCCAAATATATATATATACACACACACACACACACACACACACACAAAATACTAGAGATCAGGAAGTCACTTATACAACAATACCAAGATTACGGCAGATAGTGCCATACATTAAAAGTCAAGAAAATAAATTTACTCACTGCTTACACAACACTGCTATTTTTTTCTTTTTTACTTTTTTAAAACTTTGAATGTTTTATTTTGTATTTAATAAACTGAGACTTGCATATTACACAATATTTAACATTTTTAAGCTTTGGTCATTACATATAAGCACGCAATAGCGCCTTCACCAGGTGGACTGCACTTTGTGGACAGTGATGAAAATTAAAGTTGTACTGGTGCAGCGGTCGTCAAAAGTCACCCTGGGAACACTGGGCACTTCTCTTGAAAGCAAGGTTCCATTTTCTCATATTTGTTTAAACTTTTGACAACATAGACAAATTAAATAATATGGCCTTTTTTAAATTAACCCGTACAAAAGCCAGTCCACGCTGCTTCTCTCTCACTTTAAATCACATTCAGCAGTCGCTAAACCATTCTCTCGCAAATAGAGTAAATCTTAACCCCCACGGGTAATGTGCAGGCATCTAATGAGGAAAAGTAAAATCAGGACTTCCTTGTTTTCCATTAAAAACAATACATACAGTATTAATCACATATCCATACACACACTCTCCCAGTCATATACGAAAAAAAAATCTGGAAGCAAGTGACAGAAACCTTTGAATTATCATGGATTCAGAAGAAATTCTTATGTGAATCATTTCATGCCCATTTTTTTTATTTTAAATATTTTACCCAAATTGTAGGCTCTGGTCTACATGTTTCCACAAATAATGTATTTGGTTCAGATATACAAGGCTATTATACACTGTAATTTGTACTGTATTTACACACAATAAATGGCAACTAAACACTAAAAATATGTGGCACAGTTCCAGAGAAGGGTTTTCTGATCAGTAAAGCATATTTATGATGAAAACATTTCTACTCTGACAACAGCTGCATACAGTCACTAAAGACCTCCAAGTGTTATGTATTTGAATTTAAGAATTACAGTATTTTGAAATAGACCATTGCTCCCAAACCAGTCACGTCTGCTGTATATGAATTGCTTCCATATTTTTTTGCAATGTGTAAGTTTATTTATGGATACACGTGTCTTCCTAATGTCCTCGTACTCCTCCAATGCAGTCTACTGCTTTTATATTTCTTAGTTTTAAAAAATAAAATGAACAGAAACAGAAGATAAGTGAGCTGATATTTTACAGTGCAGTAAAAAGATCCAAATCCACCAGACTGCACTTGAAATATTTGACCATCCCCATAACTTCATTTCAGTTGCACAGGGACAGGGGAAGAGTGCAAACACTTGTGTTGTACACACATCACAACTCATACAGGTCCGACACAAGGAAGTGATTATGGTATGCAATGTAGCACTAGGAAACAGACAAAAGTTTCAAAACAAACAGGAAGATTTTATCAAATACAGGGAAAAAAAAGTTGGAGGTGGCAATTGAAAAAAAATCTCCATTAGTGACATTGTGTTCTGAAATTTATAAAAACCTACTGAAGTGCAGCAGACTACAATGAAAATGAGTACGAAGAACTGAAGCCACTGTATGTACAACTATCAGCCCCCCGCCCCGCCCCGCCCCGCCACACACACACACACACACACACACACACACACACACACACACACACCATATGAACTGTACACATAGTGAATTACAAATTGTTTGACGATGTCCAAAAATGAAAATGAGAGGAGGGTAGTGCGAGGGTCGACCATCTTGGATGACCGTCCTCTAATCCTTCTTTGCAGCGATGGCCCGGTCAGACCACGCCCCTTTGTGACAAATCTTGTATATACACAGTGAAACCTCTGAGGAAACAGGCTATTTGGACCATATAATTCTCTTTTTAAAGCATTTCATTAGTCTGAGTTACTCTGATACCCAGAAAGAAGCCAGGAAAAAAGTAATTAGACTTGCAATTTCATTCCTGTAATCCAACCGATCGCATCTACCTGTGCCAAATCTTCATGATGCTGTTATTGCTTGTTAGTAGCCTCTTCTTGTCACAATGCCGGTACTCTGCAGGTGTTGCGCTTGTCTCCGTGTTTCTGTAGCAGTATAGTGTTATGTCAGCATTCGACAGAGGTTAGCGCTTATTGACAGTGTCTGACTGGGCAACAGTAGTTAGAAAAGCAGCCAATGCCGTAGTGTGAGGCCAGCGAAGCGACCGATGAAAGCGACCGTCTTCATTGTCTTATTGAGAGTTTGAAAACACAACCTCAAATTTCAAAACATCTGTACAAGCACACCCCTTTCCAATTTAGACCACTAATGTAAAAATCAACATCTAAAGCAGAACATGTTTATCATACAACCTAGTTAGTTCAAAGTTCTGTTGTTATATATGGGACTGTAACAGCTAGTGCTGGACAGTGAAAGAGCAAAGCCAGGCTGATGCAGTTTAAAACATTCAAACTGTTTTTAAACAATCTTCTCCTTTGCATGTTACAACAAATGGGGATTGCATTTTCACACAGCACAACATTTTCCTGAAGATGGAGTCTTCCAGATAAAATCAAACAGCAACCGGATTCCAATTCTTGACTTGAATGGCAAGAAAAATCCTGCTTTAAACCCAAAATGTGTATTTTGCCAGTTTGCTGCTGTAAGAAACGGTGAATGACATTTCAAAATAATAGTAGAAAGAGTTGGCGCATCTCAGTCCCGTTTGTCCGTACTATACAATACTCTCAGCCTGCGTAGCACACATGGCAAACACTGATAGGCCAAAGACCCAAGTGGCTCATATTCACAGCTGCTAAAAAAATATTTGTGTAGCACAGTTTTTAGTCTACAATCTGTATCATCTCCCTTCAGGAAAACCTCAGGGCTGACAGTGTGCTGCACTACAGTCTCCCATCCTGGCCTTTCTTGTTCTAAATAATAAAAACATAAAAGCAAAACAAGAACAATAAAACACAAAATGGGAAAGTCCTCCCACCAGGCACTGCTGTGGAGAGCCAGTCAGAGACAGATCCAGCTGAAACTGAGCTTTCCTCATGAAAAAGGGCAGCGTTCCAGAACGCTGGCCCTAAAAGAGTCATTTCGTCACACTGGGAGAGGACCCGACCTGGGATCACAACCGGGACCTCAGTCAGCCCTTGGCCTCCCTTTGCTGTCCATGAAGCTCAGCTACTGACTTGTCAAATGTGCTCATTGAGCAAATCTTGGGTCCTCAAACTTAGTGAATCTGTGACTTGTGACTTCTAGAATAAGAAACCAGGAATGAGTGCTCCACCGTACAGCCCCAGTTGTTCCGTGATCCTCTAACACAAACCCTGCCCCTTCAGTCTTCCCCAACAAAAAATATTACCACTTCTTCAGAACCCATTCTGCTGAAAATCAGAATGAAAAATGTAAAAATATAAATATCTCACTGTGGAGCACTGCCCCCTATGGTGTAGAGTTCATTCAGTTAGGAGCTGCTGAAGGAGGCTTTTTTGCTGCGACTGGGCACTTGGGGTAACAGTAGCCCCTTTCTGTGAGGCCATTGGGCCTGGCTGGTTCAGATAGGAGTCGCTGCCAACCAAGTTGACGGTGCACTGGACATCGGCAAACACCTGCACCTGTTGTACCTGCAAGGGATCACAGGAACATGTTTCAAAGCCCAGCCTTTGCTGCATTAAAATTACATTTTCAATGCTAGTTACAAAACTGAATCAGCTTAGTTTATGTACCGTTGATAGGTGACTCTCTTCACTGTACAAAGGTCTGCATTAACCATATAGTGCAAGTAGAATTAATTTACCAGCAGAAATAAGCTACAGAAACTAGTCAAGAGAAACAAATGCCACCTCCATTGTAATGGACCCTTTGCAGGTCAAACTTGTTGTAAAAAGCCTTGGCTAAGGAAAACAGTAAAGGTGCTTTGTGTAAAGCTCTTATCTGATTTCCTTACCTCACAAACAAAATGATCTTAAGTGAACATTTTAAACAACTGGGCCCTTGACTGTTAATCAAAAGGTCTTTGATTCAAGTATTGCTGTTTTATTGTACAGAGAACTTTACTCTTTCAATACACATATCGAACTGCATAACACACTATTGAAAAATGTATTGTTTAAGCTGTTCTGACCAAAACTTCCTTAGCACCAAAATAATAATTTATTAGTTTAAAAACATAGTAATCAGTCTGCTGTCTTCACATTTCAACTTTATTGTGATGAAGTACACGAGGAGCACTGACCTGATCATTGCACATGGAGCTCATGTTCCCCAGGTTACTGCTGCTCATGCCGACAGACGGACCCATGGGAGTCATAGAGCCCACCCCATTGGATCCTCCCGCCATTGACACTGTGATGCTCATATTGTTGTATACACCTTGCTGGCCAAAGGCCTGGGGTGGGGTTTGTCCTGACTGGTTGTAAATGCTGGGAACCAAAAAAAAAAATAAAAATAATAAATAAATAAATAAATAAATAAATAAATAAAAACCTCAGTTTTTCACCCATTTCATTTTTTAACATTCTCTATTTGGTTTTATTGGCAATACTTATATAATCCTTATGCAGCCAAATTAAAGAACCACATCAGTCTGGAAACATTTATTCTAACCATATTAACAGAATGCAGTTCAGAATGAAGTCCTGTTTCTGTCAGTACTACCAAAATACACTGGTCCCTCAGTTTATTAGGATCAAGTTCATCATATACAATTCTATCCTTTAGGAATTTGTCTAGGTATTTCCTTGCATGGTAAAAAAAAATCATACATTACAGTTCAAATAATGCAATGTATACATGTTTGTTGGGATTAGAAGTCCATTTATAGCTCCAGTTGTTCTTAAGCCCAAAGCCATTCTATACCATTAATTTACAATGAATGGAAAAAGTTTGCCTTAATACATACAACTTGATTTATTTACTGGTTACTGTAAAATATTTTATACTGTTTCTATTTTCTTCCATTCTTCCATCAACATTAAAACTAATTCAAAATTCATGAAAAAATATATCCATTGTAAGAACAACTAATCCTGACAGTAAATCAATTCATCCAATAAGTATGTTCAGTGTTGATCAGCTTCTAGTCACTTTCAACTTTTCATCTAAACAGTCAAAATATTAATAAGTTTCGTATTAAACACACAGTGCCAATAAAAGAGCTCGGATTATAAAGGGGATCCCATTACCCATCTAACCTTGTACCCCATCCTAACCCCCACGGCAATCCTACAGCCAACCCACAGCACACCTACCTAGCCGCCACACCATGGCTAACATATCAAAACTAGCACCAACTAACTATAAATCCAAACACAGCGTGGCGCAGCAGTAATACAGACATCCCTGACAGACATACAGACACTGGAAGGGATGTATCCGAATAAAGGTGACGCCATATACCTATGCTGTTTCGGTATCATTTAATGACAACTAACAGCTAGGGTGCTGAAACACCTCTTACTTTCAGAAATATCAGAAAAATAATAAGTTCAAAAATCCAATTAAATAGCAAATAATGTTGAATTTATTTGTACATTCAAAAACTAATAACTCTAACATTTGTAACATGAGGAGCCAATGTACCTGTTGTTTCCTATGCCACCTTGTTGCCAGGTCTTCATGTCAGGTGACTGGTAACCTGGAGGTGGTTGTGTTTGCTGGAGCAGAGGACTCTGGGAGGTAGATATCTGTGGTGAGAGCAGCGGGCTGGTGGGACTCAGGGCTGGAGCAAAAGGTGCCTCCCCCTGTTGGACCATGCCTGTACAATAATGCAATACACAATGATCTATGTGAATGGATATCATCGTACAGAAGACAGCCTGGCGTCAAGCTGAATCTTTATGTACAACATAAAGAACACAATCCACAAACAAGCCTTCCCACAGGTTCACTTCTCAATTACAACTTTTTACCTTGCACCCAACAGTTTGGAGACTACTGTCAATAAACTTTGCAGGCTCGGGAATATGCAGGTTGTCTTTCTAGCAAAGGACTGTTGAGACTGACAGAAGAATGTATTATACATTGCAATATGTTGCTGTGAAAATCTGCAGGAATCACCTGGTCCTCCAAACTGCTGGAAGAGGCTGGGCTGCACCCCAGAGTTCATCGCTCCACTGAACTGGCTCTGAATGCCTCCCATCAAGGTCTGTGTTGCCAAGGGCCCCCTACTGGCCATTTTAGGGTCTGCCGGTGCCCCGCTCATGGGATTGAAGTGTCCAGGGGAGCTGGGTGGGTTCCCTGGTCCAGGGGTGTAGCCGGGGGGGTAGGCAAACTGCGCTGGTGCCTGTTGCTGTGGCTGCGGCTGTTGGGGGCCTTTTGGGCCTCGGATGGTTGCCATAGTCCCTGTTGTCATGCCCTGACGCATCAGCATAACTTTCTGCTGCAGGAGCTGCCTTTGGCGGTGCTGGAAGCTGTAGAGTTCCCGCTGCCTCTGTGCCAGCATTTGTGCATTGAGAGGTGGCTATGGGGATTGAAAGGAAGGCACATAGAAAGGGGAAAAATCAGAAGTTACAGTAACATACCAGCAGGTGTTGCAATGGTTCTGATACAGCCTTTTGATGAACATGCAAGAGCAAGTGAGGGTAGTAGGAAGTACAGTAGTTAGAGCTGTTGGCTGTCTCTTCAAATCCCATCTCCTGCTGGAGTACCCTTGATAAAGGAAATTACCCTAGTAAAATTTGCCCAGTTATACAAATGGGCACCGTATTTTCTGCACCATAAGGCGCACCAGATTATAAGGCGCAGTCTCAATTACGGGGTCTATTTCTGTACTTAACCCATACATAAGGCGGACCGGATTATAAGGCACATGCTAAAACATACGGTCTACAAAAAAAAAAGGTAATGGAAGCAAAACAGTGAGTTTAGTTGAACTTTATTCTACTATTTAACAATACACACATTATTTTTTATCATGCGCGGATGGAGAGATGACGCCTTTTCATAAAACGAAAGCACCAAGACAGACCTCCTTGAAAGTTTTCGATCTTCATGTCTTGTACTATCGTTGTTGCCTTCAGTCGAATGGTGACTGTAGAGACGCTTCTCCCGGCTGTTCTTTGTTCAATAATCCATTGTTCAAGTTGGTCTTCTAACTGTGGCCACCTCGCTTTGTTCCCGCGGAAACTCTGTTTGGTTTTCTTAACTTGGCGCAGTTCATTTTCTTGCTTCCTCCACTTCCGTACCATAGATTCATTGATGTTGAATTTCGCAGCTGCTCTATTCCCATGAACAACCGCGTAACTGATAGTCTGTAGTTTGAATTGTGCCTCGTAAGCATGTCTCTTCACTCGCGCCATTTTCGGAGGTCCTTAGACAAACAAATGTTGTTTTGCAGCATACCGGTAGTATACCTACCGGAGGCATGGCGGAGGTAAGCGTACGTATCACGTCCTGTTCTCTGATTGGTTTATCGCTGCCAGTGTACGTACTGTACGTATTACATAATGTTCTCTGATTGGTTTATCGCTGCCAGTGTACGTATTACGTCCCTGTGTCAGCGGGAAATGGTCCGACAGTCAGTCAAGCGGAGCGCTTATCGAAGTCGCACAACAACATTTTGACAGATTTTGGAACTCGGTGCACACATAAGGCGCACCGGATTATAAGGCGCACGGCCGATTTTTGAGAAAATTTAAGGCTCTTAGGTGCGCCTTATAGTGCGGAAAATACGGTAAATCATTGTAAGCAGCTTAAAAATGCAAGCTGCTATGGAAAAAAGCATAATGTCAATGAAAGAGAATTCCCCTCCTCATACCCTTTCCCTCACCTGTGATGGCATCTGGGGCTGCTGCATGCTCTGTCGCATTCCCAAGGTAACAGGGCCCGCCCCAGAAAACTGGCCCATGGCTGCAAGTCTGTTCTGTTGCATGATCTGAAACAAAAGTTCAATGAAAGGGACTGAGTGCAGTCACTTGTCTTGGATGATCCTCACAGGAGTTGTAGTTTTATGCATATAGGCAGAGAACATGTTGGAAGATCTACAGTTGTATCTCCTCCTGTAATTATGACTTTCCAAGTCTATATATTCATGTATCTGTTGCATTAAGGACACACATTGGGCTAGTTCTTAGCCAATCTGGCTTTAGCCATGTGCAGAAGATCCACTACCTTGAACTGGACCAGAAAATGACATGCAGAAATGGAGTAATAAAGTAATTTAAAAACTGTTATGAGTTTACTCAGGTTCCTTTAGTCTAAAGATCTGAAATTATTTATTGTGACAGAGAGGTAATAATAGGAGAAATCATGAAGTGGGCAAATGGTTTTTCACAGCACTGCATTTTTAAAAACAAAGTTCATCTATACCATCTTACTGGGAGTCTCTGGGTTTTCCTTGTAGGTCATGCCATGTAGAATAGCCAAGGGTATACCTGCTGCTGGCCCTGAAGTCTCTGCTGCAGTTGTAGCCGGAGCTGGTTGGGTAGTCCGGGTGCTCGGGGCACACCAGGTCGCATTGCCATACCCATACCCCCAGGGAAGGCCCCACGCGGTGCCCCAAAACTTAGACTTTGCTGCTGAGGACGGCCAACATCCTGGGGAAACTGTGAGGAGCTAAGAGGAAACTGTGATGGGTAGCCAGACATTTTGGGGTCTAGAGGCATAGGGGCTGAGGGTGGAGGCTGGGCAGGGAACCTTTGAGAAAGTTGGTCAAGGCAGCCACCCTAGGGAAGTAACCACAATATCACCACTTAACTTCGTAGCCTATTACCCACATAGTCACACAGCTTAATTGAGCCAATCATGGTTAGCACAAATGTTTTTTTTTTTGTTTTTTTAAATTAACTGGCATTATCCCACAAGATAATTCCCAGTAAAATTAAATACAGCCATGATAGTCTATAGTGCCTTCAACTAATAATTAAAGGTATGTTAAATAAACCAGACTGCAGCTATACCTTTCAGCTTAGTCATAACCCTGATCCCAACTTTTAACCTATAGATACAGTCATAAACTTGTTCAAGACCCCACCTGCACCAGCTTGTCAATGCCCAATGCGCGGTCCAGCTCAGCCAGTTCGCTCTCGTCCGTGCCACTCAGGAAGGACACTAGCTGTTCTAGCAGGGCTTTTTCATCGTTGCGGCCCTCTGGGGTGGTGGGGGGGCACAGCATGTCATCTAGTGGGCAAGGGGTGCACTGCCTGCAATGTGTGGGAGGGAAGGGAAAGAATTGAGGTTTGATATGTTCAAATTTTCTCTCCTGGGGTTGTGGAGGAGAGATGCCTACTCACTGAGAGGAAGACAGAGGCCCCTGCATCTCATTCCCGAGGGTTCCGTTGAAAGGCAGAGTCTCAGCTAGTGGGGCTGGAGGAAATGACTGGGGGCTTGACAGCTCTATCTTCGTCATCCCTGCATGAGAAATACACATTTTCAACATCATGCCTGTCCTTGTAGGACAGGATACGTGCTAGAATGTGTTCCAAAAAAATTAATTTAACTAATTACCTTCCATACTGAACTAATTTGCGTTCTTTCCCACTCTACTGAGGTAGTAAAAGGTTATGAGCCACTGCATGACCAGGATACTTTGTGACCTTCCATGAGCAGGTATAAAAAATTCTGTGCTTGTCAGGAAGGTAGGGTGGTTCATAACAGGACATCTTCTGTGAGAACTGATCTAGTAGAACAGCAGATACCTGCATCAGTGCCAAAAGTGGTGCCATGACTCAGGTCTGTATAGGGACTGCTCCCTTTGGGAGGCTGGAATGGGTCTGCCTGGCCCTGGTTTGGTGTAGAGGGGCTGCAGAACTCAAAGGGTGATGGACTCTGGAAGACGGAGCCATCGGTAAATGCTGTCAAACAAAGAGAGGAACGCATATTGTCAACGCTGAGAACACCGTGAACCTTTGGTAACTTCTGCCTTTTGGTTCCAGTGAAACTAAGTCAGTGTTCTAACCACGATTAGGTGTGGTGGGAGGCTCCTGCTTCACGCTCACACCCCTGGGAATGTTGCCCTCCACCGGCTGAGAGGCGCTTGGATCCTCTGATGGTCTGGCCATGGCAGCACCCCTTGGCACAGGCAGCAGTGTGTTCAAGGTATCCAAATCAGCAGCTGGAAACTGCAACACATCGGAAAAAGGTCACTATCAATTATCTGGAGACAAGATTACTGAACAACACTTAGCTTTTATAAAGACTGGATGGGCAGAGAGATCTTTGGGATCTGCAGCATAATATGATGAAGTGAATATGATGAAGTGTTTAAAAATCTGTACCAGGTTTGTGGGTCGGTCGCCTGGTTTGGGGGAACTGCTGGCTGTGGACAGCCCATCGCTGCTGCCTTTCTTCTCTGGCTTTACTCTGACTGTCTGTAGGCTAAGAATGGCTGGAGGTGGCAAGTTGTCCAAGTCCTTCTCATCTGTATCCAGCAAGAATCGCAGCAGTTGGTGGTCCTGATGCTGCCCCTGTGGATCCCGTGCAGGGCTGATGGGTTGCTCCTTCTTCACTTCAATGTCTTTCCGAGAGGTATCTGTCCCTCCCTCGGTGAGCTCTGAGGGACTGCTGTCCTGCAGGAGACTGTGCAGGATTTTGTGACGCTGTGTCAGGGAACTGTGAGAGGCTGGACACGAGCCAGACAGAGGAGGTGGCGAAGATGATGGATGTGGGGGCATAGCCCGATCAGCCAGGTGCCCAACAGCACTATCAAGAAGCTGGTTCAGCAACTTGGGGTTGCAGAGTGATGCCTGGGTCTTGGCAGGCTCTTCTGATGCCCCCTCAGTAGCCTTAGCAGGGTGAGGGCGAACTGGAGAGCTGGCAGGGGTGGTACTCTGCTTCTGAGGACGTGGTGAAGGGGTGGAAAAGGTGATGGGTGCACTGGCCCCATCACAACCTGACGCCTGCCGGCTGAGGCCACTCCCACTGCAACTAGGGGCACCCGCAGGGGAGTGCAGGCTGGGGGTGGAGGGTGAGAAAGGGTTCCCTGGAACCCGTGGACTTCCTCCAAGCCCAGGGCTCCCTCGTGGTGGTCTAGGGGACATGAATGAGGTAGGAGTTGCCCCTAGGGGACTACCAAGAGGGGAGGGACTATTGACTTGCTGAGGGCAGATCCGATTTGGCGTCAGGTAGCCTGCTGAATGACTGGTGGGTGTGGCTGTGGGTGTAGCAGGTGCTACACTGCTGCCGCCACTGTTGCCATTGTTAAGATGCAGCCCGAGTCCTGGGGCTTGGCTGAGTTCACTGCTGGACTGAACAGCAGGGGACCGGGAGGACTGAACTGGGGATGGGCTCCCGTGCTTTGGGGGAAGGCTTGGGGTAGTGTTTTCCTGAGAGCTAGCAGTGTTGTGTTCCCTGCAGCAGGTAAACAGAAGGCAGTGTTACATTTCAAAGAATAAATGTTCTTGTGGCCTAAATGAAAGGAAAAAAGAATCTGAAAGTGCAGCAGCTCATCTTGTCAACCTATTTGTATGGAAAAGTAACTGAACATCATGAAGCATCTGTTTTGCACTCAACCAGTAAGAACAAAGAAAAGTTCTGTAAAGATCCTTGTGTTACTTGTGATTTTGTGTCTGTGCATATTCCGACACTGGTACCTGTCAATTGTGTGAATACCCATGATAAAGGGCTGTACATCAGGGTTTTGGGGACAGCAGAACCTGCAGCGGGTCTGGGCACTGAGTGTTGTTCCATCGCTGAGAGTGAAGCGGTAAACTGGGCTGATGGCTGTGCCGTGGGTCATCACTATACATGGCAGGGTATACACATGGCATAATGCATAAATAAAAAGACTCAAACAAAGCACTGAAACAGTGGCAGAGACATTGCTATAGCTTTCTTTGATAAAATTCAGACTAACTTGCTTATTCTGTTTAGACCCCCAAAAAAAAGTTATTTAGTCCATTTAAGGTCAGAGTGATTAACTAAATTCTTAAAGAGGTCTGTGAAAAGAAGGTAAAAATATTCCTGAGGTCCTGTGAATGTCCCATATGCTTACCCTCATGAAGCATCTGCTTGGCATGGGATGGGTCTTTACCCTGGGGTTGGAAAAAGGCATAGATGCACTTTCGCACCAGGTCCTCCCAGCCAGGTCGACCTGAAGCTCGGAGCGCACTCGTCTCTATGGAGATGATCTTTCCTGTGGGAAGAAACAGTCAACACAAATGGTTACAGCATCGGTAAGCTCAAAAGATACTAACAGGTATGAATTCAAGCAGGTAAAAAAGGCCAACCTTAAAAAAGGTCTTTTAGAACAGTGGTACTTGCTATGCTTTGGAGTCAATGTAACTTTTTGCCTTAATGCTTCCATGACCCAGTGTTGCTACCGTTTCAATAAAAATGTGAAACCCCAAGAGGTACATGAACTCAAGTTAAAGATCATCAAAGGTGGGGCTAAAATGAAAGGACACAAACAGGGGCATTTGCTCTGAGGCTTTGTGATGATATGCCGAAAGCCTGCATTGAATCACAAGGTTTGACCAGTGATAGGAAGGGATCAGTCACCACTTGTTCTCAAGCTTCTCATTAGGCAGCCAGTATCGTTCTTCATTTCTACAACAAGACGAAAAAGGAAGAGGCGGACTGGCTTGTGGCCCACCTGTGGGATCTTGTTTAGTGATGAAAGACTCTGTGTTGACAGGGATCTGCTGCGGTCGAGGCAGGCGGCAGGCAATACAAATGAGGCAGCTCTGGAGGTCTGAACAGCCAAAGAGGAAGAGTTCAAAGGAACACTAACAACACCCAATATAGAAAAATACACAAACACACGTATGCAGTTTCAAACAAACACCATTGTACACTGTACTGCTCAGGATTTTAAAAAGATTGAAAGTACTTGTGAGGACATAGTGTTGACACATTACAGTCTTGTCATCTCATTCTGGATCAGCTCTAGTATTTAGATTACAGTTATTAAGAACTGGGGAGAAAAAAGGTGTGTAGCTGATGGAGTAGCTGCTCACCCTCACCCTCCTCATGCACGGCTCTGGGCTGTGGCACTGTGAAGCACTGCATTATCTCATACTGTTGCCGTGCCTCAAGGTTCTCAGAGTCCATTTCGTCAGGTGGCCGCTTCAGCATGCGACAGTTGAAGGTGTGGCTGTTTCTGCGGGTTGTCTCTTGAGGCCAGGGTACACCATTGACTGTGTAAGGACAACACAGTTTGGAATAATACATTATAGTCTCCTTAAATGGGTTGGGTTTTAGAACATGGCTTTTGTACATGTCATCACTCCAACCTCAAATTAAAAACAGACAATTCATTTAGTATGAAGTTCTCCAATGACCAAACAAGTCATTCATCCTATTTAAGCATTTATATTTTGAAAGTATGCACTGAGCTTTTTAGTGTTTAGGCCATGCAGAAAGGCCAGAATATTCTGTACATCAGCTGGCCGCTAGTTCCATAAGCGTTGATATACCAGGTGTTTGCATGTCTGACTTTATCACTGTGGAGGCTTTGCCCTTACCCAGGCTCTTGGGGAGTAGATTGCGGACAAACTCATTGTGGTCACCCACGTGCAGGATGCTGTAGACACTGGAGGACATGAGCTCCTCCTGCATGTAGCCCAGGTAGGTGGTCACGTTCTCAGAGACAAACACGATGCGTCCCTCACGGTTTACCACAAAGAAGAAGCCGTCCAGAGCCTTTGGTCCATGTAATGCCACACAGAAGAGCTTCAGTCACAGTTCTTCTTAGTAAACTCGTCTAAGCTACTGTACATCTGGTCAGACTACTGTCATTCAAAATAAACATTTAAAAAGATTTTCCTCAAAGTCAAAAAAAAAAAAATCCAACTCAGTTTGGAATATACTGTAAATACATATACCTATACCTCAATATTTGAGCTCCCAGTTTCTGAATACCTGATATAATAAGCAATATATTTATTAAAATCCCTGCTCAGTATCTGAGTTGACAAGTGCTGGCATGAGTGCTGTCAAAACAAAGCAGAAGCACATCAGAGAAATGGTTGAAATTCATGTGAGTACGAGTCAGAAGCCCAGCATCTGTGTTTGCCTTGTGTGGCCTATGGTCATACAAAGTTTCAGTTTTGTCCACTTGGATTCAGTCAGTAACTACCCCAGTAACAGCCCATTACAGCAGGTAAATTTTTATTGATTTATCTATTTCATATACAGTAGTTTTTAAATTAATGTCACTATTAAATGTTCCTTGCCAGTACTACTTACAATAAGGAAAAAAATATACAGTATTTTTAAATAAAGAAAAAGGGACTTCATATATACACTTAAATCCATATTAATTACCTTATTAACTTTTTCATGCTGAAATAGGTATTTTAGAGTATTAAGGATACTTGGGAGAAATTAATTGGGGTTTTCCAGCTGGAACTGGAATGAATCTATAATGTTCCTTGTGAGGAATAATAGAAATAGTTTCCTGTTACTTGAGTTTGTGGTATTCAGGCCATTTACACTTGGATACTGGAGTGCTGATGTATTATCACATTACACTGTTATCTGAACTTTTAGCATGCATTTTTATTCAGACCAACTTTCACATGCTAACCCTTTTTATTTATACACAACAGTTTAATATTGGCGCTATTCACAGAAGTGACCTGAGCGCATTATCTAGCACTAAGGAACCAATGCCCTGCTTACAAACAATAACGATGCTTTCACATCAGTTCTCAGGTTACTTTCAGGATCAGTTCTGCTGGTACTACATTAACAGGGCCAGTAACAATTTGGAATATCATCCTTATTAACTTTCTGCAGACACATTAACAGATGTTCTTTAGGGCAGCAGGTAGAGCATCTAAAGTGCATTTAAGATCATGAGGCTGCTTTGAGTCCCAAAAACAGATCCTGCAGCTAAATCCTAAACTATATAGTAAGCTGCATACCATAAATTCGTTTTGTGAATGATACACAGCACAATAAAAGGATGACATTTTAACATGTATAATTATACTATATACAGTGCTGTTTTCTTATGTTATTCCATGTTTGTCACACTTAAATGTTTCGGATCAAACAAATTTAAATATTAGACAAAGATAACCCAAGTAAACACAAAATGCAGTTTTTAAGTGATGATTTTATTTATTAAGGAAAAAACTATCCAAACCTACATGGCCCTATGTGACAAAGTAATTGACCCCTTGTTAAATCATGAAGTAACTGTGGTTAATCACATTTTTTGGAAAGCTGAGTTCAATTTCACTAGCCACACCCAGGCCTGATTACTGCCAGATCTGTTGAATCAAGAGATCACTTAAATAGAACCTGTCAGACAAAGTGAAGTGGGTCAAAAGATCCCAAAAAGGAAGACATCATGCTGCAATCTAAAGAAATTCAGGAACAGATGAGAAACAAAATAATTGACATCTATCAGTCTGGAAAAGGTTACAAAGCCATTTCTAAAGCTTTGGGACTCCAGCGAACCACGGTGAGAGCCAGTATCCACAAATGGAGAAAACATGGAACAGTGGTAAACCTTCCCAGCAGTGGCTAGCCTACAAAAATTACCCCAAGAGCGCAGTGACGCATCCAAGAGATCACAAAAGAACCCAGAAGAACATCTAAAGAACTGCAGGCCTCACTTGCCTCAGTTAAGGTCAGCATTCATGACTCAACCATAAGAAAGAGACTGGGCAAAAATTGGCATGCATGGCAGAGTTCCAAAGCAAAAACCACTGCTGACCAAAAAGAACATAAAGGCTCGTCTCACTTTTGCCAAAAAACATCTTGATGATCCCCAAGACTTTTGGGAACGTTCTGTGGACTGACGAAACAAAAGTTGAACTTTTTGGAAGGTGTGCATCCCGTTACATCTGGCGTAAAAGTCACACAGCATTTCAGAAAAAGAACATCATACCAACAGTCAAACATGGTGGTGGTAATGTGATGATCTGGGGCTGCTTTGCTGCTTCAGGACCTGGATGACTTGCTGTGATTGATGGAACCATGAATTCTGCTCTCTACCAAAAAATGCTGAAGGAGAATGTCCAGCCATCAGTTTGTGACCTCAAGCTGAAGCGCACTTGGGTTCTGCAGCAGGACAATGATCCAAAACACACCAGCAAGTCCACCTCTGAATGGCTTTTATAATAAAAATTAAAAAAAAAAAAAAAAAAAAAAAATATGAAGGTTTTGGAGTGGCCTAGTCAAAGGCCGGACTTGAATCCAATTGAGATGCTGTGGCATGACCTTAAAAGGACGGTTCATGCTTGGAAACCCTCCAATGTGGCTGAATTAACACAATTCTGCAAAGAAGAGTGGGCCACAATTTCTCCACAGCAATGTGAAAGACTCATTACCAGTTATTGCAAACGCTTGATTCCAGTTGTTGCTGCTAAGGGTGGCACAACCAGTTATTAGGTTTAGGGGGCAATTACTTTGTCACATAGGCCCATGTAGGTTTGGATAGTTTTTTTTTTCCTTTATAAATAACATCATCACTTAACTGCATTTTGTGTTCACTTGGGTTTTCTTTGTTTATTATTTAAATTTGTTTGATCTGAAACATTTAAGTGTGACAAACATGCAACAACATAAGAAATCAGGAGGGGGGCAAATACTTTTTCACAGCACTGTAAGCCTGCTGACTAGTGAATTACTTTATGTGCACTGAGTGTCAAATAAATGTAAAAATAACAACATAAAACAAATGTTAGTGGCTGCTGTTAATGGTTGTTCTGGTTACCTCCAGCAGGAGGGGCCCCAGGGCCTGTTTCTCGATTGTACTGTGGCTGCTGGATGACACGTCACTCTTCTGCACCTCATCCTCCGTCGACATTGCAGCTTTCTCTGATGGTGACAGCATACACATGCAGGTGTACAGTCACACATAGGTGGGTGAACACACATACAGAACGTAACTCAGAACTTAGGCCATTTTAAAATCCTGCATTTTCAAATTTGGATTTTTTTTTTTTTAAATGAGACTGAACTCTGCATTAAAATACAACTATTCATGGAAAGTACTGTGTTTTTGACTTCAATTTGCAGACCATAAAGACTAACAATATCTATAGAAAAGTCTTGAGCGGTAAACTGTTTCACAAATATAGTTTAGATTACACAAACAGAAGAAGTGCTGCATAAATCCAGAAAATTAATTTGGAGGCCCAATCACAAGCCCAGGCTGTGTGAAAAACCCCTTCTCCTGTATTGTGCTGGTAGCAGTGAATGAAGGATAAGCACTGCTCCTTAAGCATCATAATTGTGTACTGTCAGGGGAGCAGAAACAATGAAAAACAGACTGGTGTCTGTGCACCACTTGAAACAGAGCTACCGAATGAACTATAAGTGGTGCTTTTCTATAAGTAGAGTCTTTGACCTGGAAACAAGAAAACTGTGCAATAAATTCACTACAAATTTAACTGTCCCATTCAAATATCTTCTATTTATTTGAATCTAGGACATATAATATGTGAGGGCCTCTACTGTTATACCCCTGAGAAAAATACAAGGCCCAAAACTGAATGTAGTAAAATGTTATGGGCTACAATATCTGTAAACTAAACAAGCTGAACTGGACAAAACTATGCATATAAATGCATACAAGTATATAAATGCTAATCACAACCTGTAAAACAAAAGTGTGCCTTATGCCAATTCATGGGTCTGGCTAAGCCTGAGAGGCAGCAAGAAGTGCCTTCTGTTGTTTTCACTTTCAGCATGAAAACTTGCCTCTCTGCTGGGGCTGTACTGGTCCAACTGGAGGAACGGGAAATGCCAGCACACCCAGCCAGACTCAGCAGCCTTTCATGAAGATCATGACTACTTCTGTTCACACTTTAAAATAAGACTGCTTCAGTAATATACTGTATTTTTTTACCTACATTTTTCTTACATTTCTAACAAATGATTTAGACTGAAAAGTAGCACTGGCCATTTTTTCCATGAGCTTACTGGTTGTCCTGGCCTGGGGGTTTTTTGAACTGTGAAACTGACGCTGGGAGACTGTCCCGTATGTTTCTGCTGAGAAGGCCCTTGTCA
The DNA here is from genome assembly GCA_018136845.1 of Heterotis niloticus. Classification (NCBI taxonomy): domain Eukaryota; kingdom Metazoa; phylum Chordata; class Actinopteri; order Osteoglossiformes; family Osteoglossidae; genus Heterotis; species Heterotis niloticus. The sequence goes on from CM030895.1 coordinate 17,563,793, forward strand.
TAAGCAGTACTATTCCACGTGTCAAAGTACAGTGTTTGTACAATGTTTTGCATGATTAGCGCAGTAAGAATCACTCTTGTAGCCTCTGCCCTTGGACAGAGAGGGGGCGAGTGCAGAAGTGAGCTGAGGTGGGATGGTTTATACAGGGGCTGGGGGCCCAGCTAAGGGGCCGCAGAAGTCCTTGCACAGTGGGAGGAGTTGTTAGATAAAGTGGAACCTCAGCAAAGAGCCCCAGTCCATTAGGTCAGGCTACAACTACCATTGGCCACCTGCTTGTACACCCCCTTCCTGATCCCTCCCATTCCCCTGACTCTTAAAATGAAAACACAGTCGAAAGTAAACCAAGTCGGGGCAACACCATGAGAACAGGCGGGAGGAGCCCCTCTCATCTCCACTCTTAGTTTTCCCTCAGCAGGGACTGAAACACGCATATACTCTTTTTCAAACATTCTCCTGCTGAAGTACAAAAAAAAGAGGAGGCAAAATCATCTTTTTTTAAATAAACGTTTTGAATGAGAACTGGCTGTTAAGGCATAGTGTGCCCTGTGTGAATTTGTGTGGAAAGGCCACAGACAGCTCCATTTTCCCTTATGTACCCTTTCTGAAAAACAAATCAACCTCACAGAAGACACAGAAAATTGTTTTTAACTACACTAGGACCCACAGGCCCCTTGAGGCTGCTGGGAGATGGGTAGTGTCAGGCTGTAATCTATAGTCCCGTAACAATTCCATCAAGCAAACACTCATTTATAACTGACCTAGTGGTCATCACTGAGGTGCAGCAGGCTGGTGGGTAAGGAACCACACGGTGACCATAAGGTTACAAGTTCCATACCCGGCTGCTGCTGTTCTCTCAAGCAATTACTGTGTTTTCTTCTTCATTAGAATGAAGAGGGTAAAGGTTAAAGGAAAAACAAAGCAGTGAACATGGCATGGAATCAGAGGTTCATGGGTCTAGTGCCTTGCCATCCCAAAGCATGCAAGGCATAAAACATTCACAAACACTTCAAAAAGCAGAAAGCAGAGTGTCACAGAGGACTGCAGGAGAAAATGTGCCTTGACCTACATCTGAATGGATCAGGAACAACTGGAAGGTTTTTTAAAAGGCTGCCAGATGATGTGCTTGTTCACTCAACTTACTCACCTAACTTACTAGCTGCAGTTCTCTAGGTGAAGATCATAAGGAACATTTCTGGGTTGATGTAAGTAACACTGTATAAATAGCACAGAGTCACTGTACATGAACAGGAGCACTACATAAAAAACAACAGCATTGCCCACACCAGGTTACTGCTTACACATTCTGTACCTCCAAATTTAACCTGCCAGATGTTCATCCAATTCAGTTCATGAATCAGATACCAAAGCTACCACCCTACTGGGAGAGATAGTCTAACACCTTCTGGTAACTAATTCAGTCATTTCAGCAGGTCTAAGTTCTTCTTTACGTCCTGCTGCCCTCTAGAACATGGCCTTTCACTCTCACACAAAACAAAAGGTCACATTCAAACTGAGGTCAACCAAGTTCTTACACCAAAGTCTGAAGTCCATCTGTAAATAATATGCAATATTATCAGAAGGGTTGACTTGATTACCTAAATCAGAGAAGAATGTAGTAACAAGCTGGCTTCCCTGATGTTAGGGAACCTCCACAGGGAAACAATACTGGAACTGCACTTAGCAGCAAACTAGCCCTGTAGCCAAGTGTGTCCAGGCTTTCCCCAGAAGAATCAACTGCAGTATTGTTTTACTAAACTACTTCTAGCAGGTTAAGTGCTATCCTTTGCTTGATTTTTATTTATTTATTTTTTGTTCAACACTGCAGAAAGAAGAAACAAAACATTTGTTTGATTATATTAAACAAGGCAGGAAAATTTTTTGTTTGGTATTTTCTTATATGTAATCTGAGTTCTTGAGATTCTGATAAAATAGAAAAGAAGAATGGAACTGCTGCAGTGTCTCTCAGTTACACCTAAAAAAGCCACAACAAGGTTCATAAAAACTCAGAATCAGTGCCAGATACAACCAAAAAGAAGTCTACTTATAAGAACTGGTGGGAAATCCAACAGGAATTCTGAACCAAGATTGGCAGGTAAAACACTCAAAACCTAACCAAACCAAACCAAAATATGTACTGTTCTTTGCTTATTCCAGTAAGCTGACAAAACACAGAGTTGCTCAACTTCCATTACATGAAAGCCAGTGAAGTTCTCCCTGAAGAACAGCAGAACTACTTCTGCAACTCAGCACTTTAGCAGTGTTACATCACAATGAGAGATTTGGGGCTGTAATTGATGTCAAGGGTTTAGGAGGGTGTTGTCAAAGAGCTTTGGATGGGTGGTGAGGATGCTACCAGTTTCTGGTATGTGCTTACCTTGTTCGCGCTGTGTAATCTGCTGGATTTGATCGATGGTGCTGCGCAGAATATGGCACTTGTCTGGCTTCATGCTTAGACTGTTGATGTCGCCCATGTTGGCTGACAACAACTCAGCCAGCTCAGAAATGTAACGGCACTCCAGTTCCCGACGCCGCTTCTCCACACTGCACATATAGACCGACAGATCATTTGTTAATCGGTTCAAAAAGACTAGACGAGTGTCACACAGACACACACTGTCACTCAATCAAATAGTCAGACATTAGACATTAGTCAGACAGAGAGACACGCGGTTAGTTAGACAAGTTGTCTGTCAGTTAAAAGAGAGTGAAGGAAACACAAAGACATAGAATGCCGCTGAAACTGCGAAGCCTCTGAAACAGAACAATTGGAACATAGAAAAGGGGGTTTAGGAAAACCAGCTGCAAAGAACTTGGTGCAGTTCAAATATTCAAGCATTCACAGACAAGGAGGAAGCAAAATAAGGCTTACAGCTGTCTCTCTACCATATGATTGATTGATTTAGTTTGGCTGGGCACTGCTTCATGTAGAAGAACCTGGAGTGAGAGACCATGGCCACTAGGGGGTGACTGCAGTGGCAGCTAAGCCTAGGGGACAGACCCGCTGGCTACACCCCAGACACTTCTGCTGTATTAAAATTATTGCTAATATATTGGTTTTTCAGTGCGTATTAATGTGTCAGAGAGTGTGGACACCTGTACACCAGTATGTCTCTCTATATCTGTTTATGTGTCTGTTATGTTGTCTGTCTGTCTGTCTGTCAGTGTACTGAGTGTGTGTAGCACAGCAACATAGTGAAAGTAGGTCACAGCACTGCTAATGCTGCGCGACTGCGCAGAGCAGAGTGGAGGCTACGTAGGGTTGCCGTGGAAACTGGCAGCACACAGGCCAGTTACATCAGCCCTTGGAGGTCTGCAAAGCGTCTCTCCGTCAAGCAGCACAGCGCATTCATGCTGCACCAACTGTCTCCCAGAGAAGAACAGTGACTGCCCTCCCCAGGCTGGACTTTCCCATGGATTGGCCCCTGACTCATTCAGAAAACTACTTCCTGTTTGGTTCCAGTTTTTTCTACTCTTGACATCACACCTGATTTTCTACATGTTACACAATACTGCACTAACCTTGAATGGAAAAAAAAAATATTGTGACCTTTCACATCCCCTACATTTGAGTTTTGATGCCATTCTGTACTTAAGAAAGTGACATGTCTCACATTACAGGAATCACAGGTAGAAGTAAAAAATTGATCAAAAGTTGTTATAACAAGGATACAAGAGGATATAACTCAGGCAGTCCCATGTATGGGTGGGACCGATTTTTTACCTCTGGCCAGAAGTGTCACATGGTGAACCTTTTCTTTTCCGTGACTCAGGAGTCACAGGGTCAAGGGTGCTCTCCCCTAGGGCGCTCATCCTCAGCTACAGGAGACCTGTACAAAAAAACATCTCCTATCTGTGAGGAATGGCAACATGTAGACCACCACACACCTGGGAATGGAACTACAAACCAAACCCAACAAACCTATAGTAGTTATTCCTTTTTCCTGGGTAAAATACAAGATTCCTTTATAAACATGATTTATGATAATAGTGACAATGATAACACTTAATTCAGCTAACTAGTGAATGCTTTGTCCTAAGTGGTTTAAATGCCCATTTGTAGACCATTTATAAAGATAACATTACAGGTGAATATTATTATTTTATTATTATTATTTTATTATCTGATACATTTCTGCAAAGTGAATTTTGATATTAGGTTAGTACACTAGGTCACTTAAATAATTTACCAATTTATACAGCTGGGTTACTTTTTTCTGTGTCAGTCTAGTGACAGTTCCTTGATTGCATACAATGACACAAACCCAAATCCTTTTGAGTGCAAGATGACAGCTTAGACCACTTTGCTACCTGCTCTAGATTTAAGTGTCTAGTTCAAGGTTGCAAGAAACCTGAAGTTGCAAAAATGTCTTGTTCCCAGATCATTAATTACCCTTCCATTTGCATATCCACATATACAGATATGTTAACAGCATTCAGTTGACATGCCCGCAGAGGGCAGACATCACTGAAGACCCCGACAACCATCAGTGTATGGTTTGCAGCTTTCACAGACTTTTCCTGGGGGGTTAAGAGTACTGAAGCACACCGAAGACATTTAGATTTGACAGCGGACATGAGACCCTCGATCAAAATGGAGTTGGCAATAGAGACACCCTGATACTAGAAATGAAATGCACTGCTTTGATTGGCAGGCAGACTCCTGAGCCTCTTTGTGAGATGCTGTGTCTCTCAGTACATTGTCTGTATCTGCAGATCATTGCAGAGGCTCTGTATGAGCATGGGGTTCTTCCAATGCCTCTGTGGGAACCATAGCAACAAGAGTTACTCAAGCTAGCTATCTGCTGCCAGGAAACCACTAAACCTGGTTAGACGGCATGCTGCTAACTGTGGCAGATGGCTGAGAGCTCTCAAACACAGATCACCTCTTTAGGGAAGGGATAGTTAAGACACTATTAGTCCCGAAGACTTCAACATCTCTGTCAACCTTTGGTCTCTCACACAGTCTAGAATATAAACAATGTCTGTGTCCCAAAATGTCAGGAGGTCCACAAGGTTCATGGACTCCCACCCTGGCTGTACTACTGGTTTGTTTTCAGCCAGCAGCTCTAAAGGGGCCTAGGAACCCTACATATCAAGACCAGACTCACTAAAAGAATTTCACTTTTGCAGCAGGCTTGTTTACAAATGTCCAAAACTAAACAGACAGACATATAGACACATGGGGGAACTATTGGAGAGTGTCTTCTGAAATTTCTGTTGAGAGAGAAACTAGGTCTTATTCTGTGCTCTTAATCAATCAGGAAAAAAAAGAGTATTGGCACTAGGCCAGGGGAACCACCTTATCAAAATAAAAATAAAAAAACAAAAACCTTTGAAGTGACAAGAACAACATGCCTTCATAGGTCCATAATCTAAGTCACCTATGTATGGGATAGTCCAGTTCTGCGGAAATTTACAACAACAGTAAAACTGCAGCATGACCTCATAACTTTCAAGAAAATCCAGGTTTCTGACAAGTTTGCTGTTTGTCATTACCTCAGTGACACACTTCACTACGCTGTCCCATTCCATTTTATTTTTCCCCATCACTGAGTTTTAGGGATGGCCCAACTGAAGTTCCAGCCCATCCTGTACCATTCACATTATAGTGTCAGACAAGACAAATCAAAGGTGGCGTAGACCCACTGAAGGCTCCATGGTTAAGGTCCTATGAAAGTGAGACCCACCCCTCAGCATCTGCTCATCTAATACATCAAAGCTAGCAGAGCCTGACACACATCTGTACCTCTTCCTTGAACTGTAATGTCACCTTACAGACAGTGGTTACTTATTTCATGACTTCTTGACTTCATAAAACCTCTTAATTACTCTTTGCCATGGTCTGGATGGAAGAAGGAGTTGTACATGTTTCACTACACAGCAACTGGTCAAATCAACATGCAGTGAAACACATAAACACAGATATTTACTGGAAGACAGTAAGTAGACCAGTAACAGCAGAGGGAAATGGATCTATGTGTCCTTTGGCTGCCAGGTTCAACTTTTAACACCTTTGGTGTGCCAGACAAATCCTAATGACATCCCTATGTATCACAGAAAGGTCTGTTTTCCTAAACATGAGACACACACTGTTACATTACACTTGGTAGCCACCTGGAGAACACCTGCCACTCCAACAACAATCATTTTATTGTGATAACATTTGTTAAAAGATTGTGCCCACCAATCTAGCTTCCCCCAAGTCACAGCCTGCTGTAAATTAAGGACACATTATCATTCTCTGCATATGAACTAAATAATACAGCCTGTGACTGGATCCCGTTTTCCAGGAATCCTTCTGAGAGGTCAGCAAATAAGTTTCAGTTGTCGCTATATGTGCTTTTTGGGCTGTTCTGCTTTTTTTATTTTAGTTCCTCTCAAAAACATACCAGCAAGTACTTTGTGACAACTTACTTACTTGTAAATAAACATGCTGTATAAAACAGAAATGGAATGGCTGACTGTGAGCCAGCATACAGTGCCAGACCACAAATGACCCCAGACCTCAGGTCTCATGTAAGAACTGCTGCCCCTGGCAGCTTCTGTCTCACTGTGGGCCTGAATCCATGGTCTTTCTCAGGACTAGTAGTTCACAACAGACATCATGGCAATAAATTAATATTATGAAAAGGCTTTTAAAGAACAACAAAAATAAATTCTATTCTCTACCTGCTGCATAAACTTGGGAAGTACTATGTGCATATTCAATGAAACTGATAACTTAATCTGTCTAAAATTTTCATTTTAGCATTGAAAAGACATTTTACATAAAAGTGATTATAAAATAATTCAGTAAACCTGAGTAGATCTTTAGATTTGAGTTAGGAATATTGTTGTAATTGGAAAACTGCTGAGAATCAGAAACGTTTGTGTACAAACAATGCTTACAAAATACAAGGTCAGTTAACACTATGCAAAACACACACACACACACGTAAACAAACTTTCACAGACACCACTGCACATTTAGTACAACCGTAGAAAATGTAAACAATGCACCATTTTTGCCCCACCCAGAACCCAGTGCGACAGATGACGCAAACATCCAATCACCCATGCATGCATACACATAAGCAGAACATTTCAGACATGTAAGTTCCATTACATGCTGAAGCCCCCTTGGCTCTGAAACAGATTCAACTCTCATCCACCCCCACCCCATTCCTGGAAATGGTAAACAGCAACTTCTGCAAGGAAAATATGAGAATGAAAAAAATAAGAAAAACTCACATACAGCACGTATGCTTGAAGGACAGCTGATTTTCGCTTGTGAGAAAGAGTAGCCTCAGTGTCACATTCCTGGGATGACCCATAGAGGGCAACTGCAGGGCTGGCTAGGGCACCACTGGGCCTCATGAGCACAAGGGGAGTGGCGGAGCAAGCTCAGATGGCCTACTCACTGTTCCACGCGCTGCTCAGCTTCCCTGCTTGCCGTGCGTGCGGCTAATCAGCTCGCTCGCAGTCTGGAAAGCAATGTATGTCACCGAAGAGGAGGATTGAACCAACTCTCTGGGCTTGTGGGGAGGGCAGAAGGAAAGGAGGTGGGGTCATATTGTTTTCTCAGTCCCTGCTACAGACTTGATCCCACATGGAGCCAGTAGGGAGCAAGTGAAGGAAGAAAGGTGTGAGTTGGAGGATGAGGCATGTAGAAAAGCAGTTGAGGTACACTTCTAGTGTTGCTAAAATGGCAAGCTCCCCTGGACACACTGCTCCTATTCCTTCCTGCTTACCCCCGCTTACCACCGATGGTTTGTTCCATGAGAAGGTGCCCAGTCACTGTTGCTGATTGCCTCCACTACTCATATAGGACAAGGGCGGGAGTGTGTACTGTAACACTCCTGAGCATTAAGAATCCCACTGTGTGGGAGTGGTGAGCCAGCGCAGGTGAGCCCCATTGTGCACCTTACTCCAGCCACACCACATGTACTATTCCCTGCAAACATTTCACACAGCTGCACAACTATTTAAAATCTGTATTTTGATGGGAATGCCTTGAATGTATGCCGCAGTGGAGAAAAGGATCTGCCAAATAAATGTATGTAAATGTCTTGAAAATGTGGGACAAAAGATTTCTTTCCCCTGTAAATATACAGTTCACAAAATAACTCCAGAAAAATAGAATGCCGTAGTCCCTCTGTGCAGGCACCTGTTGCCAGAGAAGGCCCGCCATCATGATTGGCCTCTATCCAGCACCAAACCTGAACATGACAGAAGCGGTTCCCCTCTCTCCTCCTGCACATGCCCTCGCCTTTATGCTCTCCACGGGGAGGGCGAGACTCGCCCTTCAGCTCAGGCATGAAATCTGTGATTAGCAGGTGGGTCAAAGTCTCCATTTAATCTACTGCCTGGTTCCCTTTCAGAAAACAAGCATGCACGGCCTGGCAGCACTAGCCCTGGCTAACAGCTTCTGTGCTTTATTGACACTAGCAGTTTCTGCATAGGTTCTTACCTGCAATGACTGTATTAAAAAGCCTTCACTACCTGTACTCTGCCAAGAGGTACAAGCCAGGCTGACCCTCTGAGTTAGGAAGCAGGTTGCCTCTATCAGGACAGTCACTGATAGAGCCAAAAGTGCCACTTTTCATTCCAGGCTCTGAACTCTTTATTATAACACATTCTGAACTATTTTTTTTAATAAAATAAAAAGAAATGAAATTAATTTTTTTAAATAAGTTAATCCCTGACTATTTACACTTTTGGCTGAAATTCCAAGTGGCAATTTGGGTAAAGCACCATGCTCACGCACTGCCAGCTGCTAAGCCTGCATGCATACCAGAAACAAACTCAAAGAACACAAGTTTAACTCATGACTGACCAAGACAACACCACAGGCTGAGGGGCTGCCACAAGACAAGCACAGCTGCTACGAATCGTTCAAGCCGCTGACAATTTACGCAGGACCAGCATGCCTCCAGATTCTAATATTAAGACCGTATGATGCTAAATGGTCAAAGTGACTCAGGGTCACTTGCTAAAGGCTGCATCTATATCCTCTGCTCCCCCACAGTCTTGGGAGACAAGAGGATTTGCACAGCTCCTGCACTGAAGAGATGATAGGCAGTGAGAAATGGCAGAAGCTGGGCTGACATCTCACACCACTTCATTATCACCTCCACCTCCACCCTCAGAGAGTAGACAGTCCCAAAGGGCACTGCTCCTGCTACTGCTGCTGCAACACCAGCTTGAGCACAGCTAATTGGATCACTTCTAATTTAGATGGAGAGCCCACTTTGCTGCTTTTATTAATTCCTCCATACCTCTCCATCCCTGAGCAAGGCTTGGTATGTTCAGGAAAGGTTGGGAAGTATGTGCTTTTATATACAGAGCATTTGCCGTGGCATGGAGTCCTGCTGTACCAGAGCTCTTAGTGGTTTGATTACCATAAAATGAATGGTAAGCAACATACATGTTAGGCATAAAATTTAATTGTGACATTTACAGAACTGCATCAGGTATCCACAGGCTGCCTTTATGTTTTCTAACATATTCCTAACATATCTGCATTGCACTTGGCACGCAATATGGCTCAGATTAAAACCATAGCCATATTCCAGAAGAATTTATTCATCTGTGTAGTTTCAAATGCTCTAAAAGGAATAAGTAACCACTGGGACAAATATTAATATAACATGCTATTAATAAGTAATATAGTTAAATTAAGATTTATTATGAGCTTGTCAGACAAATAACACAAATGACAGAAGTGTTGGTATTTACAGAACAAGAAAATGTTATACTGGTTACTGCAATACCAAAAATAATATGAATTTCTTATGTGTAATTATGAAACAGACTACCATATTTTTGATACATGCCACTGTTTGTGTTTACTTAGGAATTAGCTGAGATGCACTCTGACTAAGCTTAAACTGTGCGTGATTTGCAAAGTCAAACCTTGGGGAAAAGTATGAAAACTTGTAGGGGGCGGAGGCTGGAAAACAAATTCCTTCTCATGAATAGAAAAAGATCATTATTATCTTTTCATTTCAAAAGCAACTAGTCCAAGTGCGCAGGCCCAATGCATGTGCTTTAAAGCTGGTTATGTGACCTCTTCCAGGCAACATTCTGATTGGTTCTGATCCTCAGATTGCTTTGCATAGTGCTCTACAGGAGATTTATGAACAGGCAGATGCTCTCCAAGCTGGATAAGATTTCAAGTTTCCATGGAAACAAGAAAGGCTGTTAACTACCAAAAACCAAGCTAATCCTGTAGCTCAGTGTAAAAAAAGGCAGGGAAAAGGAAGAATCCTAATTTGCTTTTGTCATTTTGATATGTCATTTATTATAACCGACTTAATCACAATGTAAAATGAACTCTTTGAAGTAGTCCTCTCCCAGTACAACATCTTAGTATGGATCCTCTTCTCACCGCCTCAGCAAGCTAGTGCTTTCAAACATGATGAAATATGATGGGATAACAACATAAAGTCTATAAAAGTGAGTCTGATAAAATAATAAAAAGCATACAAAAAGGCATAGAAAACAGCAGCCTCTGGGGCTGTCTGGTGAAAGAAGTGTCTCCAAGATAATGGCAGGTACATGGAAAAGAAGGGAAAAGGGATAGGATGAGAGCTCCAGGTACAACCACTAAAAAAAGAGGGCATCTGAAGTCTGGACCTTTACTTCCCAGTTCACTGTCGTGAACTCCAGGAACAAGCTCTTTCCTGGATTTATCACTCAGGGACTAGACTCTCAAATATCTCAACATTTTAATGATATCATAATGACTGACATAAATTATTTTGTACAAATTACAATACATCAGCAAAAGCTGCATTTACTGGATCCAGTGAAAACTGGATGGAAATAAAACAGTGCAAGTTAAATTTCAATGTCTGCATTTTTGCATTATGCAAGGGTTAAAGCCTTAATAAAAACAAGGGGTTCAACCTTTTCTGACTATGGACCAGTCATTATCATCAACTGGTTTCAGGACTACATGTGTATAAATCACAATAAGTGATATACTGAATCTTGAAACTGAAGTCTAACTTGTAAAATTTATTTTACTGTATTTAAGTGTAGTGTATATTTAAGTGTGTTTGTAACTTCCAGTGTAGTATTATGTGACTTAATAGAGTTTATAGCATTGATGGTAAGTGTGTATGTGTATACTATATAGTACATTAATAATTTTACCGATTCTTTTGGTCCACATCACATCGCTCGAAAAAATTACAATATTTACTAATGTCATAGCAGTCCTCCAATGGACCATATGCTGTGTTATTTCAGTTTTACATTTCCATCCAGCTCAAGCAATTTTAAAAACCAGCTTCTAAGCTGTGATCAACTTCAGAAAGAAATTATACATTTACATATTTATTAGTACATAAAGCAGAGAAAGCAAATGAGTACAGTGTGTTATACTAACCAGAGACAATCTTTGGCAAGCAGACATGTGTCTTGCCCTATGGTTAGTGTATCACGACTGTGCGTCACGATGCATTTGGTGCGACAATGGAGGCGCAAATGTTTTCACGACCAAGGCGAGTAGTCGTAAGGCTCAGCCAGCAGTGGAATTTACCCAGGGCCATGTGAATAAGAGGAATGTTCTTTAATGAACACTGCACCCTACATGCCATAAACTGGATAGACGTAAGCTACTTTATACATATTGCATGATGCCTGCAATGAAGTTAATAAAGATTTCTTTTTTAATCAAAGGCAGTGAGGAAGGAGGATGGGGTAATGAGTGGAAGAATCTGAAGATGCAGCTTCAAGGCCAGCTTTGCTCTGCTACCATGAATGGGTAGAATTCAACAATATGCAAAATGTGGAAAGGCTAGCCTTAATGCCAATTATTCATGTCCTACAGAAGGAATGCTTTTTACCCTTCATGCAAGCATGTAATTTTATCGTAGTCCTACAGGTTACGTACCTGCAGAAGAAGGTGCAATGAACTGGGCCTCTGGTGACTGTGCAGCTCCTGAAACACCACAGCCCCTACTGGTCATCATGCGGAACCCAATGAATCAAATATATGCAATTTCAGTACTGACAGATGTGTACTGAGTGTTAATGAACCCATGACAGTCACACTTCACATCTGAATTTTAATCAGAGAGGAAGATGGTACCAAGGACATTGAATCTTTAATTAAGTTTCTGTTTTTTGTTTTTATCACAAACAGGCCATTAAGAAAATGTGTTAAATGATTTCTGCTGAAGAGGTTTGTCTTTCAGCAAAGCGGTCCAAACATTTACATCCCAAGCAATGTATGATAGCTTGTTAGCTTCATCCAAAACCCACATCATACCACTCTCCAAACCACATGCAAACTAAATCACTGCATTAGGCATAACATTTACGACCTTCTAATCACACAATTACCATAAAAAATGTTGCACGAGTACAATCAAAAAGCTACATGATGTAACAGTGCATTGTTTAGATGATAGCAAAACATATAACCTTGAATGCTGTATCTCAGAACAACTTCTCTGTAACATTTGCTATTTGATGAGCATAGAATGAAGCCACTTCAAAGAAACTCCTGTTCCAGAGGAGGAAGCAAATTACAACAATTCTCAATCAAGACAATCCAGTTATCACAACACAGCCAAATGAGGAGCACTCAAAACAAGACTAAACAAGAGCAAACCAGAGAAGCCAGCAGCTCAGGGCTTTAGGAGCTGAACTACTGGCCAGAAGGGTCACAGGTTCTGTACGAAGCTTGGAAAACAAATTCAAATGTCCAACTGTACAAATGGATAAAGCATTAGGACATTTCAGCTACGTGAGTCAGTTCTAATAAAGACTGCAGCTGAGAGAGGAAATAATAAAATTTCACCCCAAATCCTCTTTTCTCTGAAGTTAAGGCAGTGATCGCAATCACTGCCCAGCCAAGGCTAGCAGGTGCATGTAATGTGTGGAGTCCAACACGCAGAAGAAGCTCCAAACAATTATAGATACCTGTTGTTACATGTCCTACTCAGGGATAGTGAAATGGCAATGCGATGTAATATCAAAAGTAGGGGAAAAAAAGCAAGTTGAAGATTAACATGAACTTGACATTTTTGATTAAACCATCAGATTACAGGATGGCTACAGCTTGTGCATGTAGCATTTTGTAGAGCAAAATACAGAAAGCCCTTGTAAGAAACATTGACACAGTTTTATAAATTATGCCTTGTTAAATATTTCTAATATATTTGTTGTCTTGGTTTGATAAAGAAAAGTAATATTGAGCCGGCCTGTGACCATGTTTAACAAAAAGCACTAGACAGGAAATGACCGAAAATGTCTTTTTGGGGGGAAAAAAACATTTATTTAAGCAATTAATACCAAGACACGGCTGCTTATCTGCAAAGTAAACAGACACAGCTTTTTTTTTTAAATTTTAGGTCATTACTAGCTGAGTTAGCTGGTGCTTAAAATGTTAAATGCTGTGTGTGTTATGTATAACTCCTTGTCACCAGTTTGGGTTCTTCCTCCAGCACCTTCATCTTTCCCTTGTTTGTGTGTGTGTGTATACAGTGAGCTGTTTGTCCTAATTAGCTGGGAACTGCCTGAGGGCACATATCACTGATGTCTGTAACACTATGGGCATATGTGTGGGTTGATGTTTGTGGTGAAGTGGCCTGTTTGTCTTCACCTTGATAAATCAGCTAGGAGGTGCCTAAAGGCACATTTCACTAATGTGCGTAGTGCTTTTTGTGTGTGTTTAACTGCACAAAAACATAATTTACAATGAGAAGTACCAGTGTGCCAAATTTCAAGTCTGAATTGAAAAACAAAGCAGGGTAAAAGAAAAAACAAACAGTTGGGAGATTGAGCTTTACAGATAGATATTCATGGAAAATAAGAAACAAAGTGATTAATCAAGAACGCATTTGCAAATAAGTGTTACAAACAGCCCTGGCATTGGGGGAAAGTGGAAACTATGAATGTGTGCAAGAGATGTCAAGGGTCTTAAGCTGAAATAGTGAAGAAAATGTGTAAAATGGGAAGTCTTTGGACAAAGTAAAAATAAAAGCATGGTGAAATAATGATGTGGAATGAGCCAGACTGCCAGGATCTGTATTTTATTTGCTACATAGGGAATATGTGTCATTCTGAGTGGTAGAGCAGATCAGATGCATATTCACTGGGACCCTCTTTGTTGCTATTCTTCCCCCAAATAAACACATCAACACTTTGCAAATGTGGTTGGCAGGTTGCTTATCTGAGCTTGCTGAGCAGTACTGCTGTCAGGTCATGCCTGAGTATGGGGTTTTGCTGCCTCAAACACAGGAGGGGGGAGGGGGCATGAGGGGCTCCCTATACCTCTCCAGTTGTGACGGCTGCGCAGGCAAGCTCTGAGCACTCCCCAATGTGGCCTCTGCTCTTACACAACCCACAACCTCCATGTTGCAATCAGCAGAGCTCCACAACGAGCTCACTATGGAGCCTGAAACCGAGGCTTGCCACAGCGGCTCACACGGGCACGCCAGCTGCCACAAGCTCTTTAGCATGGAGTAAATGTGTCCTTGGAGGACATAGATGGGGGTTGGGCTAAAGCCACTGATAAAAGGTGCTTGCAAGTCCTTGAAGGGGTGTTTTTTTCTTTTAGACTTTGCATCTGACACTTCTATTGGAAAACACCATGCAAACTCCCACAAGGTGAAAATAACACTGATGCAGGATGAAAAGACTCCTGAAACATATTAGCAGTGTAGACCCCAACTACTCAGCAATGCTACAGCCAAAACTCAAGTCACAACCACATAACCTACTGCAGAATGCTTTAAATATGACAAGTACAAATACAATCATGTGGAGCATTGCAGTCATTTAATACATATTATTTAATAGACAAATATGTGATTATGTTAAGAATACTTTGAACACATGATGTGCATCCTGTCAAAAAACTGTTCACTTAAATGTTGCAAATTTGCTACTGCTGGTGGGCATGATACTGAGCTCAGTACTTCTGAGGTCACAGTACTGTGGAGCACAGAGATGTGGTAAATTACGGGATTCATCTGAACAGTGCTTTAAAAATGACAAACAGCATGCTCTATTTATATGTAGGTAAAATGTATTACCCCATACCTAATTGTTGTTTATATGAATAAAGCCACATGAAGTTGGAGCTAAGCGTAGCTCAGCACATTTAGACTATCAATCAGCTCTGCAACCAAGCGGTCACATACAAAAGACAAATAAATGGCGGTATAGAAATACAGTGCATTCTGTTTATATGCTGCCCTCCAGACCGAGAACTATTGTGCTTATAACCAGAGCTGAGTGTAGCTAAACCAGAATCTACACTGAAAAAAAGTATATAGTGTACATGTATACAGCATAGCTTATGGAATATTCTAGGCCACAGAACACATGCTAAAAAAGTTTAATGCAAATCATTACATACAGTAATTGTGAAGAATTTTGTTTCTTCAGTATCTGTGATATTTGGCTGGGATGAATACCGTAACTTTTAGCAGCTGAGGTCTGACTGTCTTTGGCGTCCAGTCACTTTATAACATCAATTTGTTCAATTAATGACAAAGCCTCATCTTTGGGCGCTGATGGTCTATACATGTAGCATAAGGAAGAAACTAACTAATTATTGGTTTACAACATTCTTGCTTATAGGCAAAGTCTGACAGGCCAGGTGATGCGCAAGTGGGGCCAAAAACCTGCATGTTTACAAGGGGAACTTGCGCTTATCACTGGTGCTTTGTTGTCTGTAACTTATTACATATTCTGTGGCCACAGCCTGAATTCAAATGGGACTGGACATGTAACTTGTAAATAAATGGATCGGGCTTATAACAAACATGCTTGTAAGTTGAGCGGACTATATTCTTTTATTCTCACATGAAATGTTAAAACATCAAGCAACTAAATAGTTTACTCTTACATTTAAGAAAACAACTTGTACAATCTTGCTAAACTTAAAAAAATCTGCATAAGGAACATATCCTAACAAGGTTATAAGGAAATAACAAACTTTTGCTATAATAATAATAATAATAACAACAACAACAAAACAAAGCTCAGTAAACCATGCTTTGTAGGAAAGTTTATGCAGATGAATACCACCATAAACACAAAACAATGTACTGCAATTAAGTACAACTGAACTAAAAATTTATTAAGACAGCAGCAGATATGATGGTTATGCTGGATCTGTTCCATTGCAATAGAAGGACCCAAGTTTATATTTCACCTCTTACTGTAGTAACATTGTGAAAGATATGTATCCTAAATTGCTCATAAATAAAAGACCACATCAGCTTAAGCAGTTTTCAGCAAACTCAACAGTACACTACTACACTTAAGAGCAAGCTGCTTTGGAGAAAAGGTTCAGCTACACAGATAAATCTAATGTAAATCACATAGCAAAACACCCATGCAGAGAAGTAAACCAACAGATCACAACAATGCAAAACAAGGTGAGAGTGTCAAAATAAACTTTATAACTTTATACTTAAACTCTAGAAGTCTGCTTGTTTTACCACCCAAGAGTCATGCAATTAAAAAATAAGATGATATGAAATATGAAATCAAAAAACTAATATACAATTAATATTTGACATGTACCTGTCAGACGCGTCGGGACGCGGACAGGACGCGACGCGAATGGGGACCCGCCACCCACCAGCCTCTGACGACCCACGCGGGCATAAAAGCGGCCGAGCCGACCAACACCGACACAGGACCTCCATTATAGTCCTTGACGTTATCTTGCCTCTGTGTATTAAAGATGTATCCAGATTAAACCACTGAGCGTTCACACCTCCTGTCCTGTGTCTCCCTTCCACATTTGGGTCCTATGCCTTGCTGCTGATCGAGTTCCTGACACTATCCTGATTGTAAAACATAAGAAAATACTTCCATTCCTATTACAGGGAGCATAAAAACGAAAATTTAACATAAATCAATAAAGAGTAAAATCTCTTGTAAGGAAAAAATAGGAAAAACACATACAAAATACATATTAAATAAACTGCCATTTGTGGCCTGGTTTTAAACAGAGGGATTAAGGTACTGTGATCTTAAAATGAAAGGACTTCAATTTATTATGATTACAAAGTTACACACCTTTCAAAAAAATTCTCCAGAATGCCATATAACTCTATGCAACAGGTTTAGATAGATAAATCCCTAACTTTTCTCTGTTGTTGCTGCAAAATGCTAGTTTAAATTTCTTCAGTGAAGCTGGTTTGCCTTTTGGTTTTTAATAATATTTAGCTATATAAAAGATCAAAAGAAACTGATAAAAATGACCAGATGACCCAATTATGGATTCGAAACCAGTGACTGCATAAACAAGCTACATGGGACAACAAGCTTTCAGGAGCCAAATCCTAAAACATTGTGGGTTTGAATCCCAAAAAGGATCTTGTGGGATTGCCCCTTTAACCCAAATTTCTTCAGCAAAATACTTAACTGTTCAACCAAGTACACTACTGTAAGATATTTCAAAAGAGCACCAAGTGACTGCTTGTGAGCACAGTTAATGTAAATAAAAATAATAAATATGAAATATAAATAATTTACATGTACTCCTTCAACTGACACTTTTCTCACCCACCTACACAAGAGAGTAAAGTAAAAGACATACACACAAACTATAGGCAGTTACAATTGATTGAAGCAGCTAAAACAATCAGACTTGTTGCTACTTAGCAGTTTCCACAGACTGTTCTTCCCCATCCTTCTATCTTGCTAGCTGCCACCCAAATGAGGTCTGATGGTTCTTTATTCCACTCCCCTGAAATGGTGGGATGCTGCTTCCTGATTTTCTATTAAAAATTATGCCCCTGCTCTCAAACATCAAAACCATTCAAATGTCAATAATGCTTATACTTCAAAGATTATACAAGTTCTATACTTCACTGCAGTTTTCAGCCATTCTCTAAATTAACAGTCAATGGACACATCCTTTGTTCTAGAATTGCATGATATTTCACTTCAGCATTATTTGATATCGCTTTCATAAATATGGTAGAGAAAATCTTGAGAGTTTGGGTCCATTCGTTTACTGAAAAACTGCCAGTATTTGTTTACCCAATAGGTAGAGGGTCTGACTCTAATGACAACTTTTTCATGCCACTTACTATCAATGTGACACAAAAATAAGTTCACAGACATAATAAGACACCACAGACAAACCATAACACCAAGACAGCCATTTCTAACTGGCACAGAAGAATATTTTGGGGGAAAGGACATGTTTCTGCCCTTCAATTCTCAGCTGACAGAGCCATGGTACCACTCTTTAGTCTGTTCAAATTATGTTTTTCAGGTGTGTGTTCATTTGTGTAACTAAAACAATTTTAAAAGAAATGGAAACATAACAGTTCATATTAAAACATCTCTCCACTTTTGCTATATTAGATGCTGGATTCTGTGTCCTGCTGGTCAGCTGAGTAAGAACTACCTGTTGTCACAGGCTGGCCCAGCTCTCCCAGCTTGCTGTCCCACACAGACACACACTCACAGTCTTCTGCATGAGCTTTTCCTTCCAGGGTGATGAAAATGTAGGTCAGCTCTCTGACAGCTAGGACAGTCCAGCTGCATGGCCTGCTGGGAGCAGCAGCAACATGTGTCTAGTATTGTTGCTGGACATGCCAAACACAGACTTCTCCTCCTTGGGGAGGGCTACACTCAACTAAGGACAACCAGGTGCCCAACCTTAATGTGTCCCTCAGCTTCATTGTCATCTTTTTTTGTTGTAATTCATTTATACATTGTATTTATCACAAAACTGCACAGATCACAAGTGGTTCCACAGCAAAGTGCCATTTAAGTGCACATATGAATATGCTCAAGATCAGCTCCATACTTAGAGGAAAAAAGAAAGATTTTGCAGCAGGTGGCATGGAAATTTCTCTGAGCTTCCAAACTGGCTATTTTAAGTCTAAAGAAAGGAGGTACTCCTCAGCCAGACATCAACATCAGGTAAGGGGCATGCCAACACAATATACATAACACAAATCATACATCATACATGCAGTCGCATTCATGACATTTAATATGTATTGCAAATTCATACGAAGCAATGAGCTTTATAGATATAATTCTACAGTACATGTCTACAATATCATAAGCAGAGTAACATGGGCAAAATGATTAAAATGAAATTGCCATGTATGAAGAAGACACTGAATTGAAGAGCTGCTTGTTTTGATTCAAAAATTTAAATGAGTAATACAACACCAATGTGCTCCGGCCAAAAAAAAAAAAAAAAAAACACAATGAGAAGTAACCAAGCCATGACAAGTGACACAACAGGTGCCGGAGTGTTAAAGGTCTTTATTTCACCGATCAAATGGCATTAAAAAAGGACTGCAAGAAAAGAGGTTAGCAATAGGGCAAACAAAACTAAAAACATACAGGTGTAGGTGAAACTAAAATTGTACTTATCAAGTAAAAACACAAATATATGCTTGTTTACAAAGACATTGCATTAAAATTAACCCACATTCCTCTTCAAGTGTCCAAATAGATTGTACACACAATGAAACTCCATTAGCAAAGCAACCTTGCAGTTAGCTTCAGAATTACTTTGAATCAGTACATTAATTTGTTTAGGGAGTCAACATCAAGTTATTCTTTTAATGTGTATTTGGATATTTGATCATAAAGAGTATTTACATCATGCCTCTCAACAATATAAGGTAGGTTTCTACTCAAGTTACACGACTTAAAATATGTTTTTTCTACATAACTAAACTTTACATTGTAAGAGGATATTCAACAACAGAACTTGTCGGTTTAGCCGCTTTTCTGCTAGCATACGAATGAATATTTTAAAAAACCATAATTAGGTCGCATGCACGATCTGTTGCAGAACAACTTTAAAATATAATACGAATCAAATAAAATAAAGCATATGTGCAACACACAATCATTAGTCGTGAAACAGTCTTAAAGTTCGAAAAACAAAAGCAACTTACGAAAAATAGACATTTAAACAGGTGCATACACGGCAAGAATCAGTGCAAATCCTTTCTTTCTGTAACACAATGACAGACCACATTCGACCACAACTAAGAGGAACCGACCAGGAACGATCTGGACCAGATGGCACCGACCAGAAATGCGCACAACGACCGCTCTTGCGCTCCGCATCCCGGTAGGGGCGACTTAAGTTCTACACGGATGTCAATATTTTGACAGCGTCCTTAGAGGTGTTGGGCGAGTGGGTGGGCGTACGGACCACGTGACGTGAGGCGGTGTCACAGACGGCGCGTGGGCTGACAGTCGGTTACCCCACCTAGACGGGGGGGGTGTGTGTAAGGGACGGGACGAGGGGCTGCGGACGGGAAGATCCATGCTAGCGGTCAGCAAGCGAGATCTTCACATTTGTGGACTGCAGCTCGAAATGTTTTTTTTTTTAAACTTTAAATGGGCCAAGTGGCACGGCAACACCACCTGCATAAAATCCGGATTTTGTACCTCATACTTTGCACATGCAGGATAGAATGAAACCACCTTCCCCTTCATACGCAACTTACTAAAATGACTAAAAGTCCGGGTTCTTGCTATGTGTAATACTGCCTACTTCAAGTCTTTTCCACATAAATGGCGCACGAACAAGTAAAGCAGCGGAAAGGTGAGGCGGTAAAGCGACTTCTTACCTGCGTCCTCTGGCAGCTTTAGAGCCTCCTGTAAAGATGTCTGCAGATGTGTTTCAAAATTATAGCAACGTAAGGCTGCAGGGGTCGACCGCGGAGGTCGCGTCGGGGACCCACATGGGTCCACCAGGGAACGCAGGCTTCGGCACGGGCGGTCTCAGACGGGCTCGCTGTACAACACAAGCACTATTCGCGGGCTAGCTAGCAGGCTAGCCGCTCAGAGAGAACTCTGCGGTAACGATGGCTAAGCTAACCCTCCTCTCCGAATTCCATTCCGCCCCGGGTTCTTCGTAGCTGCTTTTTTTCGTTCCGTCTTCCACGCGAAGCAGAAGCGTCGAGGACACCCAAATTCGCCGGGACGGCCCCCCCTCCCTCCTCGAAACTTGTTAATTGACGTGACTGCTGTTATTTTTGCGCTTTTACTGGGCGCTCGGCTCGCTCCTCTCCGCCATCTTCGCCCTCTACACAAACAAACAAGGCGACGGCGCGAGCGGGGCGGGCGGCGCGCGCGATCACACACACTCGGCCTCGCGGAGCTGCTGATGCGCGCGCGACGGGAATGGGCGGGGCCTGCGGGCCGTCCGCCAGGCCGGCGGCGCTCCGTTGCGTTCGGAGCGCAAGAATTCTCTACGCGAACGGGCATTTTAATTACTTTACCCATTGTAGTCACTGTGTTCTGTTTCACTTGTCCTGCTTTACTTTTGCAGGACGGTTTCGGGATTTTGGGAACTGTAGCACCACGTGCGCCACAGCAGAATGAGAAACATGGCATATTGTGGTGCATATTTTTTTTAGGAATAAGTAACTGATAAATAGCTATCCTACAGATCACTAAATTATCCAGAATAAAGTTAAGAACCTGAGTGCATGAAAACTAGTGCAGCGCTCCAAACAGACGAAGCTGACTGTTAGTCAGTGCAGTGTGTTTAACCACTTTCCACTGAATCTTTACAATACAGGTCAGCCTGCTGGCTCACAGCTCCTGGTCTGTAGGTTCAATGCCCTTCCACAGTTGGCAGGTTCCTTCTGCGTGGGCTTCCAGATGATGTTCCCATTTCCTCTCACAGTCCAAAAACACATTTCACGTGAACTGGAGACTCTGAAGAGCCCACGGTGCTTGCACGTGTGAGTGAACGAGTGTCCATTGCCTGACCACTGTGACTCTGCATTGGACAAGTCAGTGAATGAATGAATGAATGAATGGATGGATGGATGGATGAATGAATGTAATACAGCATTTTGACTTAAACTGCAACATTCTTGCTGAGACACTAACAATTCTAAGGCAAATTAAAATGGGTCTTTTTTGTGACCCTGAAAACTTTCCACCCATTTCCTACGTTTAGGATCCAGTAGCACTTCCCTCTCACATTTCATATGAACAGGAGAAGGTTGCTATTAATTAAAAGTAATGGTGCCATTTGCGGTTAAGGACTCAAGGCCTCAATTTCGGCCGTACCTATAGAAAAACAAAGTAGACAAAAGATGCTTGAAATAAAACTGTAGGGTCAATCCACACTTGCATACTTACAACTAAACATACTGTAGTTCTTAAGCTGCTCAACATTGTCCAGGAAAACCATGAATCTCAAACTACAAGTTAACGGAAATCCAAGTAATTTCGGCTACCACAAAATGTGCTTCTTACTTTGAACAACTGCCACGACGTACGAACTGTTTTGAAAGCCTGCAGGAACTTCTTGTTGCATCGCAGTCGCACACTTTTCTGCTTATCTGAAAAGTCTGCATGGAGAATGTGCTGTCACGTGACACGCAGCGCAAGCCGTACAAACGGGTGCCATCCCAACGCGCCAAGTGCAGTCAGATCGCATTTGCAGGCTTTCCATTCCGACGTATAAACCGATTTACGATGCGTGCAAGAGTAGCGCGTTAAAACGGCCATTTTTGTACACGTGCATATGATCCGAAATATGCACACATTTCTCCCAGATGGGTGCAGCTCTTGATCGTACGATTTTAATGTTCATACGGTTCATGGTGAGATGACAACACCGCTCACAGCTGTATAGTTATTATCAATAAAGTATTTTGAATACTTAAGTCTTATTATTTAGGAGGTGGACCGTAAGCACTCACAAAGCTGTTGTAACGGATGTGTGGCGTTTTTGAGTAATCATCATGCTCTGTCACTACTTACTCATATGGACACAATATAATATCATAAGTAAATTAAATCTATCCTTTTCCACAGTACGGTATTCTAAACTGATTTGGTGTTTTGTAGTTTGGCAAAGAACGGTTCGACAGAAGACGAGTGTGGGATGGGACGTTTTTCATGCTAGAAAGTTCCATGTGTCATTACGTCCTTCCTCCCGGCCTGAAGGTGGCGCAAAAGCTTTGCTGTGACAGCAGTTTAGCATTATGAAGCGACGAGTAAGGAGCCTATGACGTTGAAAGCCTGCGACATCAATCGTAACGGTTCCTCGAGACAACATGGCAGAGTCTGAGTATGTATCCGTTTCTGCTTGTATCTTAATTCATCTTCTGCTTTTCGGTGGACTTAAGTTATCAAGATGAAGATATATGTAAACATTTCACCACAACGGTTATATACCAGTCACTCTTTTGGGAGTGTTAGACACTGAACTGAAGTTTTATATCACTTTCATCTGCATTACGGTGTCTGCTAGACTATCGGAAACTTAATAGTAATTGCGCCCTGAAAGTATATTTAATATCTCTCTCCAAAGACGCTTGTTGTATCCCGTAGTCATTTTGCTTGGTTTCAGACACTCGCTATGACTAATTTCTGGGTCTTAAATAGATGGATATAATAAAAATTGCTATCCATCTTCGGCTCTATATCTTCAGCTTGTCTGAGTAACTAAAAAAGCGAGTACAGCTTTTTCATAGGTTAATACATTGAAATTTGTGCTTTCCTTCTCTTTGGGATGGACAGAGTGAAGAAGGTGATCAAACTGGTTCCCGAAAACCTCCTGAAGAAGAGGAAGGCTTATCAGGCCATCAAAGCCACACAGGCCAAGCTTGCCCTCGAAAATAAGAGAAAGGTGTGTGAGATACAAGATGCATGTAAAATACCTGCATTGTGGTGACACTAGGAAAAAGTTGGCAGTAGCTGGTGGTGCAGTGGTTGGTGCTTTTGCCTTGTGGTTTAAAGACCAAAGTTTGAAGCTGTGCTCCTGCTGTACTACCAGCCTTAATCAAGGTACTCACACTAAGTTTTAGAGTGAAATTTACCCAAGATTACTAAGTGGAAAAATCATTTTAAATACCTTAGTGTACATCTCTAAGAGTACAAATTGTTTGGAGGAAAAAAGCATTAGATAATGAAGATGTTGTGTTTGAATGCCAAGACTTGCTATGTGTGACCTCACATTAGGTAACAGAATCTTTACATGTCTGTTTTTCCACTATGAGTAAGGAACAGGTAAAACATGCGCAGTAAAATCCTGTGATAACGCACCCTGCAGTAAGACAAATTCAACTAAAACATGATTAGCAGTTGGCTCTTGTCCTCCCACTGCCTTTGCAGTCACCGACATGATTTTCTAATGTCAACAAATGTACAGGATTTACTGAAGATGACACATGTTTGGATAGAAGTTTCTGTTAGTATGACAAGTATTGTTGCTACCAAGGGAGCTGTGGCTGTCCCATAATGCACTGATGCTACAGGTTTGTAGATATGTGTCTAACCATTATTTGGGACTTGACACTCAGTGTTTCAGAGCTTTGGGGCAGACATGTTATGGTCTGTGAGTGACATTGATCAGACATACTGCAGAGAAACAGCTTTTAGTATTTCATTTATTTATTGTAGTTGTGTATCCTGAAATTCTGTTCAATATGCCCTCATTTACGATGTTTGTATTAAAATATATAAGAAAGTTTTTCTATAACCAACAAAGCTTGAGTTCCAACAGTTCGGTCTCCCATACCCTCCACCTCAGCCCAGTATTTCATTCTAAATGGCAATTTTCTCATCATATTGTGAGAACTTTTCGTTTCTACAAACTTATTGTTGTAATTTGCCTTAGACAAGAGTGTTAAATTAAAAAGTAATAAATATATTGTTTATAAAATGACAATTATTAGTCATTGCCTGTATTTTAAAATGAGTTAAACTCTATTTACATTGTAATATAGTTGTGAAACGTCATGTAAAAATTAAGCTTTCTTTTTCCAGATACAACGAGGCAAACCTCTGAAGTTCAAACGCTTGGAGGAATTCCTGTACAACAACAAGAAGAGGAACCGAGATGAGACCCGCATAAGAAGAGCAAAAAGCAGACCATCGCTACCTTTGCCACCTGCCAAGAACCGCCTGGCATTTGTCATTCGCATCAGGCAGTACGTCTCATATCGTAAGGGCTGCAAGTTCCTGGCTCATGTGGATATGCTGCTAATGTTTTCATCTTTGCAGAATCCAAGGTGTGAGCGTCAAGGTCATGAAGGCTATTCAGATGTTTCGTCTGAGGAAGATCTTCAGTGGTGCTTTTGTCAAGATAGATAAGACTTCCATGGACATGCTGAAGGTCGTGGAGCCCTATGTAGCCTGGGGGTAAGGAAGCCTTGTGTCACAGGACAGCCACCAAGCACTGCTTTTAGGAAGATTTTGGTCTGTGGAGGGTAAACAATTCCAGTCTTCCCAGGCTTAATAAAGTTAATGTATTCCAGAAAAACTGTTGATATGGTGAATTCTCAGAACTCCAAAATGTAATTATAATTAGTTTTTCAATCATACAAGTTTTTATGTGCTCTCAAGCTTCCATTTGTGCTAAAATACCACCCGATGTCATTAAAATGCATGCCAGTAGTTAACATTAGTTATCATAACAAGCAATTTCCTTGTTTCTGCTTCTTATTTATAGTGAGGGAGTCTTAAATTAAACTCCTTGCAAAGTTGAATTCTCTTAACTAATGAGAATTTCCAATGGAATGGCTGCATATATAGCCCTCCAAAGCAGGGTTGTACCTTTTAACGTTGAATGTAAAGGTTTATCTGTTACATTATAATAAAGGAATGATTGTTGAATGAACTGGAAAATTATTTTGTCAACAGAATAAACGTGTTGCTCAGTTTCTACATTTTCTTTACTGTCTGTACTTAACAGGTACCCTAACTTAAAATCAGTTCGTGAACTGATCCTGAAGAGAGGAAGGGCAAAGATTAACAAGCAGAGGGTTCCTCTAACTGACAACACCATTATTGAGGAACGCATGGGTAAGAGGATTAATCTCTGAATTTATGTTCTGTAAGTTGTGTGGGTAAAAGTGTACATTTCTGTAATGTTGCTTAGATAAAATGGGGGATGGGTATGGTACAGTTAATCTGTTTTTTGATGCCGGGGGCCCTCTCAGTGAACTGACTTCTCAAGTTGTTACTCTGTCACACCTTAAGACACTGGACATTCAGCAGATCAAGACTTCTCCAGTAATATAGTTAAACTGAAGGAATGAGCTGTAACAAAGGTTACTGTCTTTACTGCAGGGAAGTACGGGATCATCTGCCTAGAGGACCTGATCCATGAAATCTACACTGTCGGAAAGAACTTCAGAGCAGCCAACAACTTTCTGTGGCCATTCCATCTATCTGTGGCCCGCCATGTAGCCAAGGACAGGGCCGGCCTGCTTCGTGACATCGGGGAGTCAGGCCCCCGTGGCGAGGACATCAACAGAGTGATCAGGCAGCTCAACTGATGGGGTGGAAGGGCGTGGCGCACCAGCACTGGCTACTGTCTCCCTGCAGCCGAGCTGAGGTTGCTTCCTTGTCTTGGTGCCACTGCTCACAACGGGTCGCTGTTGCCCTGTACTGAGACTTCTGGGGGGTGGGGTGGGGGAGGCCAAGAATCCTGGAAGCTTCAAAAAATTTTCCAGGGGACTCTTCCCTTACAGCTTTTCTCTCCCATCTATTTTATGCAAAGGGTAAGAATGAAAGAGCAGCAGGAAAGAGGGGAAGTGGTTCATCTGGATCAAAGTGTCCACAGCCTTCCTGTGCAGCTTGTGAGCTCAATCCTGGGTGTGTGATGCAGCATTGAGGTGGTCGGTCATCGTCCAAGTTGTGACCTTTCGCCATGTTGTACTCTTGTAGAAGGGGGTCCTGGAGTTTGTCTGTGATGTCCACTGGACAGGAGCTCCCTTTTTTCTATCAGTGGACCCTAGAAGTGCTTTCAAAAGCTAAGGCCAATTACAAAAGAGGACAAATAGGTAAAGATTTCAAGCTTCGTTCTTTTTTCCTCAAACAGGAAAATAAAATGGAAACAACTTCCATTACGCTTTCTATGAACTTTTGAATTAAACTGAAGTTTCTGTTGAATTTACATTGTTGCTTCTTTGAGGGAAGCAGTTGTAAATTTTGTCCATTTTGTTCTGACTTCTCTTCAGAAATCATCTGTTAAATGTGAGCTTTTTGAATAAAATAAAATGCCCATGATGTAATCTCTCCTCTGTTTTATCTGTCTCTATTTTTTTTGTGGAAAAACCTGATCCAGAATTGGTCACTGAAACTAAGCGACAAAAAGTTTTCCTTCCCATCCACCCACCTTTGCTGGTTAAAGCAGATGTTATTTTGCTTCCATCTACATCCACATCACATGGTGAGAGGTTTAGCCACTCTTTAATCCGCGTTCCTCCAAGATTATTGCAAATTTCAATGAGGCTGTACGCAAAATAAAAGTGCGGGTGGTGCAGCTCTACTCAGAGGGTGAAAATGGCGTCCAGTCACAGCATGAGCTGCTGTCACGAAGGCCCGCGTGGGTTTGCTGCTCTTCTCACAAAGACGCGCGCACACTTTTATTCTGCTTCTGCACGGTCGACATTTCCTTTATGGTCGCTGCAGGAGATAGGACGTTGCGATGCTGCTTAGTCCTTGTGGGATCCAAGCCAAATCGAACAGCAGCTCCATTTATGCTACTGTGTTAGTGGCCATTGCTCATTTTCATGTGAATGTGTTTAATTTTCTGCTTTTTTTAAATTCCCAGCAATTAGCGGGGGCCACCAGAGTCCCACTGTGTTATTGTGCAACGGGGAAAGAAATAAAATAAGGAATGGAAGGAACTGCAGTGTTCACGTGGTTTAATATGGAAACCTACTATGTAGGATTAGCAAGTCAAACGTGGGACAAAGAGAGCTTTTGTGCACAGGCATTTGTTTCTGCTTTGTCCACAATTTCCGTTGTGTCCATTAAATTTCTTGTGCATCTGGTAAGTTTAAATGAAGATGACAAAGGCAATGGGGTGCAGAGGGCTACCAGTCCTAAAAACAAGTGTGCTCACCTTAGATCTTAACTGTGGGCCATGTTAGCAGCAGCTGAAAATGTGAAAATGAAGGAAACATAGTTTAACAGTGTCAATGGGGATGGAGCGGTCGTGCAAATTTCCATGAAGTGCCAGCAGAACGTGGGCCGCGCAGCAGATACTGTATCTCAGGTAGCTCAGGGCTCTTGGGCTCTGTGATTGCGTGCAGGTTTCTGTTTTCAGGTCTGCTGAGATGCTAAACTGCCCAAATTGAGCCTTTGTGCGAGTGAACATGGGTGACTGCCCTGCAGTAGACCAGGGTCCCAGCTTCACAATGTGCTCCTGGGATAGATTCACAAACACAAGCACACACCCAGCCACTGAGATTCTGCCGGTTAGTGCAGTTGCATTGTGTTTGGGCTTCAAAGATGTTGATAAATCAACGTTTTACACCATTCGTTCCTATGGACTTCGATGGAGCCCCTGGAGTTTGAGGCAGATACTCAGACTGTGGCAGAAAAGGAACGATCCAGGGAGTGATTTTATTTTAAAATTTAGAAATAGTGAGAATCGGTTGAAGAAGACCTAGGTTGAAATTGCTGCTCCCACTGAAGCTCCCTTGATCAAGGTTCTCACCCACAGCAGATACAGTAAAAATTACCCAGCTCCATAAATGGGCCAATGACCTTGGTGTACAAGCCTAATACGGATTGCTAGTGTTTTGAAGAAAGGTATCAGATAAAGTTAATAATAGCGCAGGAAGGTACGGCACAGTATATTAACTGAATTATTTAAAAGCAATTCAGTGGACTATTTACCACATATTATAAAACAGCTAGGGCCAAACTTTCCTGAGCCATCAGATCAGCTAAGCGTGAACATTCTCAGAAAATTCACATTCATTTCAAAGACAATGAAGACACTTGGTACATGTGGCAGGGAATTCAGGTCATCACCAGTTATACGGTAGGTCACCTGCACCTAGCTGTTGAGGCCTCTCTTCCGAATGTCCTAAACAACTTCTATGCACAGTTTGAAGCACAAAACAACTTGACAGCGAGGAAGTCCACCCCCCCAATGATCAGGTGCTTTGCTTCACCACAGGTGATGTGAGAAAAACTCTACACAGAGTTAACCCACGGAAGGTGGCTGGCCCAGACAATATACCGGGACGTGTGCTCTTTGGATGTGCAAGCCAACTTGCCGATGTTCTCACAGACATCTTTAACATCTCCCTGAACACCACTGTCTTCCCAATGGGCTTTAAAACTACTACCCTACCATCATACCAGTGGCAAAGAAGTCTCCTGTTTCCTGCCTCAGTGATTACCACCCCATTGCACTCACATGCATCATTATAAAGTGCTTTGAAAGGCTAGTTATGAGGCACATAAATTCCCAGCTGCCCCCCTTACTGGATCCCTTGCAGTTTTCATATCATCCAAATCGTTCCACACACAACACCATCACAACCACCCTTCACCTAGCCCTCACCCACCTAGAGGAAAAGGACCCTTATGTTAGATTGCTGTTCATAGACTTTAAAAACTGGGACTTCTGGGCCTGAACACCTCACTCTGTAACTGCATCCTGCACTTCTTGACTGAGAGACCTCAGTCAGTCAAGATTAGGAGCAACATTTTCAGTACACTCATACTGAGTAAGGGCCCCCCCAAGGCTGTGTACTCAGTCCACTGCTGTTCACGCTGCTGACCCACGACTGTGCTGCAATGCACAGCTCGAACCACATCATCAAGTTTGCTGATGACATGACCATGGTGGGTCTAATCAGTGGGAATGATGAATCAGCATACAGAGAAGAGGTAGAACATCTCACAGACTGGTGCAGAGTTAACAACCTATCTCTTAATGTGGATAAAACAAAAGAGATAGACGTGGATTTTAGAGTACAACATGCTCTCTCTCCACTGACCATCCACAGCTCCTCTGTGGAAATAGTCCAGTGCACCAAGTTCCTAGGTGTCCACATCATAGAGAACCTCACGTGGACTCAACACCAGCTCTATTGCCAAGAAAGCCCAGCAGCGTCGGAGACTGAAGACAGCTCACCTCCCTACCCCCATCCTCACCATATTCTGCAGAGGAACCATCGAGAGCAT
Organism: Heterotis niloticus; assembly: GCA_018136845.1. Taxonomy (NCBI): domain Eukaryota; kingdom Metazoa; phylum Chordata; class Actinopteri; order Osteoglossiformes; family Osteoglossidae; genus Heterotis; species Heterotis niloticus. The sequence goes on from CM030895.1 coordinate 17,593,706, forward strand.
CCTAAGCAGCTGCATCACTGCCTAGTTTGGAACTTGCACTGCCTCAGACCGCAAAATCCTACAGTGCATAGTGAGGACAGCTGAAAAAATCATCGGAGCTCCTATGCCCTCTGTTACAGCCATTTAAACCACACGCTTCATCCGCAAAGCCTCCAGCATTGTGGATGATCCCACACACCCCTCCCACACAATCTTTTCCCTCCTGCCATCCGGAAAAAGGTTCCACAGCATACGGGCCTCCACCATCAGGATGGGAAATAGTTTCTTCCCCCTAGCCATAAGACTGTTAAACCATAAAAAAGATAAACTGAACAATCAAAGAATCCTATCACTGTTGTTGCTATGTTTTTTTCTGGTAGCTCTATATTGTTTATTTGCACATTAGTATAAAAATATGCTATTAAAATAGAGTATATGTCAAAATACTTTATTGAAGTTAATCCTTTTTCTGTCCTGCACTGTGCACTGTCTCTGTCCTGTATTTATTGTATTATTGTATTTGGTTTACCTCCCAATCCCCAATGTTTCACACTTTCTGTATATTTGCACTCTGTCTTTTATTTGCACGCTGTATAATCCTGTCATACTTGTGTTAACGTGTTGTACCTTGGTCCTGGAGAATGCTGTTTCGTTTCACCGTGTACTGTGTAGACTATTGAAATGACAATAAACGACTACCTGACTTGACTTGACTTATAGAAGTTGTAGCTATATCTGGTCATTTACTGTATTTCTAATTTTGAATGATTATTCTCTTTTCCTTCATCTTTCCAGCTGTTATTAGTGCACCTGCTATGAGGTCAAGACCCTCCATATCTGACAAAATTGACTCAAAAACATTTTTAAAGGCCGGTGGTGTGGGTTGCTGTACATTTAACAGGCACAAAAGATGGTGACCTACATGAGGTCTACAATCATCTACCAGAAAAACGGGAAATATTTCCAATCCTTTACAATCAGGTGTTATTATAATTCTAGAAGACCAGTCATCTTCTGCAATCCTCGTGATGGATCCATGCACCACTGTTGTGGGACGAATATGCTTTTCACCCAGTAGTCATGGAAAAAATTAAGTTATCAGGACTTTGCTCCAAGGCACTTTTTTCTGTATCTCATCCTATGCTGGAATGGTTTTGTTGACAATTTACCATTTAAGTATCTTCTTCTTCTTCTTCTTCTTTCGGCCACTCCCGATATATCCAGAATCTCTCCTCTGCACATGTCCAAACCAACGCAATCTCGCCTCTCTGACTTTGTCTCCAAACCGTCTAACCTGGGCTGACCCTCTAATATACTCATTTCTAATCCTGTCCATCCTCATCACACCCAATGCAAATCTTAACATCTTTAACTCTGCCACCTCTAGCTCTGCCTCCTGTCTTTTGGTCAGTGCCACAGTCTCCAACCCGTAAAGCATAGCTGGTCTCACTACCGTCTTATAGACCTTCCCTTTCACTCTTGCTGGTACCCTTCTGTCACAAATCACTCCTGACACTCTTCTCCACCCACTCCACCCTGCCTGCACTCTCTTCTTCACCTCTCTTCCACACTCCCCATTACTCTGGACTGTTGATCCTAAGTATTTAAATTCATTTACCTTCGCCAACTCTATTCCCTGCATCCTCACCATTCCTCTGTCCTCCCTCTCATTTATGCACATGTATTCTGTCTTAGTCCTACTGACCTTCATTCCTCTTCTCTCTAGAGCATATCTCCACCTCTCCAGGGTCTCCTCAACCTGCTCCCTACTCTCACTACAGATCACAATGTCATCCGCAAACATCATAGTCCATGGTGACTCCTGTCTGATCTCATCTGTCAACCTGTCCATTACCATTGCAAACAAGAAAGGACTCAAAGCTGATCCTTGATGTAACCCTACCACCACCTTGAAAGCATCCGTCACTCCTACCGCAGACCTCACCACTGTCACACTGTCCTTCTACATATCCTGTACCACTCTTACATACTTCTCTGGCACACCCGACTTCCTCATACAATACCACAGCTCCTCTCTAGGTACCCTGTCATATGCTTTCTCTAAGTCCACGAAGACACAATGCAACTCCTTCTTACCTTCTCGGTACTTCTCCATCAACACCCTCAGAGCAAACATCGCATCTGTAAGTATTCCTTCTCGACATGAAGCCATACTGCTGCTCACTAATCATCACCTCCCTTCTTAACCTGGCTTCCACTACTCTTTCCCATAACTTCATGCTGGCTGGTCAGTTTTATTCCTCTGTAGTTACTACAGCTCTGCACATCACCCTTATTCTTAAAAATTGGTACCAGCACACTTCTTCTCCACTCCTCGGGCATCGTCTCACTTTCCAAGATTCCATTAAACAATCTGGTTAAAAACTCCACTGCCATCTCTCCTAAACGCTTCCATGCTTCCACAGGTATGTCATCTGGGCCAACAGCCTTTCCATTCTTCATCCTCTTCATAGCTGTCCTAACTTCCTCCTTGCTAATCCATTGCACTCCCCTATTCATAATCCCTACATCATCCAATCTTCTCTCTCTCTCGTTCTCTTCATTCATCAGCCCCTCAAAGTACTTTTTCCATCTGCTCAACACACTCTCCTCGCTTGTGAGTACGTTTCCATCGCTATCCTTTATCACCCTAACCTGCTGCACATCTTTCCCAGCTCAGCCCCTCTGCCTAGCTAATCGGTACAGGTCCTTTTCTCCCTCCTTAGTATCCAACCTCTTATACAATTCACCATACACCTTTTCTTTAGCCTTTGCCACTTCTCTCTTCGCCCTACGCCTCATCTCCTTGTACTCCTGTCTACATTCTTCATCTCTCTGTCTATCCCACTTCTTCTTCGCCAGCTTCTTCCTCTGTATACTCTCCTGTACTTCCTCATTCCACCACCAGGTTTCCTTGTCCTCCTTCCTCTGTCCAGATGTCACACCAAGCACCTTTCTAGCTGTCTCCCTTACCGCTTCTGCTGTAGATGCCCAGCTCACTGGTAACTTTTCACTGTCTCCCAATGCCTGTCTTAATTCCTCCCTGAACTCCACCTTATAGTTTTCCTTTGTCAACTTCCACCATTTGATCCTTGGTTCTGCCCTCACTCTCCTTCTCATTTTGATCTCCAATTTCATCCTACAAACCACCATCCTATGCTGCCTACCTACGCTTTCCCCTGCCACCACTTTGCAGTCTACAATCTCCTTCAGTCTGGCCCTCCTGCATAAGATATAATCTACCTGTGTGCATCTTCCTCCACTCTTGTACGTCACCCTGTGTTCCTCCCTCTTCTTAAAATATGTGTTTACCATAGCCATGTCCATCCTTTTTGCAAAATCCACAACCATCTGACCTTCTGCGTTCCTCTCCTTTACACCATACCTAGCCATCACTTCCTCATCTCCTCTGTTCCCTTCACCAACATGCCCATTGAAATCCGCTCCAATCACCACTCTCTCTCACTCAGGTACACTCTTCACCACTTCATCCATATCACTCCAGAATTCTTCTTTCTCATCCATCTCACACCCAACTTGCGGGGCATATGCACTAACAACATTCATCATCACACCATCAATTTCCAGTTTCATAACCATCACTCTGTCAGACACTCTCTTCACCTCCAAGACACTCTTGACATACTGTTCCTTCAGGATAACCACTACCCCGTTTCTCCTCCCATCCACACCATGGTAAAACAGTTTAAACCCCCCTCCGATGCACCTAGCCTTACTCCCCTTCCATTTGGTCTCTTGCACACACAATATATCAACCTTCCTTCTCTCCATCATCTTCTCCTTCTTCGGCCAGCAGTAGCCCAATTTCCGCCAGCACCCTGTCGGCTAGCAGTGCTGGTGGCGGTCATTGTTAACCCGGGGCTCGACCGATCTAGTATGGAAATTTCTATTTTTGTCCACATATTTGGTTTGGCAAAATTTTTACGCCGGATGCCCTTCCTGATACCCTCTCCATTTTCCAGGCTTGGGACCGGCACAAAGAAATGCACTAGTTTGTCCATCCCCTTGTGGCTGGATTAATTTACCACTTAAGTATGGTCTAACTAAATAACCAAGAGAAGTTTCCTACAAATTAGTCTATAGGTTCTATCCTGCTAAAAACTTAACTTGAAGACTGAAAAAAGACACTGATATGAATGAAGTGTTCGTTTTATGAGAACCTCCTTGGAAACAGCCCTTCATCTGTTTTGTCACTGAAGCAATACTGAGAAATTTTGGTCATTTCAGTACTCCTCAGTCCTCCTGCCTGGACCTGCCCTTCTGTGATCTGTCAGGATATATTGCTTTTGTTTGTGTCTGGGGTGCTTTTGTTTGTTTCTGGGTGCTCCTTGGATATTTAAGTCCTGTGATTTGTGTGTATGCTTTGTACGATCGAGACCATGGTTTCTGTGCCTGTTCTTTGTCAGGTTTTGACCACTTTGAAGTTTTTGCTGTTTGTTTTCCCCAGCTTTTTGACTCTGTTTCCCTTGACTTATTTTTGCCCGATGACTTAGATTTTCCTTTAATAAACTTAAGTCACCTCATCGAGTCTACAATTGGGTCCTGACCCAAAAACCTTAACAGGTCAGGTCATCTTTTCTCAATGAAAATTTTATTTTTTCTTTTAGTTTTATATAGTATGTGTTACTTGATTTTTTGTTTACCACCAGACAGAAAAACATGGTGTTTACTATATGATCAACCTTATATTTTTGCTTAGTATTCTTGGTAGTCAAAAATTGGAGAAGAAAAATACAAACATGCAATTCTAAACTCAAAAAAACTTCAAAACTGCTAAAACCTTTCTTCTGCTCATATCACCAAATTTGTGATGAATGTTATTTTGTTCATTTTGTCTCTTTTATTCCTTTCCTTGTAGCCACCACATTGACAATGTTGTATTGTTATTATGCTTTATTATATTCTGTATATGTTGTAAAGTTGATAATTATTTATTCAAAAAGAAAAAAGTTTTTTGTTAACAGAATCCTATTAAATCAATTTTTTAACATTTTTTATTCGAAGTAAAATCTCAGTTATAGTTTATATTTTTATATAAAATTATGTATACGGTTTAAAGAACTTTACAAAAATAAAAATTAATTAAAAAAGTACAAATCAAAAAGAAAACAAGATTGCCAGGGTCTAGTTACATATCAGAGGAGCAATACAGTCCAAACATTGCGTCTTCCTCTTTTATTGTTATTATGTTAAAAAGTAGAAAAAGTTAAAAAGTAGAAAAAGTAACTAAAAAAAGTTTTTTTCTATTGTGTTATTTCAGCTTTCAACGTGGTAAAACTGGGTTCTGTATTTGACTATTTATGTCTATGAATATGGTATTTACTTAAAATTATATATTTTTAATAAGGTGTATATATTACAATTAATGTTTTACATTCAAATATGAGAAAATATCTTTATGAAATTCACTTTAACCGGCAAATGGGGTGGGGGAGTCCATCTTGGCTGTGCATTTTAATGACGTCATTGGCTGCGCCGGAAGTATGCGGCACACATGCTGCTGGTATGCTCAGACGTTGAAGGCGAGGGGGCGGTGAACACGCACGATGTCGGCGACAGGTGCACGAGCCCGGATTTGTACCGTGGTGCCAAGGCTCAGGATGAAGTGCATTTTCGGGGGTAAGAGTGTTAATTCATGGCGAAGACTGGCATTTGTAGACAGAGAATAGTAGCACATTGCTGAGGACGAAATGGCTGCGAGGGGTGATACCTGGTGTGTGTGACATCGAGCGAAATTCTTTCCTCAGCGGTACAAGGAGCCATAACACTTGGTACACTTGACTGCTTAACGCGACACGTGTAACACAGTGGCTCGTCAATCCCGTTGCACGTTGGGTCCTCAACTGGTGGGTCCCTGGATGCCCTTACTGGTGCCGCGTAGGACGCCGAGTTGCCCTGTTTGTGACGCGCTGGGTGCCCTGATGCCCTACACGTGGCGCAGTGGATTTGTTAACGCACCACATAAGACCCAGTGGCTCCCCTCAAATGAAGCACATACTCACGCCAGCTGAATGACATAAATATTTCATTTTGATTTGTTTTTTTATTTAGTGTAAGAAGTAGACTTTGTGTGTGTCTCTTTCCAACTGATTTCCTCTAATATTTATGCTGTTGTGTCAGTTGCATGGCTCATGTCAGAAAGGTGGTTAAAGAGGTATAATTGAGTGAGTCATTGAGGATGCCATGGTGACAGCAGAAGTGTTTTTCAATGGCTTTCGTGTGCATCTGACTAATTAGTAAAAATAAATGTCCAAGCCAGTGCTTGCATGATGGCTTCATGTCAAGGTTGCATGGACACTCCGTTGGGTCCTGGCTGTGCTGCTCTTTGGTTAACGGACGTGTGACTGTGATTCCAAGATTCTCCGCTGTGGATGTGTGTGCAGGGAAGAGGTTCTCGGGTTAATTGGTAACTGAAGCTTGTTGCACTTTGACTCCTCGTATTGAAAGACTCTGGATCTAGAAATGGGGGTTGTGTTCTATGTGCATAGCTATCTGCAGAACTCTCTGCATTGTTCTGGGCATTGAAAATCAAATTACAGTCGGGCCATTTATTCAGGAAGCAGATAAGAAGGTCAGTGAAATGGACGCCACGTATGAAAAATTTGCCGTAAAGCTTCCGCAGAGGTAACCTTGCAGGGTCAGAAGGTCTTCCTCGTGTTCCATATAGAGCAGCTATGGCCCTCTCCTGTACTGTGTTACTCTTTCAACATTGCCAGTTAATTTTGTAGGTAATTTAATATTCTACTGAAGAAAAAGAAACAATCTGGTGGATTTATTCTTTCTTGCTTTTGTCCCAGTGTTTTCTTTCAAAACTCTGGAGCTCATTTGTTCTCTGCATGGCGTGATCTGCTCACTGCTGCGCCTTCACCATGTTTCCTCACATCTTCTGCATTGCTTCCCTGCACAACTAGGAATCAAGTGTATGAAACAGTTGTGTCCCCTAAGATACCGGGAAATTTTCTCAGTGTTGCCAAGCAACCATGGCTTTTCATTCCTTTTGCTTTTATTTGAAAACAGATTGACCAGTAAATGCTCTTTAATGGCTGTGTTTTATTCAGCATTTTTCAGTCAGGCTCTTCAACCAAAAAGATGGATATAATCTGCTGCATCTTAGCGTTCATATCTTCCCCCGGCGCTTTTCTCCAATGTGACGTACAGTGATTTCTGTATACTGTTCAGTTGAAACCTGTATTCTAGGTGACTCATAATGCTGCGGTAAAATAGTTAATAGTAAAGGTAATTAAAAAAATGTACAGACGGAATTATTTTCTATTTCCAGTAGCACTGTTACCTACCCAAAGGCAGGTGAGGTGGTCCAAGCACCACATTGACCTGATGACATGACACTTTCTATGCAGCAAGTGGAGGTTCAGATCCCACCTCCTCCTTGAAGTACCCATGATGAAGGATTTACCTGAATTAATACAATAAAAATTACCCAGCTTTTTAAGCTGCTTGCATTGATTTTGCGTTGTATTATAAAAATGTCACATTTTAAGTCACCTTGAACAAAAGTGTTATAACAAAAGATAAACGAGTAAAATAATAATGTGATTGTCAGAAGGCCAAAACTTGGTCTTGGTGGCGTCAAACCTCATGGTAATTTGCTTGTGTGTCTGTTTTAACAGTTAACTGACACCTGAATGTAGCATCTAATGCAGACTTCCGTCATCAATGTTAGATAGGTGGGCTGGGGGTCTTCAAGTTATGCCCACTCAAGAAACAGAAGTGTCTAGTTACCCCCAGGATTTTCTTTCAATGCTTATTTTATCTGTGTGGCCCCCAACCGAAGAGAAGGAATGTAGTGTTGATACGTGGCCAAATGAATAATAAAGCTTCAGTGTTCACTTTGACATTTCTGTTTCTATGTTTTCTGGTAAATCTGCAATAATTTCGTAATGTTCCTGGTGCTTCAGGCCTGAAAGCATGGTCTGACCAGTAAAGTGGCTCTTGAATTGGGCTTTTGATTGTGTTCTCTGCGAATGGTTGGTTGTGTGACTGGACCTCTGCTGTAGTTTTCCCTGTCGTCTCCTGGAGCGTCTGAGTCACGGGATGCCTAAACCGTGGTATCAACTGCCTGGACTCTCACTACAACAATAAGAATCCCGCAAGGTCAGTCAGGAGAAAAGGGAAAAAATGTTGTTCCAATTAATCTGTGACGACGGGGTGCACTTTTGTTTATGGCCCTTTGCACCACTTGGCAGCCGCTTCCATGTGTGGCAGCATGAGCAGAAAGAAGCAGAATTGAGTGTGGCACCTGGTGTGCACCTCAGTTGGCGTGGCACTCTCAGGTCGGGTTATGGCCTGCATGGTTTGTGCTCTGTGAAATGGCAAAGTGTTCAGATTTGTAGGGGGCTTGAAGGACTGTGTCAATACCATGGTAAATTACCAGGGTGCAGCTTGCTCACAGATGGGATAGTGTCTCTTCTCTGCTGTCCTGCTGTCCTTGGCTGGTGCTGGCAGTGAGACCCTGAAATGATTAGCTGGATGTTAGATATTACATGTAGGGGGCGGCAAGTGGTGGGGATGGTCAAAGCTGTAGCCTTGCAGTCAGAAGTCACTTTTGCTCAAGTTGCTTAGACTGAAATGCACCAGTAAAAGTGACCCTGCTGTATGAATGGGTGAATCCCACTGAGGAGTTCAACAGTGTCCGTGGATTTCAAGCAAAGCGTCGGCTAAACAACTGAAAAACAACGTTTGTACAGCCAATCTAAGGACTGAATATTTGTTTAGCGATGTGGTGAGTCAGCTGACTGAAGAAAAATGTGTGGTGAAACCATACATTTATGCAAAGTCATTGTTAGAAAAAAGTTTCTCAAAAAATGTCTTTAGATTAAAACTTGCTTCGTTCTATAGCAACATCTTTTAAAGGAACAGAACAAAACAGACATTCTGAGTTTTATCACAAAAATACCCTTTAATTAATAAAGAATTATTGTCATTTAGTTCTATGCACTTGTCACACACTTAGGAACCAAGAGCTTCAGGCACAGACACAGGATGATCACTTATTTGTCTGATACCACTATGTTGCTGGATCACATCCCTCAAGTTTGCTGTGAACTCAAGTGACACTCATGTGACAAATATGCAGTATGGACAGCAGTTGGGGGGGGGGGGGACCAATTTATGGAGTTGTTTGGCAAGAGAGCGATGAGTCTGGCACCCTTCTGAATGCAGAGGGAATTTGGTCTAGAACCAAAAACATACAGACTTTTAATTTTGGACACCGTGTGAATGGGACCACCTGTGCTACTTTGAACGTAACTCAAAGTTAGTAAAATAAATATAAATAGAATATCTTGCAGGCCTTTTTCATATTATAACTTCTCCTGAGGTGCTTATTTGACACAATATGCAAATAAATTGAGGAGCATCTTAGGGTTATGATCCAAGCTGCTGGCTTTGTTTAGAAATTGAGCAGCAAAATGTAAAATGAATTTTTGCAGAAAGCTAAACTAACGTTGATAATTGTACATGAAAGCGGTCAGTGACAGGATGAGATTGACATGGCAAAGGTCAAATAGATGTGGCAATGATTTCTTCAGGTGCTCAGAGATGTTATGGTTCTTGCTAATGGTCAATGAGTTGATGGCGGTGCTTACCCTGCCTTGAGCTCCAACAAGTTTCTCATTTGCTCTGTCCAGTTTGTCAGGTTACACGTTTACAAGCACCTTGAGGCCCAATATGAGCAACTTTTCATCCTTGAATAAGAAGCTCAGTGCAGCAGTGGGTCTGGGTGGATTGAGGACAGCTGAGATCTCTATGTGTTCAGCCACAGAGTAAAAGGTATCTGAATTCATAAAATCCATAAACTCTGAAAGCTGAACACTTGTGCCTGAAGGAAAGTGAAGCAAATAAATAGTGTCCATAGGTGGCCTTCACCTGCTGTTTTATGGGTCTGATGTGAGGATGCCTGTCAGAACACCAGGTTCTCTGTATTCTGGGATGAGATCCAGCAGGGGCAGTAGGTTGTGTAAGGACATAAAGCTGGGCATGGTTCTGCTGCACTTCTCAGATTGTCAGAGGAATGGCCTCTGAGACCACTTACTACCTTTTGTCGGCTAACGTAAGCGTTTATTAGTGTGTTTGGATGTAGGACAAATAGATATAAATTTATTTGCAGTTTTTAATTTACCCTTTTTTTAGAATGTGGAAATTTTCCATGAAAAGTACTTGGACATCTGCTACGTTCCCTGTTGGCCGGGCTGAATCCAGCTGTGGGAGCGAGAAGCATGACTTTGACAGTTTTGCCATTGAGGTTTTTGTTTTTGGGAGCTGGTTTCTCAAGTGCAGCACAGCTGCATGGGTGCAACGTGTTCAGAGTCTTTCCTACAGGGCTCGGAAGTGGCTGTGCCCATCTCATCGCCTCACTATCTATCAGTGACGGATGGGTTATCGGGTTCTGTTCTTAGGAGACAGATTTGGTTATGAGGAAAATTGGTGAAGACAAATAAATAAAATTTACATGTTGCAAACTGTTGACAGTTGATAGCAGTTTGATTGAAATACTTAAAAGTCAGGTGTGCTGAGGACAGATTAGTAAGCACAAGTTTTATTGCAATGATATACTTGTTCCAGGGTCCATGTAAATAATTTTTACAATGTCAGTATAGGAACGTACACTCCGTAAAACACACACACAGACGCACATACAGTCCAAGGGTGGATTCTTGACCTAAGCCTGAAAATACCCATTATGTTCAGGTAGGTTTGGTTTTGGGCTCCAACAATTTGTGACTTCAAGCTGGCAGGAACTCAGTTGTTTAGATTCATCTTGGGTTTTGACAAAATTCAGAATTCAGGTGTGTGTGTGTGTGTGTGTGTGTGTGTGTGTGTGTGTGTGTGTGTGTGTTTTTTTTACGGAGTGTACGTTCTGATACTGACATTGTGTGTGAGAGAGAGAGTGAGAGAGGGAAAAAAGCAGAAGGAGCAGTGCAGACAATTGAGCTGTTGTATTCTCTACATCCTAGGAATGTCAGAACATCCTTTTTCATTTCAATTACATACTGATCTCTCTTTTTCCTGTTCCCCAACTTTAATATTCAGTTTAGGTTGCAGAAATTCAGGGTTTTATGTTCACAGGGGCGGGCTGTCAAAAGCTCCACAGCAGTCAATGGCACGTGACCCTCAGGCGGCTCTATAATCAGGTGGGTGGCTCCTACGGGGCAGAAGGCGATCTGGCACCAGCAAGGGAAGTGTTAGAGGCCAGCCCACGGGTGTTGAGTAAAGCCACATTGTGAAACGGGCTTTCTGAAGTCGATCTGCTGCTGAGGTCTGAGTTCACTTCAGCTGCTGGAGTTCACTGCCACCAACAGCCAAATATGCAGCTACAGGGATTGTCGTTATTCTCCATGGTAACTGCATGCTTGTAAAGCTTATTTTCTGTTTGTGTTCAGGGCGCAAAAAAGCTTAACAGTCCTCCTAAAGTGCACGTTTCACGTTCTACTTCTAAGGAGGGTTTTAATGCTGTTACAACTTCAGTTTTGTGCAGGTTCTTGTGAAGAATGAGGCGCTCCAGGTGGCACCAAGCGATGCGCCTACTCTCCTGCCAAGATCAGTGATTGGCTGCTGTGGGGGGGCCACGCCCACCTGTCCCGTTTCCAGTTGGTCATTATTTTTGAAGTTGGCCGTTCTCGAAGAACCAGTAATCATCTTTACCTTTAAGGTCAAGTGTTGAGGAGGTGAGTTTTAACTTTACTTTGCTCCCCGTCCCAACATCTGTATGACTCGTTTGGTGTTTTATTAATATTTTTGGATTGGATCCCTTTCACCAAAGCGGCTGCATACAGGCCTTCCCAGGTGAAGTGCGTTCTGTCATACTGGGAAGGAACTGCAACCTGGGACCTGAAAATGGGGTCTTAGATGGCTGTTTTCATGCTGGCCTTGGCTTTTGGTTAAATATTCAAAAATGTCTAGTCTGGAAAATTATGCCGATAGCTTAAGAGCTAAAGTCCCCATGAAATAATGAAAACACCCTGGCACACACTATGTGAAAATGTTTGAAGCTTGCATGTGACACATAAGAAGAGGTCAGCTGGTTACTGTAAATACTGTTGCATGTGGCAGTCCTGTGGGTCTATAGGACTAAATCCACTTGTAATGCTGGGATTGCAGAGTGACACCTGAGATCCGGTTTTCTTAACTGTCATGAAACATTAGATGTTACTGGCTGCATGTTGGCAGTGCCTGAGTCTTGTGTTACCCTGTTATACATCAGCAGGTAAGCTCCAGTTTCAAAACTGTAAAAATTACCCGGCTGTATAAATTGGTAAATGGCTGTGATTTGCTGCATTGGCAGGGAAAAAACATAAAATAAAAATGGATAATAATAATATGACATGAAACTGGTGAACTGGGTTTCAAAACTGTTAAATTTCATTTGGTGAAAGTTCTTTTGAAATTACACTCAGTCCCTCAAAATGACAACAGCAACATACAGCTTTTTTTCTGTTAAGTTCTGATGAACACATGGTTAACCTAGGACTAAATACTGCTTCTCCAACCAAATACCAAGTTTCTCTTCAGCATTCACGTATTCTTACCTTAACAGAGCGGTGAGCAGCGGGGAGGAGGACCGTATGGGTGAGCTTTGCTTCAGGTCACCTTAGCCGTTTCACCTGCACCCCCCACCCTGTGTGTGAGAACTCTGGCATCATGGACGACCTTGTGCAGAAGCACTTCACTGCCGTAGACTACGTGATCTTTGCCCTCCTGCTCGTGGCCTCTGCAGGAATTGGACTCTATTATGCCTTCTCCGGGGGGCGCCAGCGCACCACGCAAGAGTTCCTGCTAGCTGATCGCAGCATGAGCTGCCTGCCTGTGTCGCTGTCCCTATTGGCCACCTTCCAATCGGCCGTGGCCATCTTGGGTGCTCCCTCTGAGATCTACACCAACGGTACACAGTACTGGTTCCTGGGCTGCTCGTACTTCCTGGGTCTCCTCATCCCGGCTCATATTTTCATCCCTGTGTTCTACAGGCTTCGCCTCACCAGCGCCTATCAGGTAGTCTCTGGTGACCAATGGGTGGGAAATAGACTGTTGGGGGTCAGGTGGTAAACTGTCCATTGGTGGCCAAAGGAGAGGTTCAGTTTGGGAATGTTGCAGGGTAACCAGCTTTGAAATGATTGATATTGGTTGCAAGGGCTGTTTAAACCTTGTTCTCTTGCACGCTGTTTCTTGCCAGTACCTTGAGCTACGGTTCAACAAAACGGTGAGGATATGTGGAACCGTGACGTTCATCTTTCAAATGGTGAGCACCAAGCCAGTGAGTTAATACATGTGAGGAGGGTCAAAGTATGGTCATGTCGGGGTCACAGGGCATGCAAGTTAACAAATTTATCTGGCACATTCACCAGTTTTGTCCGAAAAGTAAAATATTTGTCACCTCCACAAAAAGGACTTGAATTTTAAAGCTAGAACGGCTCCTTATGTTACAAACAAAGGTGTAAGTGCTCCTTATATTATAAACTTTTCAGTTTTAAAGTTCAGATATGTTTCCAGTTTATTTTTAAAATCTTTGTTTCCAAAATTTCTATCTGTAGTGGAAGGAATATGGCCTTTGTTTACCCTCCAAGTTGATAAATAGTAGTAAAAAGCTCCGAAACAGAATAAATGTATGGGGCCGTCTTAACTCAACTGTCTGTTCCAATGAGGAACATTGCATACGTTTATGGAATATGGAGTAGGAGTTTCTAGAGAAAAAGTACTTTTTTCAATGATAGGAGAGACAATGTAAGACACTCAGTGCACAAAGCAAAAAAGTAAGATAAGTAGCCGATAAATGATGGTAATGAAAACTGTTGAATAGTTTATGGATTCTTGAGTTTCATTATGGGCAGCTATTGGTTAGGACCCCCAGAAGCTTGTACTGCACCTAAGTTGGTTACCCTGGTGGCTGAAAGAGCTCATGGTGATCTCTTCATTCCATGAAAGTGAGCCATTGTCCATGATAGACTGTAGCTTCCATCTCATCCTGGCCTTTGCCATGTCCTTCTCCTTCTAATCCCCATGATAAAATCTCCTTTCCTGTCAACTTACTTTGACTCTTGCCGGAAGTCATGTTTCCCCCAGCACACCACCCCATAGAACGTGGCACTGGTGACTACGGCCTGGTAGCACGCATGGAGGATGTTGCACCACCCGCTGAAGGACCTTAGTCTTCTCACAAAGGAGTGCCTGCTCTGTCCTTTCTTACACAGTGCATCCACGTCATGCCACCAGTGCACTTTGATATTGCTGTGGACACCCAAATACTTTTAGGACTGGACCATCTGCACATCTGCACCCTCAGTAGTACTGGGGTGCAAGGACTCCTTAACATGGCAAAGATCAACGCCCAGCTTCTTTGTTTTGTTGATATTGAGCTGGAGGTAGTTTGGCTTGCACCACGAGGCAAAGTCCTCAATCAGACGCATGATCTCCACATCATCACTATTCTCGATTCACCCCACTGCTGTTTAGTTCTTGCAAAGTACTTTCTTATTAAAGCCGTGTCTTAGATTTTTGCAGAATACAACTACATAACTGTGGATTAACAAAAGGATATCGGTATTATTAAGCTTTTGCTGATTGTGAACCAGTGGGTAAAGGGATTTTGGAGTTACGAACAAAGTGCGTTACGGACAGACTTCCAGACCCTGGTGTTGTCTTTACCTCGGGAGTCAGTGTGCTAGACCCTAACGTTACAGTCCACAGTAGGTCTGGCTACAGCATGCCCTTAAGGCCTTTGTTGGACTATCAGGTAAAGACTCTTTAGCTCCAAACCACTTTTTCTTAGTATCCAGGAGGGCTGTTGAGGTGAGGTAATCGGTCTGAATGCCTTGTGTTTTCCACAGGTTGTGTATATGGGTGTGGTCTTGTATGCCCCTGCCCTGGCACTCAATGCAGGTAAGAAAGGGTGTTGACACCGACCTCAGGGGAGCTCATATTCCTGTGCCAGTTTAGGTTCTTAACTGTTACATAACTGTGTGCCTCTGTAGAACATAGCAGGACAAGTATCTGTGTGATTTTTCTCTGTAGGAATTAAACAAGTTAAATCCTGTCATATCTGGTGTAGTACAGATCTGCAAATTGGAGGAGAGGGGTTGGCTCGAAACAAATGTTGTTGCTGTGATTGCTGCCATTACAGATTTTTGTATGCCATGACATTTTTTGTATTTTTTACCTCTTTGTAGTTACGGGGTTTGACCTCTGGGGGGCAGTGTTGGCAATGGGACTTGTGTGCACGCTGTACACAACTCTGGTGAGCATTTCAACTTTAATGTGTTTTTGATTTAGCTGAGTTCATAAATAAGGAAAACTTTTAACCTTCTTCTGGACAGCAGTTGTGTGATGAGGGTTTGTGCGAATGCTGAGCTCCCACTGTACTTCTACCGTTCCCCCAGTTGTGTGCGTGTGTGCATGGGTGTAAGTGAGAGACACACCAGCGGAGGACCACACTCTAAGCCACCTGTATCACCTGTTGTCAGGGTGGCTTGAAGGCGGTAATCTGGACGGACGTCTTCCAGACGGTGGTGATGTTTGCAGGCCAGCTGGCTGTAATCATAGTTGGGGCCCACCAGGCAGGGGGCATCGCTGAGGTTTGGAGGAAGGCCCAGAACGGGAGCCGCATTGCCAACCTAAAGTGAGCACCTAGCCTGATCTCCTGGCCTGGATCTGAAACATTTCATCCAATAAACAGTTTATAAATGTTTAAATTATCTAAGAATGTTTCTTTGAACATTTACCTGCTGAGAAAAGTGTCCCTTAAATTGACTTCCACAGCACCATATTTTTTACTGCAACTCATGTATATGGCTGTTGCTGAATAGCTTCAGATTAAGCACAGTGAAGGGTTTAATTGTAGAGGACAATTTGTTCACTCTAACAACAGTGCTACCCTATGAGGATTGTTGTGAGTCTATACTGTGGAACTGTTGGCTCATACAAGTGTTAACACCCCCCCCCTCTGTGTCATGCTTGCAGCCTGAACCCTGACCCCCTAGAGAGGCACACATTCTGGACGCTGGGTGTTGGAGGGATCTTCCTCATGTTAGCCCTTTACGGAGTAAATCAGGCACAGGTGCAGAGGTACCTGAGCTCTCGCACGGAGAAGGAGGCAATCATGTGAGAACCCTTTTCCTTGACCACCCACTAAGACCCTATGCCACGCAGGTATAACAACAACTTACAGATGGCAGCTCAGAGACCAATAGGCTGTTTTTTTGAAGGAACCCTGTAAGCTTAAGTTGCTGTTTATCAGCGTGGCTCCATGGACTCTTAAACTCTTAAAATATCAGTTTTTGTCATTTTCTGACCTCTCACCAGCAATGGTGTTCCATCCCTGTGATAAATGATGGTGCTGTACCATTGTGCTCTTTCTGTCTAAATCATCATAGCTGTATTTAAGATAATTTTGTGTGAACTGCTCTATTGTCTCCGTGAGGGCGGAATGGTGATGGTCATCTCTCGCTCCCTCTTTGTAGGTCCTGCTATGTGGTGTTCCCCTGCCAGCAGATTGTGCTCACCCTAGGCTGCCTCATGGGACTCGTAATGTTCGCACGCTATGGGGAGGACAGCCCCTTGGATAAGGGCTATGTCTCCTCAAATGACCAGGTCAGTACAGCATGCTGAGATAAAGGCAGTGGTTCTTCATGCAGCAGCTTCTGCTTGCTTTCTGTCATCTTGGCATCTTCGGATGAGCCAACCAGATTCTTGAGGGCACTGGAGGCTCTCATTGATTCCATAGCTGCGAGTTGACGAACTTGCATGTGGTCATTCTGTCCTGCAGATGGTGCTCTACTTTGTGATGGATGTGCTCCAGGACCTGCCAGGCCTACCTGGCCTGTTTGTGGCCTGCTTGTTCAGTGGAGCCCTCAGGTACAACAGACACACGGTGTCTTCAAGTTGAGGCAGCGAGCAGTGTCTCTTATTGTGTCTGTCACCTCGCTGAGGGTTAAGAAATGCCTTGTAGTTTTTGCTTGTTTATTTGTCAGCAAACAGTTTTTGTGATTCTACACCATTAAACTCTGTGGCTCATAAAGAAATGGATTTTGTATCACTGTGTTTTCTACAGCCACAGGTAAAGATGTTTTTTTTACTTATTAAACGCATGTGTGTGTGCGTGTGTGCGCGCGCGCACGTACACGTTTGCCTACTGCAGCACAATCTCCTCAGCGTTCAACTCCCTGGCCACAGTGACGATGGAGGACCTAATCAAACCCCACTTCCCGGCGATGACGGAAGCAAGGGCCACCTTGCTGTCCAAGGGGCTTGGTGAGCGCCAGTCTGCCGTCCTCCAATTCTGTTTTTCAATATGCAAATTAGTGCTTCAGTAAAAATAATTCAGAATTGGTATCTGTCTGAGGTGGACAAACCCCTTGAACCCAAATGCCTTCAGTCATAAATCCATGTGCTTAAGCTCTGTAGTCTCTACTTATGATCCTGTCCCTCTCTCTGCAGCACTAGCCTATGGACTTGTTTGCCTGGCCATGGCTTACATTGCCTCCCTCATGGGTTCGGTGCTGCAGGTGAGACTCATTACAGTGAATTGCATCTCCTGGCTATTCTGTATTTCAAACGTTGTCATTCTTGTGTCAGAATTCAGAAACTTCAGAGTTTTATTTGGGCATTTTTTAATAAACGTATAATAGGTCAACAGCAAACACGAACTCCAGCAGGAACCCTGGCAGCCTCTCTTCCCTCTGCTTGTGGCCATAGTGTGACAGGATAGAGGAAAGAGAGTTCCGCAGATGATTTTAAATTGCCTGTAGTGCGAGTTTAGTGCAGTGCATGTAACACTGTAAGTCACCTCGGCTAGAAGTGTCGGTTAAATCCCAGTTGATTATTATGCATTGATTTGGTTAAAGCATCTGGAAAATAAAGATAAAGAATTATTTGATCAAATACTCGTAGACAAACAATGGGGGGGGTATTAAATATCAAGTAAAGAAAGTGAGGAGTTTAGAGGTTTTTTTGTGGATGGTAACCATATTGAAATTATGTTTTTTATCTCCATCTCTTCCGCTGACAACTGCTAGGCGGCACTGAGCATCTTTGGAATGGTGGGCGGTCCTCTTCTTGGAGTCTTCTGCTTGGGCATGTTCTTCCCATGGGCCAACTCTGTGGTGAGTGTTCATGCCACTGCTTCTGACTGGGTTCTGGGAAACGTCTACGAAACACTTTTTGCGGTGCTAACGGAGTTAAAGATGGAATTGAACTATTTGTGACTGCTTGCTTGACCTACAGTGAGCTCTTGCCATTGTGCATCACCCAGGGTGCTGTTAGTGGGTTGATGGCAGGCCTCGTCATGGCCTTCTGGGTTGGCATCGGCAGTTTTGTGTCCCGCTTTCCTTCCTCTATACCCCCAACATCCACACCTGATCTGGGCAACTTGACCATCATCGCCAGCTCGGTCAAGGCCACAAACAGGTGAGAACTGGCGTGGTCCTATTGAATGTGGCTCTTATTGTGCCTGGAGCCACAGCACGACTATCCCGTCCAACCTGGATCCTTAGACCAAACGCAAAAATTTACTTTATTCCAAAAATATAATCCATTTTGTGCAACAGATTATCAGCGACACAACTCTACAGTCTATGGCTTACATTAATAACTGCATTAGTAATTGTTGTGGACAACAGGCACGTATTTTAATTTTGACAGTGAGTTGCTGTCCAACGTGGCAAATCAGCCTGATTTCGCCGATCTCATGACCGCTCTGTGGTGAACCTCATGTTACCAGTTGACTCTGTATGTTGACTTTCATCCACTTTCCATGCTGGCAGTACTTAATCAAGCAAATAATTGTTTTACTAAGATAAAAACAATTAGAAACAAACACCTTAATTTTGATGTGAAAATCACAGCTGTCTTGTGCTTAGAAATGAGTTGGTGCACTGGCTGCTTGTGTTGCAAACTGTGGGTAGAAGCATTTACCATTTTAACCAGTATAACAGGGTGTTGTGTAAAAACTGCTACTGTCCCTTAGAAAAACATAAATCACAAGAGGGTTATTTTTCAGTCCATTTTTGGCTGAACGATCATTTTGCTTCCACAATGGGGAATTTATTCTGAGGGTTCAAAGTTTGAATTGAGTCCTTGTGGACCTATACAGATGTACACAGAAGAGAGAAAGAAATGTAGTTTCTCCTGCACAGTGGAGCACAATACGCTGGGCAGACAACATGGCAACTCGGACGCGTTGAGGCATAAGATTTGTATGTAGATAATATGATAATACGTGGCTGGTTAAAGTAAGTCGTGCAGCAATGCAAACCGTCAGTGGGGAGCGGTGGGTGGTCAGTGGTGGTGGTACTGATCAGTCCCTTTGATATCCATAATTTAGCAGTCAGGTTGTGTGGGGAAAAAAAACTGTTTCTGAGCCTGGAAGTGTTGGCCAGCAAGTGTGATGGTGTTTTCCAGGCAGCAGCAGTGAAAATAAACTGTGCATTTTTGTCCAACAGTTTGCATCAGATGTGTTGAGAAAGAGAAAGGTTTTTGTCAGTCTGCTTGTCTTTTGCTAAATGTAGTGCATAAACCTTTAAATGGCCCTGTTAACAATGACAACTGGTGTATGATATCTTTGCAGGAGCCATGTGTAAATGAACTGTACTACATGTGTGTTATTCACTTGGTGGTGAAAATGGCTTTGGAGTTACAGCCAATAGAGTTTGGAACAGACTTCAGGTCCAAAATGAGTTTATAGTTTGAGAAGCTTAAGTATTCGACTCATTTTTGCTGAGAAGTAGAGAAAAGTCTTTAGTTACTTTTCGCTGCCGACCAGAGGTAGGAATGAAAACTTGCATGCCAGGAGTTTGCTATGAACGCGGTTCCACTCTGTATCTGAATAAATGTCTTCTGTGCACCAGGCCGACAGGAGTGATGGCCCTATACTCTCTGTCCTACATGTGGTACAGCGCCCACAACTCCACCACCGTGGTTGTGGTGGGCCTCATTGTCAGCCTGCTTACGGGTAAGCCCTGCCTAAAACCACAGACCGCTCACTGTTTTTCACCATCACGCAGCAGACAGCCTCAACACCTTCTCTGTGCTGCTCCGACACTGTGCTGCTGCTGCGAAAAACTTGTTATTGCCTCTACACTGCTGCCTTTTCCTGGAGGAAGCTAAGCTCTCAGTTAACTGTAATCCGACCTTAATTGTAGGACCCATGAAGGAGAAGGATGTAGCCCCAGGCACTGTGTACCCTGTGCTGGGCAACCTGCTCTTCTTTCTGCCCAAGCGCTACAAAGAGAAGCTCTGCTGCGTGACCCCACTGCAAAGCAAGGTGTAGGATGGTTTGCTGGTCAGGGGTCTTCACTGGGGAAAGCATAAATGCTGCATGGAACATGTGAACCCAAAGTCAGTATGTTTAACACTTTTGTGTGTGTGTGTCTGTATGTTTTATAGCCCAAGGCTGTTGAGATGCAGCATTATCAGATGGCCCAAAAGGAGAGCAATGGCCTGGTCTGCCTTTCAGAGAGCGACAAAGGAGAGGATGAAGAGCAGAAGACGATAAAGAAGGAAACCCACATGCCCTCCTACTGCGTAGCTCATGAGGTTCGGGAGACGGCCTTGTAGTGGTCAGGACCCCCGCCAAGCCTATAGGCCAGCTCTGGCTTAGGGCAGCTCCCTGGTGGGGGAGGCGAGGGGTCAGAATTCACAGCCTCAGGTTTCAGCATATTAAATGCTCCACTGCTGTGTGGGAGAGAATTTTTTTGGGAGACAGGAGTGAAAAAAGTTGAGTCATCATGAGAAGGGTTTGACTTGCAGCCACAGGGGTGTCTAGTCTTCCATGGGGCCCACAGACCAACCAAACGGATGTGCAAACAGATTGACCTATACATGACGTCTTACACCCTCAGTCATAGAAGAGTTCAGACTGCAGTGGGGATAAATAAGCAGTTGGGCCAAAAGGTTGGTTTACTGGTGTTTTACCACCTTTATAGCCCATAAAAAAAATCATGTACACTGTGACTGAAGAGGAGTTATTCTCAAACTCTTGTGCAAAAGACATCCCAACCCTCTTAGTACTCCTTGTCACTGGGAGATCTGCCAGGGAAGAGCGTCTAAAAGTAATGTTGGTTTTAATGGTTCATTTTTTGACATATTTAATGCACCATTGCATCGTCTGAAGTTTTATTGTTTAATGCACTTCATCTCTGTAAAATGTGCCATAATTTCCGTTGATTTTGTTGGTGGTTTCCGTTCCAGAAAATCTTTTATTATTTGCTTTTAATTTCCGTTAAGTTCCAGGCTGTTCATGTCTCACAAGGTAGAACACACACAGCTTCATTGCCTGAGATCAGGGGGAAGAATAATGCACACCATATTCGGAAGGGGTGGGGCTAAGAGCCATTTGCCACACCCACCAATTATTAAAGGATTGGGAAAGGGTGGAGTCAGGAAGCTCACCTTACAACTGTAGGGGGTGAGATTTGTGACCTCAAATCTCTTCTCCTCCTAACCCTGAATGTATTTGCGTTTTTCAGTCTCTTGATTTATTTGTCCTGTTTTTGCTTGTCATGCAGTTAAGTACAACTTTTCTGCCAGTTAACTACAGATAAATGGTAAAAATAGTTTTCCAAATTCTACATAAATCTGATAAGCCTAAAATGTGATCAGTCTTCACATAAGTCATAAAAAGTTAAAAGAAGTTAAATTACCTTAAATTTTGTATTTAATGCACACAAACATGATTAAGCGCCCAGTGTTCAGAACAATTTGGAAATGTATTGAAGCTTCCTGTTCCGCACAGTTAATGCATTACTTAAACATTGTTTAGTCATCTAAATGCGTGACCTAATGTGAAAAAGTTGGCATCCTTTGCTTTTTTTCTGCATATTTGGATGTGTTTATGCCTCATCCTCAAGTCAGAGCACATCAGTGTGCACAAGTCAGCCATAAGAAAGATGATGGACGAGACAGACATTTAATACCAGAGTATTTTGAACAGTGAGTGAATGAAAATGTTTGACTGCCTGTTATTTGTTTTATCTGGTCCTCTATTTGTATGACTTGGATTAAGTTTATGCAGAAATGAATACTGTTCAGACGGAGTCACTAGCTGTGTAGCGCCACCGTGCTGGTGAAACATTGGATATCCGCTTCCTGTCGGTGAGGTACCGAGGGTCCCTGCCCTGCTCTCCTCCCTGAAGGTTGATGCAGGGTCGCTGGTTCTGAACTCGACTCGCACCTCACAGTTCATTATTGTGTATTTTTTGCTCCATGAAGCTGAGAGCATGTCGGTCAGATGTGTGTGAGATGTGGCTGCTGTGTTAGTGATGACATTGCAGCCCTCAAATCTCAGTTTGGTCTTCCGCTGCAAGGGGAACCCTCGCGTCCTAGAGTAATAAAAAAGAACACGGCGCATCATTCCTTCTGACTCTGAACAATAAAAGAGAATAACTGTAAAATAGACTAAGTGACTTTTTGCTTTGGTTCGTGTACACTGAACGAATTCTGTGTGCTTGTGAGTTCCTGGCAACTGCCTCAGTCAATATCACTGCTGACCTAAAGCAGACTGTAAAACCATTGATGTTTGCAGTATATTGATAGCTGAATAACTGTTCAGCTGGAGGTGAGGCAGTCAGGATGTTGCAGAATGTGCCATGATAGTGCTGTATCTGTAGCTGTGCTAAAATGTCTCTTTTTTTTTTTTTTTTGTTTTTTTTAATTCTTAATTTCCAACTATTTAGGTTTTTTGTCATGTTGCCACTGAGCTCTGCAATGTGATGTGAACTCAGTCTTGGGCCCACGTTTGTTTTTGGCAGGAGGGAAGGTTGCTCACATCATGGGTTATGTGGTTATAGCGTGGCCTAAATTATGCGCAAGGTGTCGAGCGGTTGTACACCTGAAGACTCTCACCTTTTGAACATGGCTGATGTGCTTGCAAAACAGTTGTGAACTTTCGTGCTGTGTTTTGAAGGGTTATTGCTGTGCACAGGTTTGTCTCTGTCAAGTTGCGTTTGCTGGACATTTTGCTGGAGAATGTAGGTTAGAAACTAGGCAGAACCGCACTTTTAGCGTTACGGACAGTCGACCAACCGGAACTTGAGCAGCATCAGCATCAGGGAGCGGAGATGGGTGTGACGTTTGCCTGTGTCAGACTCCAGGCTTGGCATCAGAAGTCATGATTGGCTGCGATTGGCACCATAATGGTGTAAAATTACTTTGGCGGTGGCATTTCCATGCTTGGAGAGGCGTAGTTGGGGTCTTGTTCGCAGACCTGGTGGTGAGATGCCAGGTTGGCAAATGAGGCAATAGGGTAAAGATGTGTGTTTCACTTATTTTTCCTTTGAGAGCTCCTCGCCATGAGCTACATGAGCTGCACATGAGGCGACTGAGCTGAATTGTCCTTGGAGGGTTGTGTCTTTTGGCATCCATTATTGTCTCTATGCTGTAATTTGATTTTGGGGCCAAAGGACCTGCAGCTTTTGGCCAGCTTTGCTCATGTGATGCCAGGTGAGGCTGTCGTGATGAATAAAATTCTTTTGGAGTCATCACATCCTCCACATTGACCCTGGTGGTTCTTCCTCTGATTTGGTATCAAGCTTTGTAGCTGTCGGGTGTACCGCAGTCTCCGTTAGTTTTGTGGCGTCCTCTCAAGACGTGCGAATACCTCAGCCCCCGCTGGTCCCCGTATCTCCCCAAAGACCATTTCTGCACTCAAGTTCTGATTTTCCTTTGCATTTGGATGGAAAAGTGATGATTGTCAGAACAGAAATGTTACTTGTACGTGTGTTTGTATATATTTGTTTTTAAAAACATTATGATGTTTCTTTTGAAAATGACTTTAAAAAAGTCATTTTAATGCTGGAAGGTGGGAAAGCTGTTTTGGCCTTTGTTTCTGAGATTACTTGAAACCTCAGACTGTGATCCCCTAAGTAGACGGCCGCAGCGGTGCCATGACCCCAAGGTCTCACACGGCCGTGTGGCACGAACGGGCTGCACAGCACGGAGGAATCCATGCAAGGTTGCTAACTAAGTGGTCTTTGTGGACGTACGGGCAGATCCATTGCGTAAATGTGGAATTTGACACTTGAAGTGCATCTGGGGAACCTGAACATCTCTGCCATAATCACTCGGTTTTCTTTTTTATTAATGTGAAATATTTTTACAGTTGTGTGTATGTGATGGTTTCTTATTAAATTAGATGTGCTGTAAATGGCTTCCACATTCATAGTGTGCATTCCAGAAACGGTGTTTTGTCCTCCAAAAGAAATGTGCCTTTTTTGTAAACAAATCTAAACAGCAGCTGGCTTTTCAGATGCACGTTGTCTAGTCATAAACTTGCCAGAGTTTTAAAGGGGGAACCTTGGTGAGGTTTATTCCACAAAAAGAGCCAGTAAAGCAGCGTTGGATGAGGCTCTTGCACATCTTTTCACAGCGAACTCAGTGCCGCGTGGGTGTGTAGGCCTTGGTCCTGGACCAACGCTGTAACTGGCAGCCCCCCTCGACTGGGCAGATGGTGAAGACTTTTTGAGCGGTGATTTGAATAAAACATTTAACAAAGTAAAGCAAAGGCCTGCGTATGCTGTAGCTACCCAGGGGCGTGGCAAAAATCATGACTGAACTTGGGTTTGCGTGGCCGTGTAGAGCTTGGCTTTCATTGCGGAGCACGGCACCAACCTCGCCCCGGCACAGCCATTTGGTGCCCCCCCCCCAAAATGTGGACAGTTGTTCCTGTAAAATAAACTGTTTTTAAATGGAAAGTGAATTTATTTGTGACATTTAGGCTTTGAGGAGAAAATAAATGTAAAAATGTGACGTTTTTTTGCCTTCATTGCTACATTACGTGTTTGTCACTATGGAGCGGCAGCGGACAGTTGCAGCAGAGTGCTGGGTAGGATCTTGGTTTGACCGTGGGGATCACACTGAGCTCCAGAACCCTAGACATCACAGGTCATTGAGCTCTTCCCTTGTGTGGAGCATGTTTTGCAAAGCTTGAAATTTGTAGATCAAACCATGTGTAGTGAAACCTTGAGGTGGTAGGCATTCAAAATTTCCTCAACCAAACACAAACACTTAATGCTGCCCCCCCCCCAAGTTCAAGTCTTTATTTCAATCTGTGCCTCCTCCGTGCAGCTGCCTGTTTTCCTGCTGGCTTGTTATCAGGGCCCCCCCATATTTGTCTGACTCTGCACATTTCGGGTGGGTCAGGCTGACTTTGGCATCCTTCCGTCATGACAGTCACAGGCCTCAGAACACAAGGCTGCCATTGACCGTGTCATCGGACTCTGGTCCACATCCTTGTGCTGTTCCTCGGGGCTTTGCTGAGCTCCTGTCTGTCTGCCAGGCCGAAGCGGAGCAGTCGCCTCCCACTCTCCATCTCACTGCTCGCTCTCCCTTTCCTGTTGGCTTGAAGAGACCAGGCCTGGATCTGCTTGTTGCTGGCGCTCCACACATCTCTCCCACACTTCTCATTACAATTATTTATGCACCTACAGGTTGCCCTTTTCCACGGTGACTGAGCACACTCGCAGGCACTTGTACTTTTACCCATTTGCACAGTTGGACATCTGGTGAGGCGACACGAGCCAAGCGGCTATGACTGCAACTCCAGCTCAGACTTTCAGTTTGAACCCTGGCACTTCTGATGCCTTCATTTCGGCAGCACCCGTCTTTGTACTATGCTTGTCTCCTTGAAACGGTCATAACTCATTCTTGAAAACAGACTGCATATTCACAGTCCGGATGAAATTACTCACTCCATTTTTTTTTTTTACTTCTGTTTATTTGAATCTCATTCTGAGTTCATCCCAAAATTTCTCTAAATTGTGCTTAATATCACAAAGAAAAAGTGGCCCATTAAAACTGAATTAAACCGTTCCTATTAAGCAAAGCATATTTACAAAAACACGATTTCCTCACCTAAACTTTCTTTGTCACACGTAAATAAATGGCGCATACCTGGAAAATCGGGGTGCAGTAATGTAGAATGGAACACACGAGTGTGAAAGTGAGAGACCACAGAACATCAGAACGGACCTCACAGAGTGGCTACGCAGTTCCCCTAACGCAGTGCACCTCTCAGTCTCACTCGTACGCTTGCTTGGGGTGGTTATGCTGTTTTTCGTGTCAGATGGACCAGTGCACGGCACACCTGCTGCCAGTAAGGGGTGTCAATGGGTGTGGAGCTGATAAAAACGAAAACCTGGCTGGCAGGAGACCAACAAATGGGGGGGACATGTATTTGTTGATTTTCTCCTTCAGACCCATTTACTAGCATTGCTCTGATCTATACTGCAAGAATCTGAGGATTCGCCGCTCCATCTGTGTTCTTGTGTCCTCCTCCCGTCTGGCATCTCGGGCATCTCCTCTCTTTCATTCGGCCTGGACGGGAGCTGATGAGCCAGGAAAATGTACCAGATAGGCACATAAATTCAGCCAGCAGTCAGGAAACGGACTGTAATGAGAGTCATGCCAAAGTCATGGCAAAATCTCCTAGGTGGTTTTAGGAAGTGCGGGTGCTGGAAAACAACACCAGCACCTTTTAAAATTATTTTCATGTCTTTGGCCATGAGTTTCACAAATGACCACTGTCCAAGTAGCAGAAGGAAGCCTGCCCTTTGCCTCCTGTTCAGGGTTAGGGTTACCAGATCCTCTGGGTGACCCAGCGATGAGGTTTTGTCAAGCCGGTCGTGAAGCTCTACATTGACGGGACCAGAAACAACTCAAGGTCTGGGTTATCTGTGACTAACGCAGGCCCTTGGAACCAACGATTATTGGATTGAGGATGAAATACTTTGCCCTCTTGCGTAAGTGCAAAAGACGTAGCTGCTATAAACGCCTTTCCTGAGGAAATGCAGCGGCCGGCAAGTAACAGATCACAGACACCGTAAATGCTCCTCTGGGGTTTAACGTTACCTTGGCCGGTGAGAACTGCGCTCCGATGGCAAAGCCCAGAGCTAAGCAAAGGAGTCCCGTGCAGTCCTGGCGCTCTGCCGCAGAAACCCTTGCCTTAGTAGTGGTGCTCGTCCAGCTCCAATGCAGTCATTAAAGCGCTGAAGAGAACAGCTATCTGGGCTGCCAAACAGATAAACCGCCTTGGCCTTGACTGCTGCCCCGTGTGGCTCCTCGCCGACCAAAGAGTGCTTTCCTCCGTCTGCAGTGCGGCTGCAGGAAAGCAGGTGGCTGAACCTCGACCGCGGCCCCCGGTGCCCTCCCACAGGCGCTCGCCATCAGTTAAGTAATAGTTGGGTTAACGGTCACGATCGTGCTTTCCTGCCTGCTGTGGGTTTTACACGAGCGCCAAAGTCTTACCCTTTAGCGCCTGCGTTTTTCTGCATGTCACTTTAGGGACAAGCATCTGCGAAATATGCAGATGTGTACATTAAGCTCATTTAACACAGATCACACACAATGCTGCTGTGTGACAAAGAGGTGAGAGGGTTAAAAGGAGCTTAAAACTTGGTGCCGCATCACTTGCTTTCTACCAATAAAATCATCTGCCTATTAAATCTGATTCTTTGTGATTTTCATTCTCAGCAATTCCGCCACCCTGTATGCACCTTCAAAATGCACAAAGGACAGGTATTCCATTTACTGCTCTACTTATCGGATTACCTAGGAATGAGTTCAGATCCACCGCAGTCCATGTAGAGTTTGCATGTTCTCCTCGCGTCTGCGTGAGTTCCCTCTGCTTGCTCTGGTTTCGTCCCACAATCCAAAGATGTGTGTCAGGTTAATTGTGCATCGTGTGTGACTACCCTGCGATGACCTGACAGTCCGCAGTGAACCCCTCCACCTCAGCACTCAGTCGGTGCTCTCTCCACCCAAATGTTAACTGCAAATATACGGCATGTACAAATGCTTTGCACCCTAACTTGGACGAATGTTCACTTCTGATCGGATCAGTGGTGCGACTTCCCCCCCCGGTAAAACTTGACTCACAGGCCAAATCTGAAACTTTGCAAATCTCTTTTAATGTTCAGATTCTTTCTTTATGACACCCAGTAGTATACCACCCTCGTGGTAGTGACTGTCAGAGACACAGCGAGTTGAGCTGGGCAAGGGTTAATTCAGCTGAGGAGGTTCATGTGAAAAAGCAGGGGCCACATGGGTCTTCCCAGCCACTCGTTCTCTATCAGTTTAATGCGTGCAGGTTATTACCTTTAAACTACAACACTCGCTTGAGGCTGCGGTTAGAGCTGTGGTCTGGGTCCATCGTTGAAAAGGATGTTTGTTTTTGGGAGACAAAGTGCTCATCTGTCCTGATCCCCAACAACAGTCCTCCCACGCTGGTTATCTGGACTGACTCCACAGTCCAAAACACAAATCCCAAGTACTGGTATGAGTACCACAGTGCAGGAAAAGGAGAACTTTTTTTATTTACGGTTATCACAAATGAAAAACAGTACCGCAGTCCGTTTCCATTTTACATCTGGACCAGTCTCAACGTAGCGCTGGCGACTGACTTTATCGGGGTGCTGTGACATTGATCAACATATTGAAAATATTCACGCATGACATACGCAGGTGATCCATACTTTCCGCATTTAATCTGCTTGCTCCGTGAGGTCAGGGGTCAGTGGCTGGGTATCATCTTCTTTGGAAATCCCGGTCTGACTGGAGGGAACTGCAGACAACATTTCCTCAACACTTCCACAGTACAGCAGCGAGCGCATGGGCCACTTCTGGGAAAGGAGGGAGGCGCTAAAGTCAGTCTTCAGCCTGAGAAAGTTCTGCCTTTGTCTGCTCTGCTCCAGCCCAACCCTGACACCCGGAGACCCCCAAGTTCCCTCCGCCTCTCCTGTGGAGTGCAGGCTGAAACTGAAATGACGGGAATCGAGACGGGCTGACTCACCTTGACAGGGTGCAGGAACCCTCCTGCTCTGCGCGACGCCGGAAACTCGTCGGCTCGCCCTCCCTGGTCCAGGGTGCGAGAGAGGTGGGCAATGTAGTTGGTGGCGAGGACCAGCACGTCCAGCTTGGACAGCTTGGTGTCGGGGGGAACAGAGGGCAGGGCCGCCTGCAAGCTGTGGAAGGCCTGGCGCAGGTTCCGCACGCGACTCCTCTCCCTGGCTGCGCTCTCGGGGGACGACTGCGGCTTGAACGCCTTCGCCTGGACCCCTGACCCAGACTTGCCCTGACACAGAGAGGGCGAGACAGGGAGGGAGGGAGGAGCAGTTGTTGCATTCGCTGGCTGAGCAGCTCAGGGCAATCTTGTACACATGACGACGAGGACGACGACAACGAACAGCGCGTCGTACACATGACCGTGTGTGACTGTCATTACCGATTATCACTTGTTAATTTATCTGGCATTAGGTTTGCATGCTAAGCTGTTTACAACAATTGACCCTTTTATGCAGCTGGGAAATTTCTGCTGTATCGATTCAGGGTCCGTGATGTAGTCAAGGGTCCTACAGCAGGAGTGGGATTCAAACCCAGGTCCTTTGACTGCTAGGCAACGGCTCTAATAACTGTGCAGCCCCCACCCCACGAAGATGGCTTTCACAATTTCTTTCCATCTAAATAGGCTTGCATACCTAAAAATGTACATTTGGCAGACAGAATAATGAAAGAGATGAGCTGTATTTAATGGCTCATGTACAGAAGAGAGGCAGCAGTTTTGCTGAAATCAAGATGTTTATCTGATCTCCACAGGCTTCCTCACCCGAAAATCACCTCTACTCCTTCCTTTCAGCAATTGCTGTGCAGAATATTTCTACTCCAACAATATAGGAGAAGGTGCAGGAGAGGGGGAGTGGCGATCCCTCTCCCGATTTCAGGTGTAAACTGGCACTTCCTTTCGTTCTCTCTGCTCTTTTGTGTTCCGTTTTTTCAAACTTAAATCCTTCAGTCCTCAGTGGTGCTGCAGCTCTCCACTCACCCACTTCCTGGGGTCCGTCTTTGTGGCAAAGCCACGATGAAAGTCCTGCTCATTGCCAGCTGGACCCACACCAACTGCCGGGAGCTCCGTTGAGGTGGCAGCAGCCAGGGTGCCCAGGTTGGGATGGCTCTCCGCCATGCTGAACCTGCTGGACTTGTAGCTGGAATGAGGTGCCCAGACCCCGTTTGACAGTGCGATTCTGCTGGACATTCTTCTTGCGCTGGGATCTCCACGCTTACCCCCCCCCACGCCCCCTTCCCGCCTTCCTCCCTCCCCTCGCCTTATCTGGTGAGGTAATGAGGGGGATCTTCAAGTGAGCCTTATCTTCTGCACCGCCTCCCTCCCTACCTCCCCCAAGCACCCGCTGCCAAGGGAGTGGCCTCAGGGGAGAGCTGGAGCATCCCAGGGCAGGATGCAAAGCTTGGGAATTGTCAGGGTTCGGCTGCAGCTGGACATCTGCAGAGTGGTCCAGCGATCATCTCAGTTACGGCAGTAGGTGGCACCCTGCTTGTGCAGTTGGGTCCAGGTAGGGTCCCTGCTGGTGTACCCTCTAGTGAGGTACCTGACCCTCAGTGAAAGCATCCTACTGTGTAAATTAAGGCAATATAAAACCGTGTAGCCAAGACTTGGCAGAATTCTGTGCTGTGCTGAGGTGTGACAGGCAGGTGCATAGCCTGGCGGGCAACAAGTACCTGCGACACGAACCCAGATGTACGCGGTGGGATCTGGCTCAGTATTTCCACACTTGCGTTGTTAACTGTAGCATTAAAGGGAACCTGTGATGAATGTGTATCCCATCGCCGGCAGCCCTGTGGCCAGTGACCCCAGGAAAGGCTTCAAGATGAAGCAGTTAAGAGATCGAGGATGGACTGAGGATATGAACTACAAATAGCTTCAACATTCAGATTTTTCTCTGGAAAAAAAAATGCTGGCACAATTTGAACATTCAGCAGAAGATGGGAAAAAACACACCTATTCACAGCCTGCCAGAAACCAGCCAAGAGTCCTTGCCTGTCCCGTTGTCATGTAGCTGTGGTGACTTTGGGAAAAATTGCCCTTAAGGGTCATCAGCAGGACCTTCTGGTTGCCCTTCCCACAGAAGTTATTTTAAAAAGGAATGCAGGACGGTGCAGAACCATTTGTGTTGTCTGATATTCATTTGCCATAGCTTTCTAATAAACCCTAAAATAACACCCCAGCCACGACTCATGGACAAAGTAAATAATGTAGACATTTAAAACCTCAAACACCACAAGTTGTGTAAACAATATTTATGGCAAAAGAGACCTTTATTCTTGGCAGGAAATTATTTACACTTAGCTTTAATGTGACCTGATGTACAAATGTAAATTGAGCAAACTACAAGCATGCAGCTTTAAAGATGGTAGAAAAAAATGTATTAGTTCTTTTTCTCTCAAACTCCGATTGAAAGTTTTTTCTCCATTTATATCTAAAATGAAGTACACTTGCATATTATGAATATCCATGGAACAATATAAAACTCCAACAATTCCACTGCAGTTCAAATCCAAATCTGATTGTCCACAAAATAAGTGATTGCATGATTATTATTTGAAAATACTGCAAAGGTGCCAACAATGATAATACAGCTGCACAAAAACTACAAGGTTACAAAACTACGTAATCGGCATTCAGGAAAGAGAAGCCAAATGTCTTTCCAGGCCACATGTGTGACCAACACAGGAGCTCCATCACTTCCTCCTTAATTCATCCTCTCAGCTGCTGTCAGCAGAGAGCACAAGGAAAACAGAGAAGCATTAATATGCACATGATAAAGCCCTCACATCTGGACATATCGGAAGGCTGTGAGATGTATGCAGATCCCACAGGGGATGGTCGCCCTCACCTGTCCTAGCAGTGAGAAGGGTCACTTCATCGTCTTGCTCTCCAGCAGCTGAACAAAGCTCTGGATGTCCTTAGCCAGCAGCTCAGGCTCCTCCATGGCAGCGAAGTGCCCCCCTCGAGGCATCGGTGTGAAGGAGATCAGGTTGTGATACTTCTGCTTTGCCCACAGCTTAGGGGTGTGCACAAGCTCATTGGGGAAGGAAGCCAAAGCTGTGGGCACGCACACAGGGATCCTAGAAGGAAGGAGGTGTGCAAGTCCTAAATTCATTGTGATGAACAAACTAACACATCTAAAATCATTTTCCTCCTCATTTAACGGCATGTGGAAAGGAGAGCTTGAGAGCTGATCTAGGCTCCAACAACATCTCACTGTATGAAAAACTACATGCGTTATCCACCTTTATGTTGCCATTACAGTTGTCAGTTTGTACTTGCTTTGAATGTGGCTGGTGCACGCCTTTGCCAATGTTCTCCTTGTAGAATCGCATAGAGGAAATGATGGAAGCGGTGGTCCAGTAAATCATAACATTAGTCAGAAGATCTTCTAGAGAGAACTTCCTATTTGGCAAACAGCAAACAACAGAAAGAAACAAGAAGACAGGCAATGAGATTGAGCGTGCAATACTATCAGGGGGTAGGACCATAGTTCAGAAAGTTGTGAAGAGACTTTCAGATCCAAGCACCTGGATAGGTTATGCCAGCCATTAGCTGTGGACATCAAAATGAGTGGCGTGACTGATGCATCAACCTATGTTATTAAGAAACAAAGTCCCCTGTACCTCTCCAGCCCACCATCATCCATGTTTCGGAACTCGGGGTCAGTCCAGGTGGAGAACTTCTCCAGGATATAGGCGGCTAGGCCGACGGGGGAGTCGTTAAGCCCTCTTCCTATTTGGGACAAGAAGAGCGCTAATGTGAGGAACAGCAAGTGGCACGGTGCTTAAGAAATTCCCAAAGGCCTGGTTCAGGTGAGAATAAAGGAGGAGCACCCACACCAAAGTAAGAACACGACACACAATACACACAGGCGCACAATTATTTTTAAAATTAAGTTAGTGAAGATGACTCTTAACATACTACACAAAAGCATGCAGTAGAGTGATAGAAGTGGTCATTAACAGAGTTCAATAACACCGACTGCCCTCGACTAAGGACTGGGGACTTAGGACTTCCAACCACGTCAGTCCCTGACGTGGTTGGAAGTCTCATTACATTCGTCACAGAGAGATCATTTCGAAGCGCGAAGTCCACCATACGGTGGCTACTTTTCAAACATCTGATGATGATTTTGGTTTTATTTTTGACCGCAGTACAGTATCCATGCCATTATTAAACAATTCACTATTGTATTCTTTGCTGAATCCAGGCATTCTGTTGGCTTCGTGGTAAATGTATGAATTTATTCTCATTATCTTAAAAAATTTGGTCTGGCAGACATCCTTTGTCGATTGTTAACCTCTTGTGCTCATCCTAGAACACCTTGGTTATGGAGACACCGGAACTTGCTGCCTCACGAGTCGCTTTCTCGTTGTGGAGACCGTTTGGTCATTTGAAACACTGAAACCAGCCAGGCTTGGCAGTGGAAGTCTCGGTGTTCCCCTCCTGTGTGTTCCGTAACAGTGCTGCCTTGGGCTGAATGGTAAGCAAACTCAGCACCACACATTTTTGTATCAGGCCCTCAATCTTTGTACAAAGTCTTATGCAACTTACACTACGATGTCACGCATGCAGTACAGGTACATTTTTGGAACTTTTCCATCTAAAGTTTAAGCTACAAGTGCTCAGTTGTGACTCAGTACGTTTTTGTCAAGCTGTCACTAGACAGATGCTATAGTTACACTGTGGCATCCTATATGTACTGTACAGCTATATTACAAGATGTTCATGTATACATATTTTACTTGGCTATGAAATGTTCATTTGCTTAACTCATGAAACTTTTCTTGTCAATTTTCCTCCATTTTGTTTTTATTATTATTATTATTATTATTATTATTATTATTATTGAGCATGGTAAGCACGAATCATAAGTCGAGGACAGTCTGTAATGGGACAACGGCACCAACAGCAAGATGTGGGCTCTAGAATCCAGCACATCCTCTCTCACCAACAGTGTCAGGTTTGGTGGCCTGGATGTGCATGTAGCCCGTCTCTTTCAAGGACTCCACCAGCATCTTGTCCAC
The DNA here is from genome assembly GCA_018136845.1 of Heterotis niloticus. NCBI lineage: Eukaryota > Metazoa > Chordata > Actinopteri > Osteoglossiformes > Osteoglossidae > Heterotis > Heterotis niloticus. The sequence goes on from CM030895.1 coordinate 17,627,570, forward strand.
ACAAGGGAAGAGCCGCTTGAGGTCATGCTCTGTGAAGCCAAACAGCTTGGGGAACTGGCGGCCCAGGATTATGGATAACATCATGGGCAGACTGGGCTTGGAGGATGTGGCAAAGTTGATATGGAGCCCCTTAATCGTTCTTTGAATTGGCAGAAATAGCAGGATGAGCACTTTTTTTATTTTTAAAGAATACCATACCTTGCATCTCTTTTATCGTGGAAAGTGAAACAAGGGATAGCAGGCAGTTTGTTCCAGGAGGGACAGCAGCACCCTTGAGTAATGTATTTAATCTAAAAATATCCAGCTGTATAAATGGGTAAACTGTAAGCAGCTTTGGTTGAAAGAGGTAGCTAAGAAATAAATGTTCAGTACCTGGGTTCCAGCTGGGCCATGTTGGTGGTGACAAGCCACCCCCAGTCTCCCCCTTGGGCATAGAAGTGATTGAAGCCCAGCCTCTTCATGAGCTTGAGGAACACCCTGGCCGCACACACAGAGTCAAACCCTGTAATGCATCAGAAAGTCAGATTAAAGTAGAAAAAATGGTTTCTTGAGAACCTAGAGCCAAAAGTTGGTTATCACTTCAAATGAAGACATTTAATAATAAAGGCAAACAAACATTCATAATTGTCTGGAACACTGTGTAAGAAATGAGAACTGAACAAAAGCTGCGGCAGGCGGCCAAGGGCAACTTAACTATTGGCAGCACTACTAGTAATCCAAGGTTGTGGTGATCCAGAACTTAGAGCATAAGCAAAAAGCGAGGCAGGGTACAACCTAGACCGGACACAAATTGAGCACAGAGCAATCACACACACTACGGCACAGTTTGTACACCTGTTAGTAGCAATTGCTTAATCCTGGTCAGGGTTGTGCTGGTGTGGAGCCAATCCACACCACATCCCGCCTTGTACTATCAAGCTACCCAGGATGGCATGCCAGTCCCTTGCAGGGCAGCCACACATGCATGGAGTCTTACACACTATGTGGAGTTTCGACTGACTGCGGGAGGAAATTTGTGCAGACACAGGAAGAACAAGAAAACTCCCCGCAGACGGAAATGGATTCAAGCTCAAGCTGACCAGGAGCAGCACTGTAAGGCAGCAGCAGCGCTACTTGCTGAGCTTCTTTGCTGCCCTGTACAGGAAACTTAGAGCCACCTATGCGCTTCAAAATGTGTATTTTCTCTGTGAGAGGAAAGCGGAGCACCTAGAGAAAACCTACAGGAAAGCAGGAAGAACATGCAAACTCCAGAAACGCGAATTTGAGCCCACAGCCAGAGGAAATGAGGCACCGGTACAACCTACGAAGCTGTTGGCTTCGTGGTAAATGTACGAATTTATTCAAATTATCTTTAAAAATTTGCTCTGGCAGGTGTCCTTTGTCCATTGTTAACCTCTTGTGCTCATCCTAGAACACCTCGGTTATGGAGACACCGGGACTTGCTGCCTCACAAGTTGCTCTCTCATTGTGGAGACCGTTTGGTAGCCAGGCTTGGGAGTGGAGGTCTTGGTGTTTCCCTGCTGCGTGTTCCGTAACAGTGCTGCCTTGGGCTGAATGGTAAGCAAACTCAACTCACAGAGGAAATGAGGCACCGGTACAACCTGCAAAGCCACTGATGTTGCTAGTAACGTTCTCGTTGCCTCATGAAAGTCCCCCCCACACACCTTTTTTGTGAGGTGCCTCTGAAAAGCCGTATCCAGGAAGGGAGGGGCAGATGACCTCGAAGGCAATGTCACCAGGACTGGCAGGTTCTGTGAGTAGGGGCAGGATCCTATAGAACTCATAGAATGAGCCGGGCCAACCGTGAACCATGAGCAGAGGAACTGCTGTACCGCCATCAGGGAGACTGCGAGGCCGCACGTGGACAAAGTGAATGTCAATGCCTGTCATCAAATATCAAGACACACACATATAGACACAAAGAATGGCTCAGGAAGCGGCTCAAGACAACCTTGCTGTTCCATCGTCTACAGAGGAAGGTGATGTTCACTGCAAAGATGAACAATGCACACTAAAATGTGGGTTGTGGTGCTCTGACTTAATTACTCTTGTGCAGAAAGGATCCTGTATTTGGATTTGGCCACCACACAATCCGTGCATCTCACCTTCAATCTTGGTTTTGTAATGAGGGTATCTGTTCAGTTTCTCCACCTGCTTCTTCCAGTCAAATTCTTTTCTCCAATAGGAGACAACCTTCTTCAAGTAAAGAGAGTTGACTCCATAGTTGAACTGACTGTCCTCCAGAGATGAGAAATCACGTGTTTGGTCTATTCTTCTGTAAAGATCCTGACAAAGGAGTTTAAAGGTTAAGAGCTGTTAACACTATTAAATGGGACAATATACATAGCTATTTGAAGGCCTAATTTCAGGAAAGTTATTGCAATGAGAATTTGGACTGAAATGGCATCACATCAGAAGCACCAGTCTGCTCACCTCAATCTCCTCGTTGGACGTTTCTATCCGAAAGGGCCGGATGCTCTCGTCCTCAGCCGTCTGTGGGGCTGCGCCAACTCCCCACCAACCGTCTTCTGTCTGCAGGGTTTCCACCTTCCTTCTCAAAAACAGCATGTACACCAGCACCCCCAGAACCAGGGCCAAAAGAACCTCTGTAATCATGGTCCCCAACCTGTGGTATTGGCACAACAGTGAAGTTCAAATGCAGAAGAGCACAGTTTCACTCTTTCACTCAGTTTTAGGCAAGAAAAATATCATCTATTTTAAAATACATCCACCCCTTGATTTACACATTCTCGTAAAACACATTTTTGCTAGAACACAATTTGGTTTTTAATACCATTACTCCAATTAAAAGACCATCAGCTCTGTAACAATGCTCTCCAGCCACATTCAAATGTACAAAGATGTGTAAAAACCCATAAATTACACAAAGTTCCATGTGTACTGAGGGTGTGTGGGTACCGCACAGCAGAATTGCTGCTTGTACAGTATGTGTTGTTACAAATGTGATGGTATTGCTTTAAAGGCATGGTGGGGTGGGAGGGGAGTCTCTACCCTGCAGCAGGTGTGTTTGTGGAGTTAAGGAAAAAGCATGTAGAGCAGTTATGAGAGGAATTACTTTGTTGGATTTCCAAGTAATGTGTGCCTTGGACAAACAGTGCACCACTGGAGTCCTTAGAAGAAACTAACGGTGCTCAGTGGATTCTTGTGTTCATTTCCACTTTACCACTGGAATACACCAGAGGGATAACTCCAGCCCTAGAGTATTGGCATGGAACTCCCCTGTGTTTCCCCCCATGGAAGAACACCAGGAACAGCAAAAGTGTATGCGTGTGCGCCCACATGCATGCATGCATTCCCCACACAAACGATCCCGTGACTGTTTGTGTGTGAGCGTGTATATTCTGCCTGCACAATCCTCATGCATGTTTGTGCACACATGCACTGCAGCCGAATCCTTGCACGTGTGTGCGCGCACAGGGACGATCCTGTGTGCTGTGTTGTGCTACAAGGTGCTTTACAGGTTTTTAGTGATATTTGTTGAAGTTGGCTTAGGGGCTGAGAATGAATGATTATTTTTCCCTTTTAAAATCTTGGAGATGGCCGTCTCACATTATGTGTCTTTACACAACGTGTTAGATGCATAAATCGAGGAATGAGTACTTTTTCCAGAAACTGTGTTTTATGCAGGATTTATTAGAGGCTAAAATCAATGCAGGCGCTCCAGTTTCATTACAGACTTTAAATTACTTTCGTTTAGAAATAGATTCAAATTAAAAATTAATGTTCAACATTATCAAGTTATTCTGTTTAACAGGCTGCTGTGACTCACATAACTGTAAGGATTTCACACAGCATACAAAATTGTCTGGAGCAACAGGGGAGTCCTGCCTGCTGGAGGTTTGAATGGATTGGTGGCTGGAGAACACGGACATTATTGTTGCACGCAAGTCCTTTCACTGAGAAAAGATTAACTTATTCATCAACATGCTGCAGTTCTCTACGTGTGAGTGTGTTTTTCTTCCAAACTTGGTAGCTAAGGAGGTTACACTTTAGGTGAAAATGGAATTTTGCATGAAATTAATTACTGTCCTGGTTTAGTTGTGTGCTTTTGTCCTGTCTTCACATCATCGCCTCGGAAAAGAAGATACAGTATTCTCTTCCATAATGGATACCCGAACTGAACATTCCCACTTAGCATGCAATCTTTACTCTAAAATTTGCTTTTTTAATTGTAAACAAATAAATGAATAAAATTGGCCTAACAAGCCAATAGCTCACACGTAGAAGAAATGCCTTCCGATATGAGAAAGGTCAGTTCAAAATACCAGCACCACACGATGCCGACAGGTAGTCTGGCCTCTCCCATGCATTTGTTACCCACCCACAAGTGTCATAAAATAGAAATGTGGTGACTTTTTCATTGCTGGAAAACCATCACAAACTCTGAGGCAGCCAGCATACAGATCAGACCTGCAGCCTCGCAAATGAAGTTCAAAGCTCACATCCTGCCCATAGTACCTTTGAGCCAAGGTACTTACCTTTAACTGCATAATAAAAATGACTTGGCAGTATAAATACATAAATTGCTAAATTATTAGCTTAACACTGCAAATTGCTTTAGTAGAAAGCATTATCTAAATATGAAAATTTAACCTAAAGGACAAAGCATTAGTAAAGTTGAAAATGTCAAAGGAGTGCCTTATGAATTAGTTTAAAACTTAAACTGATGTAAAATTAATGTATAGCAAATTAGACTTTGCATAGGGCTAACAGAAAGGAGTTCTAGGTGATTTCTGTGTTTAGAGTACACAAAATGCTTCATTAGGTGACATTCTTTATTTTGCATAGTGCCTTACAATAAATGCACAGGTAATAACTCTACAAATACTTGCAATAAATATCTCTGTGTTTAAAAAATAGAATAAAAGAACAACAGAACCCATTCATTTATCCAGTAAGCTTCTTGTCCAGTGGCTCAGAGGGAACGAGGCAGGGTACATATTGCATGCATGCTAGACCATCCCAGCACAAGCAAACACGCACTCCCTGCCCCGCACATACACACAAATTAGACACCAATTCACCTGAAAGACACAACTTTGCGCTGCAGAAGGAAACCCACCTAACATGGGGAAAACATGCAAACTCCACTAATACTGACCTGGAATCATCTATGAATCTACAATTCCACTTAGAGGAGGTGGAAAACCTGGCATCATGGTGCCAGGAGAACTGCCTCCAACTGAATGTCGGCAAAACTAAAGAGATGGTGGTGGACTTCGGTAGGCGCCAGCAGCGGTCCTACACCCCCCTTAAAATCAACGGGACTGCAGTGGAGAGGGTGAGCAGTTACAAATACCTGGGCGTTCATGTCACTGAGGACTTGACATGGACTGTACACATCCGAGCTTAAGCCAGTAGAGCAAAGCAGCGGCTCTACCACCTCCGGCAGCTGAGGAAGCTACAGGTCTCTCCAGCTATCCTTAAAACCTTTTACTCTGGTGCTGTACAAACTGTTCTGACTCAGAACATCATCTCCTGGTTTGGGAACAGCTGTGCTCGGGACATCAAGACACTGCAGAGAGTGATCCGGGCAGCGAAACGCTGCACCAGATCTGATCTGCCGTCCCTACATGACATCTATACCAGGAGATGCAGGACCAGAGCGACTAGGATCGTCGGTGACCTATCTCATCCCAGCAACCGTCTATTCATCTTGTTGAAATCAGGCAAACGCTTCAGAAGCATTATGGCCAGAACGGAGAGGCTAAGGAGGAGCTTCTACCCACAGGCCATAAGACTTCTGAACCCGGACATGATATCACAACCCTCACAGACCAGGGTCCTCAATAATCTCTGACCACTCCACCCCCCCCACTGTCACTGCCCTTCCAGGGCACCTTAACGGTTTCTTTACCATTTTGCCTATTTATTTATTTATTTATTTATTTACTTATTTACTTACTTATCTATTTGCTGCTTGTTTCTGTTTCTATTCTTCTTAGTGTTTGGATGTGTGTTTGCTTTATTTTCCATTATAGATTTTTTGCACAGTCATCCTGGTTCAGATCGGAGCACATTTCAACACATGGTACACAACCATGTACTTGACAAATAAACTCTTTTGACTTTGACAAGTCAGGAGCCACAAGGCACCAGCGACCTCCCAGAATAAAACAGAAGGAAAGGACAAAATAACAGCAAGATAAAGAATAAGCAAGAAACAGGTTTGAAAAGAGGAGCAGGCTAAGGTGTGTTAAAGTGCTGCTGAACATGTGGATCTTAAGCCTGGATTTAAAGGTATTCAGAGGGGATTATAATAGTCTGGGTTTGGTTTTCAGTTTCATTTCCCCCTTTCTAAGAAGAATTTTAGATCTTTGGTTGAAAAATGAGTGAACAATCTGTGGCTCAGGAATGGTGCCATTTATTTCTTCATCTAAATGAAGGGAAATTAAAAATTCTCTTTAGGACAATTTGGCTTACAAGACTACATTTCCAAAAAGTAAAGGCCTTAGTCACTCAAGGGAATCTTATGATTCTTTTTCTCCATTTACCTCTAGAAAATATTCACACAATCCCAAGGCAAATGTGAAAATCTGGAGCGTAAACGGGACTCGACTGCACATGCTTTCAGTCACCTCTGCAAAAGGCTTTCCGTTTCAGTCTTCTCTCAGCTCTTCGAAGTAAAAAATATTCGGTACGAGCAATTTATTTCCTTACAAAAAACCCCGAGAACAACGCACCGACACTCTTCATAATGAAAAAATGCAGGCAGTACGATGAAACAAACCATTCGACGACGGCCACATTTATTGGTTACGTTGAGCAACGCAAAACCGCAGAGGAACTGGAAGGTGCTGTCACGCGCCCGAGTGCCGCTCGCGGGACCCTGCGGTTGGACGCCGGAGTGGCGGGCTGAGCTCGCGGGCGCTCCGTCGACATGGCCGCTTTCGACGTCAACGGTTTCAGCGGACTCCGCTCACGTTGGCGACAGCCCCAACGCCCTTTACACTCTTACATAACCTCCATTTCTTTAGTTTTCACGCTCATTTCTCATTCGCATTTCTATGCTCGTGTTTAAAGTAGCTGCAAAAAACACCCAATTCACTCGCTTTTGGATAAACGGATCTTCAACATATCAGGTGCATTTTTTTATCGTCTTAATAATTAACCTGCCTAAAGGTTGAGAAACTTTTTAAACTAGGTTACAGTTTTGAGTTAACATTAAAAGACAGATGTGCGTGATAATCTTTTACTTATTTGTAATAGTTCAGATTCTCGTGAAATTCTTAGTCAGCCAAAATAAATAAGCATCAACGTCGACACTCCTACCTGCCGTCCCGCCCGCACCCAGGCTGCCGAAGAGTGGCAGTGATGCTCGTCAACGCCCTCTAATGTAGCGGTATACAGGCGCGTTCTTTGTGGGAAGCGTAGCATTAGTGCATTATGGGGAATGTAGTTCTTAGTAGCGCTCGGCTTACTTGCGTGTAACGGAAAGGACACAGGCAGAACCTTCGACAGTAATGGTACCTACCCTCTGCACTTTCCTGTATTTACAATGCCAAATACTGGCCCCATCAGCGCATTTGTAAGTGTGCAGCCTGCCTCAAATACTGAATATCCTCAGAACAATGTTACCATACCTTTACAAACAGTGCTAGAGAAATCAAGACAATTATTTGCACACAATTTACATTAACACTCACCTGGGAAGCACAGAAAAGTAACCATAATGAGACACTAAATAGAATATTTTGTGCAAACTATGTTTTTAATGTTTCAGCAATAAACAAAAGTCACACCAGAACTGTAGTGTCCATTATCATTGTAAATTACACAAGTCCCTACATTTTTGCTAGGTCCTTCAATGTTCTGACTACATCCAGTTAGCATCTGCAAAACACTGTAAAGCATTTTAGGTGGATAACAGTATAATGAAGACCAATATACCAAGTTACTTAGTCAAATTACTTGTACATACTTTTATTGAACTACATTCTGTACAAACATGTGCATCAGGAGATGGAACCCTTATGATTTTTAAATAACTGGTCAACACGTTTCCATCTGAAAACTGAAGTTCTGCCTACTGTCAGATAAATTTTCCAATCACATTTGCTGATGGTAAACTGATTTAATGGACAAAGTTGACAGCTAAACTAATTTGGTTTTAGAACTAGTGGAGGGGGGAAGAAAAAAAAAAAAGTCCATATTCTACATTGATCTAGTTTCCATAAAATAAAATATGTTATAAGGCTTCAATTGTACAGACAACTGCAACCAATTCCAAGGATGATGCTTTAGACAAATTCAAAAGATCCATTCTGCTCATGAGATGGTGATCTGTGCAGTTTAAACTCAACTTTCTATAGTTGAGTTCTAAAACCAAAATAAAAGGAATACTAGTCTTCAAGTATGATGCACCAGCCAACAATCCATTTGCTCTTGATTCCACTCTTGAGGACCATAATAGGAGGAAGCAGGTTCTCAATCTCTCCCCCTCCTGTTAAACCCAGCACACATCAACATCCATGCAATTATCCATGGCATTAGCCACAAATCCAAGGGCTTAGTCTGTCTCCATGGTCATACTGTGGGTTTCCTTGGACACCATGAACCTCATCAACTTCCCCTGCAGCTTCTCGATCTTCTTCACATCCTGAGCCTGGTCCGTCTTGTACTGCAAGCACTGAAAAGCATAGCAACGAAGAACTGAATTCAAAACCACCCAGAATCAAATCCCAGAGACATGCATACAGCAGTAAGCAAACATTTTAAAATATGCAAGTTAGATTACTGACTCTGCATGGCCCAATCAAACTACAGGCTTTTCACCAGCTTCAGGCTCTCATCCCTCCCCATTATGTACTGTGCAACCTCCCCTTGACTTCCCTATCCATTTGCTCTGGAGTCACACAGAACAATCTTATTTTCTTGCTCCCAACCATTAGAATGACCTTCCACTCAAGATCAAATGCACTAAGTTTTCTGACCATCTGCAATCTTCTAAAAGATTAATTACTCATCTGCTTGGAATCAACTAAGCATCTCTTTTACACATTCTGTCCAATAGTTCTTCACTGTATTCTTAGCCATTAACTCTTTGCAATAGTCTGACTATTTCGCATTTATTCTGGGACTTTTTGGTGAAATGGTTACTTATGCCAGTTCTATATTCATCGTGTTGCCTCAACCACACTTTATCCTGGATTGCCACTACCCGACCAAAGCAAAGTACATTTACTTTGTACAAACGTTGTCGGAATTCACCTTCAACAAATACAGCATCTTAATAACCCTATCAACATGTTAGCCTGATTTAAACACCCTATGGTCTTAATATTGATAAACTAATTACACGGCGCTTTAACAGACAAGCGGTGCCTAAGCCTAAAACACAGAAAGATGAAGTGAGGAGAAAGCGACGAAGAGAGCTACTCAACTCACCACCGCGTCATCGGTCACTTTCATCGACAAGTTCCCGTCGCAGTGTCGGTACTTGAGCACCACGCGGACCTGCAGGAAAATACTCATTAAAATGGCCACTACGAACACAAGCTGATCATATAGCCCGTTGCCAGGAACCGATCATATACATGCACGACTGCTTATGTGTATGTAAATAACAAACGTGCAAAATAAAACGGGGGCTTGAGAGAACAAGCGGCTTTATATCGGAACGAAGTTGAACGCAGACACATTTTGGCGAAACGCAGCTACCTTCATGGGGTCCGTCAAGTAGAGCTTCTCCGCCGCCCTAGAAAATTCTTCCCACGACTGATAATGCGGCATCGCTGGTGGCGAAATAAAGCACAAGTTACAGTTTAAACGTTAAAACCACAAAACTCCCAACTACAACAAGCTGTCAGGCCAAAACCACCTCAGCAGAGACATGGCGCAAAGGGCTACATTAAATCTAAACGGTGATTGGAGGAGTTTTCAGCAAGCCAATCACAGTCACCGAGTGGATTTTCACTGAACCAATACCAGCAAAGGATGATTTTTACGACACCATTGAAAGAAGCCGATGTTGGGCGTTCTACTTCTGTGGTATTAAACTTAAAACAAGAACATGACGAAAAGAACCACAGCGCCACCTACTTTAATGGCGCACATTAGAAAAATAACCGTTCCTTCTCCAAATTTTTAACACTCAGAACTGAGGATGACATTTTATAGCCCCAAATTAATCTGTACAAAATCCTAAGAAAAACATTTTATAGTCCAAAACTTCTGCATTTAATTTATAACGATTCTTTCTTTCTAGCAGATGTAATTCTTTTCTATATACTTATCCACCTTCCAAAATAAAAGGAAATGTGCATAAATACACATCAAAGTTGGTTCAGAAAAACTGAAAAAGAAAAAAACTATAACCAGGAGAAAGCAAAAGGCATTATTCAGAAAAGGTATCGCTGCGCAATCAACATTTAGTAATGCATGGTGTAACGCATTTTTGGATTCCTCCTTTAAATCGTGCCAAGATGATGCAGCAGATGGCGCCAAGTTCATTTTGAATTCTTCGTTTATGTCTACACGTGCGACTCCAGGATGAATGGTGTTGGTCGTACGTGTCGTGTCAACGACACCCAGAACAGTAATGATTTTAAAATAAAAACTTGTTTGATATCGATAGATTTTTTAATCAGAGATTCCATTTCGAATTAGACTTCGTGTCATCCCCAAGACTTTGACATCGAGAATAATTTCAGAACCATGAGGTTACGCCGAAAGCGACCCAGGAGTGGAGGTGTTACCATCGGCGCCGATTCATGAATTCTATTGGCTGAAACCACAGTCAATCCTTTCAAGCGGCGTCTCTTTGGCCCAAACATATTGCGCTGGGTCGCAGTTTGGTCGACAAATTGGACGGCCACCCGCAGAGGTCCAAAATTCTCTTGTAAGAAAGCGGTCGTCGCAGTGCACACTCCATCCATATTTTCACTACTTGCCGTGTAACGTTGGGTGTGGGGACGAGTGTGATCACGACTTTTAAGGGACCTTCTGTAAGGAGGGAGAATTACGCTTTCAAATACAAAATGAGCAAGACGTTCTTAAAACATGCTACATTCATTATATATATATATTTTTTTTTTTGCAAAACAACATTTTTCAAAAATAAGAAACAAAAACAGCAGCGATTAAAAATGACCACAACAACGGCAATAGGACGCTTAAATCAACCACAAGACTAGAAAAAAATGAATCTGACTGATACAGTTTTTTATCATCAAAAGCCAACAAGTGACACCCCGGACAGCCCGTCACATGGCGGATTACTGGCGATTAGTGCGAATTAACTGGTGTCGTTTTAAAGCAAATTCGTTTTCTTTTCTCGCCAAATGGTCACGTTCAGTTACTCCGCCATGAGAGCCGGTAGAGCCGCAACGCCGTTCAAAGTCAACTGCAGAAACCATTTCGCAAATAAAAAACAAACGTTTCTCTCAGCCAGCTGTTCGCGCGGGATTGCGCAGCGCGTGCTTCCCCCTCCGTCGGTCATTCCCGCCCAGTCAGCACCCCCCTCCCCCCCGCCCCCCACTCTCTCACTGGCGGGGTTCCGGCTCGTGGTCATCAGGGGGCGGGGATCGGGGCCGCGGGGGGTACTTGACGTCGCCTACGTGCCCCGCGCGCGCGCGCGAGCTCGTTCGCTGGCTGTGCGTGTGTAGCTGCGGTTGGATCCTCCGGACAGAGAAGAGAGGAGGAGGAGAAGAAAGGCAAAGAGCAGAGAAGCGCGGCGCCCCTCTCGGCTCTCAGTGCCTCCCTTTCCTGCGGCTGCTCTCCGTCCCCGGCGGGGGGATGCTCCGGATCATGTAGAGCGAACGTCCTCCTGGTCTTTTTTTTCATTTTTGTTTTTGTTTTTGTTTTTCCTTTTAACTTTGTGGGATTTGCGCTCCGAAGCCTTTATTCCGAGCCCCGAAACACCGCCGAGAGAAGAGAGGAAAGACCGTCATGAGGTGAGGAACACAACGCGCGCTTTCACCTGTGCTCTTACCCGGGTTTTTCGCTGTTTTACTCTGCCAAGTGAGCAGCGTTTGTCAACTGCGGGAGGGTGCGTTTCACCACGAAACACCGACGCAATAAATACACAGAAAAACGCAACAAAGAGACGATAAAGAACAATGAAGATTTTTTGACGATGGAATAAATCTCCAGAAAGATGCAATAAATATACATAAGACATACAATGACGATACCAACGATTAATTTATGTAAAGCTTTTGGTAAACATTATTTAAATACAGCAATAACAATGGCTGTATAGATGCCAGAGATACGTTAGCTATAGAGTCAAGATACATTATAGATACGTTAATGAAATATCACAATGGTAACAATGTAACCATAAGGCAGAGGAGGGGAGTCTGCAGTAAACCGTTTTGAGTGTGTGTGTGCGTGCGTATTTGTGCGTGCGTGCATGCATGTTTCCTGATGATGTGAGAGGTGCAGTGGGGAAAAGCTTTATTTCTGATGTTCCACAAAGTGTGTCAGTGTGTACTGTACATGCATGTCAGACCTGCGTGTGCGCCCGTGGCTTCTGTCTGGCGATGAAGGAAGGTGCAGTCTGCCATGAGGAAGGACTCGGGCTCCGTATGCCTGTGTGAGTGGAGTTTCCCTATGTCTGTGTGTCCCTCTGTGAGGGTAGAAGGTGCTGGCAGGAAAGCATCCTGCTGTGAATAAGGAGTGTAGTTTCTGTGCTCCAGCTGGATGACGGAGCTCCTCCATCCATCCCTCCATCTGCCCACCCCCCAGTGCTGCTCTGCCAGTTGTTGCAATGCAGCAGCACTGGTTGAATCAATACAAAAACATCATTAAAGCAGCTAACAGCTCCATCTTCAACAGATTCCAGGCTCCCAGCCTCTTTGTACCCACTGTGGAGCCCCCCCCCCCCGCCCCGTGAGGCTGGCTGGGGGTCGTAGCTGATTCGGTGAAGGTTTTTATTCGCATTTTTGTCACGCGTGTCTCTGGCTGTGTGGGATACGTGCTACGAGTTTCAATGCCACTAGCGGCACTTTGCCGACACAATCCGCGGTTTGAGCTCAAAGCAAGTGTGTTTTTGTGGAACAGTATGCTAAAATGCCAAATGTTTCTCCAGTTATAATGTTAAATTCTCCATTTAATGAAAGGAATTTGAACTGTGGATTACAGTGGATTATAGGTTTCGTGAATAGTTTCATGGAGAGCTGTCACCTCTTTTTCTTTTTCTCCATATTTTAACATTGGTTTTGGTTTCTTTTAAGTAAAAATGGCAGTGATGTTGATGAATCGTTGATCTTGAGAGCGCATTTTTGCTGTATGGTTTGTTTTAGTTTAGCTGGAGTTTTATGGAGGAGATGTTTTCCTGTGTCTGGATGGCTGTTTGACACCAATGAGGACTTGGTTCCAAGCTCATTCAAGATCAGAACGGAGCCCAAAACAATGACGCGTGTCTGTGGTTGCCATCAAGTAGTCATCAGTCTGGGGTCAGACCAGTTATGGAAATGACCGGGCAGAACTCCTTGTATGTATCATAGACACTTGCGAGCGACCCACTTTGTTTTGCAATCATCCCACAAACAATGATCATTTAAGTGTGTGTGTTTCACTTTGCACAAGAATGAAGCCTTTGTTTACAGTGCAGACTTTCCTGTTTTACCGGTAAGGGTTTGCTGTGCATAAGTTGCTTTAATAGCAACTGTATATTTTAGTTCAGGGGACAACCTGAAGGGCTGCTTGGATACAATGGCTCCTTGCATCAAAAAATGTTGATTTACAAAATAAACTTTTCTAGTGTATTTAAAATTGCATTTTATTCACTTGCCCTTTACAATTTGTTTGCAGCAGAGGAAATGCAACCCATGTTTACCCTCCAAGCCTATAGATGGAAGTATAGGTCATGCAGAGTAGCACTATGGGACTGCCTTAATGCAACTCACCGTCACAGTGTTTACAGATCACGTATAGTGTTTGTGGGTTGTTTCAAGTCTGGAAGTAGACAGGACCTGCGAAAGCCACCTTCTGTGCAGTCTAGTCTTTTATAGTGGACTGTACTGATGCTTCCTGTTTGCACCACCTTGAAATTCCCTGATGTCTGTATATCTATCTTCCTTTTTATGTTTAACTGTGGCCCCGTATTTTCTTTTTTTCATGTTTTAATGAGGATGAATTTTGAGTGTTCTGGAAAGGGTTCAAAGGTGGAAAGAGAGATGATTTGGTCTTGTCCCTGATCTGGTCCTCAAATGGCAGTCATGGCTGCAAGGATGTTCAGAAGAGCCGACTATTGGTATCCATTCAGCAAACGGACTGACACTTTGCTTGTTGTTCACCTTTGGGACAGTCAGCCGGGGGACCTCACTTACCCTGCTGAGCCAGAGGGTTGGCACCACTTGTGCTTGGTTGTGTGTATCTCAGTTGAGCTTTTCCACAATTCACTTCAAGATAAGTTTTAAATACGGAATGTCAGCTGAATGTGCCATATTTTAGGGCTTATAATTTGAACTGGCTTGTTGCAACCAAACTCACACAACTCTTGTTGCTGGGTTCATTTGTTGCAATAAAGAGAACATGAAGATGATCAGTATTGTTTGGTGTCTTGACTGCAGAAGTACAGGTTAATCTAGAGAAAGATGTGACGGACTTCCCCACATGCCTACCTGTCAGTACTGGAGCTTCAAGTATGCTGGGGTTTACACCTGGTGTTTATCGTACTGGAGTGTACATCAGCATCACCTATAAGCTGCCGGTGATGCAGACCCCTCCCATTTCCAAACCCCCCTGCCAGCATTCCTTTGTTGTCTCCGCTGGGATCTGTATAGCATCTGCAAGTGCAAGTTTGAAGCCCTGTTTGGGGCATCCCCTAGAAACTGGGATGTAACATAGTTTTGTTTTTTGCTGATGCAGCTTGGTTTGCCACTCGTGGCGGTGGGGGTTGGGGGGGGTGTCCACTGACTTATTTTATTTAGAAACATTTATATAACCATTGTTCTGCCCTCTTTAGGATACCAGGGTGCCCAGTAGTGAGGATGTAATTGGCAGGCTTTGGGTTTTTTTTTTATTTATTTTTTGGGCTCTGTAAAATGCACACCTACATACCTGCTTTGGAATTGCTCTGCTTTTGAAATTTAGAAGTACACGGACACGCGTGTTTCTTGTTGGGGAGTCAACACCACGGCACTGATTTGTTTGGCTCTTTGTCGAACCCCTCCGGGTGCTGGTTCAGGCCCAAACCCACTGAATTATGGGAAGTTTCCTGGGAAGTTTCCCAGGCAGTTTGGCCCTTGGTGTTTTGGTGGCCAAGTCAGATGAGACCTCTTTCTAGTTCACCTTAACCCCTGCTGCCCCTGTCTTTTTTTTTTTTTTTTTTTTTACAGGAGCAAGAAGTTATCAGGACTGTCATGTGGGATCACAGAGGATTATGATGTTTTCCTGTGTTGCGATGGAACTCGAAAGAAGCTCTAATGATTGTTTTATGTAATGTGTAATCCCCTCTTTGGTGAAATGTTTAAGGGCATCTGCTGCCTTTGCGTGCGAAGCCAACCGACTTTGAATGGGTGGCCTGCCTGTGTGTGCGCGTGCATGCGTGGATGGGCATGTGTGCAGCTGAGCTTATGCGTGTTTCTTTTTGTTTGCACCAGAATGATGGCAGTTTGATCCTCTGACGCATCACGAGTTATATCAGAGACCGCTGTCAATGCCAGAACTCTCACAGCCTGTGCCCCCACCCAGTGTCTTTTTCTTCAGTCAGACAGATTAGTGACTGTTCATTCTGTGGAGAAATGTTTTGGGGAAAATGCCCTCTAAGCAGTGTGTGTGTGTTTGCTTAGAGGGCATTAACAAGCCATATACTTATATACATACATGTATGATAATGTCTCTGATAATGTTGGTTATTGTTTTTCTTTAATCTATGCCTTAACTTTTAGTCTCTACAGTTTCATGTTGTTTTCAGCAGGTTCCCATGTTTTGCTGAAATAATTCGGTTTTTAACTTGAACTAAACCTTTATGAAGTAAGTGGGCCGCCCGCCTTCTCCTCTGCTTGCCCAACATGGGTCAGTGTCCTGCACAGTTGTTCTCTGTGAGTTGCATCTATGCAGCTGCTGTATCTGGGAACTGGATGGAGCTCTGCATTCCTTCTGCTTACAGCACATCTCCTTCTCTGAGAACCAGTCAGTCACCGCTGCTGCTGTGCACCTTGATCCAGACCCCCATCCCCCAGCCTTCTAGGTGCCTTGCAGGCCAAACACCATTTTGCTCACATACTGGAGAGTTAAACTCTTGCCACATGTTCTGCTTCTCCTTCAGGAAGTGCCGATGCCACAATTACGAGTGCTAATAAAATGTTTACGAGTGACACCTTGTTAACATCAGGCCAGACAATGCAGATGTGCTGTGACTGTGAAATGCTTTCACGCTTGCATGTTTAACTCATGCATTTCTTCAGAGTGACTTGGAGAACCTACTTGCACAGATTTGATCATTTATGCAGCTGGGTAATGTTTTCCATGCCAATTAAGGGTATTTAGCTTGAATAAAAGTGGGAATCAAACCTGGGTCCTTTGAAGCCAAAGGCAGTGGCTCTAACCACTATGCCATATGCCGCTCATATTAATAGACCTGTTCGGGTGAAAGTGGTGATCAGTGTAGTCACACCTGGACTTGAGGGTGCTTGGACCATCCAGGCGAGCAGGTAGATGGAGGAAACTATTAGCACATCACTGTTCAACAGCTGATGTGGCAGTTGTGTTTGTAAGGTTTTTTTTTTTTTTTTAATCAGCTGCAAAGTTCCAGGCACCCATATGAACAAACCGTCAAGGAGTCCTCGTGTTCATCTTTATGTTATAGCTATAGGACTGAGAAACAGTCAGGTGTGCTGACCTGTAACAGGAATGCTGTCAGTTCAAACAGTCTTCCTTTCTCACTAATGAATGTATTTTACCTGTGCTGCTCTAATCTGAATACCTATTTGTATAAATTGAAGTCATAATCTAATTGCATTTCAGGTTAAATTTCAAATTAATGACGTACCCCCCCCTCCAAATTTTGCCTGCTGAAATGGAGGGTAACTATGTCTCCAACTTAACAGATTTCACCTTACCAGGCAATTTCCAGCAACACATTACTCTCATAAGTAGGAGAGTATCTGTAATAATGGATCCATGTTCTGTCCTGTTGTTAGTGTAGTGGATGTCCTTCTTTTTGGGTTTTTTTTTTTTTTTAGTTTTGTCTGTTGATCTAATGAACAATCAGTTTCTCATCAACTGGAATGTGTTGAGCCAGCTGGGCAGTACAATGGAACAAAAGTAGTTGGTTGCTCTGCGCCGAGCCAAGTGAAACAGCTCCCTTCTGTAGTTCATGTTGAGATCTGTTTCCTGCCTCTGTTGTGGCAGTCTTTAGCCCAAACT
Source organism: Heterotis niloticus (assembly GCA_018136845.1). Lineage (NCBI taxonomy): Eukaryota > Metazoa > Chordata > Actinopteri > Osteoglossiformes > Osteoglossidae > Heterotis > Heterotis niloticus. The sequence goes on from CM030895.1 coordinate 17,644,910, forward strand.
TTAGAAATAGTGCTGTGCTCCTGCCTTTCCCAATTACGAGTCCTAGTCCAGCAGTGGTCGCCCTGCTGTAGGGTCAAAAGAGCCTCTCTGTGAGTAGACCAGGGTTAGGATAAGTTCAGATGGCACGTTGTCCATCCCACACCCAGGGCACAACATTGGTGGGAAATGATGTGTCCACTGAGGGGTGTGGCCATATTATCCCCCCAGCCTTTGTGTCCCTTGTCCTCCTGTCACTTTATTTCATGCTCAGAGGGTAATGTATGCAGTTGGGGGCTGTGGCTGTTTTGGCAGTGGAGGTGGGTATGGATTATGATTATTTTGGGATCCTCCCCCGCAGCTGTGGGAGCTGCTACATTTGGAGTATTTCTCAGCTTCCGATTTCCTTTCGGAAATATCGCTTGCAGTTGTGAATGAGTCGTGACTGACTGGCGGCGCTGTGTTGAGTTGAGTGTGCCATTCAGAGGCTCCTCTGACCCCAAATGAAGTGGAAAAAGTGCCGGACAGAGAACTGAAGGCTTTGGCCAATTTGCCCCCACCCCCATCAAATAAAAAAGTACAAGTAAAATGACCAGGAGCTCTGCTGCCTGTATAATCTGCCATGCAGCTCGCCCAGCATATTCCTTCCCTACAAAGAGGTTGCCGAGGCAACACAAATAAAAAGGAAATGAGAATTCTGTGATGCTCCAGCTTTTGGCTGTAGTCAGGGAGGCAGTGAAAGCTCTAAGTGTTCAGAAGCAGCAGAGACACGTTCTCCAGTGGCCTGGATAATAAACTAGCCTGGATAAACATTTCCTTTTGTTGGTAAGACAATGGACTGGACCCTGAAAGAGAGACCAGTCGCCCACTCACTTCTCCAGCTTTCCTTACAAGCTTCAGTGGCCATGCAGTATGACTGTGTAGAAAAAGTGCAACTCTTTCAGAGCCTCCTGGCCCCCCGCCCCATGATGGCACTGTACTGGGAGAAGCTGCCCAGCAATGAGATGGAGAAGTGGATGCCTCAGTGAATCTCTTAGGTTGGAATTGTCCTCCTTTCTAAGGCCTTTGTGTGAATGTTATGGCCATTTAGTAATGTGTTTGTATACACAGCTTGAAGGGGCAAAAATTCTCCAAGTTGGTGTTGGAACCTGATACTCAAGGGTTTGAATACTTATGCAAACTTCATATTTCAATTTTCTTTAAAAGTATTTTCAAAACTATGCTGATTTAAAAAAATATATATATATTGAACTTAAATTTTAAATTTAAATGTTAAATATCAAGTAAAATGTGATTTTTGTCAAGGGTTTGAATATTTATGCAAGGCATTGTACAGCTCTTGAATAAATGAATGAACTTTGACTGTTTATCTTTCATTGACTGCTTGAATAGAAACACTGCCGTGTAGCAAATTCTTATTTGAGTGACGACTCAAGCAAGAAAACTATCAAGTTTATAGTGGTTATCCACCTTTAATGGTCTGAGTGGTGCTAACTAGGAGCGCGTGCCTTCATGTATCCCTATCGGTTTCCTATTGCTGTCCTGTTATGTTTATGCATTTCTCCAGTTTGTAGGGTAACCCTAGGAGACAGCAGCCAGTAAACCAGTAAAATATGTTTTCATCTACCTGTTGTGATGCTTGACAGAAGGAAGTTTTGCATTCATCTTTTTAGCTAAAGCTGTTACTGTACATTCTGTAGGCATTTTTTTTTTTAACCCATCCATTAGTTGGTTATTTGCTAAGTTGAGCACTGCTCTTAATTCTCAGAGAGCTACAATCTCTTGACCCCTTGAAACCTCTTTACATACAGAGCTGGATGGTTTTAAAGTCAATTTGATCTGCAAATTAAAGAGGAGCATTTGCTATTGTGTGCCCCTTAAAGTATCATTTAGAGGATTTAATTTTATTGTGGCCTTTGTCACCACTCAAGTTTTTTCCAGTTAAAGTTTCTTCGGTCTGACTGCTGCGTGAAGGAAACCTATCTGCTAGACCTCCTGTGCACGACAGTGCATTGCGGGACTGAAAGTTTGCTGCTTGCAAAAGCCCCATTCGCTCCCTAATGTGACAGATGGCTGTCAGCAGGGACAGTTTGCATCCATCTCCCACATTTACATTCTGTTGCAACATTTGCTCTAATGTTCACAAGTCTCTGTAGTCTTTAATATTTCTTTTTACTTGTGTTTTACATTTATCTGTTCATATTTAACTTAATATTCCTTTTTTATATACATCTGTGTTTATGACGGAGAAAGATGCAGGGGACAGGATGATGGAGAAAGATGCAGGGGACAGGAAGAAGTGGAAACAATTGATCTGCTGTGGCGACCCCTAACGGGAACAGCCGAAAGATGAAGAAGATATTAATCTGTGTTTATATTTTTTTCTGCTTGGTGTACTGTGCACCGTGAGGAACTTAATTTCACTCTCCCTCGTACATCTGTTGTGACTTGCCTGGTCCCCTGTGCCACACCCTCAGGTCTTCCTATTGCAAGATGAGAGCTTTGTGTCCACTGTTGGCATCAGGTCAAGCTGCACAGTCAGGACTGTTAGCTAAGGGTGTTTCATAAGGTGTAAACCATCAACATGTTGCTTTTTTCTTTTTGAAGTTACATTTGCTATCTGTGTGGGGAGCGCATATGTATTTTTTGGCTCATCAAGAACAGTTGCACTCCTGGTGACTTCAGTGTATCTTCTTTAAGCAAGAAGTGATGTTTTTCTAAGGATTCCAGTGGCTCAGACTCCAGTGTGGCCTGGTGGTTGGCTGCCCACTTGTTTGTTGCATCTGTGTTGAGTGTTTGGTTTCACGATTCCTTTTCTCAGTCCCGCTTGACGCTCACTTTTGCTGAGGATTGCGTACAGTGCTAGGTGCCCAAGTTGCAGAATTATTGGTGGCCCTTTCTACAGCACCTTAGCACAAACATGTGTGTCTGGTTTCATACCTATAGACACCTAATTTTAGTTTGTGAGTCTTGTATAGTTTATACTTTTTAATGGGGGGAACATATGACTCCTCCCCCATTCCTGTGTTGATGCCTCAGACCTGTGTGCTCCTCATTTGTGGCAGAGCAGTTTGAGACACATGGACAGGGGGTTGTCCTCTGGGGGATGGTAATGAAGGGTTGATCTGTGGGGGTCCAGAGCAGGTGGCCCTGCTCAAGGCAACAGCTGTCCCAGCACTGTGCTGCCCAGACACTTGTGACCCCATCCCAGAGTTCCCAGCCTGTCTGCTGGTGTTGGGTCCTGCCTCTGGGGGTGGAACTCACACCTGTTGCCTGGGCAACAGAGAAGCCATTGTTTTTGCTCTTTGTTGGAAACTTTTGTGTAAGGAGCATGAATAAAGGAGGGTTGTATTTGTGAGGCTGCTGAGATGCCCCTTGTATCAGTTAGCACAGTCTAGCTTAGGAATCAGCTGTGTTAAACCTCAAATTCTACTACATTTTTTGTATAAAACCTTTCTGCATGCAATATTTAGCAAGATGTTGTCCTTAAAGAACATGGGTTTAGCCCTGTGCTTTACAGGTGTGCTCCATCAGATGTAAATTTTGCAGATTTGGCTGTTGTATACACAAGTGACACTGTTTATTGGGGGAAATTAAAAGTTAAACAAATGACACAAAATCACAGTAATGAAGAGGTGCTGCTGTATTACTCCTACATCGCAATTTTTACCTCATGCCCTTGTGGGTGACATGATTCCTGTGGGACACTGTCAGTTCTTATTTATCTGTCTAAATGAAATGGTTTTACTGCAGATTAAATCTTTTCTCATTTATGTTCCCTCTCCTTTAGTTTTGCTTTGTCTTGGATGTTGCAATTGGTCCTGTTGAGGAGGTAAAAATTACTTTTGAAGCATTCAGCATTTCAGTGAGGTTAATCGGGACATTGTGATGGCAGGATGTGGTTGCCGTAGTGAATTTTTGTAGAGACTGTTGCTAAACCCAGTCGATCGCTCTGCACAGTGGCATCCTGGGAAATGCAGTTCTTTTTCCCAGTGGAGGCATCTGTTGCACGCTTTCATGCCAACACACATACATACACACACCTACTCTACTTTTGTTCACATTGTGTCTATGGGAGGGATGTCTGTGAAAATACGTCAGTACAGCTGAACTGTGCCCAGGTGAGCTGTACGCTGCAGACTGTTGTGTGGCTGATGTCACTGTTCCCTTTACACTGTTTCTATAGCTTAGATGTACAGTAGTGGGTTTTAATGAGGTTCTTTTTAAATTTAAATTTTAATAAGCATGTATTTAGGAATATGCCATATCAGCTGATATTGTTAAATTTGCCTGTGAGTGAATGTTTTTGTATTAAACCTTTGAAAGCTTTTCTCTGTTGTTGTTGTTGTTGTTTTAATAATGTTATATTGTTTCATGATGTATTGTATAATATATTACACTGGTACTGTTTTCATTATTTTTACCTGTACCTAAAAAGATACAGAGAGAACCTTGGTCAAGAGTACTACATACATACCAGTCAGCCACAACATTAAGTTCACTTGCTGCCTAATATACCCCCTTGACAGGGGTATATTAGGCAGCAAGTGAACAGTCAGTTGTTCAAGTTGATGTGTTGGAAGCAGGAAAAATGGGCAAGTGTAAGGACCTGAGCGACTCTACCAAGGGCCAAATTGTGATTGCTAGATGATTGGGTAAGAGCATCTTCAAAACGCCAGATCTTGTGGGGGAGTTCCCGGTATTCAGTGGTAAATACAGTACCGACCAAAAGTGATCCAAGGAAAGACAACCGGTGAATTGGCGACAGGGTCATGGGCGCTCAAGGCTCATTGACGCCCATCTGGTCCGATCCCAACACAAGAGTTGCTGCAGCACAAATTGCTGAGAACCTAAATACTGGCCAAGTTAGAAAGGTGTCAGAACACACAGTGCATTGCTGCTTGCTGCGTATGGGGCTGCACTGCCGCACACCGACCGGTCTGAGTGCCTATGCTGACCTCCGTCCACCACCGAAATACAAGGGGAGGCCCCACCTCACAACTTACAGGACTTAGGGCATGTGCCTATAATGTCTTGGTGCCAGACACCACAGGACACCTTCAGAGGTCTCTTGTGGAGTCCATGCCTTGACGGAGCAGAGCTGTTTTGGCTGCATGAGGGGGACCCATACGATATTAAGCAGGCGGTTTTAATGTGTGGCTGATTGGTGTATACAATGGATTCAGAAAGTATTCTGAAGCCTTCACTTTCTGCAAACTTTGTGTTGTAGATTTAGGGTAAATTTGTCAATTTTGCTTAGCAATCTATACTCAGCAACCCATAATGACAAAGTGAAAATGTTTTCTGAAAGGTTTGTAAATTTATTAAAAATCAAAACATAAAATCTCTTTCTGAATAGTTTCTGAATCCACTGTGTGTGTACATGCGTGCACATGGAATTGAAATTTTAGTTATGGTCCTAACATTCCTTGTGCGCACACTTGCATGACTGGTTTTCTGGAAGTTTATATTTACACTTATTCACTCAACCGGTTCCTTTCGTCTAGAGCGAATAAACTGTGCTTTTCAAAGCAGGTGAAGGTCTTTCCACGCCCGGATAACAAGGTTTGACATCAGTGTTATGACTGTTTGTAGAACTGATGGATGAAACCAATTTGATCAGAGTAGAGATGTGTTGCAATTTTCCAGAGCTGCTGAGAGATCAGAAGAGAAGTGGGCCTGAAAGATACAGATTTTGTGACAGCTGCCCTATGCTGGAAGGGTGGATTGGAATAAGGAAATGATTGTAAACATAACATTTAGTACTGGAAAGCAACAGTTCCTGGAAAAGAGTTGGTTGACATGGCTGTGAGCATTGCGAGTGGCAGAGGGCTGGCAGACTGACAGAAGGCTGCATGCCTGAATGTTCTGAAGATGCTGATGCCCCTTAGAAGAATCGGTGGAGAGTTGTCCACTTGGATGTAATTTGGCAAAATGTCAGTGTCATCCATGAAGCAGCCAGGGGGTATGAGGACAGTAGGGGGCTGTAGGAATGCAGTTTGAGTATTGATAGGAGCGGTGCAGAATTACAAGAATGGGCAAGAATCTTTGGGATGGAGAACCCAACATTCTCACTGTGTAGAGCTGAGCAGGCCAGTGGTTTCAGAACTGCCAGAGGTACAAGGGGTGTGAGAGAATGAATAGTTGGTGGAAAGGAGCAGAGATGTGGCTCTATTTCAGGGTTGCTGTGTGTTCTGGGGAGGGCCCAGTTTTACTGAATTTCTCCTTTTGATGGTATTGAATGTTCTTGTATGACTTGTCTCATTAAATCCAATGTGAAAGTAAAAATTGGGCTGACTAGACCACCAAGCTCAGGAAGCAACAACCTTTGATGCCATCTTGGGGGGTGTTAGCTGCTGGGAGACTGAGGAGAGCCCAGTGTGGCATCTCTCACATAAGCGATTTCTTCCTATGACTCTGAACAAACCCCTTTGATAGTCATAGTGGCCCTCATACTTGGTATGTGGAGTCTGACCTTCACTGCGGTCAATTCGTTTGTGAGACTACCCCAAAAAGCATCTTAGATTGTGTAGCGCTAAAAGAGAGAACCCTCTGGTTTCACTGAAATGTGACACTTTGTCAATTTGTCTGTCCATCCATCCATCTATCTGTGCATTACCAACCACTGCATGTCCTGTTCAGGGTTGCAGTGGTCCAAAAACATTATTTTGTTAGCAGCTGAGCACAAGTAGATCTCTAACTGTGTGGTGGGTCTCAGTCAGAAGCAATTTCCCTTATAAGTGTTGCCTTTGTCAGTTCTGATTCTGCTATGAGGTATAGAAGGAAAATGATGTAAAGAGTCTTTTGGCCCAGCATGTCATGCATTATTTTAACAAACAGGTGTTGAGAGACAGTGTTTATACACAATTAAAAAGCTGTGTTGTAGTTCGTGTGGGATATCTCCCAGCCTTCTGCTCACCTCTCCAACAGGGGAGCGGTCCAACTGACTCATGTATTCTTGTTAATTATTTATTTACCATTTATCAGCTCAACAGATGCAGAGCAGCTTGCCCAGTTTAGCAGTTAGGCTCTGTTCTTTCCTATATTCATCCATGCTTATTGAATATTTTGCTTGCAGGGCTTCTCTGGAGCTCCTCTTTTAGCACGCAAGTCCATGGCACATGCACACTAGGCTGGGGTTTACAGATGTGTCCTTAAGAGGTTTGTGCTGGCCTGTACTGCCTAGTAGGCTGTAATGTTAGTATCAAGCAGATGATTCTTCCCGAGCCACTCTGGATCTATAGTTTCTTCATGTGTTGGAGTTACTCTCATGCCACAGGCTGACTCTGTTGCTAATCACCAGAATGGACTGGACTGCAGAGTGGGAGAGTCAGCTGAACTGCACGCCTCTTGTTACTTCTGAGGTCCAGGAAGATGGAGGGCAGTAGGGCTATAAAAGGATGCATATCCAATTCTGCATTGAAGGTAATATTTAGTATCTGTAGAGTGAGGCTCTACTGCCTGTTTTGTGTATAGCTGATGAGTCTTCACCCTCAGATTTTGGGTGTGGCTACTGAGTTGGGTCTTCCATGGTGTGCCATAACTTAGGTTTATATTCAGATGCAATTGAGATGCAGATACAGACATGATCCCCTTTGACAGTTTCTTTTTTTGGGACCTCTGTGCTGCGGTGTTTTTTCCCTATTTGTGTGTTCACCTTGCCCATTGGCTAATTTTTATTTATTTTTTTTAACTTTTACTGCTGGCCCAATGGATCTACTAACTGCTGAGTCATCAAGTACTCCAACAGGAACCATGCTGTGTTGTCCTCCACATGCTGGGGGGGGCTGACAATATAAAAGCTCCCTTTCCCCGGTTGGTCTCCTCATAAACCCATTGGCCCACTTCCCAGGGCTGCATCACTATGGAAATGGGATCAACAAACCATTAGCTGAAAAGGTGAAGATGGGTTTTCTCCCTTTGCAGACTTACTCAGCCATAAGTTTGGCTTTTGTAGGTGACCGCTTTATTCTTGTTGATTTTTGGGGCCTCAATACACTCTCTTTCCTTCTGTGTGGCTTCCACCGCTTGTGGCAACAAGGAGGTTCCTTTCCTCTGTCTCTCCCCTGCTCCATGGCCTTATCCTGTCGAGCTAGTGACAGCACTCATGATCGATGTGTGTGCTCTCTGGAAATAACCCTCGGAGGTCTAGGTCAGGCCCAGATGCAGGCCCTCAGGGACGGCCGTCGCCTGCTCCTGCGTTGCTGGAGGGAGCAGTCATGTAGTTATTTGGGGAAAGATTTGCGGTTTCTGTCACTGCAGGCTGCAGCTGAGGGGTAGTGTGGATTGGGAAATTGGATACCTGGAAAACTGAATACTACTTCTGAACCTTTTGAATATTTGATGTACTTCTGATTCACTCATTGTGAAGCTGCTTGGGTACTGTCTTTTAACATTTCATCTGTCACACTGGAAGCTCTCATCCTATTATGATGAGTTGCTTTAATTCTACCTGCTTATGTGATATGAAATTGAAGTGACATTGGTGTCACCTGTTTGAGGCTTACCTGGTCACATGCTTGTGTAGAAATGGCATTTAGTAATTGCAAATTCTTGTTCTGGAACAGTTTTAACAACAAGCAGTGGTCTTGTTGGATCTATTGGCCAGTATCTGGTCCAGATGGTTTAGGTTTCCTGTTTTGTTCATCCCATTGTGGGTTTCTCCTGGCTTCTGTTCAGGTCCTCAAACATCTCACTTTTATCTGTGGAAATGTTTGGTCCAGGACCAAAAGGCAACCACTCCAGAGCTCAGGAAATGACTTCTAAACTGCTTAAGCTGTTCTGAAAGGGCAACAACTGTACTTCAGTTTCTGCTGAGTCATTTTTGTTGTTCAGCTGGCACTTAGTCATTTATGTTAAAGGAGATTTGAAAAAATGTAAAATCCACCATTCAAATGTGTGCAAATCAAGGGTAGTTTCAGAAGAGGTGAACTACCTGGCTCGACTGCTGCTCATGCTCCTCTTTGGATTAGGTGAGGCAGCTTGTGGGTTAGCAGCTAAGCTGATCCTTATGGGTTGAGTGCATGATGGTGGAAGGGCAATGTGGTGGCACTGTAGATGCATAGAGAAACCCACACTGTAAAATAGATGCATGACGCCTTTTAGTCAGCAGGTTTATTCTTGGACGGGTTGCAGGGGCCGGGGGGGAGTTCTTTAGGGACTGCCCAAGCAGACGGATTTAGCCTAAGGGAGGGACTTCAAGCCTGTTCAGGGGGCATCTGCGGCACTGCCTGGCAAAAGACAGCCAAGGATCCCTTATGTCACTGTGGAGCAGCCCTCTCACTAACGGGATGACGCGAGACTCGTGAGTTCTTTCCACCGATGCTTTGTTGGATGCCACCCCTGTGCCATTTGGTGGGAAATGGGCTCCATATCCTTTTTTTTTTTGTTTTAATGTGCCACTAAACATCAGATCGGTCTCCTGTGTGTCTGCTTGCCATTTTGCCGCCTGCCGGTGCCCAGAATAGCAGTAAATGTCGGCCAGTTTTCAGCAGATGAAACTGCAACTGGGAGTAGGCAAAGCTACATCATTGTACCTCTGAAGTTTTCCCAGGCACTCGAAGGACAGTCCTTTGAGTTGCTGTCCTCCTGTGTCTCCTGTGACTCCTTTTTTTGCTATGTGCTTGATGTCCAGCTGTCTTCCCACTTGCTTGGGTTAGATGCAACAGTTCTTCCATTGCATTTCCATTACAGACCTGGCGGCAGGACCTGAAAGGATGTATTGACCAGTTGCTCCATAAGGTCCCCATGTGGGGTGTGTGGTGTCAACTGCCTCTTCCATCTGGCATTAACTATTTGGGGTCATCTGCTGGTGAGGGCGATGACAGGAGGCCGAGCTTTGGACTGTGAGCTGAGAAGTGGAGCACTGTGGTGCACTGAACCAGCCTCTCACTTCCACCTTGCGTGAGACTAGAAATGTAGAACTAAAGCCACAGCCAAGTATCATTTTGCTCGGTTTTTATTTCTAATAAATAGGTTTTGTTAGAAACAAATGGCCGTTAACGGACACCAGAGTTGTGGCTTCCCAATGGAGCATGTGTCTTTGGGCCAATGACACATGCTTGGTAACAAAGGCATTTCACATATCAGTTTGTTTAGACAACGGTGCTCTGATTCACCTGACAAAAAGCATCTGTAAGGAAGTTTGCACAGCATTAAATGATCTTCAAGGTTTCTGCTCTCTGCTGTCATGTACAGGGAGTGGGTAGTGCTATGAGATTGGCAGGTCCAGATTTTTCACTGGTGCTGAAATACACTTTGGTGAAGCTCAATGGTGATGATGCAGTGAATATCGATGGTGTCTCGCAGCTCCTAGACTGCATTCGGATGCGAGTTGTGGTCCTGTTCTGGCTCTGTGGAGTTTCCCATGTTCTTCCCCAGGTTTGTGTGGGTTTCCTACAATCCAGAGAGATGTATTTTAGGTGATTCAGTGACTCCAAGTTGCCCTTGTTGTTGATATATCTTTATGTATGGGTGAATGATTAGAGATTTTAGTGGAGTTTATCTAGAAGTGTAAATTGCTTTGGATCAAAGTCTCTAAATACTACATAGCATTCATTGTGCATTGCTTCAGAGAAAAGCATCTGCTAAACAAATGTTGTAGCATCTTGATTTCTAAGACCCTGCTGTACACGGACCAACATAGGTGAATCAGGACTTGTATGATAAAAACTGGAGTCCACAATCGGTCCATCAAAGGTCAGGTGTTCACGAGGGTTGGACTCATGGATTCTTGTTCTATGACCAGAATCTATGTTCTAGATTCCAGGCCTTGTTGTTACCTTCTCATTACCTGCAATTCCTCCATGTGGCTTCTCTGGATGCTCACTGTATGTGTTTGTCTATATTAGAACCATGAGCCAGCCCACCTTCCCTCAACCCATTCTCTGCCTAGACCAAATGCAGAACTTCTCAATCAAAAATCAGAATGCCTTGGTTGGTTTTTCTGCATGATTTGTCGGCTCTGACTGCTAAGCAGAAAAGGTTTTTCTCCTTCAGGAAATTCGTGCTGCTGGTCCATGTCCAGTTGAATCCCTGTGTAAGTGTAGCTGTAATCACGGAGAGGTCTGGTGAGATGAGCTGTAGGTGATGACATGGTTGTGGAATGCACCATGTCTGAGCTAAATAATGAGTTTGGTAAATTCAGAGTCCACATTCTTCAGTGGAACATGATACAACCTCCAAGTAAGGTTTGAATTAGAGGAACAGAGCTGAAGAATGCTGGACCTTCCTGCTGCATCATGATCAGCAAAAAGTTGAGAAAAGGCAGATTGGTTACAGTCATGGAGCAGATTGCCTTGGTCCTCCAAGAATGCACAGTTAGCCACATGTTTGGGAAATCATTACCCTCCCCATTGTTTTGCAAAGAAATGCACAACCAGTATTTTCTCAAATATGCACCCTTCCTGCATGGTGGTTGTCCCAGTTCTGGATATGCAGGCTGGCACATTGGTTACCTTGTCAAAAACCCAACTTCCATGGTTCCACAATGTCACTCTGAGATGTTTACCTGATAGATTCTTGTTAATGTTTCATTTTTGCCCTTTAATTAAAAAAAGAAAGATTATTTATGGGACCACAGTGTTTCAAATTCGTGTGAAGTAGCAGCTGTTTCTGTCTCGGGGTGTCCTGTATTCTGATCACATTTTTGTGACTTATTGCTATCTATCTATCTGTTTATTGCTTGCCATGAGCCTTAAGTTCTAAAATGTGTTGTCATGTGTACTTGCCTGGCTTTTCAGTTATCTTCCAAATAGACACATTGGTGCTCTCAGGTTTCAGGTGCTATTTACTGGGTAGCTCAGTACAAGCATGAGAAACTTCAGTTATTCAGATATTTATTCTTTAGACATGCGTAAAATTCAGAAGCCCATCAAGAACTTTAAAAGATTTTCCATTTAACCGTGCAACTTTGTCGTGCACAATTCCATGTCTCTCCCTGGCGTTTGACTGCTGAGTGTTGATTGGCCACAGCCTTTTGCAGCTGCCGGTGGGGTTGCATTTTTTCCAGTGTGTGGTAAAAAGCCCTGGGGCTGGCATGGTGCATGGTCTTGATTGAATTTCAACCCCCACGCTGGCTAGGGTTAAACCATTTAAGGGCCCATATTGATTTTGGAAGGTTACCGTGCTGTCATTGAGTAATGATACACAGATGGAATGGAGGGGATGATGCAGGGGGAGGGGCATTCTGGGGTGGTGGTGATGCAAGATGCCACTCTATCTGTGGAGTAAATTATCGCCACCCCATTCCCGAAGGCATGAAACCTGCAGTTGCAAGTAATCTAAAGAGTCACAGAAAGTCCTGAGATCAAGTCCCATAATTCAGTTCTGTGTGTCTGTGTTTATGCATGTTGGTGTAACGTAGATATAAATGGACTCTGCTTTTGTTGTGTGGTGTTTCCCAGCTCCTCATTCACATGCTCTGATCCAGGAAAGACTCTGGTCAAGCTGTCAATACTGATTTCCTTAACCCCTCGCTGCCCCATAGGGTTTGTAGCGGGGACTGGGCTTGACAGACAGGGCTGGTCAGTTATTCATTCTCCACCAAGGGAGGGTTTTCCACCTCTGGTCTTGTATCCAACATGGCCTACAGGGTCTCGATTGGTAGAAATGCGGCAACTGCCATCTCTGTTGGGCCATCTTGTTCCACAAGGCCAAACCTCCAGAGGTTCTGTTGGCATTGGAAGCTGCTTTGGGACACACAGAGCTCATTTTCATGCTCCTTTTGTGATTGTACTGGTCTGGACATCTGAGTGCTGTTGGAAATAGTTCTGCTTGCTGGCTTATCAGCTTGTTAATGGGATCAGCATTGCCTTCCTGAGTGCTGCTTTACTAGCATGGCTGGTGGGCAGGTATTCCTGTATAGGTGGGAGGGGGAGCTTGAGGAGGAGGGCACTAGCAAACACAGCATTACAAAAGGTACCACCTATTGTGTTGTCACCCTCCCTCAAGTTTGAGGTTGGAATGGTTCTATTCCTTGTGCAGACTCCTGCCTTTTCCCCCCCCTTTATCCCCATCTTGATCCCTGTTTGTCTTTTCCTTGCACTCTGAAGCTGTGTTCAGGTGTGTTTGTGTTTTTTGCCTACTGCTGGTTTCAGGTGTAGCTGCTTCATAAGCTCACTATCCATTCTGGACATGTGAGTGATTTGTTGGGATCCTGAACACTGACAGACCAACACTTTAACCTTCCATCCACCCTCGCATGTTATGAAGTATCTGGAGCATTTTGTAATGCAGTGATATGGAGAAAACCCTGCAGTATCTGTGGCTAAGTTGCCCACTGGCAGTCAGACACAGCACTTGCTACTTGCAGCTTCAGCTGTCCAGTTACGTCACCAACAGTGACACGTAGCCACGTGATTAACACCCCTGGGAAGTGGACCTGGATTACAGCTGTATGTGTGGGGGAGGGTGAGACCCTCATGAGTGGCATGGCCCTGCTGACCACTTACTTGGGGTTGCCATGACAGCGGGACCTTTTCAGAACCCTGTAGGGACCAGTTACCTCTCCCCCTTCTGCCTGGGGGGGGGTGTCACAGAGGAACATTTGGATGTCTGATTTGGGGTATCCCCTTTTTTTGGTTCTCCCTCCAGGGGCGGGTGCAGAAAAAACCCTTTCCTCTACTGCTGTGTGGCCATTGTTTTGTTTGTTTGCTTTTTCCATTTTTGAATTGTGGATAGCACTTTGAACAGCATGCACTCTGTCACCAGATACTTAACATTTCTCCTAAGATAGGAATAAACAACAAGGTTGGACACCTATTGGGAAAGGCATCCTGTTTTTCCAAGCGTTATATTGTGGGGAAGGAGAGATGGGGGTGGGGTTGAAGGCGTACACAGCTGAGCTTCAAACAGACGTTGCTGCGATCTCATCATTTTCCCCAACTACTGCGAGAACTGGATGCCTGTTGCCAGGAAACCCTTTGCCACGGCGACCATCCATTCTTTGTACAAGCAGCATGGAGAACCGCCATTGACTGCCTCCGATCGCTGAATAATGAATTGAGAATGCGTTTTAAGGAGCGTGTGTGAGCGTGTGTGGGGGGGGGGGGGCACGAAATGAATATGGGACCGTGATCGGGGAGAGTGGCAATCGACGACGAAGCACTGGGAAACATGCAGCTCCACTCGTCGACGCCCTGCAAGGCATCAGGCTTAATCCTCAATGAGAGATGTGTCCTGCCTTTGAAAATGGAAATGTATCGGTACGTGGCGGCGACTCGCAGCACGGGCACCTGGCGCTTATTGAAGCAACCGGTTGTATGTTGGTTGGATTGCTGTCATCGTCCTCTTCTCTTCCCCCCCCCCCCAAAAGACCTGCCTGTGTTACTCTGAGTGCTGTTTCGGTGAAAGGCATTCCACTGTGCGAATGGACGCTGCGTGACTGACCACAACCGTGATGGGTTTAGTCTTCAAGAGATGTTGGTATCCATTCTCTTTGGTGTCAATGCAGTTTGGCAGTAGACTGGTATATGCAGTCATTTGTGCTAGTACCAGCATCGGTACCACATCTTGCAGAAAATATTGCAGCGTAGTATACAAGTCATATTTATTACCATTTGCATGGTCTGATATGCGACCGATTTGAATCAGTCATTAAAACCTGTGAGAAGGTGATGGATTCGAGTGTGAACATGTTGGTACTTACAATATGTAAGAGGGAAACATGAGGCTTGCTCTTGCAAGAGGGTAACATGGTGCCCAATTCTGAGCCCAGTGTTTCTGCTGTGTGTGAGAACTGCAGGGCAGTGGATGCATCCACCTGTTCAGTGACCGGGCTGCTCTGCCCAGTTAAGAGGTGAGTCAGTGGAAGAAGCAGTGGGAATCCCATGCCAGTGTATGCACGCTGGGTATTTTCTACTCCAGAAGGCCTATGATGGAAATTGATGTTGGCTTTTGTAGACATGCGTGAACCCCACCCCCCCACCCCCCATTGCCAACTGGTTAGATGAGTCTGTGACAGTAAGTGATTGTCTCAGCTCCAGTTCCTAGAGAACTGCTAGTGTGGCAGTTCCGCTCCTCCTTGCATGTCCTCCAGCAGATGTTGCCTTAGTGCTGCAAATGTTTCAATGTGCTGTTGTACCTTCTTCATGCTGACTGCATTCCTAAAAACTGGTTTAAGCAAAGGGAAGAAAGTGTCTTCATTTTTGCATGGTTACGTTCCGCTTGAACTGTGTATGGTGTTAAGGTAACGCAGTGTGTTCTTCAGCCACTGAGCCCTTTCTGACATCTGGAGCCTGACTAGGCGCTCACATTACCACTGCTGCTAGGTACTGCAAAATAGCTGTAATATGGGCAGCTGGATCATAAGAGCCCTGGGTTTGAAGGTCTAGTTGGAATCTGAGGGACAGATTGGTTGGATGAACAGCAGGCCTTCGAAGGAGGTGTGAACATCTCTGCTGGGCTCTCTGGAGACCTTTAATGCACTAAGCAGCAGTAGATGTCCAGGTTCTTGTTACATATTAGAGCAGATTCTTTTTGTGTTTATTTGGCCCTGCAAACAAAGGACTTGCTCATTCACCATACGGGCATATGGAGACATCGTGGAACTGGACTCGTTTGCCTTTGTGCCTCAAGGGTCTGCTGGACTTGTGATCCTTTTCATTGATCTGCTGGAAATGGATTGTTGGAAGTGAGCACATCTCTTACTGTACTTACAGCACACTGTGCTTTCATCTCACTCTCATTCTCTCTCTCGGGAGATCTTGGTTACATAAAAGTATTATCCAGTCCATTTTTGCTTGTTTGACCCCTCGCCAGTGAAAGGCAGCAGCCCTTCTCAGTAATTGTTGAAAGATTAAGGATCTGTCCATTGTACAGTTGCTGCATCATACACAGAGTTGTAAATTTTGCAAGTTGTTTGGATGGAACCATTTGTACACTATGCAATGTGGTCAGTTCTTGAAAAGCTATGTCGTGTGTGTGTGTGTGTGTGTGTGTGTGTGTGTGTGTGTGTGTGTGTGTGTGTGTGTCTGTTTTCGTGGTCCAAACAATCAGACCATTTCTCAGGTCCCCCCCAGAGCATCACGAAGGGATATACTTAAAAACAGCCCACGCACATGGTGTTGCTACGGCAATGACTGTAATTTTGCAGCCTATAAAAAGATCCTGCTGGAAAGCATGGCCACCAGAATGTGACTGAACAGCATAGGAGCAAAGGTTCAAGTTGGTTCTGCTACTCTGAGGGGGTAGCTGGCAGTTATTTCTAATTTTAAATTAATTTTTCACTCAGATGGGGTTTTTTTGTGTAAATATAAATATATCCATTTGTAGACCTGGAAATTCCAGGAAAAACCTTTCTCAGGACTCCAGGTACTTAACCCTGCAGATAGTGGTCAAATAAGACTCCTGCAAAATAACTGCAATTTGGAGGCCACTGGTTATTTGCCTTTTTTTTTTTTTTTTTTTTTTTTTTTTTTTAAATACTTGTGCAGAAATTTCAATCTCTCACAGCCAGTTGCTACACGATGCCCAACTGCCATATGTACACCCATCTGATGACCTTGCCGACCTCTGCCAGACTTAATTGTCCCTGGAATGCATCTGGTTTGGAAGGGATTTTGTTTCTCTGAACTGCTGAGCTCTCACTTTACTGCTGTACTTGAAATGCCGAGAAAATGCTTAGTTGTACTTTTGCAAGACTTTTCTTCCTTGTGTAAAACTGTGTTTGCAACAGCATTTCCTACTCATGTCCTTTGTTTTCTCACTCTTGTCAGCATTTTGTAATTCCATTTTTTTTCCCGTGCTTCTGATTGAACCACACTGATCCATTTTCAAGTATCCTCTTATGCAGCTTTATATTTTTTAAATGTTGGGATGGCTGGAAAAAATTTGCATAAATGACATTGCCACTAAGATGACACATCAGCATGAGATTGACTACTGCAGTCATGCTTAATGATTAGAGGTATTTGGAGGTTAAATAACATGCTTGCAGTTGAATTATAGCATAGTAAATTCTGTTGTGTTAGCGTCATTAAAAAAAAAATTGACAGTTGTATTTTCAGAATTGTTATCCTTGTGTCACTACTCAGATAAAATTATTTTCCCTTTAAAGCCATTTAGGCTTAAACAGGGTATTATGGGAAATGTAGTCCCCATTCCTCTCCATGCCTCAGCAAGTCCTTGTCATTTGCTGTATGACTGCCTGGCTCCTGAAAGGCCTCACTGAGTCATGGAGTGTCAGCTTTGTTTAGGTGGAGTAAGGTGGTTATGATGCCACTGTAACTGATCTCAGGTCATCATGCATGAGTTGATGGACTCTGTGCCCTCCTGCTCGGTCTGTAGGCCGTACAGTCATTAGGCTCCCCCTCCCACCTATACAGGAATACCTGCCCACCAGCCATGCTAGTCTCCATGCAATTTTCCAGGATGGAAAGTGTGCCCTGTGGCATATGCTGCTGCCTGGTGTTCTATCTATCTATGTATCTGCTTATTTATTTATTTAACTGAGCTTTTAGGGGATGTTTACGCTTTAATTTCTTCCGTCCACCACTAGTGGAGAAACGAAACGGTTTGGCTGACCTGTCCACTGAAGCAGAAACTTCAAAGGGGCTTGGGGCAGCATTTCTTGTCATTAGCTCTGTTCTGAGTCAGGCTAAAGCACAGCTCTATGGTTCACCCCATTCCTTTCTGCTGGATTCTGGGAAAGAGGGAAACAATTGCTCTGTGGTCTGAGAGGGACAGGGATGTGTGGGGTTGCATGTATCAAAGCCTTTAACTTAATTTTCTTTGCAGTAAAATGGCTATATTTTTCCTATAGCCATGTTTCTACTGTTTTTTTTTTTTTTTTTTTTTTTTTTGCTTAAATAGAAAATAGTTGAGCCATATAAATTGTAGTTTCAATGTGGCTGCAGGAGACATGGTGCTGCAAGGGTGCTGTGGATAAGACTGTGGTTAAGGCTTTAAGAAACCAGTCTCTTTCCACCCTGGTTTGTGTGAGAGGGAATGGCATGAATGGAATGGCAAAGGCCCTACAACGGAATGGCACCACAAATTCAGTCAAAGCGGTGCTAGTTTGTGCAATGCATTTTGCCTTTTTTCTAATTCTAAACCTTTATTAAATGCCAATAGAAAAAAATTTTAACAGTGTAAATGGGCAAATCAACAGTAGCAAAACTGCACCTCTGTTGTGTCCCTCCTGCTACATTGCTCTCTGTCACACTTGGGGAAAGCAGCACATGTGATCACCCTGGTTCGTAGCTGTGTCCGATCTCTAGTCAAAGCTTCCTCCCACAGTGTTGCACTGTGGGAAATGGCACAGATGCACATGTTTCGAAGAAGCTCCATTCTAGGGGCATGGGACAAATGCACAGGCTGCAGTGACAGTCCTTTGAGAGCTGTGCTGTGTGCTCTTTGGGTGCCCCTTGATGTCTCAGGTCTCTGGGGAGATGTCAATGCCAATACTGGAAATATTGATTACCTCATCCTGGTCACAGTGGGGTCTGCCTGGTGGTCTTGAATAATTGGTGTTGCATGTGAGAATCTGGGTGTCTACAGGCTGGATGTGGACACCTGCTTCTTGAGCAAAACCAGTCATCCCAGTGTCTCTCACTGGACTGTGGTTGTGACGACCTGCACTATGGAGTGTACCCGGTCTGCAAGCAGCTGCCTTCAGACTTTTCTGAGTGCTGGATGGCTCTGGCATCAATGCTACTTTCCCATCAAGTGCAGTTCACCTGATCTTGCAGAGGATGAGGAAGGTTGCTGTTTGGGTTTCATCAAGTGTTTATCTTGCTGAAGACTTAGTCTTGGAGCAATGGACTGACTCCAGAATATATAAGCTGGTGAAGGAATATTTTGTCCTCTCAACAGTTTGGTGAGAGTGAAGATAGATCAAGGGGTTTTCTTCACTTTCATTCTTTGAATCCTGCTCTAGTCTTTCTGTTCAGTGTCTTTCTGCCCAACATCAGATTCTTATTGCAGGTGGTTAGTTTATCCGGTCTGTCAACTTTTGTTCAAAGTGGAATTATTACATTTGTTTAGGCCCAGTCATATACCTGAAAATGTATTTCAAGAGCTGCTTTCTGAAGAAGTTCTTCATGGTAGGCTATGGACTGTTAGAAGGTTTATCAAGATGTGAAAGAGTACAGATGGTTGTCCTGAGAACACTGCTCCATTTTTTGATTTGAGAGAAGACTGAGGAGTTTTGGCCTCCCTTTTCAAAAGACAAGTTGATTAG
The DNA here is from genome assembly GCA_018136845.1 of Heterotis niloticus. NCBI lineage: Eukaryota > Metazoa > Chordata > Actinopteri > Osteoglossiformes > Osteoglossidae > Heterotis > Heterotis niloticus. The sequence goes on from CM030895.1 coordinate 17,664,066, forward strand.
CCTCCTAAGGCAGCCCTCTCTAGAGTGCTGTCTGTCGAGGAATGAGCATGCATGGAAAGATGGCATGTTTGAGGGCTTCCTCCATTCCATTCTTTTGGACAGGATCTTCTCTAAACAAAGACAGTGAGATGTTGGGGTGTGTGCTGGTGGAGACCTTGTTGATCTCCACCAAGGTTTTATTTTTTATTTTTTTTTATTTTTATTTTTTTTTTGGAGCAACTAGGGAGAGCTGCTGTCAAGTCTTGGCAAGAGAGAAATTCAGAAAAGGGCTGAAGTCTTGTCGGACACTGCTCTTTGCCAAGTTCTCTGCGCTAGTTGGACACAGTTATTAATGTTATTGTGATGAAATTGTTGTGACTTCTTCTCAAGTGTATAAGGAGCCTCCTGGCTCCAAAAGCATAGCAAAAGGTGCTGCAGAGGTGCAGTGCTTTTGAATTCTTAGAGTCCACATTTATAAGTCTCTGGACATTTTGGAGTGCGTGTGTGTGTGTTTGGTGTAGACATTGATGTGGGTACTTATTCAAGGTTCAACACAACAATCGTGTTTATGAATGCCTTCTTGAGAGTCCAGAGTTCTATAAACAAGAAACCCACTAGCTTTCTCCATCAGTCAACCCCTCTTTATCCATGGCTGCCCTCTCCAAGTTTGGATTCCTTTCAGTTTAATCACTTGTGGTTGGAAAATGTGAGGGTAGAAGAGTAGCTGATCTGTAGACCTATGCTGCTGGCTCTGCTTCTGAACCTTCTCTTGAGCCAATCTGAGCGAAGGGGTTTTCTGTTCCGTCAGGAAAGTGTCCACTTGAGTAAGGCAGCAGCCAACAGCTCAGTTACTGTTTTCCTCTCGTTCCCATTGTTGAAGCCCTTTTGAGGAACGTCTTCCTTTCTGAGGGGAGAAATTGTTGCCCATCTCTTGCAAGGCTGACTCACTCTTACCATTCAAATGGCAGATGTGGTGTGGGATTGGCATGGTCCCACCACCAGGGGCCATGCGGTGAGCCATTGCCCTGTTCTGCCTGCTGGTTGGATGTCATTGCATTGCGTTGTGATGATGGTATTGCGTTGCGATGAAGTTTGTCATAGTTTTTTGCAGCATTTGTACAGCAACAAATCTATTGTGAGTGACTGTTGGGAAGAACAGGTGAGGCCATGTGTTCTCGTATGAGGCTGTAACACCTATTCTGGGCACATTTACTTCACATGAAAGAAAATGGCAGGTTCTTGTAGCCCTGCCTAGAGCAAAAAGCCCTGCTAGGTGTTATGTCGCAAACTGTGTTAGTCTGGGTTTGCGACTGTGGGGGTTACTGCTTTACAGCACTCAGATGCCATCGCAGGTTTTTTCCACTATTTCTGTATTTGTGGTTTTGACGTAATGAAGAATGGACCTGTGTTGTACTGATCCACTTCCACACCTGTTTTCCAATAACATAACAGTAGGCACATCTCTCAGGTGTGCCTTAGAAAGCTGCTGACACTTACTGTAGGTTCATCAGAAAGGGTCTGCCTATTGACTATATGACTATTTTGAGCACTGGTACCAATTCATTTTGGCTTTTTGCTATATTTACTTTATTGGGTTTGGAAGATTTGATATTTCTTCACTGGAGGTCCAGAGCTCAATTTTTGTATGGCTGTCTATACATTCAGGTCTTTATGCCAACATTTCCTATGAATTATTCAGCAAATATTGTTTTGTTACATACAAGTCAATAATGAGCAGCACAGTGCATATTTAGTGGGATTGGATGTTGATTCCATTTGAAAGGAGTTTTGACCATCTTCCCATTGAATTTCTTTGCATAGTCCAAAGACCATACATTTCAGGTGAACTGGTGACTTTAAATCGTGTGTGTGTGTGTGTGTGTGTGTGTGTGTGTGTGTGTGTGTGTGTGTGTGTGTGTGTGTGTGTGTGTGTGTGTGAGAGAGATTACTCTTCAGTGGAAAGGCATCTTGTCCAGTGTGTTCCCTGCTTCATGCCCTATTCTTTTAGGATAGGGTTCACACCCCTGCAACCCTTCACTGAATAAGCAGTTATTGATTGTGGATGATTGTTGAATATCTTTTGATTTGTACTGTAGTATACTAAGCAGCGGAGTCATCACACAGACTTAGCAAGTGAAGATGTTTTCTACTTGAGCTAAGGCTTGAATAAGAAATCATGACACCCCAGGAACTATAACCTGCCTGGGTTTTGGATGCTGTTCTTCAGTTATTAATCAGGGCAAACTAAGAGCTGCTTTTCTGGTCTGTTGTTGGAGGACAGCAGGGCTAGAATGTTAAAAGTGTAGTGTTTTGACAGTCACCTGCAGTGGTATTTAAATACTGTCATAATCTTTTGTCCCTTAAGGAATGCCCACCCACAAAAACTTGCTGATGTGCCCTTAAGAGTCCAGACCCATAGTGGACCAATGTCCTGATAACCACAGACTGGATCAGAGCCTCTGTCCCTTTACCCATGTAAATCTCTGCTGAGCTATGGCCTTGTTGGCCCTTTGCTCTACCTTCTTTCCTCTGTTTGCTCACTCTACTTTTTAATGAATTCATGGCCTCTGCACCAGTCCCCCCCAAACCAAAGTGTAGTCTTCCTTGGAGACTGGTTTCCATCTTTGTTCTACACGCTTCCAAACAATCTGTTCTTTACAAAGGTGCTTTTTATACATTCAATACGTCATTGTTCTGAAGTTTGCGTTCATTTACTGCCACTTTCACAGTGATGTGGCAAAAGAAGGCTGCAGCCCAGCAGTGACTCTTGTCCTCTGAACAAGTAGCAGAAGGCAAGTAGAATTGCAAGCAAACATTAGTTAATCGAAGCTGGCAAAAATGCAGAGATCTGATGAAATTTAGTGAACTTTAAAAATAAAACAAATTTTTAAAAAAGTGTGTGTGTGTATCCTTTTGAGATGGCGATGCACAGTGGCCACAACAGAAGCTGAAAACACCATATTTGTCATTAACCATGACAGTTGTTTTTGACACTGGCTACTCAGTCAGGAAATACAGGAAAATAGAGCTTTAGTGTTGTGCAGGAACGGGTGGCCCCACTGTGCTGAGTCATTGGGGACACCGCAGTCCCATTCACAGCACACAGTGAGGCTGAAGGCTTTGTGAACAGTGGACTGACTCAGAAGAGCACTGCCGTACTCAGTGACGAGACTGACAATATTCCTGTGCTGCTCATTTCTCTTAGAGCCTGCGTGCATGCATGTGTGTGTAAGTGTCCATGCATGTTCCCAGCAGTGTTGAATGGTTGTAAAATTTGAAGTTCAAAATTATGCTATTGGTGTAAATGAAACATTTCCTGCATTTTTATTCATTCATGGCTCTGTCCGTCGCATCTCTTACTTTAAATGAAGCAGAAGTAAGCTGGTGCAATTAGGACATGAACCCATGCATTTGTTGTGCGTGCGTGTGTGCGTACATGTGCTTCTGACAATTTGTGACCTCTGATTTTCCCCACAGTGAACAGAGCATCTGCCAGGCCCGAGCTGCTGTTATGGTGTACGATGATGCCAACAAGAAGTGGGTCCCAGCTGGCGGATCAACAGGGTTCAGCCGAGTCCACATCTACCACCATACTGGAAACAACACCTTCAGGGTGGTGGGCCGCAAAATCCAGGACCATCAGGTGAGCTGCAGTCAGTGGCTTTGGTGGTTTGAGGAAAGATTGATGTTATGGTCTCTAGATATCCTCATTAGATGTTCTGGGGGTGAGCACGGTGTATGATGGCATTACACCCAGTACTGGAATGAGGGGCTCATCCTTGATTCATTAGTTTAATAACTCAGTTGCGTTCTATTTATTTTAATATACTAACCTTTCCAGCTTGGTTGCCACTAAGATCTTAATGCAGATTAGTAATGAACACATAGGGGCATTACCACTTTGTTTTGGAAGCGTATTGGAGGTTGTGCTCTTTTGTTCAGCTTTCTGTGGCCCACGGTGTTTCTGGTTTGCTCTTTAAGCATCGAGAGTCTGTGCAGGTGTAAGGTCACAGTAGTCAAGTTAAGGTTTGTGCACCAATAAGGAGGCACAACCCATATTTGGATGTCATGGTAACAGCTGACCTTCTGCTTTCTCTGTACTACTGCTCTTCCACGTATGTTTCATCATTGAGTAAAGACACTGACTGTGTGGCCTTTCTGGGAAAACCACAGTGTGAATATTTTATTGTGGAGCAACATTTTCAATTCAATTCAAAGGTTTATTTGTCATGGGTGAACAACACAGCATAGCAGTGTTGTCCCCATGAAAAGTTTTGTTTCCAGGCATCCTCGGTGCAAATATGGACATGATATGTATAGTCGGGAGAGGAGAACAATAAATAATAAAAAATAGAGTAATAATAAATAAAAGAGCAGAACAAACTGTTAATAAATAGGGATAGGCATGTGGGGAAAGGGATATACATCAGGGATTGGGGGGGCGGGGGGGAGAAGACACAGCAGCCAAGCCAAAAGCACACAGCAGCCAAACCTACAACTACAGACTAAACCTACAACAACAAAAAGTACCAGAGACGAGTGAACCACACGGGTTTCCACAATGGGTGGGACAGGCATACAGACAGACAGACAGACAGACAGACAGACAGACAAAACCCGATTGACTCTTCCACTGTCTTACGGTGTGGGGGGGGGGACTGTCCCGGAACCTTTTCGTCCTTGTCCGAACACTTCTAAAGCGTCTTCCGGATGGGAGCAAGGAGAATAGTTTGTGGCTGGGGTGACTGCTGTCCCTCTGGATGTTAAATGCCTTCTTCTTGCAGCGCTGGGTGTGGAGGTCCTGCAGGGCTGGCAGATCAGTCCTGGTGATGGTCTGTGCTGTCTTGACCACTCTTTGCAGAGCTGCTCACCACCAATTTTATCACCACCCTGCTTACTGGTGTTTGGCGATTAACCCGAATTACACTCATTCATTGGTTTTTGCACCATCGTTTGCACTCGAGACTGGATGACTAATTAGGTGTCACATTCCAGGATCTTCTGTGTTCCCATGAAACTGAAAAATAGCTGTAGGACATAATAGGATTTTGGCAAACGTGCAGGCTTCTCCTTGTCCTGCAAGCCTGCGTAGCCACACGTGTTCATTAACAAATGCAAGTTGGCTGTCTACTTTGGCTGAGCTTACGTCTTGGAAACCTAGGCTGGGTCTCTGGAGAAAGGCTGTCTCTGTATTGTTCTTTTCTGTCTTGCTGGTGGGTTTAGGAAGATCGAGTCATTTTTAGTCCACATCATAGTAGCTGTAGATGCATTACTCATCGAGCTACCTGTTAGCAGGAGCTTTTCCTGGACAAACCTGCATGACGGTTTGGAGAAAAACAGTCTGAACTCTTCAGCCACATTTGTCCTTCCTCTCAAACCCGACACCATTTTGTTGTGGCCAATCTTTTGACTGGAAGAACACAATTCGTGACTGGAAAATCCCAGTGTAGAAGAGCTATACATTTACAGGAAAATAGACATGGGTTTTCAGCGTCCTTATAAAGTATTTTGTCTTGGTTTGGGGGAAGGGTTAACATCTACTTTGGAACTATAAGTAAATAAGTAAAATACTCACTTGGTCACTGTTAACTGCTTATTTTATGTTAGCATTATGGTGGCCCATTGCCTATCCTTGAAACACTGGGCATTTAGGCTATGGCGGGTCCACCCCAGATAGGATATCAATCCAAAAACCTGCTGGAGTTCGATGACCGTAGCTTACATAACTTTTAGCATACAAAGAATCTTTTGTGAAAACCAGACATAAAGAAGATGGAAAATGTAACTCTGCGAGCTCTGGAAATAATGGGAAGTAATGAAATTGTGAGAGGAACCACCACATCATCTGTTTTTATTTGAAGACCACACATGTGACTGAACACCAGTGAACCCACTGGATGAACCGTTTTATTGCTCCCTAGAGCTTTATTGACTGTCATTTCTGCAGAACAGGAAGTCTCTTTATGTCATGTTGTTGGGCAGACTTTCATATGAAATGAGTCAGGTGTGAAAGTGCCTCGCAGAAAAGGCACAAAACAGTTAGGCTTTCAGAGTTGCAGAAGAGAACCCGATTCATTCCTGTGCAAGTGGAGCCAAAGCAAAACACATTCACTTGATGCTCACCGCACTACGCTGCATTTGACAAGCAGAATGACTTGTACCAGTGCTATGTTACAATAGCGCTTTAAATAAAAGCCATTTAATTTATTGTATTAATATATTTTAAAGCGAATTAACAGCAAGTCTCTTGTATTATTTTGCCTGTGCGGATTTCAAACTCCTTTTAAGCAATTTACCGTTAAAGTCCTCTTGCAGCTCTGATTTGAGCGCTGATGCTGGTGTGCTCCATCGGTGATGCTTTGGGAGGCACCAACTCCTTGGCCGGCCGCCAGGTGCGCCAGTTTAAGTTCCGCGTGCAATATCTGCGCATGTCTCTCGCTAGCATAATTAGCGGCATGGCGAGAAGGTGGAATTGGCCGTAAAACACGGCTTGGTGCTGTGTGGAGTTCTCTGCACGCTTGTCACCTGGTGAGAGTGATTTAGTTTTGAGCAGCAAGGCAAATCTTCCACCCAGTGAACAATTTTACAAGCGAGCCCTTGCCAGAGCCACACTTGGCTCTGCCTCTGCCCTGTAGAGGCCAGCATGCTTTTGTTTTATTTGTTCAACTTTGAAATTTGTTTTTCCAGCTCTTGGGGGGGGGGGGTGTTTGCACAAACCCATAGATTGCTAACTAACTCCATGCCTCCTCCACCAATGCTTCTGCAGTGTTGCCATTTTTTTTGAGCATGAAGGGAATGAGCCAAGTTCAGGCTTCCTTCACTGGTGAGGCACAGATCGGCAGTGGAATAGCGTGGACTGTATTATCAAATTGGCACATACGTGTGTGTGTGATCCTGAGCTCACTGCCAGGTGCAAAATGCTTGAGGCGCACTCAAAAGCAGAAGCCATATTTAAACTTTGTCTCACTCCATTTTTTGCCGACCCAGGAAACTTTCCTGCCTGTTTCTAAAACTGTTTGGCTTCTTTTGTCACTTGGGAGAAAAATGAGTAAATGTTTGTCTTCCAAAGGGTGGACAGCCTTATGAAAGAGGTGAGTGATATGAGAATTCTGTGTTGATGCAGATATTCGATCATTTCTGTGTGCCCATCAGCCAATGCAATACACAGGTTTATAAGATGCAGGCAAAGATGGGACTTCATATGCTGGCATGAGAACTGGACGGACGGAGCATTTCAGCATTGCAGACCATGCACAAGCATTAAAATAAAGGACAGCAGCTAGACTGTATTTGGCTGTCTTCCTGATTCCTATGATCCTTTGATCCTTTTTACTTTCTTTTTGATGGGAAACATCCATGAAAAGTTGAAACTAAAAAAGGTTTGAGGCATCGCCCTGATGCTGCTTAACTTAAACAGTTGTCATCCAATACCAATGTGACTTTGGGTTAGGGTTAGGTATATGACTGTGCACCCCTGGTTCAGTATGCAGGATTAAACTGATGACAGCTGCAACTGTCACTGAGCTGCTTTCTTTCAGACACCCCTGCATTGCTGAAGAGCAGACGCCTCAGACCTCGTCTCCCCGAGCCCATACATTTGCCAGGTTTCTTTCCTGCTCTTCCCCTTGGCCTGATAGTAGTTAGACAGAAGAGACAAAATAATTAACTGCTATTTATACCTGTTTTATCAACAGTACAGCTTGAAAACAAGGGATGTGTAGTAGTATTTCAACACTCTGTTTTCTGAAGAAGTCGGGGTGACCATTGTAACGTCTTCACTATGTGAGGACTGGAACTTGCGTACACGAAGAACACTCTGCAAAGCTGCATTGTCTGCGGGTGTGTATTTTATTAACATCTGAGAGCCAGGCACATGTTGCTTAGGTTAACAAGTGTGGTGTGGTTGGTAGAGTGGTGTGGTGTGGTTGGTGAGGGGCTAGCATTTGCAGGACAACAGAAGAAGCTTGATGCGGTGACTCAAGATGACATGGTTACTTGACGGTGTTTGTTGGAGAACGTATGATGGCTTTGTGTCGCTGGAATGTCTTTGCTGGGACTTGGAGTCTGTAGGTCCTCAGGCTTTGGGGACAGCTCTGGGTGCTCAGGGTAGTTTGCCAATATGCCTCTACATAGTTTCTCCTACTGCATTCCATTGTATCTGTTTATTAAGGAGGCTGCCTGTCAGAAATCCAGCCTCCTGCTGGAAAAGAAGTTCTTTGATTCAGCCTTGGGTCCATATGTTACGGGCTGAATGCTACAGTCAGCCTTCATGGAGCTAAACTCTGTACAAGGCCTTGGGGGGGTAGGTAGCATCAAATGGAGCTGGATCAGACAAAAGAGTAGATCAAGGCACTTTGTGGAATAGAAAAAAAGCAAAGGATTTGTGCCAGAGTGGTTTCTTGACCCAACCTCCCTAATTCATTGGGGTTTCTTCAAAACTGCTACTCTGCCTCTGTGTTTTCCCTGATAGTCATGGCATGCTTTATGCCTTACTGTTACCAAATTTCCCTTGTTCTGCTACATCCGATATGAACGAGGTGTCTTAAATGCTGCATCTGTTCCCTTTCTCTGCCTAGTTTCCCTTGCTTGTTGATCTTATATCCAACTTGTCTGTTGACTATATGCCTTTGCTTAATGGTTTTCTGTTCTTCTACAACTTCAACACACTGACTCAACCTCTTCACAGGTGGTGATCAACTGTGCCATCCCCAAGGGGCTGAAGTACAACCAGGCCACACAGACATTCCATCAGTGGCGTGATGCCCGGCAGGTGTACGGCCTCAACTTTGGCAGCAAGGAGGATGCCAACGTGTTTGCAAGTGCCATGATGCACGCCCTGGAAGTGCTCAACTCACAGGAAACAGGTGAGCAATTGTTGATTGCCTGTTTGCTGCAGAAGGGTAGGGTATCAGGCTATTGGCAAGTTGGAAGCATGTTGACCACTAAAACAGCAGGACAGAGAGCAGCTTGACCTGCCAGTCACTGTATTGGAACCGGGTCAAGAGGAGGTGGTCATTTTGTGCTTTCATATTTCTGAGGGGCATTTAGTTGCTCAAGATACCTTGGCAAGTGGTCCTTTGTCATCCCTTTTAGTCACCGTCTTACTCAGCTCCTATGTTGCCTACATGCAGGCTGTGCAGGAGTTGTTTGCAAGGCAGAAGGTAACAAGTTCATGGCACTGAATGTGAGCTGTGTTCTGGTTTTGGTCCAACAGGGGGTACTACAAGGGTGAAAGTTCAGAAGATGAATGGACATGGGCCTATTGGACATGAGTTTATTTTAGGGTTGCTGATATCATATGATCATTTCCCCCACATCAGCCATGTAAATTGCTGTGGAAGATGAGGTTTTGGTGGCTAAAGGTAGTATTTTTGGGCTGAGAGAAGCACCGATGGTAAAGAGTGGCACTCATTTCTACATTGGTGTTTGGTTTTTGGGAGATGGAGGTGTTGAGGTATGAGGCTGTGTTCCATGGGGCTGTACAATGCATTCTGAACTCATTGTTTCAGCCAGCCAGTGATTGCAGCATTTAATAAAAATGTTTGTGCATTGAAACCAGATGGAGCATTGTTTTAAGGGAAAGTGCTGTTTGTTTTATCTACTACTTTGAAAACACAACCTATTTAAAAGCACACAATGTGAAACTTTTTAAAAATACACAATCTATGTATAACATCTGAGTTTATTGGAAACATGAACAGGTTTTCTTAGCTGGAAGGCTAAGCAGTGAAGAAATGTATTCAGTGTGAAGAATGTGTCCTGGAATTCCATGCAGTTCTTCATTGTAAGAAGGGTGGGGGATTTGGTTTCAGCATTCTGTATTCTGTGCTTGATATGTAATTTATTCCTACATTTCTGCTTTTGAGTGTTGGAACCTCTGCAATGGGGCAAAGGAATCCTTGGTAAGCAATCCATTTGTTCATTATGGGCAACTTTCACAGCGCAGGGCTCTGTTGGTCTGGAGCCAATCCTGGAAATACTGATCGCGAGGCAGCGCACACCCTGCACGAGATGTGGAGATCGCACACGCTGAGGGGGGCAGTTTAGGGTCACCCATTTGCTTGAAAGAAATGTCTTTGGATCACGATGGGGAAACCGACTCAAACATAGGCAGAACTTGCAAACTCCGCACAGACTTTGCCAGGCTTGACATGTTGGTATGTCAGTGTGGTTTTTCCTTGAGCTCAGATTGCTGCTATCCTATCGCTCAACGTGGGACTCTCAAACAGTCTAATGTGTGCGACTTGTCTTAATAGGGGTGTTCTTAATTATGCAAATTAACGGTAATTATGCATTCCCTGTCCGCAGGGCCTGGGCAGCAATGCTGTTGCCAGCAGGTGGCATCTCCCCATCCTGAAGAGGGCAGAGTTGCTTCCCGCTGTGGCTCTTGACGTCTGTTTTGGTTACATGAAATTGGGGGGGGGGTCTCCTAGTGCCTTGCTCCCCATTCCTGTTTCTCCCTGCCTGATGGCCTTACTCACACGCCCAGCAATCGCATGCAAGGCTCAACAAATCTGAGTCTCACGCTTTTTTCCTTCTTCTTTTTCTCTCTTTTCTTGTTCTGCTCTTCTGCACAATACATCTTTGGACCACCCCCTCCCCACACAACTCTTTAAATTACTCAGCAGGTTGGGTTTTTTTCTCGTTTTGTTTTATTTTCCAGCGCCAATGTTTTGTGTGTCTTTCTGTGATACTGGTGACAGAGGCAGTACAACACATGCTGTACTGGTCTGACCAGTCTGATGGAACCTCCTGACTAGTTAGGCCTGTCTTTTTTGTTTGTACTGAGCTGTTTATGGGCAGCCGGGCCCAGCTCTGCACTGGAACTCTCCAGTATCAACCTTGCAATCCATGGTGTTTAATGAGCCAGTAGGAAGAGAACTGTGGACCAACTGCAATGTGAATGAAAATGGGGCCCCCCTCGAGAGAGTTCTGTCAGTGCGCTATTGGCAAGCAGATCCATGACACTGCCCCAGTCATCCCCCTTGCCCTCTTACAGATCAGTGGTCTGCAGGGGCACTATGGCTTCCCATGACCCCCAGAAGTATTCCTGACTACTTTGAGTAGTACCATCTTGCTCAAAGTCTCAACTGTGCAAGTCCTTAAAAAAAAAAAAAAAATGGTAGGGGAACATGATGCTGGTTGGTATACTAACTAAGCTCAGGCAGTGTCATACTGTGGTAGTTCAAATGCCAAGAAGGACCCTGCTGCTAATATTTTCAGGTTTTACTAGAAGCTCATGAGGATATGAACAATAAATAATATTCAGTGTTAGATGAACACAGCAGTCTGTTGCATCAGGAAGTCCAGAGCATTGTTCATTTTGAAGCTCTAAAATTTGTCTGGCAATATTAACATTCTTATTTATTTGGCCTATTTAAAAATGCAAATATAGATGTATAAATTATTTCAAGTCACTTTAGAGAAAAGTGGCAAATAACCTGAAGAACTATTGACTTTCCCCAGCCCTCTGCTGGCTATTTGTGTTACTGCAGGAAGGCTGTTAGCCCTGCGTCTTGATCCTGCTTCTGAGCAGAGGGACATGACTGCTCACAAAGTGCCTGCACAGCGTGTGGTGATGTCCTGCGTGCAGAAACTGAGTTGCCAGGTGTGTGTGCAAATGCAGCTGTTCTGTGTACATTGCAGCACGGGGAAGAAGGCCAGCCCTCAGCCGTGACATCCAAATTCGATTTGGCAGCATGGTGTGCAGGCTTCTTGCTTTGCCCTAAAGGGTTGACCTTATGCAGGGTCTTCTCAGCACCCCCATCCCCCCACCACTCCCAAAACAGTGTCTGTTGCAGTTAATATTTGAATGGTAAAATGCACAGCTGAGGTTGCGTGGCTAGTCCTGGTCTTCGTGTCACAGGCACAGGAACTGAGTGTGTTGGAATTTTTTATTTCTTTTAAATAACCACTGGTGCTGGCAGATGCTGGGGAATGGGGTATGATAGCAGCGGTTCATGTGAACCAGTTGCCTTCAGTGCTCCATGTGAGAATCTCCTTGTGTGTTGCGTGGGTGATCTATTTTTGGAGTGAATTTAATTCCTGTGTGAGAAATCATTACAGTTGCATTATGTGCCACACACAACCATCCTACTCCTCCAAAGGGACAGATCATGGGCAGTCCAGCTACTAAATGGGTGGGGGGGTAGGGTTTCAAACACTTGCAAAACACCATGATCTTTGTTGTCTACAACTTTTTACTCTGCCTTTACTTTGAAGTTGAATGCTTGTCCTGCCCAGAGTTGTGGCAGTTAAGAGCCTATTGAATCACTGGGTGCAGTGACTGGTTTGATGCAATAAAATTAATAAGCAATAGATAATATAGCTTCATGTTTTCTATGTGTTACCACTGTCTTTTGATGACCACTGAGGGTGTTTTGTCATTGCAGCTAAGAAGAGTGCACTTATCCAGCTGTTACCTGCTCCTAATTTTTGGGTAAAATGAGCCAACTGTACTGAAAACCTAGATGACAAAATGAATAATTCTAGTAACAATAACATCATTATTTTAAAAAAGATTTAATAAATTTAACTTACCATGATGTGTATGTGGATTGTCTTGAGGAAGATGAAGTCTAACGGTCACATTTAATGCATGGACAGAATGCACAAACACGAGTGCACCTCGAGACCAAATGCCACCTGAGCATGTGAGTACACATCTCCTGCAATGCACTTGTGCCTCAACCTCTCTCACACAGTTGCTAGGTGCAGTTTTCACAATGTGGTCTGTTTAGTGCAACAGATTAACTGTACTTTGTGTCAAATGCAGACCGGATAAGTTGGGGGGGGAAACTGGATATTGGTAGTCCAGCGAGTAGGAAAAGCATGTACATGAGAACAGAACCGGTCAGACTCCTTGGCTGTTAAGCTTTGTGAAGGTCACGGGGTGGCTCTAGTAACCCAAGAAGTGATCTCATCTCTAAGTGGTCTGCACCTATTTGGCATCTGGTGGCGTCACCATTATGATTTAGGGCCATTTTCCTCACCTTTATGGGATCTGATGCCCTATTGACAACGCCATTCTATGTTGGTGCAGGGGATTTACGTGTTAAACATGGTATAAATAACTGTGTTTTGATGTCATGTTGACAGCAATGAAAGCTGCCCAAGTATGCTGGATTATACAATCCATTCATGTTTGAGCTAAATTCTTCTATGCTGGTGTGGCTGTCTCCAGGGTCTAGTGCCTCCTCATCTTTCCCTGCGAGGTCTCAGGTCTCACTCTGTCTAATTGTAGGTTCCCCTGCATTTCTCATCTATACTCATGATGGTCTCACTTGCGTGTTCTGCCCAGGGGACCCCCTGGAGACATGTGTTTGAAGTAGACCTGCCTCATAGTGTTTGGCCACATTCCTGTGCCAAAAGGAGTTTGTTTTTCCAGTGGTGATGTTTGGGGGGAGGGTATTGGGGTTAGTGTGTCTGGCATTTGTTTGTTTCATCCCCCCACCCTAGTAATACCATGTGACCCCCCCAGTTGCATCAATAACCAAATAAAGGTGATGGAGCATCTGCTAGCTAGCCCAGATTGTTTATCCTGCTCTTAGACCCCAGAGAACTGTAGTTGTGAGCTCAGTTCTTCATCTGTGGCCTTTTCATCCTCCTGCTTCCTGTGGCAACAACAGCTATGCCAGCTCCCAGAAACAGCCGTTTCCCTCAGCAGAAGATCAGCCGTGCAAAGATCCTGCTAAGGAGTAAGTTTGGGAACATGGAGAGACCAGTGGGGGGATCTCCTCAGAGCTGTCTGTGCATGGTATGGTGCACTGAACTCCTTTGGTGATCTCATTTGTACCATGGGACACACTGGACTGTCACTACTGTAATTTTGTGTTGGTTTGAGGTTCACTGTATTTCTCTCAACTTGTTATAGTTGGAAAAAGTGTTAGGTTGACAATATTTTCAAAGTAAGTTTTGATATTGATGATAAGCATGTATGAACATTAGCTGAGTATAAGGGGTGCCCCAAAGCACCAGCTTCTAGTTTCTTTTTGTTTTTATTTTATTTATTTTTACCTGCTATAGGACCCAGTTTCCAGTGTTTGTTGTGCTCTGTGCCTGGACTGTTACATAAGTAAAATGTTGTGTCTACAGTAGTGTAATAATTGGTTTTAACAATGCAATCTGGGAACGACAATTGCCTTTTGGCTTGTTTCTGCTGCTCTGGTGTTGACTGACAGATGGACCCTTCAATGGGTGTCCTAAAAGCAGTTGCTGCAGCCAATCAGAAGGCCAGGCATACTGAAGAAGATCTGTCATTGATCAACCCTACAGTCTCCAGGAGGTGCTTTATAGTAACCGACAGTCTCTAGAATCAGCTGTCTGAGATTTGACATTGTGCAGCCCTGACCATGGTGCCAAAATATTTGTACTATTGCAAAGAATGCATTCAAACTAATGTATGTGAGGTATTTTTCTGATTGCTTTGCATGCAGAAATAATTAGTTTCTAAATGGAAGTATTTGTGCACTTCTATAGCATCTACTTGACTGAGGGTCAAGCTAAGGTGTGGGAGATGCAAAGGGTGGAGCTTTGTTTAAGGAGGGGTTAATGCTGATGTTACATCCCTCTGTATTATGTAAAGCTGGGTTTTGGGATGCAGTAGGGTGGAGCAGAGGTCAAAGTGCCTGGAATAAAAGCACCTACCCTTCCCCCATCCCAAGGCCTGTCTCTGAGCAGGGCTGCTTTTATTAGGCACTGGAAAAGGGACACATTAGTGGCCGGAGAGGTGTCACGGGTCTTCATATCATCTTGGAGATTACTCACTTGCACCAGGCGACCTGGTGAAAAGAACTGACTGTACAGACTGACAGAGCCATATGGATGGTTCACCCCCCCCAAACTGCACCACCATACCACCCATATGCCCACCAATGTTACCATGCTTCTAAGTGCTCAGTGATGGCTTTGTGCCCTCTGTTCTGTTCAAGCACATTTTGTTTACTTCTCAGCTCCAGTAGAGGCATGGAGTTCTGCATCAGGTTTTCTTCCAGACAATCTCAGGTACTGGAGTTGGCAAGCAGGCTCCAGCAGGTGGCATAGTGGCTAGGGCTGCTGCCTTATTCGAATGGTTGAGGTTTGAGTCCCACCTCCTATTGTAGCATCCTTGATCCAAGGACCCTGAATTGATCAGCCAGGTAGATTGCTGTGAGTACAGTCATTTAACATTGACCGTTGCTGTGGAGAAAAGCACCATATAAATGAATAAATATATATGCAAATGATATATAGCAGTGAAACACCAATGATTCTTTTACCCTCTTGTATGGATTTTAAGGTCCTTGTTTAGTCTGACATGTGGATGCAGATTTATTTTCTGAGAAATCCAAAAGTTACCTTTAGGGTTCATTCCTGTCTCTGAAGATTACAATGGATCTCTCTCTCTGTGCATGAGATTACCTCACCAGGCTCACCTGATGGCCATTCTGTTCCATGAATTGGAATTTGAGTGTGTGTCTTGTGAATGATGTCCTCAGCAGTTTCTCTGGGGTGTCGCAAAGTCAGTTGCCTGACCTTTTGATGTCATCGTACTCCATGTCACTGCACTATATGTGCTGTGTTGCCTGTTATCCTGAGAGTCCAAGAAAGAGGCCAACATTTCCTCAAGTTCCAAAGGGGGTTGCACTGTCAGTAGAAGGCCATCATCATAGCCGTAGAATTGATTGACACATGACCCCAAAACACCCCTAGGAGTTCTCTTCAGGATTTCCAGAGGTACAAGTATTTTGGCCTATGTTTACATACAGCTGTTGGGGGATAAAATGTTTTTGGTTTTAATATGAATACAATCTCCTGAATTATAAAGATCCTGAAGCTTTCCATAAGCTGAAAATTTATAAATTGAAACATAAATCCCATCTGTTTTGACGGTAATTAGATTTGAAGGTTCCAATAACTTGTCTCAACCTTGTTACAAAGGGAAGACTTAGAGGTGAGAGAACAAACTTTATCTGTTTCTGATACAGCAGTTCCCACTGAGCTCCATGATGTTCCCGTCCCTGAAACTCTTAAACACAATGAACGCTGTCAGGGCCAACATCTTTCCTGACTCTCCACAATGGTTAAATAATTATTTTCACAAACTGGGAGAAGTGGTTGTGGATTTCACTGGTAAAAATCAGGTTGGTTATTGCAGGGGAAATGTTCATAAATTGAGATGGTGGCCCTAAATCACTGAGTGTCTTTTTTTTTTAATTTTATTTTATTTTATTTATTTATTTATTTATTTATTTATTTATTTTGGATCAAGCATTTGTAAATCCTGGGATAGCTATATAATCATATTTCATTATTAATTTGAGTCTTTGGTCCAAAGTAATTTACAGTGGAGGATGACCAACTTGACAACTTTGTGGGACAGCAGGTGGTGTAGGGTTTAGAGCCACCACTTTCCACCGAAACGGCTTGGATCAAATCCCACTTCCTGCTTGATCAAGGTAGTTACCTTGAGGTGGTCGCTTGACACTCTGAAGTTACTTTTGAGTAAAGCATCAACTAAATAAATACACATAGGTAATTTTTACTGTATCAGTTCAGGGTAAAGTATTTTTAAGGAACTGTAGCCAGTGCAGGGATTCAAATCTGAGCCCTTTGAATGCTGTAACCGCAGTGCTCCTTGCTGCCACCTATGGGCCTTTGTGAGATGGCTGTAATGGTGCAAGCCTGGTTCCCTGACCCCCCCCTGAAGTCACGTGCTCCAACCTGCCCATTCTGCTGTTTTATGAATAATTGATTGTGTACAGGAAGTGTGCGCAGCCTCTGGTGCCGCTGCCTCTGCGTGGATCTGCCTGCGTTGGTAGCACAACTGGGACCTGAAGTCGACCTCAGCATGTCCACAAGAGTGCAGAGATGATGCACCTATGTGTCACCCAGCCTGATGCCCCTGGTGGTGGTGTGGGAAACTTAGTTTCTTGGGGCTGTCCTGGTGGGTTCTGGCACTACTTGTGCTGTCAGAAGAGGTTCAAGGATGTGACCTGCAAGGGTAGGTACTGCTGCTGCACTGCTGTCGCCCTGTGGCTGAGCCTCCTCCGCACTTTGTGTTGAGCAGCTGTGGTCCATTAGTGTAGCCTATGACCCAGGGTGAAGATGCTTTCCAGTTCATGCCAGGGGTGGGCTGGGTCCATCAACTTGTTTCAGTCTTGAACTCATTCTTCGCATGTTAACATCATGTTGATCTGATTTGTTGAGAGGGAGCAACACTTGTGAGTTATGTGTATTTTTTTTTCTTTGAAAGGTTCCTGTGTGTGTTGGATAGCCTGCTGTGTTAAGTATACATGTTGTCATGCTAAGGAAGTAAAGTAAATCTTTCTTTTTTCCTTAACCTTAATTTTTCTGACAAGTTCTTGCCAAAGTGACTTACAATGTCAGGTTTGATTTGTTTACATCAGTTTACCTGTTTATACAGCTGGGTAACTTTTACCCCATCAGTTCATTGTAAGTGATTTGAAGGGTCCTACAGCAGCTGGCCAAGGTGACAGCTCTTCTACTCCACTTGCTGCACTTTGTGTTCTGTTTTGGAGTCTTGCTTGAAATCTGTGATGGCAAAACACAGCTGTCCTCCAAAAAAGGGGTGTTAGTGGTTGAGATCTTGCATCAACCTGCTGGGAGGGGGAACGGAGGCTGTCAGCCCTAAGACGGGGGGAGCAGTAAGGGGAATGATTGAGTCTGTAAATAGTGTGTCTGGAAACCTATTTTGTTTCCTTATTTTTAATATGAATATGTAATCTCCCCATTTATGCCAGACTGGTGTGTTGTGTTGACTTGCAGTGATAGGAGGATGGAACTGAAGTTGGGACGTAGTTTCTTCGTGTTGTGCAATATCTGTGCTCGGGTAGCTGGAAGACTGGCAGTTAGTAAACTGAACTGGTGGCTAAAATGGACACGAGTTGCGTGAAACGTCCAACTTTGTAAAATGTTGACTTGCGAGTTGTTTTGAGCGGAAGGACCTTCTCAACTCTCAACATGTAATATCATGTGTGCTCTGATCAGTTTCCTTGTAAAGGGTAGCACAGCTGTGTGCCAGTTGTGGATGGCGCCACCTGTTCTGGTCTCCTTGTCTGGTGGGTTGAGGGGGTCGTGGCCTCTAGATCTGCTAATTTCATGTGCAACAGTGATGGTGAACAGGAAGTGTGAGCTACAGACGTGTTCCGGGGGTAATGGGGCACACTGTCTCTGAAGGATGGAAAAATTCTGGCCTCATCCACCGGCCTCTTGAGTGGAATGCTTTTGTCCTTGAGGTCTCTGCACGGGGCAGGGCTTCTGTTCCATCATCCCAAAGTAACTAGTGTTGAGCTTGACACCTTGATTCAAGGTGACTTAGTATTAGACACACTGCAGTAAACTCTGATGGTGTCGTCTATGCTGCAAAGTAGTGTAAAATGCACACTGCAGGCAATTTAGAATCCTCAATCCCCCTGTATGCCACCAGAAGACTGTAATACATTCAGTAATAAACAGTAAGGGCAATTCAGTCACCGGTTCACTTGAAGCGCATGTCATTGGTCTTTGGGAGGACACCTCAAAAATTGGAGCACATCTACTTGAACATAGTGACACCATTTGTACTCCAAAGACTGAGCTAGGTTCAAACCTACATCTCAACACCTAACCCAGGAACTGTGTGGCATCAGCACTACCCACTGTGCTACCTTACAGTGGCAGTATCACACTATTCTGTTGCTCTCGTAACCCTAACCTTATGTTAGCAGCAGATGCTAATAGCAGACCTCCTGGCACTCCATAAAAAGTTTCATTCAGCCTCATCTTGTGATGAGGGCTCTTTGCCAAAGACTGTCGCAGCTTAACAGAAGTGCTCTGCAATGGTGAGATGTTTGGTGTTGTGATTGCTGGTGGTGCTGATGGCCTTTCCACCCCCTCCTTTAACAAGCACCTCATCCTGAGCCTGTCCACCACTCTTGGGTGGAGCTGACCTACCTCATGCAAGAGCCCAAGTTTGCCACGATGTTTTCTTGTATCTCCTCTGCATGTCTTTTTCCAGTGGTTTCCTGTAGCTGCTTCCATCATGTTCAAGACTCTGGTTATTTCCAAAAAGACCATGGACAGATCTTCTCCCTTATACTTGCAGTACCTCATCACTCGCTGCTCCCCAGTTGTATACTGAACAAATGTAAATGTAGATATGGTGGTATGTCTTGCCCCTTTTTGCCGTAGCTGAAGTTTTTGGCTGCTTCGAAAGGTGTCAAACTCTTGTATCTCCACAGAGCCTCCAAATGCCACCCTCAACCTGAGAGGGGTGCTACTTTTCATGCATCTCCTGTCCATGTTTAGGCTTGACTTCAGCAACTTGTGCATTTGCCTTCTTTCAGTCCCAGATTGTTGTTGCACTATACCTGTAAACCTGTGCACTTCCCTGTTGACTTTATCACATGAAAGTTGAACGAAAGAATCCAAATTTAGTCTTTTGTCTGAAATTTGGATCAATTTGACAGCAGCCTCGCTGGTGACCGCAGGCTTTCTGCTGACTGCCATCTACCCTGGTGTCATTCAGCATCCTGTATCAAGCATTGCCTGGTGCCAGAGTGGATTGGATTATTTAATCATAAAGGTACAGTACAAATATAAAATGTATTCTTCTCAGATGTTTGTTCACCAGGACTCTCTGTCCCCCCTGCAGGTCCCACATTGCCTAGACAGGCAACTCAGATCCAGAATGGGCCGTCACCAGAAGAGCTGGAGGTGCAGCGCAGGTAAGCTGGATTCACCCATGAGCCTCAGCTCAACCAGTCACATCTATGACCACAGCACTGGCCATTTGGGCAGCATGTAGCCTTGTTGCTTGGATATTAATTCTTTTTAACCTATTACCTGTGTATCAGCAGTTCACCTGCTCTAAGCAGACAGGTTACTCCTAGCATTTTTGTTATGGTGTTGTGAGTATAATGCTTCTTAGTTTGAAACCCCAGAATATAGCTTTTTGTACTGACAAAACTTACCCCAGCAGAACTCAAAGATGCAGAAATTTAAATGTGGAACTCTGGACACCTCTGGATAAAGGTGTTTGTAATGTAAAGTGAGAGCATTTTGTGAACATTACCTGTCCTATAAGAAGGCTTTGTGAAACAAAAAAAATCACTTTGCAGGATCTGATGGGGCTCAGTTGAGACTCTGCTCATGGAAACCCATTCTGTGAAGATGTTCCTACAGCTTTTAATTTGACCCATAACATAGTTGCCACAAAACACTCTCTCAATATCTGAGGAAGCTTTAATTTCTGTGTCGTCGGTTGCCTTTCCATCTCCGGTGGGGGCACAATTCCCTAACCCAACCGTACTGGTGGGCAGATTACGCATGCACATGGACCCTGCTTTAAACCCATCTTTGCTAGAAGCTCAGTTTTAAAGAACAGTTCATATAAGACCAACCTGCGTGGTGCTTGACACGGGGTCCCTTTTTCAGGCCTGATGGTTCACCCGGTTCAAGGTGATTTAATTGTACTCCACACCCCTTGCCCACTATCCGCAGTGCGTCATTTCACCACGGATGCATCTCTGCCCCCAGGCACTTGTAGACTGACAGATTAAATGTTTTTTTGATGATTCCTGGCAGCAAGAGGACGCCAGAAGGGCACTGCTGTTCTTTGCTTAATAACCGGTCTGGTATCAGTCTGCCCTTCCCCCTGGGTCCTGATGTTAGACAAACTGAAAACATACGATTGTTGAGGGTAGGACTGCTATGCAGCCTTTAAGGACCTAGGACACACAGGTACAATCGTTTTCCAGAAACATGTATCAGCTTCACTGAAAGGAATGGAAAAGCCGTGCTGTTTGAACAACTTGCTGAATCTGACTTGGGACTTAAACATGGACATTTAGGTGGCATCTTTATCCAAGGTGACTTGCAGTACACCCACCCCCTGCAATCATTCACCCCTCTGTATAGCAGAGCAACATGACATGTTCATGCCCTCACCCATGCACAAAATGGTTCAATTACTGACTAATTTATCTGCAGCGTAATTTTGCACTGTGGGAGGAAACCCACATGAACATAAGGAGACCATGCTAACTCTACACAAACAGAACCAGTTTTTAACCCTCATTTTTATATATATATATATATATATATATAATATTAAAAAAAAAAAAAAAAAAAAAAAGCAGCAGCCCAGGAGCTGTGAGGCACTGATACTACCCACTGAGCTGCCATCAGTGTGGTTCATCTCTGAGCTTAGCGATTGTTTCAGAGCAGCAGAATGGCAACAGTACAAAATATGGGTGCCTTCTCGCCCTTATTAAGGGGTAAAAGAAAAGTGTAGATGAATAATGCAACCTGTTAATGGATATTAGTTTGGCATTTACCTCCATGGCCTTGGCCTATGACAGGCCAGATAAAGCATCCTGTGTCAAGCGTTGCTGGCGTCTTTCTGAGTTGTGTGAGCAGTCTGCTGCGACCAGTTGCCCAATTTACACTCCCACAGGTTTAGTGATGTAAGCAGCAGTGTCTCTCAGTCTTCCTGGCCCCCTCAGACAATGTGAGCTGGACCGAGAGGGATCAGATGAGCCGCCCTTGATGGCTCTCTAAATACTGAATCAGTGCTGAAGACGAGGGCAGCCTGGTTCAGTCATGGTGTAGATATTCGGACCAATTCCAGTTAGCTGGGTAAGAATGCAAACCCATGCCAGAAAAGCTGTGCAGCATGGAGTGAGTTTCCTTGAGCAAAAGGTTCATGAGCTCAGGGAAACCTGGACAGTGAGCATTGCTGGAACTGTGGGTTATAAGCTGTGTTTATTCATACAGCATGATGTGCTGTGCTCACACCCAGACCTGTCCAACAATGGGATGAAGTGGGTCAATCCAGGCTTGAGAGAGAGCGCTGGCTATGATTCACATAAAGTCCCACTGAGGAGCAGAACCTGACATCTGGTTGGGTTTACTCTTGCTTTGTGTGTTAGTGTTCCTTATATGGAAGCAGCAGCAGACCTGTAAGACAGACTCGGCTGTGTGTGTTTGCGTCCATAAGCATGAGTGGGTTTTCCTACGCTTGGGAGAGGAAGGGTTTCTCTGTGAATGTGATGGCAGCTGGCAGTCAACCTCATGCCTCACACCTGCAGGCCTCAGCAGCCATATTTAGCCATGGCCCATCATTGGAACTGGCTGGATTCTCTGTGCCTGATGTCATCCTGGGTTAGGAACTCGCACTTCATTCCTAACTAAGGCTGTCAAGTGGAGTAGACAGAAACAAACCTTTCCATCATTCCTGAAAAAGCTCAATTTTTTTTTAAGTTACAGGTTTAGCCCTGGGTGTCATTGTTCATGCAGCCCTCTGGTTGGGCTGGAAGTAGAAGAGCTTTTATGTTTAGACCTTGATGGTGTAAATCTTATGTCTAACGTGTCATGGGCTGATGGAGACATTAGGGTCAGCAGGTTTTTATTTTATTTTTATTTTTTAAGTGCCTTTGCAGACCTGAGTTCAAGTTCTAGCTCCTGCTGTTGTCTGTTGTTCCCTTAATCATCCTTAACTGAACTGAAAAAAGCAACTGCGTAACTGGATAAATAATTGTAAGATGTTTAATTTAAAAACCTAACATTGTACATCACCTTTGATGTACAAAAGTGTCAGACTAATAAACAAATAATGATGATCAAGTATCTTTTGCTCTCTAATCCTTAACTTTCATCTGATCCTGTCATTCCTCCAGAAGAACCTGATGTCACCTCTGTCTGTGTGGCCATGTGGGGAGAAGAAATGTGAGACAGATTTTTAATTTAAAGGAGAAGTTTAAAGGGGTAGCTGTCCCTTAAGCATCTCTGTGGTTGCTGGGGAAAGGCTGACTCATGATACTGAGCTTCTCTTGGTTTCTCTCCATTCCCTGCTTTTAAGTCACACAGCTTCCTCCCTCAGCCCCAGCATTCTAATGAGGTCCCGAGGGAGCTGCAGCCATCTGCTGCCATTGACTCATGTTTCCAGCTAGGGGACGCCGTCTTGTCCATGACCTGGCCGTCAGAGTTATGCCGAAGGAATGCCGCGCCGAATTGTTTGTCCAAGGCATCTTCCCCTGATGCCTGGATGAACTGTCCACCTGCTGCAGCGATTTCTAGTTTTAAATTGTTTCTAGAACTCCCGATGCAGTTAAACGTTATCAAGTGAAGATGACCACACAGTGTCTCCAGGAACTTCTGTCCTCCACTTGTATCTTTAGTGTTGAAAGGACTGTCCATTATCACTGTGATTCAGTCCATCCGTGTGGGTCGTCTTTTTCCTTCAAGCATTACAATCTTGATGTGCCCAAAGGACAATAACCTTCTTGTCATTTGTGCTGTTAATGAGAAGTTGTGGTCTGATTTGATCTAGCATTCAGCTGTTTTTCTCACTGCCTATAGTGTTGCTAGGTCTCCACCAACACCAGTTCAAAGGAGTCCATGTTTTTCCTGTCCTATTTTTGTAAACCCTATAGTTTCCTTAAGTTGGGCAAAAAATATGAGAATTTAATTTTGCTCAGGTATTTCAGTTCATGTGCGATTACAGGACCTGGAAAAGTTAATTGTCGCCTTAGTTGTTGTGATTTCTTACTGAAAGTCCACATGGCAAATCTCAGCAGCAGTGTAGTTTAAAAGGAATGTGTGTGCGTTCTCTGGTTGGCCCAGCATGAAAGGCTGGACATCTTTACCTGAAACACAGTGACTCTGTACCTTGTTTCAAAAGAGTTGTGCAGGGTGCTGTAATTCAGGCTGGTTGCCTGCCGGACTGGAGTAAATCTCTTCAAGTTTCCTTGAGCAAAAATAAAAAACACCATGGAACCAAAAATCCCAGTAATAACTCAGTTCCCACTTGTTGTGCTGCAATTCCTTTTAACTTTCCTCGATTTCCCCTTCAGGAGTCCCAGACCACTGGTGGCAAATTGCGGGAGCTTATTTACTTCTGGCTTCAATTGGTAATGTGCAGAATTTTAGTGCCATGCAAGTATCCTTTGAGTAAAAATAACCACCGAGCAATATAATTACTGCATCCCTCTTGCCTTTCTGTTTGGTGGGAGCCTAAAGTGTCTTTGTACACAAGAAAGGAGTGTTTTTAATCTTCAGATCTGTAGTCGAGGATAAAGGGAGACATTCCAACCCAGGGCATGTGCTGTCTTCCTTCTCTTAGCAACAGTTCCCCTGGAAACAAGTGTGAGACTCCAAGATGCCACTGAATAGAATTGCCTGCTCTTTGAAGCCCTCGGGTTTGTGAGAAAACGTGAACTGGGAGAAGTTGCTTCTGTGCATGACTTGGTTCACGGCTCTTTTGCATTTTCTTCCTTCGTCCTCCATGATGACACCCTTCAGATTTCTGCACCTGTCAGTTTCACATCAGCTGTTTTAGCACCATTGCCTTTGACTGCCTAGACTTTTTTTTTTTTTTTTTTTTATTACTTCTTTCAAGGACATCTCAAACTCAAGCCGCCTGGTTGGTTTGTTTTCCGCTGCCGGATCTCCTGAACGGCTTACGGAAGGTAAAGAAGTTATGACTCTGAAGGAAGCAGTTGAGCCGCCCATTTCTGTCCCAGGCTATTCAAGTCTAAACCTGTATCCCCTGTTTTTGTTACTGTAGCCTCTACAGTTCAGTAGGGGTCCTGCTTCATCCTCATTTTAAGTGGTTGAGGGCCAGGGTGCAGAAGTGCACAGTGATCTCTCCAGCTGGAGAATGTGTGCATGTCAGATAGCCATTTGTACTGATAAAGCCCTTGACAGAAATAGGGTGCCGATGCTATGGGTAGGTGTGGGAATTCAGCCTGTGGAGAAGGACATGAGTCACAGCATTAAAATGACAGGAGGCCGAGATGCTGGAAGCTAAATTCATGCAGGTCCTGGTCCTTCAAACTTGTTGACAGTGCTTTCTTGTGGTGCACCACATGATTTAGGGTCTATTCCTGTCAAAAGTGAGACATTCAAACAGTTGTCACTGGGCAAAAAAGGCAGTAGCTCATAAATTAAATAGCATAATGTGTGTTGTGGCCCTCTGCTACTGCCTCAGGCCCAATCCCTCAGCTTAATGTCTTGATGCACTGCTTTGATTGTAGACATCTCAATGCCAGGGTTGCTCCTGGATTGCATCATAGCTCGCTGACCTTCATTGATCCAACCTGTTTGCAAAGCTACCCACGATATATGTAAACCTATTTGGTTTCTTGTGACATTAATTGAGATGTTGGTGAGATTCTTGTTGTGCTGTGGTGTCAAACATTCTGTCAGCACCTCACTTTAACAGTAACCACCCTTAAGATAAAGGAACTGATCCAACCCATACCCTTTATCCATGGACTGGGGCTTAAGTGGCACTCCCAGAGGTTAAGAAGTCACCTGGGCAGACTGCTGCTGTAGAAACCTGTTCATGAGGCTGGTTGGCATTTTCTGCTGCTTTCCTATGAGTACGATGGAGGTGGCAGGGGTGATGAAGCAGGGCAATGCTCAGGGACTCTGACCCAGCTCTGCACAGATATTGGAGTGTGGGAGGTCAGGAGGGTCCCCCTGCACCTGTAGATGAGGATCCCTGACCACTCAAAGTAACTTGGGAACTGGAGCACCAAGTTAGGCTGTTAGTTAGGGGAAAAGTGGATAAACAATGAACAATCCAGGCAGTGACATCCAGCAGATGCAGCAGTCCTGGACCTGCGCACTTCCCATAAGACTCATATCCTGGTACCTGGCCCCTGGCTTATCCATTCTCCTATTTCTCTGTGCCAAATGGTCTCTGAGACAGCCTGCATGCTTCCAATTGCTAGTTGCTCACAGCTGCTGTTTAGAAAGTTTTGTCCATAAATGTCATAGATCATACAAAAGGTTCATGGTAAAATTTGTGACAATAGCTTGCTGTTACTCTATGGACCTAGTAAACCTAAGAGAAGGGACTGTAAAAGAACAACATTTTACTAGCATTTGCATTTGTGTAATTTAGACTATAAGAAATGGTAAAAATGCGTTCAAGAGGGAAAAATCATTTTTCTTACCTCTGCGGAAGTTTGTTTTACTTCCACTTCTTTGCCATTGAGTTTTTTTTTTTTTCCTTTGCCCAGTTGTCTTATCTCAGCAGTTGCTTTACTGCCTAACAATGGATACGCTGTATTGTAGCGTTCATGTCTTTCCTTGGATCTTTGTCCAGTATTCACTCACCTTGGTGAGAAAAGTCCTGTATAAAAATAAACTGATTTAACTATATACCTACATTTACTGCTTTAACTGCATACATGATCACATAAGTATATCTTTTGAAAAATATTTTCTGAGAACAAGTCACAATAGTAAAAACACAAGAAAAGGGACTGAACAATTGACCATACTTGCCAAAGAGGTCAAGGTTATGCTGGTGTGTTCATCACTGGGTTAGGGTTATAAATGCAGCTGTGCACTTTGAGTGGATCTGTACATAGTTTCAGCATCTCAACTCACTTTTCCTACTGGATCTTAAGTGTTCCTAAGATTTATTGCAGAATGGTTGGTTAACTATCCGAAATGACGTGGTGCAAGAATCTTGCTGAAATATGGTTGTGTGTGAAGCCACCCCTGGCGATGTGACTCTTGCATCATCTTTATTGAAGGATTGGAGAAGAAGGTGTTTTGCTGGCAGCCTGTAGGCAAAGTGCAGCTGTGGAAGGTGATGACTTAGTGAGAACAGGTGCGTGCAACACTTGGGTGTGACAGAGTGTGTGTTCCAGGTACTATGAGGTCATCCCCTTCCCCCCCATGCTGTGGCAGGGGTTGTGTCTCCTGTCAGTCTTCTAGTCTTCTGTTCTGCCATGGGCGGTGACTGATGCAAGTGTGATGATTGGGCTTTGACTGCAGAATGTTTTGAACATGAGGGATACTGGGGGCAGAGATGGTCTATTAGAACTGGGCCTTGACAGTTGTGCTGAAAGACAGTCATTTATCACACAAGGTAACCTTAAGTTTGTCTTCTGAGATGTTTAGGCCTCTGTGAAAGCATGTACAGTTATTCAGTTAGTAGATGCTGTTCAAGATTATGGAATAGTTAGGACAGAAAAGATTCTGGAAGAAATGTGTTTTGTGACTCTGCTTGAATGTTGAGAGGGATTCAGCAGCTTTGAGGGACAGAGTAAGTTCCACCACACTGGGGCCAAAATCAAGGACCTTCTGAGTTGTGATGTTGGTTGGCTTATGAATGGGGCCACCAAGTAGATAGAGGTGGAGGAGTACAGCAGTTTTGCTGGGATATAGTGTCTAGTTTCAAGGTGCAAATCTTTTGTCTTCTCAGCCATGACCAAATGGGCACATCAATAACGCAGGGCTAAAATCTCCACATCTTTCGGCTGTGTTTGGTCTGAGTGTTTGGTACCCTGGCTGAGCGCATGTATCCGCACGTAGGAGCACCTGTGCCGTGTGAGCTCATGTCAAAGGAAATGCTGGAATGGGTCCTTTGCTCCTTAAGCACACAATTCTAGAACCTCAGTCCTGTAATAAATCCTTCAGTGTTAGTGTGTCATGTGGAATGTGAGGCCTGGAATCACAGCAGTGCACTGCTCAGATGCAGGTCTGCAGCATTGCTATGCATGTGATGCTTAGTATAAGCCTACACTGTAGTTGGTGATCATAACTAAGAGGTCTGTAGGCCAGCTTATTGTTAAGAGTCTGGCCAGCTTGCCAACTGAACAGAGCACAGCCCTGCCAGGACTAGCAGGAGGGTCATAAAAATTCAGCATAGTTGTGCCGCAATGGTAGCTGCTTGCTGCCCCCTGATGGCATTGTACAGCACTTGCAGCACCTGTCTGTCATGTGGCTGACGTGGTTTTCAGTGACGGCGGTGCTGCTCCATCTGTTTCAGACTCTCCTGTCCTTCAGATATTGAGTCTACAAACTCTTGTGCACATTGGATTAACAGAGAGCTAAGTTTCAGTGATATAAGGGAGACTGTGAATTGTTAACCTTTTGCAACTCTCATTGCTAGTGACCTGCCAGACTTGCTGTGTGTGTGTGTGTGTGTGTGTGTGTGTGTGTGTAGAAAGCTCCTTTCTACTATGGTTATACTCTGATAAAGGAAGGCATGTGCTTGTCACAGATGGCTCTCCAAGTCTGCAGTCTGTTCGTTTATTAAATGACAATGTCAAGGCTTGGGTGACCATGTTTGTTTACTGTCTGTGCGTTTGACCTCCCCATCACCCTCTTTGCTAAATATCCATGTAGGCAGCTCCAAGAGCTACAGCGTCAGAGGGATGTTGACCGGGAACGTGAAATTATGGAGCGAGAAAAGTTTGAACGTGAGCGCCTGGAGAGGGAGAGGCTCGAGCGAGAGCGCCTGGAGAAGGAGAGGCTCGAGCGAGAGCGCCTGGAGAAGGAGAGGCTCGAGCGAGAGCGCCTGGAGAAGGAGAGGCTCGAGCGGGAGCGCCTGGAGAGGGAGAGGCTCGAGCGGGAGCGCCTGGAGAGGGAGAGGCTCGAGCGGGAGCACCTGGAGAGGGAGAGGCTCGAGCGGGAGATGGCAGAGCGGCAGAGACTCGAACAGGAGCAACTGGAGCGGGAGCTGATGGAGCGTGAAAAGGAGGAACGCGAGGAGCTTGAGCGCCAAGAGCATCAGGAGCAGCTCGACAGAGAACAGATGGACTGGGAGAGGGGACGCCGCATGTCCAATGCTGGTAAGCTGCCCGTTTCTTCCATCCCCTCCCTGGAAATCTTTTTTTTTTTTCTTTTTCTTTTTTTTTTTCTTTTTCTTTTTTTTTTTTTTCTTCTTCTCACTGAGGCAGTTTGGGTTTGATGCAGGAAGGTTGTAGGACTTGTTTGGATGCTCTAGTAACTATTTTCTTCTTTAGGACACTAGCTGGAGATGGTTTCAAGAGTTTTCCTCTCTCCCCCAACCCTTTACTTGACCCATTTCACACTGGGGTCCTCTAGATGTAGCCATTTTGGTGCCAAATTGAAATGAATTCATAGCCAGCTTTTGTGGAGTGGAAACCTTGGATGAAATTTGGGAGAACCTGGGCCTCTCCCTTCTGGTCTGTTTCTCAGGCAATGCCCATCTTACAAGAGTGTAGGGGAGGCTGATGGGCTCAAAACTGGGCTCTTTGGGAGCTGCTAATATCTATTTTATCTGTTTTAATGTGAACTGGGTATAACTGGCACTACTGCTGTGCTTTTAGATGTCAGACATAGAAATTCACGTTCACAATATCACAGTACGTGATTCCTGGCAGTTGTCTTCTGGCAGTTTTTTTTTTTTAATGATATACTGTTTTGAAGGTCTTATCTGTGAGTTGTCATTTAAGACCTGAGGGAGACATTTGTGCTTTCCAAACACTGTGACAGTAATGTTGAATCTAAACCAGTGCAGGTTTTCCATGCTAGAGCCACAGGAACATTTAAATTGTTTTAAATGTATTTATTTTTTAATGATTACTCCTGTAGATCAGTAAAAAAAAAGTAGAAAGCATACATGGTGCATAATCATGAGATTCAGAGATGAGGACACAGGAACCCTTTTCCAGTTAGAATGCAGCAGTTCTTGGGGGGCTCCCTAGCCTCAGTGCACTGGATGGAGAACAGACCAGAAGACCAGAGGTGAGGAGCTCTGCGCACACACTTGGCTCAGCCTGTTGGTAGAGGACATGCACAGCAGGTTGTACTATGGCCAACATACCGGCTGCTATTTCTTCCCTCTACCCCACAGTACCAGCAGGGAGCATAGCAGTTAACAATTTGGCACTGCAATGTGAAGGTTGCAAATTCAATTCCAACTTTGCTACTGCTTCAGCTCACTTCCATTAACATTTATTCATTTTGCTGAAAATTCTGTCCAAAGCTTTTTACAATAAGCTTGCTTATTTACCCATTTATACAGCTGGCAGATTTTTATTTTCATGTGTATTCATTTAGCATATGTTTTTTACAAAATAGAGTTAAATTATTTATTCTCGTTTTTCTGATATCTTTATTTGAAGCGACTCATGATAAACTACAACGAACTCCGTACAGTCATTCAAATGTTTATACTGCATAAGTTTATACAACACTCCTACACACACTGAAGGCAATGTAAAGTGATCAGCTGACCTGAAACACATATCTTTGGACTGTGAATGGAGAACTAGAGCAACCTATAAAAACACAGTTGAACATACAACCTCACACAGACTAAGTGGTGATGGAACCAGGCATCCAGTGTCTATGAGGCACAAACAGTGCCTGCTATACTAGCATGATTTTTACTGTTGCAGGTGTTCCCTTGTACTGGACCGGACGATGACTTTGCATTAAAGTGATAGGTTTGTGCTCAGTGAATAACTGCTGTGGGGCCTTGGTTAGCATCATGGTTACTTTCTCTGAGAACTCTTGTATGAATACTGAAGGCAAGAGCTTTCAGAGGAGGCAGAATTCTGATGGGCCTCTGTCTCAGGGTGCTGCCCACCAGTGTTTACGGATTATTGAGTGACATAAGTGCTGTTTTCTCCGGCTAATTGGAGAGGTGGCAGAGAGACTGTGTGAAAAACCCTGTTAAAGACGCTTTCCTTAGCTGTGCTCCGGCTTGTGTGACCGACCTTGTTGAGAGTCATTAGGCAAATTGGCCCGCAGGGGGGATGTTCAGAGATGATCACCCTTTACATTAATGTTTTTAATTTTAAAAAAGAAAGCCATCCCCTGCTTCCAATTTGGTGGACCCTAAATATGGTGAATTGCAGAAGGGAATGACTAAAAGCTGTTTACATTATATTCATGCATTAAATTCCAGTTCAGAGTGCAATGCAGAATTTTTTTGTCAATATGCAGACAGAGTTTTTATTATTTTGCTTCATCTTGACGCTTTACTACGACTAGTTGAGGGATTGAGGCACGTGGTGTTTTTTCACATCAGAGGTCTGCAGCTTTAGTTCTGGTTCTGAGATATGATGGTAAGTGGAAATTTTCCGGTTTCTATTTAAAAAATTAACTCATTATTGAAAGAAACCAGTAAAAATGGCTAAAATCGGTCCATTTGGTGAAAGGATTTGTTCAGTAAACTGAGCTGCAGAGAAGAGTGGCCAAAGAACCAGTCATCTTAGACCCACCAGGGCCTGTGCTATGAACATCTGGGGTGTGTGGACAGTAAAACACAATTAATCTGGAACTAATGTGCCTGTTCCTCACAGGGAGGCCGGTCAGTTTTTCAAATCCCTTGATGCTCTGCTGGAGCAGCACCTCAACTTTCTAAGCGACATCTAATGATCGCTAACCACTGTGACACTAATGGGGCCGTCTTTTATCTGGGGAAAAAGGAAAAGCAAGAACATAAGGGAGAGAAAGGATTTCTGCTGGTTCTTCTGCTTCAACTGCTCCCTCTTCTCTTCTTTTTCTCCTCCTTCTTCCCTCCCTGTGCTGTGCTGCCTCCTCCCTCGTGTCTTTTGTCTGCTCCATGTGCAGCATTTGAGAGCACTCTCCACGCCTCCTTGCCGGACTACTCCAGATCTGGTTCTTCCCCTACTTTGCCTGCGCAGCCCAGTTACATGCCCCCAACCTCGTCCCTGTCCACCACTGCCCCCCCAACCCCACCCCTGCGTAACTCTGCCTCCCGCTTTGCCACATCCCTTGGCTCTGCTTTCCAGCCGGTGCTGCCCCACTACGCCACTGTTCCGCGGCCCCTGAACAAGCACCCTCCCGCGACGGCATCGGTAGCCCCGCCACCCCCTCCTCCAGCCACTCCCTCCAAACCCATTTCTTGGACTTCCACCAACTTTAGCCCGCTGCCACCATCACCCCCAGTTATGATCAGCAGCCCCCCAGGAAAGGCTGCTGGCCCCCGTCCTGTCATTGCCATTCCTGCCCCTGGCCCATTGTCCCATAAGCCCCCTTCCCCATCAGCAATGTCTCCCAATGGCATCCCAGACTCCCCACAAGTTTTATCACCAGTCTTATCCCAACTACCTTTGCCCCCTCCTCCCCCACCGCTACCCCCTATTTCTCTGTCTGCGTCCTGCCAAGTGTCTCCCACATCCCCCATTGCTCTGCCCATGCCCCCCTCCTTGTCACAACCCACTGTTTCCCCTTCCACAGCTTCCCCTGCCTTCGCTGAGCACTCTCTGAGCTTGGCGCTGGGGGAGTCCAGGTCCTGTGGCCCTAAACCGGAGGCCTCCCAGCCCGCCGACTCCCCCACCCAGCCGGGTAAGGCCTCCACTTTCTGTCTTTCCAAGTTCTGAGCTCCTTGGCTAACTAACACACTAATTGGGTTTGGAGATGGGACCTAGGACTGGGGGTGGCTTCTAATGGCTACCTGTGGATTTCTAGTCACATGTAGCTGCGTGCCTGTTGGTGCATTAACCAGTGGTTGGATAGTACTAGTACTAGTAGGGTCCTGCTCCTCTGGATGTGTGTAAGACAGAGAACCAGTTGAACTTGCCCTCAAGTCTGTGCTCTCCTTTGAAAATTGTGTGTCCATGTTTGAGGGGCATAAGCTGCAGTGGGTTTGTCCTTCCACCTGTTTTTATTTGAATTTACTCCTTTTTGTATCACTCTCATTTCTTTTCTGCAATTCACCATTTTACCCATCCATGTTTTGGTTTATTTTCTCTGTTCCTCTCATCAACCTCCTCCTACCTGTGGGCTCCTTTACTGGCATATATGACTTGCTGGGTATTATTTACCGTGACTGTCTTAAGCTACAAAGCATTTGTATTTTGTTTTGTGTGCAAGCCAAGGCTGTCCAAATACACTGATCTATATGTATATATGAGCTAAGACTTTAATCAGCTGGGTCCTTAACAATTTTTGTGGCAACATTAAATTCTAGTAAATGCAGAATTAATGGCTAATTGTTCCGATAAACACAGTACACCTAATAAAGATTGTATGTACGTATTATGCTTGGTGTTGAGGTAGTAATTCTACCTTAGATCTATACGAGAAAAAACAGAACAATAAAGACCAAACAAAATATGAAAACAATACAAGTGAATTTGCATTTACTGAATTGTTTGAGGAGCCAAAAAGGGAGCCAAAATTACAACAGGTGAAACTAGCAAACAAGGGGTAATGTAGGTTGACAATTTAACACGGTACAAACCAAACTAACTGTGAAGATGATTAAATAGTTGTCTCTGTTCTTTTTTTCAGTCCATTCAGTTATGCTTAGGAACACCCTAATAATTGTCATTTGGGTCATGATCATGCTTTTGTGAACCAATGCTTTAATCCATTGTGTAAAATCCAGCATATTAAAAAGTTATTACATGCTTTCAGATACAAACTTAGGTTGTCATACAAGATTGTCAGGTATCAAAGGCATTATGGCAGTGGATCTCGAGGTCCATGCCAAGCTTCTCAGCCAGTGGGCTTTTAAATGTCCACCTTGTAAATAATGGTCATTAGATTAAGCCCAAGCTTTTTGCATGCTTGATCAGGGTGTGAGCACAGCTACCATCCAAAGGGAATTTTTGTTGTAAAAATATGAGTGTATGTGAACTACAGACGGTCCCAGACTTACGATGGGGTTATCTTCCAAAAAAAACACATAAGTCGAAAATGCATTTAATACAGCTAGCCTACTGTCATGCCTGTGGCCAATTCAGCAATGGAACGTAGGCGGTCTCTCCGCCCCCGTCTTCAGACTGAGCACTGATTGGTTGACTGATTGCCCACCATCTTTAGAGAGTATCATACCACATGTTGCTTGCCTGGGAAAAATTCAAAATTCTAAGTACAGTTTCTACTGAATGCGCATCGCTGTCGGACAATCGTAAAGTTGAAAAATTGTAAGTTAGACCATCGTCACTTGGGGACCATCTGTAAACTAGAAAATTTTCTCTTAAACTACCAGCAAAAAGGATCAGTGTTGGTTCAGCCAGATTGCAAAGGGTACTGCCATCCTCTGTGTGCCTTTTGGTGTGGACTAGAATGGATCAAGTCAACTGATCGATTACTGGGTGGCTCACAAAGACCTTGGCCCTATGTCCTGTATACAGCAAAACTTCATATTTCAATTGCCAGTTTATACTATGATCAGACACCGGAATCCAGCATTCTCTGCTTAGCTGAAATCTGACCAGTTGGGCATCTGTACAAAAAGTTACATGCTGTAATCTCTGTTCCTGTGACAACTTTACTGTCCTGTTCTTAGCACCCTCATGAGCACAGATAATTTGTCTGTTCCTATTGTTCATTGTGCTAGTAGCCAAGTTTTTATTGTACTTCAGGAAGTCAAAAGATTTAGGTTTGTGTTCATTTGTACTTCTTTCAGGTACCTCTGTGGAAGAACTTTTTTTCGAGCAAGAAACAACAAGCCAAGCCATTTTAATTTACAGTATACCTTAATTATGCAGTGCAACCAGGAGTTTAACTGAAAATGTTTAGGATTCTCCCTCTCCTGGGCTCAAAATCCCTTATATAACATGTTAAAGTACTATGTGTATAGTAGCAAACCAGACCAATAATGCATCACCATCCGCCAAACAGACCAACCAAAGCAGGATATAACAAGGGAAGCCTCACCCACGCTCTGGAGGGAGAAGCAATCAGTGGGGAAAAGAATTTCAAAAGAGCGTTATTGTTCAGCCCATTTTCTACTGGAAAATTTTCTTGCACAAATTTTCTTTACAGTGAAATCTGTATAAAACAGCAGATGAGTTGTAATTTTTAAACTGCAGTTTTGCAAAGGTGGTCAATGATATTTTAGTAGTCTGAGCTGATCGTTTTTTTTTTTTTTTAAATGTAGATTTTGTAGACTGACAGTTTGATCTCCTTCTCACCCCTGTGCTCTTCTCTGGACAGACCCCACGCCGGGTCCTCCGGCTCCACCGCCGCCGCCACCTCTGCCTCCCGGCTCCACTGTGACCCCTCCTGTTGGGCCTCCACCCCCTCCTGGCCCTCCTCCTCCTCCTCCTTTGCCTCCCAGCCTCACCCCTACAGGACCACCTCCTCCTGGACAGGTGCCCCCCCCAGCACCTCCCCTTCCTCCAGCACCACCCCTGCCCACTGGGTTGTTTTCTCCAACAACCAATCCGGAGGAGGGCAGGCCCCTCTCTGGATTGGCTGCCGCCCTTGCTGGAGCCAAGCTGCGGAAGGTGCAGAGGGTGAGTGTGGAAGTCCAGCCTGTATATGACATTGTGCTTGAGAAGTTGGACTCTTGACCAAACCGGTTGCAGATTCTGCTCTCAACTTTGGTCAAATGTCCTAGTGGATCAGTATGTAAGCAGTAGATTAATCTTGACCTATTAATCACCTTTTGACCAATCTTTGTTCTTGTGAACATCTTTCATTTAGAATGAGAAGAATCGTAGAACATTTGACCATGCAAATTATTTGCATTGAGAGATATGTTCTTTAATTTAATGCTTGTTTTTTGCCATCATTTTATTTGACTGAAATGATCCCTGGATTCATGAACCAGTCTGAGGAGGTGCAGAGCGGGAACCCTGGGGCAGTCTCCAGTGGAAGGTCTGAGGTTTCACGTGGGAATGGCCCTCTGCCAGTAGGCGGAGGCGGCCTAATGGAAGAGATGAGCGCCCTGCTGGCCAGGAGGTAACATTGCAGCTCTAAGAGGTTGGGGGTTGTGTTATATGAATAGTCTTGCAGGGGTATATATATATACACACATATGTATGTATGTATGTATTTGATTGATTGATTGATTTCTGAATATTTACTAGAAGCTTTGTTAGGAGAAGTTGCTATCTTTAAAGAGATTTAAAATTTTGACATCATGACTGAACAACAATGGAGGGCCGGTACACTTACAGTGGGACTTAGGCCTTTCAAGAATTGAGGCAGCTCCTCTTAATGTGAAGAGGGAGAATTTGAATGTTTTCTGTATGAACAGAGATCTGTTTGCAAGAGTGCGTTTGTCTGTCTGTAGGAGGAGAATTGCTGAGAAGGGGTCATCTCCAGAACCTGAGCAGAGAGACAAAACTGTGAGTTTTAGAATGGGGAATCAGAATCTGGGCTTGCGAAGGTCTGTGTGACTTAACAGGGAAGCATGAACTGTAAACCAGCCAATCCCCCCCCCTCCAAAAAAAAAAAAAATTGTATTCAAAGTTTGACCACTAACATTTTCCCTTTCTTCTGTGATCCCCACAGGAGGAGTTGGAGTCCTCAACTCCAAAAGTATCTGCATGTAGCACTCCAGGTAAAGCATGGTATAGATCTCAGATCTGTGGGGTTCAGCATATTCAAAGTATGGCTTCCTCCAGCTTGAGCTACATTTTTAATCCTGTGTAGTTATATACTTGATTCATAGAGCTGATTTTGTGTCGAAGGTGATTATCAAGAGTGCCTTTTTTACGGGTCCACAAACAGCCATGTATTGGGGGTGGCTGCAATAGTTGGCACTGTATTGGCACAGTAAGATTATGTACAGTGCTGTTTCGTAGCAAATCATACATTGATTGATTGATTGATTGCCCAACTGCCTTTCAGATATGCCCCGGAAGCCCTGGGAGCGGGCAAATACTATGAATGGTAGCAAATCTCCGGTCATTGGAAGGTAATGTTTAACTTTCCTGCTTTTAAACTCTGAGTGCCCCTTGCTGTGTGGAATTTATTTTGTGGACTCCACAGCCTCTCTGGGAAAACAATATAAGGGGGTTGGACATTGGGGTGGATTTATTTCTGACATCTTGCTGTTTGTCAGTGTTCACACTACCATTTAGTATCAGGGCTTAGCATTAACCATAATCTGTGGATCACTTACAGAGAAGCAAAGACTGGTATTTGTATCCTTCAAAGGTGTCAGTGGGGTACTTTCATGACTAAAACGCAGTCTCTCTTGCTGCTGCAACCCCTAAAAATGTGAAAATTACTTAATTGATAATCCTATGTCTTTTAACAATTTATATGAGGTGAGCTATTCGGTTATTTTGATGTCACACTAAAGAACACACACACACACTGAAATACAAGACATGAATGGATTTTCTTGCTCTACAGGCACATACATATTTATATTGCTTGCAAGTTTGAATGATACAGCAGTTTGATTATAAAAACTGTTTTAAAAATTTTAATAACACATATTCACTGCTATACCTTTTGCTATACCCAGTAGCATTTGGTAAATTGGCTAGGTGGGCAATAAATATCACTCACTTTCTGAGGTCTTGACAAATGATTTTAACACACAGTAAAAACTACTAAAGGATGGCTTGGAAACAAAAAGTTTGTATTCTGAAGTGGGCCAGCCAGAGTACAGACTTGAATCCAATTGAAAATCTATGGTATCACCTGAGAATTGTTTTCCTTTGATGTACTTTATGCAATCTGCCAGAGTTGGAGTGAGTTTGCATGGAATAATGGGTAAAAATTCTTCAGTGCAATTCTTCAAAAGTAAATGTGCAAAGCTGAGACAGACATGAGGAAGAAGAGTGACAGCTGAAATTTCTGCTGAAGGACTATGTATGAAGTATTGTGTTTGGGTAGGGGTGTGAAATGCTTAAGGAATTTTCAGGCTTATGAAGACATTTAAATACTTTATTTTAACATTATAGGGAATTAGTTCTACAGGAGTGGTGAAAAAACCCATTTTAATATGCTTTAATTTAATTCTACAACACAGCAGAATGAGAAACTATGGGGTGAATACTTTTGGAAAGCACTATGTGCAAAAGACCACTGACATGCACTTGATTTGTTTAAATTAGGCTTTCAAACATTCTTATTAATTGTCAGTGTTAAAGCTTCAATATGCTGTACTGTGTGTGTGTGGATGCATGCTTTCATTAGAATAAGTACACTGTGCCTTTCTGCTATGTGGTGCAGTATGTCGTATGGTTGTTATGGTCACTGTTTGGGGCTTGATGGACCCAGGCTGTATGCAGTATTACAGTCACCTTGGAGAAAAGCATCAGTTAAATGGGTAACTAAATAAACAATTAAAAGTATATACTGTCATTTAAACTAATCAAAAATGAGAAAACACTACCTTGTACTGTAGACTGGTCTTTTATTGTTAACCATCACATAACAAATAGCAGTTTCAAAAGCCATGTGCAGCGGTATGTTTGTACACTAACCTTGGTTGACACATTTATATAGCTAGGGGGTGATTCAGGGTAACAACATTTCGACTGATGGCACTACAGTAGGTACAACAACTCGCATTCAAAAACACCCTGGTACTCAATGGTTAAAGATGCCTGGTTCGAATCCGAATGCCATGATTTCTCACTGTGAACTGAAATGCTCATCAGTGTCAGTTATCAACAGCCAGTCAAACCTACAGAAGACAGTAAGGAGCTGTTGGTAATAGTGTGGGGTAGAAGTAACTTTATTAGTTTCAAGGGGGGTGGTGTTACATGCTAGAAAAAAATCCCAGGTAGCATTACAGATATTTGAATAAAATTTTACATATCAGTTGAATTCCAAGTTCTGGAAATGTGGTATTAGGGTTGCATGCATATGGGGGAGAGCAGGTCTAGTCCTCCAAGTCTGGACTCCTTTTCGGAGTTCCTAGAGAGGATGACCATGAAGAACTAATGGACAAAGAAAAGGTCCACCTAGTAGCCAGCCACACTGTAGGAGGAAGAGATACGATAAGACGAGCTAAGTGTGAATGTGGAACCCGGTCCCTAAGAGAGGGCTGAGGATGTGGTTCTTGCAAAATGGTCCTGGTCTCTTTGCCTCACAGACGAGATTCCCCATGGAGAAACCAGATGGGTTCTGACAAGTTCTCTGATTCACTGACCAGGTATAGGATTCTGGTTTTCAGTCTTTAATTTTTTGCTTTGTTGGGGTTTTCTTTTTTTACATAGTGCTGAGTGTGGTGGCTTGGGTTTAAGAGGTAACATGTCAATTTTTTTTTTTTTTTTTTTAATGTACTTTTCTAGTGTTGCTTGGTCTTTTTTAAGCTAGAAACACTGATTCTTATGTGCTATATCCAGTTTAATGGTTTTCACAACAGTTCCCTGGAACAGAATACTTAGCATAGACTTAACCAGCATTTGACCATGACACATTGCTGGAGGGGGGGATGCAGTGGGTTCTGCAAGTGTGTTATCAGCTTCTTGGGGTGCCTGCCATGTATACAAATGTTGCCAGTAGCTGCACAGCCATCTGGGCAGATAATGCCCCTCCTTTGTCACACAGGCTCCACCCTCACATGTGGGCGGCACAGATGGACGTGTGTAGATCACGTCTACGTCAGATAGGTTCTGACACTGGTTGCTCACACAAAGCAGACTGAGCTATGGTCGATGTGAATGGAATCCGAATGCAAAATAAAGTTTTTGAAAACCTTGTGTTGCAGTGGTTTCCAGAAACCTACACAATGCCACAATTACAAAGAAAAAACATCTCCGTAGCTTATAATGGTTTGTTTTCTTCCTTTCACACAGTTGGATTTTTGCCTTCTGAAGTAATGCAGATGATGAGCATTACTGAGAGTTTATGAACAAGCGCCACCCTTATAGGCATTAAAAATAGAGCTGGTGAATCAAGACACTCTGGAATTTTGGTGCACTTTTTTTTTTTTGTCTAACTTCTGATTTGCCATCAGTCTTCTTACCCCTTTGTAGACATTCCCTTTACCTGATCCTTTTGCCTCACCCTGCACCATCTTTGGCCTGCACTTCTTGTCTGTAGTGACCTGACTGTATGAAGTGTCTGGGTCCATTTGCTGACCCAGCACTGTGCTCCAAATGGCGATCAATGAGGACGGCTGCCTTGCCATCGTGTGCTGCCAGTGTGCCGTTTCACTGAAAGGAGCACATGTGTGGGCTGCGTGTCTGTGTGCTACTACAGGCCTCAGCTTCCTGCTGAGGGACCAACTGAGAGAAGCAGTTCAGACTCAACACTCATAAACATTTAAATACAATAATAGAAAGGCTCCAGGGATTATCACTCCAACACAAAATAATCTGTCTTTTTTGTTTTTATTAAATGATTTCAAAAACATATTTAAATGTCTTTTAGCCCTCTGTTGAAACCTGTTTGACTTTGACGTTGTGTATTATTGCTAATTGTGACATAACTCTTAGATTTATGGCTATTCTCTGTGGTATGAGCCAGCAGTTTGGGCAGGGCACTATGCAAAGCTGAGCTGAACAGAACAATGTTTTGGTCTGTTTGAGATCTGTGGAAAGATTTATTTTCTATAGCAGGGGCATGCTGAGTGTCACTGAATTGGTGTCAGTGTCCTCCTTCTAATGATACTTGCTGTCAAGCATCATTCGGTCATCAGTTGTGTCACTCACAATCACGTTTGTGTTCCCACAGACCAAAATCCACACCCACGCCAACTGGGTCCCTAAGTGCCAATGGGGTGCCAGCAGAAGGTGTTGACTATGACAGGCTGAAACAGGTAACAGTACACTTGGGTTGGGGTCAGGGTTCTCATGTTCTTCGAGAGCTTTGAACTTGATGAAGAGAAGAGAAACCAATGAACAGTATGAAGAATGGGAAGGGTGTGGCTAATGGGAAGGTCCTGGGGACGAGTGGAAAGGCAGCAGCCAGGCGGATGGACTTTGAGTTTTGTGGCTCTTCTGAGCGTCCCCAGATAAGCTGGTCTGGGGATGTTCTCACTATCTGTGGGCACAGCTGGACTGTGTGCGAAATGTAGCTCTGCATGAGTGATGACGGCGGCACTGGAGCTCAGTACCGCTGGGTCTTGCCTCATGCCGCTCAGTGGGTCCTAGTGCTCATATTCTAATTATCCAACAAAGTTAAAACCGCTGAAAGGATGTCGACTGTTTTATGCTAATTATGACTGTTTTTGTCTTGTGGCTGCCTGTGGACACGAAAGGAAGTGAAGCTGTTGCTCCATGTAGGAGAAGTGAAATGGTCAAATTGGAAGGATCCAACCACTGAGTCCAAAGGAGTCCTGTTTAATTTTTTTCATCAGGCTT
This sequence comes from Heterotis niloticus, assembly GCA_018136845.1. Taxonomy (NCBI): domain Eukaryota; kingdom Metazoa; phylum Chordata; class Actinopteri; order Osteoglossiformes; family Osteoglossidae; genus Heterotis; species Heterotis niloticus. The sequence continues at coordinate 17,704,781 of CM030895.1, forward strand.
TTGTTTAGAAGTGGAAGTCTCTGGAGGACTCCAAGTGCATGTGTTTGCTGTGGGGTAATTTGAGCGTACGGACAGCGTCAGTATTGTAACAAGGATCTCCTCTGAGAACCGATACAGGTCCAGATGGAGGTATAACAAAGAGAGAAGTTGCCTGTAATTCAGTTTTTTGTTATTTTTTGCGCTTCAGAATTTGTTTCTCCAAATGTTTATGCTCACATTTGATTTTTGCAGGATATTTTAGATGAAATGAGAAAAGAACTAACAAAGCTGAAAGAAGAACTCATTGATGGTAAGTCCTGACTTACACGCACAGCTGTGTCTTGTACTTGTTTGTTTTTGATGGGTTATCCAGGAAAGGGTGTTAAGGTCCCTAAACTTGGGTCACAGAATGTCATTCTCACATGTATTCACCTTGAGAACATTAAAAGCACTGTATAAAATTGTTGTAGTGTATATTCTGTGAGTAGAATTTATATATATATATTCAAATCATTGTCTGTAACATTAATTGCAGTGCCTACAACTTACATAAAATTCTTACATGTATTTTAGTTGTAATTAATGGCCAAATAATTGTTAAAAAAATGTACAAATATTGTTTAACACCATATAACCCAGCCATACATAAACAGCTGTCTTCTACTGTAAGAATTAATTACAGTAGATGTGCATACCTTAACCCCCTGCTGCATGTGTGAATCCCCCCAGTGTCATATTAAAAAGCAGTCCTTAAATTGTTTTAAGTTCCAGCAGTTGTGTTAGTGATTTCAATTTAATGAAATATATGGTTGACACAATGATTAATTTGACATGTAGTAGAAAACCTGTGGATGATCAACCCTGTCTCTGTCTACAGCTATCAGGGAGGAGCTGGGCAAGTCCAACACTGCATAAGAGGACTTTCCCCATGCATTGACCCTTCACCCTTGACCCCTGAGGTCGACTTCAGTCACAACAATATTTTAAAGAGGCGAAAAAAATAATCAAAAGATGGCGTTAACAATAATCCTAGTAACGAAGAAGATCCATTTGCTGGTGAATAAGAGGTTCCAGGCATGCAGGTCTGGGAGTTAGCAGGTGTAGCATCTGGGGGCAGGTGCTCCTCTTCTGAAGCCTGGTGCCTCTGCAGGTGCTCCGGGGGACTCTGTCTTAAAGGGAGGGCATTGTACTTATGCAATGGGTGACTTTCTCTGTCTGTGACAAGACAACAAAGGATTACGTAACAAAATATAACAAAACATATACTGTATTAACCATTGCAGTGTGAAAACACAGACCACATTCATGCTAGGAACATGGATGTTTCACCACAGACACACTTGTGAGTTTCTGGTGGAAAGGCACATTTTACATGGTTGGAGTAGATGAACGAGGAGAGTAGGGCTCAAATATTTGCTGGAACAAGCAGCGATGACTGTCTTTGGATGAAGGAAGGAAGGATGGATGGATGGATGGACTGGCTGTGGTCTACTGCTGCAGGACTCTGTCAAACTGGTCTTCCTGAAATACCCTCATACCTGAATATGTACATTTTAAAAAGAGAAAAGATACCTGCAAATCATCTATTTACATCTGTTGTAACGTTAACCATAACCATATCAGATAACTCAGCAGAATCGTGAGACAATGGTCTCTTTGCTCTTTTTGTTAAGGCCTTTTCTTTTGTTTTGGTATTTCCTGCAAATGGATGCTCAAAAGCCTGACTTCACAGGGGCTGTTGCTGTGATTTTTTTTTTTTTTTTTTCCTTTCCTCCTCTCTTCCCCCCCCATTTTTGCTTGTCACAGATGGGTGGGATAGCAGGCAGCATCTTGGCTTTCCCTCATAGCTCGGTACCAAATCTCTGACTCCGTCATCCACAGTTGGTTTAAGTATTTGCATATCACCAGACTGGATCTGTAGATACTGCTCTCTGGAACTTCTGCTTTTTCAGTTTGATTTGATCTTTTTTATTATTATTTGTTTCAAAGTTAGTGCATGTCAGATTTTTGTGGGTAAAAGTCACATGATTGCCATGAAATGTAGTTGTCAGTTTAGAAGCAATAAGTGTAACATCAGCATTTGGTTGCCTTGTATTCCTCTTACTCATTGCTCTCAATAGTTCACCCTTTCTCCCCCGTCTCCAAAATATCACAGAGCCAAGAATACCTGAATATTTTATGCCCCCCCTTAACCATCACAGTCAGTTTTATGGGTTTGCATTAATGAGATGACCCTGGTGAGGCAAGTGCGTGTAGGTGAAGGGTTTGTGTTTTGTATTTATAGCCATAATTTACTGGGGCATCTAAGCACATCGTTGGGTGTCATTTTGGACTTTGGAAGGCTGTTTTTGCGATTGTGCTGGGTCTGAGTGTAGAGCCTCACCTCAGTCCTGGAGCCCTGGACAATTGCTTTCTCCTGAAGCCCTAGACAGACGTGTGCCATCATGTATGTGGCCCCCTTTGAGCAGCTCCCCATTTCCCATTATCTCAGCCGTAGACAATGCAAGAACTACTGCTCCTACACGATTGTGCCAGACGGGTTTGGTATATTTACACTTTCTTGGCTTGTATTTCTTTTTGCCTCTCTGCTGCCACACTAAAAATACTGTAATCTGCCATTTTGATACTCAGATGGGGAATCATTTTCCCTTGAATGGTTTGTTAGACTTGAATTCATGAACTTAGGAAGGACTCTTTCGGTGGAAAGTACCCTCTAGGAAAATAAGTTCAGTTTCTTACCCAGCATCGGCTGTATTTAGGAAACGGATAGTAGTGATTTTTTTTTTTTTTTTTATTCCCCCCCCCCCTTCTTTCTGGGAATTTGTCATCAGTCATTGCCTCATCAGAACCTCTCAAGTACTTTGTGGAAAACAAGTAAATATTTTGTCTTACTCTAAAATATAAAGCTTTACCTTTGTATGTGCAGTAAAGGCAATTTTAAAGAAAGGACTTTGAGGGGTAATATGTCGCACCTATCTTTCTTTTTTGACCAGCGTCTCTCTGAATCAAAGCATCTTGTAGTTTTTACAAAGAGTGTTTACAGCATTGATTGCACTTTAAAAAAGCACCCACAGAAATGCATCGTATGGTACTGCTTCACAATGTGGCCATTGCCCTTATATGTGGCATCCTCACCAAAGTTCTCCATAACCATTTTGCTGAAAACTGCACAATTTGCGACTGCTTTTTACATCCAGTCATCATTAAGAGGAAGAAAGTGACATATTGCGTCCTGTGATTTGGGTAGTAATGTGTTTCAATCAAAATAAAACACATTTATACATGGATAAATCTATTTGTGATCTTCATGGTTTGTGCCTTGTTCGGAAGTTGCATTTAATGTCTATTAAAAATAACTAATATTTACGTTAGAATCTGTCAACCTCAAATATGATCTTTTTTTGAGGGAGCATTGAACTTTTATGTTTGTGAGTCTGCTGGGTGATTTAGGGCAATGTGAAATTGACTGTGGTGGGTCAGGTGAATGTTGAAATCAAAATGCTGCCTGTGAATTCCTGTCCATGTTCTTGGACTGCTGAGATGCTGAAGGGGCTGAATCATTTGGTCTTGTAGGTCTGCAGAAATTCGACTAAATGTTTCTGAAATTCATTATTAACCAGTTACCTTTTTTATTATCATTCACATTGTATCATACTGTTCTCGTTACACTTAGAATTTTCTTATATGCTAACATTGTTTTGTTTTGAGAGAATGAAATAAAATTGCAATACATTACCATGGTATGGTATTTGTTCTTCTGTGATGTGACATAGAACTGCCATCCCTTAACAATGCAGTACACCTATCACTCATGTAATGGGGTTTATTCATTCCATAAAATCACTGTTAGGTGAATTCTGTGATGACATCAAATCACCATTATTTTTACTGAATAAATAATCAGTTGCCATAAGAAAAGTACCTCACCTTAAAATATGAAAATGTACGTTTCCGGACAATGATGACAATGTATTTTATATTTTTATATCTGGTTATAATAAATGTTTTTAACCTATTTTTAATGGAATATTTTCATTCATTATCAATAACCATTTTAATGCAGGGTCAAGTGCTTTGAATTTTTTTTTTTTTTTTTTTTTTAAGTCACCTGTGGAGATTTTCTTGGTTCGAGGGAAACACCATACCAACAAAGGAGGAAAGTAGTGTCTTTTTACAGGCTCTAATGAGACCCAGTGTCAGTTCAGTCATGGTTGTAAAGACTTGACCAAAAGTTAATGAAAATCCTTAATAAAAATTTAAAAATGTACATCTAATACTGTAGCTATAATGACAAATTTACAACTGCTGTCCTACTTTACCCTTGTTGATCCTGCCATTTGGGAAAAGCATCTGCATCTTATGAGAAGTAACCTTGAGGTTTCCAGTGAAGCATACTTGAGAGGTTTATAGAACAAACCAGTGAGATTTCAAGTTTAAATGCTTTGGCCTTAAAATCTGTAGGTCCTAAGTTCAAATCCCCTTTCCTGAGGTAGTATCTTTAATCAATCAATACAATAATTGCGTTGCTGTATAAAAAGCTAAATTGTTTCAAGAGGCTTGGTGTACAAAATCACATTGTAAGTCACCTTGGACTTTTACCCTGGTTTTACCCTGGTTTATCCACTCTGAAATTGTGGTATATTCAGCTAGAGGCATACTGTACGTTATGGATGGACATCTCTCAAAGCCTGCAATAATCCTGACTGTGGAGTGAATCGCACCTGGTTGCAACGTTAATCTCCCAGACAAGTTATTAGAAACCTGTATGTTTTACAAAAGAAGAATGGGGGCACAACATAACTGAGGAAACTGTTTTTCCAAAGCACTCTGGGCTCTTTAAGTGGCCCACAATGGAGAAGTATGCTGGATACCTGGGCTTTAGTAAGGCCTCCATGCTTGTCTCCTAGCCTGTGCTACTACAAAAATAACTTTTCCCATTTGCTTTGCTGACAATTGACACATTATCTTCAAAAAAAAACTGTAAACAATATAATTTCTGCAATCTAGTAATGTTAAATACATTTACACTGATGCATATCCCCCTGAAGGCTGAATAAACTATGGGCTATGCAGATTCAAGATACAAAGTTCACTTTATTGTCCTTCTGCACTGCAGATAAGATGTTGGGAAGATAGAGAGTAAAGGGCTGCTTCACATAAATTACCTCATGTATTAAAGCCTTTAGAAAAAAGCAGATTCACTGACATGCAATGGATGTAGACATTTACTATTTTTTCTACTTCCCTTTTCCACCAAGACTGTAAAACATTCTCCCAGTACCCCACATCATAGTGAATCGTTGCCATATTGATCTGACACAATCTGAAAGAAAGCATTTATTAAATAAGACCGTAAATAGCAAGGATAGCAGCAAAAATACTACTACTTGGAATTAAATCCTCCCAAGAAGTGAAGCAAAACAGGAATGTAAGAAAACAATTGAAACTATGCATACATATATGAAAACCAGAAAAGCTGCAGCCATCTATATATAACTTGTATAAAATGTATATACTGAGGAAAATTTCATCCTCTAACTGCCCCCCCCCCCTTCACTGTCACTGTTAAGGTCTATTTAATATTTAATTTTATTCAACTTTATTTTTTTATTTACTGTTTCGTTTGTTCGCTTGTCTATTTACTGTGTGACTTAGATTTCCTTTGCGTGTCACCACGCACAGTGTCCTGTCGATTCAGTTCGCATTTCACTGTATGGCACACCTGGTTACCATGTATGTGACAAATAAATCCCTTTGAATTTTCAACAAGTTATTTCACTTTAAACTGGAGTGAAGAATAAATGCAAAGATAATGTATCCTTTGTAATAGTGATTTATATACAACTATGCACACGTATTTGTTAAGTACAATCTTCATTTTCCTTAACATAAAACAACTGTGGTTCACTTGTAAAACTACATTTAGTAATTTTCTGTCATTTAATCTAATGTTGTATCTGATAACTAAATGATATTGAGAAGTTGCCGGGTATGACTCCATTCACGTAAAACGCAGCTAATTTATATGAAAACACTTAATAAGAAGTAATTTTGTGGTCACAAAAAGAACAAGACAACTTTGCACAACTCCCTCAAACTTTGAGCGCCATTTTGTTTCACACTCCGTTACTTCCGCCATAAATAGCGAGAGCGAATTGGGGGCGTTCCCGCTTGAACAGCACTGCACCCAATCGAAACTGCCGCTATAGGCTCCGTTGGCCAATAAGAAAATTAAATAATTTAAAAATATAACGTTTCCAGCCAATCAACGAGCTTCGCGCCATCGAAGTCACTAACGTTAGGGCTTCTGGTGAGGGAGCGGGGCGAACGTAGTTCTCTCTGTTAATTGTTGAATATATGTATTTTATATTTACATAGTTTCCAAAAGGATTACGCAGTCGGTTAATTTTACAACATTTTCTTCACATTTGCTGAAGGTAAGGGAAAGAATTTAGTTGTTTGTTCAAAAACATGTAAAAACATTTAAAAAGGTGGTGTTGCGCTTTCGTTACGTCGTTAGCTTCCGAGCTAGTGGGTTTTTAACTCCGCATGTTGAAACTAAGCGGGCAAATATCCTTCTTACTCGTATTTGATAGCACATGGTGTCATGAAATGCATCTTTAAATGGTATGTACCGAACTCCGAGAGGGTTACGTAGTATAAATTATACCGTCACAGTTTGTGTTTAACGTTTCTCCTGTCAGGGCGGACTGTGTCAGACGCCGAAATGTGACCTGCTGTGAACTTTCGCTTATTTTTATTTAACGAAACTCCAACCAACGGAGCAGACGAGAGACAATTTTCCAAAGTTTGAACTGCTTGGAACGTGATGATATCGCACTGCGTTTTGCGTTATTTATTCCCCTGCAGACCGGACGCGCTTACATTTTTTGGTAAATATAAATAGCAGCTTTAGTACTAAAACCGCTTCGTATGTCCTTTCTCTGGTTGAAATGTCTCATTTATTTACATGCAGTCCCCACGATTCGGGCTCATCGTGCTGTTGGTTTGGAAAAAGTTTGAAAACATGACGTTTTCCCTCCACGCCGCGTCGTTGTCATTAAAGGAGCAGCGCGGGCTCTGCTGTGTCGTCTGTACAGCACAGCTCACATTGTGTCCCCGGCTTTATTAATAATGTGCATTTCTCATGTATGCCGCACTACTGTAACAGTGTCTGCGCTGGGGCCAAATGTTCCCAAATGTTCTTGCTTGTTTATTCAGGAAGATCCGAAAATTATTATTGTTAAAGGAGGAGCACTATGTCTTTTTCTGCTTTTCCTATTAATTATTACTTTTTCATGTTTATCACCAAAGTGCACAACCACGATGGTTTTAAGATCTGGTCAGTGTTGTTGAATTGTTCATGGTGTGGAAAACGGACAGTTCACTTCCAGCTGGGTAGTGGGGGGGTAGTTGAGCTATATTATATATCGAAAAGAGAATAAAGAATTGTCATGTCCACATTCACAGCTAGAAGATAACTTTTCACTGCTTTTATGGTGATTTCATGGTAATCGTTATCCAGCAAATGAATCTTATTCTATTTCCTGTCGCCAGATAAATGGTCTTTAAACCGTTATTGTCCCTGTGGTTTTGAAATCATGGTCTTTATTAATCTGTCACTGCCAGTGTCATACCTTCAGCGCTGTTTTTTAATGCTTTCATTATGGGGATTACAAATCTTACAAATAATCCACTTTAGGGATTTGGAGTTAGGTTTCAAATTCATACTCAGACATATCTGAATGTAATATTGTGACATAAATCTCCAAATGTATTTATTTTTATTGTGCTTTTAGCTTGTGTGACTTCTGCTGTCTGAATTCGTGATGGAAGCAGTTTAGATCCTCTCAACTTTCCTAAAATACCTTGATCAGAATTAACTGAGCTAAAATTTGTCTTTAGCTGGAAACGAATTAATTTCAACACGAGCTTTAAAATAGTCATTTCGAATCATTTAGTCCACTAAATGAACGTTTTTTGCAAAAATATGTAATGTTTGGATGTTCAGATTGTATCCGTTAGATGGTAACAAAGGGCTTGAGGCTCGACCCGCCCCTTTCCGCTCCCCCCCCCCCAAAAAAAAAAAAAAAAAAACCGCTCCAACGCGCCACGCCCCTTTCCAGCTCCGCAGCTTTTGCTGTCGGTGAGGCCTCGAATGGGAGGCGGTCACAGCTGCGCGTAAACTGCAGCCAAGTGCAACTCGGAACTGCGGGAACACCGGTGGCATGAGTTAAGATTTCATAATCCAAAACTTTAAATGATGTGACTTGTAAAGGACGGTGACGGATGTCTCTCTTCAACTTTTGCTTACACTTTCTAAACACTGAAATGTTTAAAATCGCGCAAGAGTCTACTCACCGTTTAAAAAAATGCATGCATGCAAGAGAAGATGTGCATATTTTAAAAATATGCAGCCATTTTGTTATTTTAAATTTGGAGTGTGTAGCACTATATTGAGACTTACTGACATGTTACTGCATGACACTAGTTGATCTGCCTAAGAGAAAATTATTTATTTGGCTTTGGTCACCAAAATGTTAACTTTTTTTGAATGCAAACCTGCATTCAAGACCTGGGACAAAGGAAGCCTTGCAAAGCATCAATGAAAGTAAATATAATGTCACCTGTGTGTAACTGGAATGCCCAAGTACAAAAAGCTGTAATACAGGTAAACAAAAGAGGCTGGTTTGGTCAATGTCGAGTCCCAGAGTGATGAGCAGAATGAGACTCCCAGCAGCAACAGACGCGTCAGCGTTTCTGCGAGATGAGCAGTTCAGTCTGCCTCAGTTTGCTGTCCTGCTGACACCACAGCTTCATTGTGTGGCATGACAGAGACCCTTTTACAACTTCTTACCGTGAGCTCTTTAGAATATATTTTAAGACTGCAGACACCCCCATTAGAGGTGTTGTCAGCAAGAATTATATGATAGCTTTGCAGTGATAAGTCTTTACATGGAACAATAGCAACTATACATTGCTGGATTATGAATTCTCTCTGTGTCCTTAACTGTTTTTTGAATATGCATCAAACTGATTGTTTTTATTATTAAATTTAATCCAAGAGTTCTTGCAATTCAACTTTACCTCATACTATTTTTTCCATTAAAAACATTGAATATCGTTTACATGCAGTCCTCTTACTAAAGTGGAATAAATGGCATTTTGTGTGGTTCAGGAGATCTTGGGATGAACAAAAAGTTTAACTGAGACGTTTTTGAATGTTTTAGAGTTCCATGTGATTTTTATTAGCACAGTAGAGTTCATTAAAGTAAAACACAATGGAATAATTTTCAGTCTGTACGCAATACTACAGACTGCGTGCAGTATTTGAGCATTTATCAAAGTACCTTTGTGTGTGTGTGTGGGGGGGTACTTTGTATCTGCTACTTTGATTATAAACAGGATGTCAGTTGTGAAGAATGGCCTTGCTTAAATGTATTTATCAAGCTTGTTTTTGTTGACTCCTTTTATGCTTTGTAAGTTTGTGGGGGGGGAGTATTAATAATGAAAATGTCAATATGTGAGAGATGTGGTATGAAGTTTAATGTAATTTTTTTTTTTTTCTTTTGCATGATATTTATTCATGCATTTCACCAAGGTGAGCAATGATGCCCAGCAACAGGTTTCAAAGTGGAGAAATGGTGATGGGCCGCTGGCCGGGTAGCAATCTTTACTATGAGGTGAAGGTGCTGAAGTTCAACGATGACACTCAGCTGTATACGGTGATTTACAAAGATGGCACCGAGTTGGAGCTGAAGGAGGCTGATATTAAGGTGAGGCCTCTCATCCCTAAGATGCATAGAACAATGTTAGAATTGATTTTGGCAACTCAAATATTTGTAGTGCAGATTACATTTAGAATTTTTTTTTTTTTTTTTTTTTTTGCTGGCATATTTGGACTGTTTCATGCACTGTGCAATAACTCAGGTTTATTAAATAAAATAGTTAATTGAAACTTTTAAATTAGTTTATCAGCTGCACATTCAGAGTTTTAAATATACATTAGTCTTGTTGGCACTGACAATCATCTTGTTTGTGAGCAGAGGCTTTCAGGGTTTCGTCAGAGTGGTGGCCGTTCCCGGTCTCGCTCTCGTTCTCCGTCTCGGCGTCGCAGTCGATCTCGGTCTCCGGGCCGGGTCACGCGGCGCTCATCATCCCGAACAATGGAAACCCGCAAAGAGACACGAAAGGAGCCCATAGTGAAGGAGGTGCAGGAGGTTCGACTGTCCCCTCTTGTAAGGACACAGGTAGGTGTGGTGTGTTTAGGTGCGTGGTTTTGTCCACAGTTCTAAAGAGATTTTTCTGTGCCAACCATTGCCTCATGCCTTGGTGAGTTTGCACTCCTACTGAGGTTTGTTGAAGAAGGGCATGATACATTATATTGTGTTTGTATAACTACCACGAATGGTTGTTTGTTTGTTGCCTGTGCAGTTCCATGTTTATTAGATGAAGACATTTTCTTTTACCCTTTCCAGAAAAAGTCAGTGGAAAGCAATAGCAACAATAAACATGATATGAAAGAGGAAAATGCCACACCACACAGAGTAATGGAGGTGAGATAGTTATTTTTTTTTAAAACTGTTTAAAAAATGAAAATTTGAATTTGCATTCATTTATTTAACAAAAAAATAACATGCCATATCCATCTGTGGAAAATAACTACACCTTGGGTCAAATATCTGGTATTGTCCTTTTTGGCAGAAACAACCTCAAGTAGGTGTTTCCTGTAACTGTATCAGTCTGACATTGACTGAAAGAAAGTTTTTTTATTATTATTATTTATTTATTTATTATTTATTTATTCATTCATTTATTTTTGTTGTTGCTCACCCCCTCCCCACTCCATGCAGAATTCTTTCAACTGTATAATGTTTGAGGGATGTCTTATGTGCACAGCTTGTTTCAAACCCCCTCTTGATGGGATTTAAATCCAGGGTTTACCTTGGTCATTCAGCAACCCTCCATTTCTTTCTTTCTTTCTTTTCACACATCTCCTATGTAGATCTAATTTGTGCCACTTCTTTCTAATGCTAGACTCAAAGTGCAGTGTAGGCTTGTACTTACTTTTTTCCCACATTAGGAGATTTGTATTTATGTTTATTTAAACTATACAATAGACTACAATATGTAAATGTGGAATGATGTTTCTTGTATTACATCACCTTTATTTGAAGATACTGTTTAGATAAAAATTAAATCTTGATATGTCCACATATGTAAATCAAAAAATAAATTTTATGGGGTGTATTTACTTTTTAACATGACTCACCTCGTCATTAAAACTCTTTTAGAAGTCAGAGGTTGAATCGGAGTCAAACCGCATTGCAATTCGCTACAACCTGCGGCCCAGGAAGGAAGAAGTGGGGACCAAGTTAACAGAACCTGAAGAATTGGAGAAGGTGGCTAAGCTTCCAAAGGAGAGGAAAATATCAACTGACAGGGCAGCAGAGTTGGAATTTGGTGGAAGGATAGGTAAAGAGTCCACAAGAACACCAAGGGTGTTTTTTTGGGTGTACAGATGTAACTTACCTTTTTTCTTGCTAACTTCTAGAAGTTTATTTGTAGAATTCTGCCTTTTCCTCTCCCTGCAGGAACATTCTTTATGATTTTTCTGCTTCCGGCTGTGACCTCTGTCCTCCTGCTCATGTGTAGTCAAGAGGACCCCAGCCTGCTGAACTTCCCCCCTACACTGCCAACCCTTGATGCCTTGTGGGACATTCAGGTGTTTGGTCTGGTGATCCTCTGGTTCTTCTTTCAGGCACTGCTCTACTTGCTCCCAGTTGGAAAGGTGATCACCTGACCTGGTCTTTTTGTGAGCCACATGAGAAATGGAACAATTTACATATATGTGGCACAACCTCTGAGTGCATGACACACAAATTTCTTCCATTAACTCAGGAAAGGGACGTGTTATAATTATATTAATTACTACCAGAATGTGGAACATACTTGTACATAATGTCAGTGTTTATCTTGTCCTATTGATGACATGTTTACATCAGGTTACATCTTTAGATGTTATTTTTAAATTTTATTTATTTTGTTTTTACAAGGTTGTAGAAGGAATGCCTTTGAAGAGTGGAAAGAGGTTGAAATACAGAATTAACGGTAAGATGGGTTTGTAGCTGAAGGCCATATTACTTAAGTCCGGAACAGAGAAGTTATGACAAGATCTCTGGTGTGGACAAAGAACAGTTATTAATTTAAATGACATGCATTTGTGAAGAGTTATAGTTTCAGTTTAGGCCATGATAATGTTTTAATCAAAGGGTGAGAATTCATGGACTGAGACTTGGAAGAATGTGTTGCTTGTGCTGTGTCTTTGAACTTTATTTTTACCTTTATATCACGCCAAAATATTTATTGATTTGTTTGTCAAGTGGAACTTTAACCAGTTATGTACAGACTTGGAAGCAGAGTTTTCATTGCACTTAATGAATTTAATACTGCAGAAATAGAACACCCTAAGAAACCAGTTGAATGAGTCAGTTTGTAGTCTTTTTCTTTGTTACATCTGTCTGTATTGTTTCCTCCACTGCCCAGGCTTCTATGCTTTTGTACTCAGCATGTTGACATTGGGAGGAGCTCATTACCATGGAGTGGACCTCAGCTATGTCCATGCCCACTTGCTACAGTTTGCTGTTTCTGCCATCATCCTGTCTGTCCTACTGAGCGTGTACCTGTACGTTCGCTCTTGCTGGGCACCTCAGGATGAGCTAGCCCCTGGTGGAAACTCTGGTGAGCTATTCCTCTAGGAAGCAGCCATTAGCATTTCACTGTGGCACATGTTTTTCCACATTGGTTAAAAGCAACTGTTGTTTTTTTCCATATTATCCTAGGCAACTTGATTTATGATTTCTTTATCGGACGTGAGCTTAACCCTCGAATTAAAAGCTTCGACCTCAAATACTTCTGTGAATTGCGCCCAGGTTTGATTGGTTGGGTGAGTATAAACTACATTTTGTGTCCCCTTTGTGTTGACTCAACCTAGTGGCTAAAATTTAACTGCACAGATTCACTGTATCCTAGAATGTGACTATTTGTTCATCTAAAATCAGTAAGCTACTGCTAAACATTTATTTCCAAACATATTTCTCAACACAAGCCATTTTCTTCCCTCAGATTGTGATTAACATTTCCATGTTACTTGCTGAAGTTAAGATTCAGAAACTGGATGCCCCATCGCCAGCTATGATACTGGTGAATGGCTTCCAGCTTCTGTATGTTGCAGATGCTCTTTGGAACGAGGTAATTATTCATTCTTGTGGCTTTTGGGTTGTTGCTCTGGGCACTGCTACTGTGTTCTCCTGCCTCCCACCTCTTTTTGTTTTTTTTTTAAAAAAAAATTTATTTTTATTTATTTATTTATTTTTTTTAAAACAGGAAGCCATTCTCACCACCATGGATATTGTACATGATGGTTTTGGCTACATGTTGGTTTTTGGAGACCTGGTCTGGGTGCCGTTCATCTATAGCTTGCAGTCGTTTTACTTGGTGAATCATCCCACCACTCTGTCTTGGCCATGGCTTGTCACTATTGTTTCAATAAACTGTGAGTGATGTCTCCATTTTCCTAGCATCTATAGTCATACTATCACCCATATTAAGTAGCTGCCTTTGACTGGTGCTTATGTGACTGAAAAGAAATAGCATATTTTTAAATTAATTACTGATGCAAACTGATTGATTGATGCTTCTTTTGTAAATACAGTGACTGGATATTTTGTGTTCCGGAAAGCCAATTCTCAGAAGAATGCTTTCAGAAGAAATCCTGCAGATCCCAAATTATCTCGTAAGGGTCACTCGTGCCATCAGTTACATCATTTGTGCTCAGGTCAGGTAGCAGATTGCGATTTAGTATGTTTGTGTTTCCCAGACCTTCGGACGATCCCCACTGCAACTGGGAAGAGCCTCATTGTATCCGGGCTGTGGGGGTTAGTCCGTCACCCAAACTACCTGGGTGACCTTATCATGGCCCTGGCATGGTCGCTGCCCTGTGGTACGTGTTACCAGTTTTATTGCCTAGCACCTGCAGCTTTCAAAGTAAAGTGAGCATTTAACGTTCCAAAAATGGCTCTTATTTTCCTACATTCATATGGTGCAGTATTGGTTACAACTTTAGTAATGTTGAGATTTAAAAGAAATTATTTTTATAATTAGTAATGATCACTTCTAAATGATAGGCCTTGTACTGTGCAAAGACTGAATATTCAGAAATAGAATTTAAAAACAGTACAAACAATGAATGGTAAGCATGTTTTTTTTCTTCTCAATTTCAACCCATAGGTTTCAACCATGTCTTGCCGTACTTTTACATAATTTACTTCACCTGTCTACTGATACACCGTGATGCGAGAGATGCGAAGCAGTGCCGCAGGAAGTATGGCTCTGCGTGGGATGAGTACTGTCGACAAGTGCACCACCGCATCTTGCCTGGCATTTACTGAGCTCTGACGGTACTGTGCCAGCATGTGCTCACCTCAACAACAAGCAAATTGTCAGAAGGGTATTTGAAAACATAAATCCCCCCCCCTTCAGTTCTACACAGATAGAAATTAGGAGTCACTTAGAGGTTTTTTTTTTCTTTTTCTTTTTTCTTTTTTTTCCTCCCCCCTTCTGTTCACAGAACTAAAGTCTCAAGCAAAATGTCTCTTGGAGCTGTGATTTATCATTAATGTCTTGTGTTCCATGAAAAGTAAAAAAAAAAAAAAAAAATCTCAACAGGGAATAACTCATTATGCAATGTATATTTATGTATATAAACATAAAAAAAAAATGTTACAATTGCATAAATCATCTCTTAAGTGTTCACTCCCAAAGTATTTGTTATTACTTGGCTTTAAAGGTTTTTTAAGTATACCACTTGGTATGTTGCTGTGTATATTGTATTTTTATGACATAAATGCTTTTTAAATTTGTACAGAAATACTTCCCTCAGGACCATTATTTTAAAAAAAAAAAAAAAAGGAAGATTTTGTTTAGATTGTGTATAGTTTATAGAGTTGTATTTTTAATAGGGGCATGTAAAATTGATTGGCATTAAATGCACTCATATTTTTTGTATTTTTTTATTTTTATTTTTAATATACACTTGAAGGTTTGTTTTTCTGCTCTCTAATTTGGCTTTGCTACCTCAAGTTTCCTTTCACACATCTTCACCCTCCTCTCTCCTGTAGATCTGCATTCACTACCTTTTTTGATTAATGAAGGACCTTTTAGTTCCATCCTTTTCAATTCTACCATGCAAGTGAAACAGTGGTACCTTTTAATTTATTAAATCTTGGTATGTGTAGGTCGAGTCCCACCACTGCAATTTGGAATAGCCTCTGAAAGAGCACATCTGGATTATTTTCTAACTTAATTTTGAAGGTAGCACTTTTTAAAACCATACTGTGATGGTCATATGCCTGCTACATGGGTTTCTTCCTCCCCATTGATATATCATTGCCTACAGAATTTTTCTATGCCACTTTTTAGATTAAAAAAAGCAGTAAATTAGATTTGATATTTTGTGACTGAATGCAGTGTACATATGTTAGATTGTTGTAATGTTATGATTTTATTTCATTATAGGAGGTGCAGTTTTGAATTTTTTTTAATTGATTTGCCTGAATTTTCACTGTAACCTAAAAGTACAATTAGACCTATTTTAACACAGTGCATGCTTATGTGAATCAACTTTGTGTTTCTGCCTCAGTTTGTTTAGTTTCAAAGCACCTTTTACAGGTAACAAACTTTAAAAAGTTCATGCAAAAAGTGTTTGTATTGGAACAACATTTCTGTTGTACATTATGTATTGAAGTGGAAGGAGAGCAGGTTTCTTCATGGCTGACTGTTGGAAGTTGTACCTGCAGATTCCTGAAAGGAGATTGAACTAATATAACCCTCCCTTCCAGAGTGTTTTACAAGGAACAAATAAAGGTTTACAGTAAATTTTTTGGCCTGCCTCATAATTGGATTATCAAGCAGGTAACGTGTGAAAAATGAAAATAATTTAGTTGCATCTCAACTAATCTTTGAGCGCTCGACACAACTCTCGAGCTGCATTACGCTGTCATTAGCAGTTGTTGCTTTTCAGTTCCAGCATTTAAATATGCTCATTTATAACTCCAAAGTGTTCCTTCCAAATGAAGTCACAGAAGTGAGATGAGTTCAAGTGGTTGTGAATTCCTGCTTGGGTGCTCTTTTCTGCTATCTTTTCACCTGGTGGTTACAAATGTGTCATGTTTACTCAGCTAGACTATCTTTTAAAAAAATAAAATGCAATTCATGAATTGGAGTAGGTTTTTGTCCAGTTTGCTCTTTTTCCCCTCAAGTTTTATAAATGTACATACCCCTTGGATTGTATCCTTTATAATGGGTTTATAGCAGCGGTCCCCGACCACCAGGCTGCACAGAAAGACTAAAAACTTTTTACTTTATTTCCATTTCATTGACTATCAAGAGTCTGCAGGGTATTTTATTTTGAAAAATGACCAGAACATCTCTCCATCACTTTCGTCTGCGTCTCTTTTTTTTGTCTCTGTCACAGTTTTGATGCCCGATAAATTAAGCCCGCAAACTAACCCTAGCTAAAATGAGTAAAAAAACTTCTCTGGAGAACTTCTTTGAAAAAAGGAAAAGACCCAATGACGAGACAGCAGAAGACTCTGACTGCCACCAAAAAGAAAGCTTCATTTAAAAGAAAATACCAAGAGTCCTACTTAAATTACAGGTTTATCGCAACAGGTGAGTCACATGCTCCAAGCCTGCTCTGTATAATATGTGGCAACTGGCTATCCAGTGAGGCCATGAAGCTTTCAAAACTGCTTTGCCACATAGAAACCAAGCACCCTGCATTAAAAGAAAAGCCTCTGGAGTTTTTTGAAAGAAAAAAACGTGACCATGAATGACAAGCCACCACATCAACAAATCTGTCTGCACTGAGAGCATCGTACTTAGTGGCTAACCATAAGTGTTCTGCCCTCCTAAGCACTCCCAGTCTGCTTCTAATTTCCTCTTGCAACATCTCAGGCCCTTGTCCCTTCCTCCTCTGTAGCCCTTTTCTACTGCTTTTTAACTGTCTCCTCTTTCTCACTAACCTAACAATCTCCCTCTGCTGCCTCAAGTTTAGCCCCTGCTGCATTTGTACCCTCCTACCTTTTTGTACCCCAAACCTATCAACACCATATTGATAAATAACCTCACCGATCTCTAATTTAGCCTCTGCATTCTCTTTCAACCTCTCTAAAACCCCTGACAGATCCTCATTGACTGTCTGCCACATTGCCTTTTCATCTTCCCTAGGCCACCCAACTCTTGGCTTCAACTCATAGCTCTTCTCCTTGTCCCTTCGGGCCCCACCTACACCACCCTCTCCAGTGCTTGCTCCTTCCTCCTCAGTGACTAGGGTACTGCTGATACCCTGCGAACTGTGGCTTTCTCCTAGCTGCTGGACTTCAGTCGCCTTACTTGACTGACTTCTCAAAAAGTATTAGTCAATGCAACCCCCCGTACTCCTTTGCGCAAGCACTTTTTCTTACCTTGATGTATCCTGAGGCCCTGAGCTGAAGTTATCCTCTGCCACCCACAACAACAAACCTGCAGCTTTTTACCCTCCTGTACCCCTCTGACCCCCCTTAACGTACCAGCCCCACACATCGTCGCTTCCATTCCAGGGTCTGTAACCATGTGATCTGCCTGTGAATCATCTTCCACCCCTGCTCTCACAGACTCAGAGGGTATCCAATATTGTATAATGTATCCCTGAGCCTTTCTTCTGTCCCATCCCTCCATTCGGTTCCACCATCCATTTCCTATACCATACCCATTCTGTTATTTAGAACGTTCTCATTTCTCCATAAATATGATCAAAAACGTGATCAGATTTTCATGCAAGTCCTAGCCAAGTCAAGAGTCAAGAGAGTTTTTGTCAGCCTGTCAGTATACGAGCATACGTCGGGGTCGAAATTTCATTTTTGTGGGGGTATGGAAGAAAAACAGTGCAAATATGTACAATAAATAAATAAATATTAAATATCTGTGCAGCAATGTCCAGGTAAACATAGACAAAGTGACTGCGCAGTCATTTGTGTGGTAGGGGGAGGGGGTAGTTGGACTCTAGGCAGCAGGGTAATTTCTGGTGGTGAGGGGGTTTGAGCTTCAGGTTGTTGAGGAGCCTGACTGCCTGAGGAACGAAGCTGTTGTGGAGCCTGGTGGTGTTTGCCTGGATGCTCCGGTACCTTCTACTGGATGGTAAGAGGGTGAACAGGGCATGGGAGTGGTGGTCAGGGTCAGCAGTAATGGTTGTGGCTCTACAGGTACAATGTTTTCCATAGTTTCTCAATGGTTGGGAGAGGAACACTGATGATCCTCTCAGCTGTCTTCACCAGGCGCTGAAGGGTCTTGCGGTTGGCGACGTTGCAGTTCCTGAACCAGACAGTGATGCAGCTGCAGAGGATGCTTTCTATAGTTTCTCTATAGAAGGTGGTGAGGATGGGGGCAGGCAGGCTAGCTTTCTTCAGCATCCACAGGAAGTGGAGACACTGCTGGGCTTTTTGTGATGGAGGTGGTGTTGAGTGTCCAGGTGAGGGCTTCCGCTATGTGCACTCCAAGGAACTTGATGACTCTCTCAACAGCAGACCCGTCAATGTCCAATGGAGAGCAGATTGTGGGAGTCCTCCTGAAGTCAACAATCATCTCTTTGGTTTTACTGATATTTAAAGATAGATTGTTTTCTCAGCACCAGTCCACCAGATGTTGGACCTCTGTACGCAGACTCACTACCGTGGTGTCGCCTGCAAACTTGATGACGTGATTCGTGTGTCCACAGAGGGAACAGCAGTGGACTGAGCACACATCCCTGGGGGGTGCCGGTGCTCAGTTTGGTGACCCTGGAGGTGTTGCTTCTGATGCAGACGGATTGGGGTCTGTTGGTCAGGAAGTCCAAGTTCCAGTTACAGAAGGAGGTGTTCATGCCCAGCAGACTCAGCTTCCCTGCCAGTCTCTGTGGGATGATTGTGTTAAATGCTGAACAAAATCTATGAACAACATTCTGGCATATGTGTCTTTCCTGTCTGGGTGGGACAGGGTCAGGTGGAAGGCAGTGGAGATGGTGTTGTTGGTTGTTCGGTTGGGGCAGTAGGCAAGCTGTAGTGGGTCTAGTAAGGTGGGGAGTTGAGCCTTCATGTGCCTCAGTACCAGCCTTTCAAAACACTTTGTGATGATGGGTGTGTGTGCTGTGGGGCAGTAGTCATTGAGGCAGGACACAGTAAACTTCTGCACTCGTATGATCTTGGCGGTCTTGAGGCAGGCCGGTACGACCATGGCGGTCAGGGATAGGTTGAAGATGTCCGTGAGAATGTCTGCCAGCTGGTAGGCACATTTTCTGAGCACCTGACCAGGTAGGTTGTCTGGTCCAGCAGCTTTACACGGGTTGATCCTACTCAGGGTCTTCCTGACGTCAGCTGGGGATAGACGTAGTATCTGGTCACTGGGAGGAAGTGTAGTCTTCTACGCTGGCGTCGAATTTTGTGCTTCAAAATGAGTATAGAAGTCATTCAGGACATCTGGCAGGGATGTATCTTCGCTGCAGGCCTGAGGTGTTGGCCTAAAACTAGAAAAAGAGAACCCAATGAAACAAAAGAGACAAATGTAGTTAAAACTGTTTGGAATAATTACATTTCAGATTTACAAACAGTGATTTAACAAAAAAGTAAACGTTATGATGGTTTTTTTGTATTTTATAAAAGTATGCACAAATACATCAGACTTTGCACAGTTCTACGCTTTCAGCACTAGGTGTCGCGAGTGTGTTGAATGAGGCTTCGCATGCTGAACCTTTAGGCTGGAAAGCCTTAGGGTTTCAAAAATCCTCACTTCACCACCACTGACCGGATGGGTGGCTGTGAAGCAGGGGTGGAGGTGGATCAGTACAACGCACAGCCGCTGTTTATTTTGCCAAAACCACAAATAACAGAGACACCACAAAAACCCATAGTGTCATCAAGCAGAAATCCCAAAATCCCAGAGTCGCAAACCTAGTTGAACGCAGTTTGCAACAAAACAAAGATCAGACACGAATGTGACAAGAACTCAGGAGGTCCATCAACCTGGAGGTCTCTGCAGATGGAAAAGGCACAGAGATACAGCAATCAGAAGAAAACTAAACAAATAAATTTCACAAAAACAACAGCACATTTTGTAGGGTTGTGACCAATGGGAGTAAAACCTCCACAAACAAGAAGGAGGCATCACTTCAGGAAAAAGCACATTTCAATACAGTGATTACCAACCTTTTACATGGAGGGAAGGACAAATGGGAGGCTGCGGGTTCTTAAGCAGCTCCTACCGTGTTACTGCCCGAAAGAATCTTGTCTACTTGAACATCCTGGGCTCCTTTTGCCCCAGCTCCCTGTTTCTGTGTGCTGTTTCCAGAATATTGTGTTTCCTGAACTCCAAGCCTGAATTCTCATATCTACACTTCAAAGTCACCACAGCATCAAACTTCTACTCAAACAACAAACACACTTTTGGCACTTGTGAGTAAACCCCACACCTGAGTCCACATCCACCTGTGTGTGCGCTCCTATCCTAGGCCACACAGGAACACTGAGTTGCCCCAAAGCCCATATACAGGACAGAGGGGCTCAGTGAATGTGGAAGTGAACCTGTGCAGGAGGGACAGTCCACCAGAGGAGATACTGTAGAAGGACAAGCAGCAGAAGATGGGAGCAGCACCATCGAAGCAGCACGGGTTTTTGTGTGTTTACGCTGTTGTAGAGGGGCTGAGTGATGTCACGTGCATGTCAACAGTTGTCAAAATTTCTGAAACGGAAAGTGGTAGAGCAGCGGGTTTTGCAGCACAAAACGGCACAAACGTAGCTCTGATGAAACATTTAGTTTCCTTTGTTCGTACCATTTGCAGGAGGTACCTTCACGGAGTTGTCTATAAGTACCAAATTGTGAATTTTCTAAAATGAATTTCAATGAGCTGAATTCATTTGTTTCAAAGTTCAAATTTTTTTTAACCATTTTTGTGCAAAGTCCTGCATGATGTTACAGAGCCGACATTTAATAAAGTTACATGGAGAGGGGGTCCCAAACAGCATGTGCGGCTGTTTTTAGGATATGTTGGCTCCCCGTCCTCCATAGATTTAGACTTACAAAGCTTTATGATCTTTTTTAACAATTGCATGCATTTTAAAGCTTGAAAATTGTTTATCTTACACTGATTTGTAAAAATGTAACAGAACCTAGACATCTGAAATACAGCAAACATCAGTGGACCAGAAAGGTTCATATGTGAGACAGCAAGTAGAAGTTCAGCCCATTAGTGGTTTGAGTTTTGAATTGCGGTTTTAAAAGTAAAGTTTTGCGTGTTTTGTGGGTTGGCCAGTCTGAGGATTTAGATTTTCATGTCAAAAAAGTTTTTGAGGAGTTTTTTGTGTGAAAATATCACATTTCTAAAAATTGGAACCACCAAGAAATAAACAATATTCTGTAGTTTGGAAATATTTTCAGGTGCGGTAAAAAGGGTTAAGAATGAATAAATTGCAAGAGTCTGCCTATGATATTTTGTTTCTGTTTCTACTCTCTTTTGTCTCTAAAACTGCTGACTGCTTTATTCTGAAGGCAAGGTGCTTGCTGGGTGGTGAGGAGCTGCTGGGGAGTAAAAATTCCTCATCAATGGGGAGACATTGACAGCCCCATTTCTACTAGTTGGCTTTCCAATTTTATGCGTACCCACATCCTCTGTCCCATGTGAGAGAGCTTTCTCCAAGGCAGGGAAATCCTTTCCAAAAAGAGAATTCAACTGAGGCCCAAAACAGCAAAACAACTTTTTTTTTTCTAATCATCTTCACTTCATGAAGTCACCGCAGCATCAAACTTCTGTTCAGACAACAAACAGTTGTGGCACTTGTGAGTAAGCCCCACACATGAGTCTACATCCACCCATGTCTGTGTGTATGTGTGTGCGTGCTTCTATTTGAGGTCACACAGGGACACTGAGGACTCCCAAATTCCCAATGCATCATGTGGCTATGTTCAGAGTTAAACAATCATACACGACAAATTGATCATCATACACCTGTCACCAATGAAGCGATTAACCCCATGTAAAGATCAGCTGCCTGTTGGATTTTCTTGACATCTACTTGGTTGCATCCAACTGTTGAAGCCATAGTCTGCAAAAAGCTTACAAAGGATTTACAGGATCTCACTGTGGAACAATACTGATCAGGAGGGTTACAAAAGTTTCCCAGGAATTAGCTATACCATGGAACAGTGAATGGCATCAAGAAGTGGAGAAAATAGAGCACCACACTGACATTACCAAGAATAGGACATCCTTCCAAAATCGACGAAAGAACAAAATGAAAACTTATTAGGAAGGTTACCAAGAATCCTGCAGCAACACTGAAGGGGCTGCAGGAATCTCTGATGATACTGGACACTGCCTGCATGTGACAACCATCTCTCACAAGACGGAAGCCCTTTCTCAAGACAAAAAAACATCCAAACTGACCCAAACATACTGTATATATCCAATCATCATGTAGTAAAATGTGCTAAGGACTGATGAGACCAATGTAGAACTTTTTAGCGATATGTTTTGGGCAAGCTCATCTCCCAAAAAACACCATACCCACAGTGAAACGTGGTAGTGACAGCATCATGCTCTGGGACTGCTTCTCTTCAGCTGGGACTGGGATGCTAGTCAAGATAGAGGGAATCATGGATAGCACCAAATACCAATGTATTTGGCAAGAACCTGCAGGTCTCTGTTATAAAACTGAAGAAGGAATTCACCTCCCAATGACCCAAAACACACATCCAAGTCAAAGGAATGGCTTTGGAAGAAGATGATCAATGATTTGGAATGGCCTAGTCAGAGCACTAAATCCTATTTAAAACCTGTGGAATGACTTAAAAATGATTTTTGCCAGGAACAGTGGAATATTATAACCTAATTGTGATGTGGTAAGTTGATAGACACTTAGTCAAAAAGTCTGAGTGCTGTATTACAATCAAAAAGTGCTTCAACAAAGTATTAGGTAAGGGGTATGCACACTTATGCAACTAGTTTGTTACCCCCCCCCCCAAAAAAAAAAGGTCCACTTATTTTTCATTTGACTTTTGTTGTTTGTCACATTAAAGGAAGGGATAGAATTGACATGATTTATTTTGATTTCATTTTTACATCACAAAAACTTGCAATTTTAGCAGGGGTGTACAGACTGTATAGACTGTAGGAGGTGCAATTCAAAATAATGTTATTTGAAGAAACAACCCTTTATATCATGTGAATTTAGATTTAAACTATTAAAAGATATTTGCAAAAAACAGGTGTCAATTTAGTTCGATAATTTAAAGCTATAGTCAGTATAATGCTTAAAAGTTGGTTTAAAACACATCTTGAGTATGAAGTTGACTTTATACAAATATAAACAATTTAATCAAAGCAAAAAAATGTTTTCTATACCTTAGCCCCGAAAACTGTCCTTCCCTTCACCTCATGCTTTTGCTTTTCCAACCAAATTTAGCTGATCATTTACAAATAAAATTACAGTCATAATTATTTACCACAAAAGTATTTAATTAGGTCTCACACATTACACTTGAACTTTTAAGTAACAACTTTTGGCAGACTTTTTTCAAAAGGTTTTTTTCCCCACCTTTATCTGATTTTACTGTGAACAGTAAGCGCTGCTATAAATTATTCGTCATCCTGCTCGATGCTCAATCCTGGAATGCAGACTGGAAACAGCATATTCAATGTATTTTTTTTTTTTTAAAGAAAAGTGAGTGAGATCAGTCTGTAACTTTGGACTGACTTTGGGCTCAGAAGCAGCGATGAAACATCCAGTCAAAAGGGGAGGTCCTCAACATCCAAGTAAAAAAGGAACAGTGAAATCAGTTGAGTCTTGAGAAAGGGAGGGACTCAAGTCTCAACATCTTACTCATCCTCACTTTCTCTGTTCTCTGGTTGCTTTCCATCTACTACAAAACTTTACGTTTCACCTTTAATGACGAAACCTTTGCCGGACCCACGCTCAGGCCAAAATTACAGACCAGTCTTGAAAACAACCTTTATAGTGAATTATCTACATTCCTTGCCCACAAGCAATCCACTGATGCTTATCAGACTGGGTTCAAGACCTGCCACTCCACTGAGGCTGTTCTTTGTGCAGTGTCAGAAGCTTTTCAGTTTGTCAAATAAATGTTTATCCCAAGTTGTGTATTATTTTGGAGTAAAGCATCAGCAAAATACATTAATGTAAACATTAATAAAAACTGTATAAAACATGAACATTAAAACCACTGACAGGTGAAGTGAATAACCATCTCATTACCATGGCACCTGTCACGGGGTGGGGAGATGTATTGGGCAGCAAGTGAACAGTCACTTCTTTAAGTTGATGTATTGGAAGCTAGAAAAACAGACAGGTGTAAAGAGTTTGAGGGGCCGAATTATGGCCGGGGCAGATCATTTCCACAACAGCAGGTCTAGTGGGGGGTTCCCAGTATGCAGTGGCCAGTACCTACCAAAAGTGGTCTAAAGAAAGACAACCAGTGAACCGGCGACAGGGTCCTGGGCACCCAAGATTTACTGATGCGCATGGGGAGTGAAGGCTTGCCCGTCTGGTCCAGTCCCACAGAAGAGCTACTACAGCACAAATTGCTGAAAACTTTAATGCTGGCCATGATAGAAAGGTGTCAGAAAATATGAGTGCATTGCAGGTGGCTGTGTAGCCCACAGACCAATTGCTCAAGAGTGCCCATGCTGACCTGTCCACCACCAAAAGCACCTACAATGGGCACTGGACCATGGAGCAATGGGAGGTGGCCTGGTTGGACAAATCACATTTTCTTTTAAGATCATGTGGCTGGCCAGGTGCATTCGCCTAGGGAAAAGAGGGCAGCAGGGTGCACTATGGGAAGAAGGCAGTGTGATGCTCTGGGCAAAGTTCTGCTGAGAAATCTTGGGTCTGGCATTCATGTGGATGTTACTTTGACCCATGTACCACCCACCTAAACACTGTTGCAGACCACGTGCACCCCTTCATGGCAATGGCATTCCCTGATGGCAATGGTTCTGCCATGCTGCAAAAATTGTTCAGGAATGGTTTGAAGAAGATGACACTGAGTTCAAGGTGTTGTCTTGGCCTTCGAATTCCCCGGATCTCAATCCGATGGAGCATCTGTGGAATGTGTTGGGAAAAACAACTCCGATCCATGGAGGCCCCACCACACAACTTACAGGACTTAAAGAATCTGCTGCCAATGTCTTGGTGCCAGATACCACAGGACACCTTCAGAGGTCTTGTGGAGTCCATGCCTTGATCAGTCAAAGCTTTTTTGGTGGTACGTGGGGGATCTACACAATATTATGCAGCTGGTTTTAATGTTGTGGCTGATCGGTCTATATTGAATTATTGCGGAAGTAGTCGCCACAAAGTTTGTACAAGAATTGAACAGGAAGTGCTACAATTAAAGGAAATTTCAGAAAACATTTTAAATGTTGAAATGCATCATCTTGAAAAGGATTACACAGATTTCTAGAGCTTCAGTGTTTCAAAAAACCACAGTGAGAGCCATTATCTCCAAATGGAGAAGATTCAGAACGGGGGTGAATCTGTGGCCACCCTGCCAAAATGACTACAAGGGCACAGTGAAAATTCATCTGGGAAGTCAACCCCCCCCCCCCCCCCAGAACATTCAAATAACTGAACACCCCTCTATCCTCCACCGAGGTCAGTGTTCATAAGTTTACAAAAAGAAAGCTGCAAAACTGGGATTCATGGGAGAGTAGCAAGGTGGAAGCCACAGCTATTGAAAATTAAAATGAATGCCCATTTCACATCTATTTGGATGATCCCAAAGTCTTTTGTGCCACCGTCAACTGGTAATCAGCTAGAACTGAGAGAATCCCATCCTCTCCAGGACATTGACCGGACATCCATCAAAAAACCCATGACATCTATTTCACCCAATGTGAAGATGTTTAGTGAGTTTAATATGAAAGGGGTTTCATAGATTTTTGTTCCATGTGGGAATAAAAGGCAGCTGATTGGCAAAGGTGTCCTGTGGGGGTATGAGGTAAGTCATACCTACAGCCTCTCCCTCCCCTCATACCTTCATCAACTTCCCAGGTCAAAGGTGAGAGCTTTGGTACTCAACTGAGGGACAGTTGAGCACTGGCACACTTGTACAGTGTCAAACTCACAGTCACACAGCTCTTCATACAGTGCATGGAGTTAAAAACGCAGAAGCCCTGACATCCAGGATACAATAAGGGCTTCATTAGCAGGAACTCCAATTAATATTCAGACCCACCATACTTTTACACACTAAGGGAGGACTTGAAGGAAACAGTGAAGTATTCAATGTAACCCTTTTGTCAGTGTGTGGGAGGCTGAAAGAGCAGGTGAGACAACTAGTGCAGGAGAGCACAACTGCAGCAGTACACAACTGGCCCCTGGACTGACTGATGAACAGATGAATCTAAGGTTGAACTGGAGTGATCACAACATTGCAGCATCTCTCAGTGACCATCTGCCAGGGTCCAGACCTTTCCAGTAAATGTATTTTTACACCCCATTATCACTCGCTCACACACCTGAACGTTTTCAAAATTTACTCCTGTTTTCATACAAATTTGACCATGTAATCAAACACCCAATATAAGTTTTGCTATGTTCTCAAAGATCTTTTTTACATACATGAAAATTAAAACAAATTCTGTACCATAAACCATTTTTTAAAATACTGAGATGGAAAAAGGCAAACTGGTATTAGGATCTCATCTAACAACAGTGTGACAACACTGTTGGAGTAACAGAAGCAACAAGAGCAAATTTTAGACAAGGGCAGGATGTGAGTGTCCTGACAACGTAAATACCCCCAACCTAACCAACATGTGAAAGAAGCTTCTTTAGGGTTAGAGAAGCAGGAGCCATGGGCATGTGTTGCACTTTCACAGAAAGTTCAAAGGGACTGAACACTTTACTTAGGGAAAGATGTGTCCCAGAATCCTTTGCAACAATTCCCAATGTTTCACTGATAGTAGAATGTAGTGCCAAAGGGATATACCATGGTGCCAACTACCCAGATAACTGAAGGCCCCAAAAAAGAACCTAAAGAAAGCTTAGCAGGTTTATATGCAAAATAATGTCTAAAAAAAAAAAAAAAAAAAAAAAAAAAAAAAGCTGTCAATGTTTTACTGTGTTTTTATTTCCTGACATTCAGGAAAGGGAGGAAGATGCTGGAGTAGAGATCCCTGGTGAGAATTAATCACATTTGTGTGTTAGGTCAGGGGCTCCGGTCCTACCATCTGTCATCGAGGTCAGGTGCGCTCTGAGAGAGAAAGAGAAGGAAGAAGGTGAGAAGCATAAGAAACTAGACACAAGGACCAGTGAAGATGAAAGTGGTCACTGCTTTTTGGGATCACACAATAGCAAAAACTGCCATATCCCAGAGGTTTGGGGAACAAGCTGACAGATTCTGCAGTTTAACATGGTAAGATTTTCTAAAAATTACTCTAACCCTATCCAAGACTACTAGTCCCAACTGGGTCAACAACAAAAGGTACACTACAGCACAGACAATCGGGTACACAATTTAGTTATTTGTGATATTTTATTACATGACCCCAATATAATGCAAGAAACAATTTCTTCAGATTTCCCCCTCATTTGAAATTCATGTTTCCAGTTGCACACATTTTACACACCCTGTGGAAAAACAAAGCCAAAACCAGCAATGTTGGACACAACACTTCCCCACAAGCAGCCATTCTCAGCAAACAGTACAAGCCAGTCATGTCAACAGTAGGTGGCGCACTGCATAGCTTTTATTTGGAGGACAGATCACAAGACCGAGGCAACAAGCAATTTAACAAATGTTTTTATTTGCAGTTGGTATATGAATATTAAAGAAACTCTCCCTCATCTACAAAAGGTTTCTCTTTCCCAGTTTATAAACAGAATCTGACTTTTCCCCCTCAGCCTCTTCGATGGGACATTAGCAGATGTGTCTCACTAGCAGAGACCCACAGCAAAAAGGGAACCACACAGACTTAGGTCAAACACTCCACACTGTAAGAAGAAACCATGGTGAGATGCACCAGAGTCTGGTTAAAGGGGAAGCACCCTATGTAATGACCATGTGCACCTGCCACTTCCTTTGACATGAGAAACTTCAGTAATAGGAGATATGTGAATCATGAAGACCATGTTCTGATGAACAGTAATTCAGGATCAGTCAGCATGGGCCATGATACTCACACTTGCAGAAGGTTTGAGTTTAAAAATTGGCACTGCTGTTACCTCATTGTGTGGTCCAGTGACACTAGCACTTAAGATGGGAGGACAGTTAACAGGACAATCCAGAGCACTAACAACAAGGAGATGAGTCCTTAATGCACCCAGAACACAATTACACACCATCATACATACTTTCCTTAAAACACCAGAGTGCACACAGATGGAGCTCAGGCAATGTGTGTGTGTGTGTGTGTGTGTGTGTGTGTGTCACACAAAATACTGCCACCTGTGGTTATCTTACACAATAACACTTTCATATACACAAGTCCCATGGCACTACATAGACCAGAATGCACTGCACCCACATGCTCCATTGGGGGAGTGCAGCTCAGGGGATGTGGTGACAGCATCCTGTATGTTGTCATAAGGCAGCTCAGCTGAAGACCAGTCAAGCCATGCACTATGGAGATGTGAAGAAAGCAGAGACAGTATCTATGAGCAGTGTCCAGAACATGGCTCAGTCTAAACCACCTCCTCAGCGTCTCACTGGAGATCCATGGAGATCAAATGCTTCACTACTGTGTCCTCCAATTCTCCCATCCATGAAATCTTTTCCTGTTCAGCATAAAGCCAGCACAGAGAACCCTTTAATCATGAAACCTGTAGTCCCCCAATGCATGCTGGCTGAGGTCAGAGGTCAAGCACTGGGTGGAGAAGGAGATCCTTCAGGACATTCCTCAAGGTCTCCAATGGGTGTGGCAGCAGGGGTGGCTTCCTGGTCATCACTGTCAGGGACAGGGCTATCTGCCTGTACCTCACAGGGTTGCTGGAACGTGGAGAGCGCCCCCTCCAGTACTTGCCGGTACTCGCCCCTGTGATTAATGCGGAACTGGCGCAGAGACTCCAGCAGGTGTGTGGCAGAACTGCCTCCATCAGCTCCCTGGGCATCCTGATGTGAGAGCCCAGGGTCAGTGGCAGAGCAGGTGTTAAACCAAGTGTAAAAGTGCAGCTGCTTGCACAGCATCAGCAGGAGGGACTGGAGAAATGTGGGAGGATGACACCCACCCAAGGAGGCCCAAGGCCTAGCATGCAGAAGCCATTCACCTCACCAGTAGCAGAATAGAAGATGAGTTATGGCCAGAAACCAGATTACCTATTATTCAGCCCCAAATACCACAGATGCTACTGTAAAAGTGAACTCCATGGAAAAGATTTGCTTTTAAATAAAAGCAGTTACAAACTGAGCCAATAAGCTGAGAGGTCCAGACCATACGCTGTGGCTGTGAGTCATGCAGTTAGTATCCCTCAGTGCTACAAGCACCTGAAACTAAGTCTACATGACTATGTACATTTAATGTTATAATTTCACCCCACAGAAATGCATCCCAGGACAAAAACTCTGAAGTAGCATGTCCTAGTCAAACTTTTCAAGTTAAGTCACTGCCTACACATTTACTCCCAATATTTAATTTTTTTTTTTTTTTTTTTTTTTTAAACCTGTAATAAAGCCACATTAACTCCCTCATACCCAGCAGGAAAAGTTTTGATATAGTCCTAGGATTTTTATAAGGTTGTTCAAAACCACAACCACAAACATTTGGTATAATTTAACATCACAGAATGTCCTCCACAAAAACTATTAGGAATTTAACACTGTAGCAGAAAACTTGTTGAGACATCTCTAAAATGGAAAAATGAATGGCTGGGTCTCAGGAGATAATACTTGGCATGACACAATATAGGGTACCATTTGAGTAGGATTCTTCCTCCAATATTACAATGATCAGATGGCAGTACAATAAATCACAGCATCTCAACAATACATTTCTTCATGCTGTACACTTCCCCTAATGATAAAAGAACTGGTCCAGTGGTCTTCAAGGCATGACCAGTGGGGGATGGACATTGTATGTCATCAGCCATAGGGTTGTGTGTGTGTGTGGTAGGCTCAGAAAACCAAAGTCACTCACCTCATCCTCTTCCTTGTGAGGATTTAGTCTGTTGTACACAGCTTCAATAACACCGCGTCTGAATGAAAACACAAAAAGAAAAATTGTGTGATGTCACTACAATATAAAGTACAGGTCCTCCCTGACTTACAATGGCTGTCCAATCAAACAGTCTAACAACTTCCCTGGTCCACTGAATGACAACGGCTGGCTGAACTGCTGCAATGGGCCATAGCTATTATTGTTTAGGTCTCAGTAAGGGTTAGCGTATCCCATCAGTAATCATATTATTCTACAATACAATTACTATTTTTTAAAACATTAGCATTCATTAATGACCTTCCTTTCCAAAGGAAAAGCCTTGCAGAGAAGTAATTTATAACTAAGTTGTAACTGCCATTTGAAACTAAGGTACAAGATTCCCTTGTGCCTGAGCCTCAAAAGTGACACCTACTTAAAATATCACCAAATAGCATCACCGGCATACTAAAATATTATCAAATAGCAAATCAAAACTACATTATCACAATAAGGCAGTGGATTTAGAAGAAATCACAAAAGCAGCAATACACACTGAATACACTACACTGTGAATAAATCCAACTACATCAATGCATGTTTGTTATGTTCAAGTTATGTTGTGCTGCTGCATAGATGTATGACTTATTGATTTAGTCACTATATGGGCATCTAATTAGCAATTGTGTTTTAATAAAATATTTTATTTACAAAACATTGTCCACCAAAATTACTTCTTTAAAAAAATAGACTAGCAAGCAAG
The DNA here is from genome assembly GCA_018136845.1 of Heterotis niloticus. NCBI lineage: Eukaryota > Metazoa > Chordata > Actinopteri > Osteoglossiformes > Osteoglossidae > Heterotis > Heterotis niloticus. The sequence continues at coordinate 17,735,740 of CM030895.1, forward strand.
TGTTGTGGAAGAAAATACTACATGTAAAAATGAATGTGAATTAAATACAAAAATATTAACTTTTATATCATTATTGTATAATGGGGAAATTAATAGAAAAAAGTACACCAAAACTCTATTATACAGCTATGCATTAACACAATCATTGCTTAGTATATCCTTTTGATTTATACAATACAGCATAATGTGGTTTCCAACTTAGAACAAAATCAGCAGAATCAGTTTAAGACAAGGTCGTTGAACGTAAACCTCGTAAATCGGGGACTAATCAAACAGGTTTTTGCTGAAATTTCAACTCTTCAGGCATATACGTCAGTAGGATGTGTTTATACAAATGCTCTCCGTACTTGCTAGCGAGGCCACCCCCTGGGGGCAGGTTGGGAATAGTCTCCATGGAGAGTTGGCGCATGACATGGACCAGATCAGGAATGCTCTCATCTCCAGACTTCATAATTTCTGTATGACATGGATAGTAGAGCAGTTAAAAGTGTTTTACTACATTACTACACATTTACAGTACTTAATAGTCATCTCACCTTGTACACGATTCTCCAGAAACTGGTCCAGTTCTGCTTCTCTCCTCACTGCATCCTCACTCACCTTGGGGGCATTGGGAAAGCACACTAACACTACACTCATATTGTCACGACTTCCCTGAGAAAGAGAGGGGAAGGGAGTGGATATGTCCCAAAGCAATTAACAAGGGCTTTCTCACACACATGCATGCACATAAAGCTATCCTCTCTGCCAGGGCCATAAAAAGTGTGGCTTTACACAGCTTTGGTATATTACAGCAACAGTGTCTGAATAACAGCAGTAAGTAACAGCAAGTGAGAAATGTTGGAAACTTCACAAAGCAATAGCACCCTGTACTCTTACCTTGTGCAGGCAGGTGTCCACAACTTCATTGCACACCGTCTCTAGATTATCCCACACCTCCAGTCGAGAGTGTACAAACTGGCACAGTTCCTCATTGCTCATAACATCCCAGATGCCGTCACAGGCCAGCACCACAAACTCATCCTCCTCACAGCGTGGGATTTCAAACACTTCAGGCTCAGGAGACACCAGCTGCTCTGTGGGACCCTTACCATCCACACACTTGTAGTCGTAGTCACCAAGGGCACGAGAAACTGCCAGTGAGCCATTGACCCGCTGGATCATGACAGAGCCACCGGCATTCTGGATACGTTCTCGCTCGCGTGGGTCACAGGGTTTGTGGTCCTGTGTGGAAAAGCGCACTTGCCTGTTGCGGCTCAGGACAGCCCGCGAGTCGCCGCAGTTGATGAAGTACAGGTGACTCGGTGACACCAACACGGCCACTGCTGTTGAGCCGCTACGGTCCGGCCCACCATGGGCATCCGAGAAGCCCCGCATATCCTCATCTATCTGCAGGAAGCCTGCACGCACGGCACTCTTGACAGCGTCCACAGTAGGTTCGTTCTGACCAGAAGTGCGGAAGCCCTCGTTGCCTGTGATGCACTCCAGCAGGTGGTGTGAGCAGTAGTTGGCAACACGGGAGCCAGCGTGTCCATCATACACAGCAAAGAAGGACCAGTCATCCAGGCCTTGCGGCAGACCCAACACAGCCGTATGTGCATCCTCCATCTCTACACGCCAGCCCTGCATGCTACTCAGGCTGAAGCGTAGCCCATTCCCCTCCCCGTGGACATTGAATTTATCCGTCTTGGGCTTGTCTAGAAATGCCCCCATGGTTCAGGGTGTTGGCAGGGGCTGGCTAATGAAAAGATAGAACAGAACATTAATCCAAAATGCATAAACCTGCTTCCCCACACTGCTGAACAAATGTAGGACAAAAATTGCTCAGATCTGAACCCACTGAACGCATAACCTCTAGTCTTGTACCATGTCCCACATATATGGTGATGACTAAATCAGATGCCTCTCCTGGACGTAAACCACTCTTGGTGTCTTGGTGATACTCAGTAGACTAACATACAAGTTCCTCCGTGGTCTGTTACAAGAGCAACTTCTAGTTCATAAAATCAGAGTGATTCCACAAATCATGTACACTTGTAGTAAACAAAGAAAGAAGCTATGTTTGGAGCTCCCTGGACATCTGCAAGAGCCAGAATGTGCCCAACTCTAAGGCTGCACTGCTATGAATGTGGGAGCTTCAAGTTGCTTTAATTTCAGTAAGTAACCTGCACAGGTTTACACAGTCCACCTGCAAGGAAAATGAAGTAATTAGGCAAAAAGAAAATATTACACAGAAATACCTGCAAAACTTGTCATAGATCAATGAGTTACTGGACCTGCACTGATTTTTATTAGAGCTGGACCTAAGGACATAAAACCATAGCAACAGCATCAAAGTGGACCTTGAACAAGCACCAGTTTTTCAGCTCCATCATGTAGGCTAAGGGTGATGGAAAGATGCTCACAGCTACATCAGCAGTCTGTCACTCCATGTATGATGCCAAATGGACAGCTTGGCAAGGCCCATGGTGATCAGAAGCCATAATTTTTTTTGCTATGCTGCTAACCTGTGGGATTTCTCTACACACATGCACTGCACACAGGCACCAGTGCCACCATACTCATATGTTTACATTCCCATTAAGGCTCATGACATGTGCCTTTTTCTGAGGAGCAGATAGCAACAAAACAAGGCCATACTGACAGTACTCTGAAAAGCCTGTCAATTGAATATTCCCTGTTGCACCAGGTCAGCAGACCTTGAGTCTATCAGTCACAAGGAACAGCAAAAGAGCAAGAAATTGTTAAGAACACAAATATATTCAAAGCTATTTAAAGGTGTGGAGGAAACTACATTTCAAGGTAACAAACACAAAATGTCATAGGTTTCATACAAGATTCCACACTCAAACCTAAAATACAAATTGTTTTTCCCACAGCAACTCAAACGCCAAGTTCTTATTATCGGAATTTCTACGTGTTCGCTTCACCGACAAAAAATTTTTACATAAATACCAAGAGAGCTGAAGTGAGAAGAATTTCCCAATGCGGAAGACTATAACATGCAGAAGTTGTGCTGCAGCAGGGAGTGTGTCCAACTGAAACATCAAGTGGCATCTATACTGACACATACTACTACTGGGAGAATGGGTCCAGCAGAAGTCACAAGGCCTGCAAAAACAAATGCAAGTCTCCCAACAACCCAAGATCAAATGCTAAGGCCACCATTCTACCACAGACCCTTGGTTTCTCTTTACTGAGCCATCAAGACCCAAGGAGCAGAACAAAATTCATACACTTTCATGGGCATATTGTGAATAAAAGTGTTGCTACCTTGTGTTGAGCTCCCACTAGTGAAGTAAGCTTATTGTGTCTTACTGTATTCCATTGTATAATCACAAATATTTGCTTTCTTTTTTTTTTTTTTAAAGCTGTGGTGGTTATTAACATGTCCTCTCCTCAAGAGTAAACTAATTTACAATGACATTCAGAGAGAAAAATGCCAGTTCAGAAATATCGGAATGGACAACACTTAGCCTACAATGTGTTGGAACTCCCCGCTCAAACTAACAGCTTGTCCACACCTTCCATAACACTAATCCACCTGTTTGCAATTGGAAATATAAAGTTATAATTAATCATATACAATGTAGGATTTCAAAAAACCAAACACCTCACCTGACCAATACACATCATTAAAACGTTGTCTTCATAAAGCAGGCCACTTTCGGTTCTATCCCCCAAGGAATTAAGACCATTTATTTGATCCACCCAAACACCTGATCTATCAAGCTGAGTAAAGGGAACATTACCAAAATTACCCTTATTACACATTTTCACACTGATTTCCTAAAGGATCTGAAAGAAAGTATACACAAAGGCTTCAGCTAGACTTTCACACACCCCTCAAACACAGAAGAGCAGCAAAACCCAAAGCTAATCTAAATCCTGGGCTACAAGGGGGGCCAGCAGGGCCACAACGCATTACATAAACAACATCAGAGGAGGAGGATCATAACCAAACCTGTCATCGCTTTCCAAGGATTCAGTGCTCGCCAGTTGAAAGATATACTAGTATACTAACATCATATTACAATCAAAGTCTCTATAGTAGAACCACCTGGCTAGAATTTCAAAGGTGTTCTCACCCCTTTTGTAACACAAGTTAGCACTGTAACCAAAAAAACATGACAAAAAAAGTGAGTTAACAGCCACCATGGAAAATACTGCTGACTGCAAGGACAGCACAACAGATTTATCAAGTGCCACTTAGAGTAGAGCACCTCTTCACAATTAGGCGAGTACACAGCTAAAGAGCATACCGCCACTGTATCTACCATAATCACAGAAGTGACCAGATACCCAATACCCCACAAGTCTTCTCCTTGCCCTTTCCACCCAGCTGCTCAACAAATCTCTCAGAAAAACACCTCACAGAAAGAAACAAAAATACTTCAGCCTTTTCAAGTCAGAAATTCTCTTCCTTGCAGAAATTTTTCTGGCTGCACAATGCAACAAAAAAGAAAATCTGAGATGTTTACATGTTTTGGGTGTAAATTTGTGTAGGCTGAGCTGCTAAAAGGAGGACATGGGCTAAAAGTCATGGGGGGGGGCTGATTAACCTCTAAACTCCCTCTCCTAACCAAAGGGAAAGAGCCAATCATAGTAAAGCAGGATGGTGTGGTGATGAGGTGTTAAGTGTCACAAAGTCTGCGAGTGCAAATGTTATTGGGGAAGGTAGTCAACACAGCTACTAGATTTTTTATTTGGCATAAACCTCTTGTCTTAGTCATGTCAAAAATCCTTCTGTACTGGGCAGCCAGAGTAAAAGGAGCAATTCAAGTCTGCAGAGTAATAAATCCAACAACTTGAAAATGAGACATTTTGAGTCTTACCTAACCTGGTAGTCCCAAGTGTTTGGTCACAACTGTTGTGCCCATTTACGGATGATGGGAAGGAAATAAACTTCTAAACATCTGTTTATTCCTGCTATCTGCCATTAGGCTATATCAAAGGAGTCCTCACACTACTAGGGAAGAATTATCTCTTACTGCCCAACAGGTATTTAGCCTACAGCACCACTTTTTTTTTTTTTTTTTTTTAGCTGTTTTAGCATTTTTTTGTGTTATTTCAGTGTCTTCTGTTACTATGTTGTTACATATATGCTGTAAGGTTAGAACAATGCTTCACAGAGAAAATGAAGGAGGAAGACTATGGGCCCAATCACTGTGTTCTCATTTCTGTCCAACACCTTTCCCATTACCTATATTAATTTCACAGTAGTTTTTCTCTAAAATGATGTTCAAGATGTGTGCATTTCACAACAAATGGAGATCCTTAGACACAAGATCATTAAAACAGCTTTGACTCATACCACATTACAGGTCCACATTAAATTAGCTACATAGCCATTCAAATAATAAATGCATAGATAAAACATAGCAGGTGGTGTAGGACTCCATGTTGCTTGTTCTGAGGTCAGGAGAAAAACTGATCCAAAAAAGGTGGAATTGAGTGTGTCCTTGAATGCTGGCAGGGATAAGGGACAGAGGGAGTTTGTCCCACATCAGGTAAAACTGACCCAAGAGTGGGACTACAGAGTAGCCAGAGGAGGAAATCACTGTTAAGTGCTTAGCAAATGTTTTCCATCTAAAATAACTTAACAGTATTTAATATTGCTGGAGCAGCTGCGAGTAAAGAACCCGGACCAAAAGTGCAACAACTTATCATGAATGAGCACTCAAACCAAAAGCCTTCAGGTCACAAAATGCATTAACTGGACTCCCAATGAAAGGTGCATTCCTTTATTACTGCGATATTATGGCTAGGGAATTCTGGGTAAGCCAGCAACTCATATGGACCCAAACAGGTCAGCAGCGTTACATAACGACCCCAGAGGGTTAGCCTAACATTTAGCAGTTAGCATCTAGCTTCCAGCTCACGACGCCCAGAACACAGAGCGCGGGAAACGCTAGTGGTTAAGCAAGTCGACTAGGTTAACTGGTAAACACGAGCTGGTTAGTCCTGCTTATTGGTTAAATGAGCAGAGAGCGGTTGGTTGTCAGCGCAGGTTGCGGTGCGGCCTTTTCACCGTGTCAAACGTCTGAGGCAGCGTCACTCCTGAGGGGGGAAGTGTGTGTGAAGAGGCGGCAAACAGCATCCGACTCACCCTTCTCTTACGTTAAATGGCTTTAGTCACACCTCTGTGGCTCCGAATGTCTTCTTTGGATTTTTAAACGGTATTTCCGGACAATTCCACACAGACGGGCTCCGTCCTCTTCCTAGGGACATTCACACAACCTACATGATTGCCACCCGAGCCGCTGCCTGACACCGCCGGGATAAGCGGACAAACAGCACGACGACGGTCCTAAAACGGGAGAGAGACATGAGGGAAAAAAAAAGGTGAAATTAATGTAAAAAGTACATTGCGTTCTTACCTGCGTTCAAGCACCTTGACGACACTGGTCAGTTGGAGCCTTCCAGCTAAGGGGAGGGGTGTGCTCGTCTTCTCAATGGTGATTGGTTAACAATTCTTATACTTGATTGGTGTTTCAAGTTGACAAACTACTTCTCCTTACTTGCAAAACCATTCAGTGTTGAAGCAAAGAGGCGGGTCGTGTTCATTTTCTCAATCGTGATTGGCTTACAACTCCTACACCTGATTCATGCGTCAAGTTGACGGACTTTTTCTTGGTGGTAAAAAACGTTGGTCGTGGAAGCTCGTCCTCTCGCAAAAGATTAAATAAAGATAACTTGATAAAGTTGACAGAAATCCCACTTTTAATTTTGCAATAAAGGAAAGGGCTTAGTTTCCGATTTGGCGCTTTGATTGTTTAAAAGGAGTTGACAGATTACATCAAGAACATCCACAAGACATCACTACCATTTTCCAGCTGACTTGGATGAATTTATTTTAAATTTCGGAGAAGTATGAGTTTATCTGTTAATTTTAATTATTTTAATTTATTTATGTTACGTTATGTTAGCAAAATGTGTTGACGTGTCTGTTCATAAATGAATATTTTATTCAGTTTTTACATACTCGTCAGGGGTTATACCAGTCATTCCTTCATTTCCCTTAAAGGTAAGACTTTATGACAAAGTGCCAATCAATCCAAGCATAATTCAGCAATGATACTGGATTTATCATGATTTTTTTATTGCGGTTTTATGTTTGCATTCTTTACTTTAAATTTAACATCAGTTTATCCTATAAAATAAACATACATGCTGCATACTTCCTCTTTCTCAGATGGATGACCCAGCACCCTGCAGATGGATAAACACGCAGCCCCCCCACCAAACGGACTGATATGTCACACTAGATATGGTGAAGGAGGTGAATCAGGAGGTGAATATATATCCATTGCAAGCTAGTTTGTTCAAAGTTGAAGGCAGGTTTACACCTTGTGTTTGCATTCTGTTGCCTATTTTATATATGTTTTTAGGACCATTTATACACTCAGCTGAATACATATAAAATACTTTCTGTAGATGACAATATTCTCCATCTTCTTCCAGACTCTAAAGCTCAGAGAACCCAGGTATTTGGTTACATCTGTCAGAGCCCCTGAAACCAGCTCTGGGTCCTGTAGTTCACACTGAGTTGTGCAGAAATCAGTCATTATTTAACACTTTGAATATTATGTAAGCTGAAGAAGAGATATAAATTCAGTTTACCTACCTGCTCTTTATTGTTTTTTTAATTCCAGGGATGAAAAGAAAAAAGTTAAATTCAATGAAAACGTGTTTTAGCTTAACATAAATATCAGGCCTCAAGCACAGATAGACCATGTGCAAACTATTGAGCTTTAAAAAAAAAAAAAACTTCAAAAACCGAAGTTTTGATAATTCACAAATTGAAAAACAACACATATTAATCAGGTCTCCACGGTGAGCGAATCATCATGGGTCTCCATCACATCTTACGCTCCTCAGATTGCCAAAGCAAGAGTGTTCCACTCTTTAATGACATTCTCAGTGTTCTCCTTCATCCTCTAACTCTCCTGCTCCTATTCCTCCCTCAGTACAGCCAATCTAGTGTCCTCTTCAAATTGGTGGAACTGGTGGAGCTGCTCAAACTCTTCCTTTATTTGCTTTTTTGTCTGTTGGGCTTGACTGTGAAATGTCTGGCTTGACTCTCTATCTAATGAAGTTAATGAAGTAAACTACTGTAACTAGAACAGTGGTTCTTGTTTTTTGTGTGACACATACATCTGAAATGCAAAATCTTTGGGACAGTTTCACATCACATAAGACCAAGTTAGCTTCAGTACATGCTCATCTTACATGTATATCAATGTAACGTGTTTTGTAAAACTCAAGTTGATAATCATTGCAGCAGTGTTTTTAAACAGTGTAAAACTTATATTATTGTACCATGTTCACCTTAATATGTTCTGCCAATTCCACTTCAGCATTCTTGATATGCTTTCAGTTTGTCCTTCATTGGCCTGAGAGTCTCCTTCAGCTGCTCCTGTAGTGTGAAAACTATAGTTTCATCCAGAAACTGGGACTAGTGTATAAAATCCTGTTTATTTCTCCACTTATCATCATGCATTTCAGAAGTCAATTTCTGTCAATTATTATAAACAGCAGTTTGACATTTTACCACTAAATAGACTCAGTCCTCTGACATCCTTCAAGTCACCTGCTCTTTCCTGACTCTGAGTGGTCTTGATGTTCCTTTGCTTTCTGATACACCAGGCAGATAGCCTCCTGATCCTGGAGGCAGTAGAGTTTCCTCTCTTCCTGGTGCTGTGGGCAAAACTCTTTGGTGGGATCACTGTGAAGAACATGGTGCTTCTGCAGGCGAGCCACAACAGTATTGTGTAGTTGTACAATTGATCTGGCAAATTATACTCTTCTTCCTGCATATTGGAAATGCGTGGCTCTTAGCTGTTCATCACTGTTCTCACCAACACACTCCTTGCAGACACTATGTTTACACAACAGCCTGACAGGGTTACGGAAGAGGCCATAGCATCTTGGGCATAAGAGCGGGTTCTGAAAGGAAGACTACTCTGATCCTATTTCTCACCTTAGCGAGAAAACATGAACTGAAAATTTTATTGATGAAATTGAAAATGATACAGGGGTTCAGAGTCCAGTAATGTGAATTGACTGCATTAAATTAAGAAAATAGGTGGACTCACATTTTTCTCTGCATATGTAGGCATAACTAACTTCTGCCTTCTCTCCAGAATCATACAAATGTTTTGTTTCTGTATAGATTTTAAAAAACTGGTTGTCTTATTTAGTGCTCCCTTGTCCTTCCCAAATAGGAGTGTTTAGAGTTGTGAGTGTTGTGTATGTATCTAGATGATGATAATAGTGGTTTTCTGACTGTCCATTTGTTCTAAACTAAGGACTACAAATTATTGTGGATACCTTTTTATTGTTTTCTGTAATAAGGAAACCTTATGTAATCTACCAAAATCTGTTTAACTTGTGCCTTGTGAATGTGCCACTCTCACAGTGAGTCTGTGAGTCTGTGCTGGCCTGTGTAAGTACATTCATGCCATGAATGTAGTGTACTGTGGGAGTCAGGCCATCTGAGCATAGATGCTCTGATTTTACTTCAATACACTTTCACTGAAACTCAAGCGATTACCATTCTAACACTTTAGTAAAGCATTTAGAAGCTGAAGAGAGATGGCCATGTCAATATATTACAGTATTATGGTGTTTATGAGAATTCCTTGCCTGTCAGATTTGGCTGTTGAGAACAATGTGATGTGAAATTAGAGGCTAAAGTTTCTGCTTGAGGCTCTGAGATCAAATTTATTCATATTTATTAACTTTTCTAACCTGCAGGAGATTTTTCTTTTCAAAGTCCAGTACAGTTGTCTCCTCAGTTTAAGTGTCACATATCAAATCTTTAACCTCATTTTTACATGGTGTTTGAAACTTAAAATTAGCATACATATATGTCAGGAAATGAGTTTTCCATATTACTTTTAACTGACCATCACAGGTCTACAGATGCAGAGGAAGGTTGATAAGACCCAGACAGCCATTCCTGACAAGTGTTTGTGATTACTAATGTAAACCTATTATTTTTTTTTCTTTCACATCCTGCACATTAGTTATACAGTATGTTATATAGTAATATTGTTGTTCCCCTTTTGGGTTTGAGATGGCAAGTTTGAGCTTCTGCCCCAAAATGTAAGCTAGAAATCCTTGGTCCTTGAATAAAATAAAATATTTTCAGTGGAAGTAATGCCCTGAACAGCCCGGTAAGACATGTCCACGAAATGAGATGCCCTTTCTACATAAAACAAGTGATCAAGCATTTTTTTCAAAATTAATTTTCAAATGCTTTTTATTTGGGTACCTGCAGTATATTGAGCCGCTATTAAGTCCCTGTGACAACAAATCTGTGTGTTCAGGTATTATTTTGTTTAGCTGCAAGAGGTTCCTGTTGCATATCCATCCATCCATTCGTCCAATATCATTAACTACTTTATTCTGGTTAGGTTCACAGGGTTCAAAAGTCCTTCCCAGAATCATTGGGTGCCACACTATGAAACTACATCCTGGAAAGGGCACCAGTGACACTCATATGCACACACTATGAGCATTTTATAATAAACAATTAACTTGAAACATGTGAATACATGGCTTCCTATTATAAATTTAAATGTGCTTAAGGCATGTATGGTAGAAAGGTGTACAGTAAATACATTAAGTAGGCAACTCAGTAAACAGAATTTGAACAATAATGTTGTGTTTACACTGTGACAGACTGGCATCCTGTCCTAGGTGTACCCTGAATAACATAGCGCCCTGTGTTTCTGAGGTCGCTCCGGACCACCAGGACCCAGACCTGCATGAGCAGTTAAGGGCACTGTGAGTCAGTTTGTTTCGGGTGTTTGACTTAAGCGGACTATGAGATACTCACCACTAGGTGGCGATGTTCTCCATTGAGTCTTCTGTTTTTTGTTGCTGAGCCCTGACGACCCAAAGTTTATCAGTCACAGACAAAAGCATTCACGTCTGAGATAACTGGTGGACTTACAGCTTTATCTTTCTAAAAGTCCTTTGTTTTCTATAGATCTACAATAGGAGAATTAGTCTTTCCACCCATTATATTTACAAATGTTACTTTAAACATTTTTACTGACATTTTTCTCATTGCCTCTTTGTTTAGGTACGTGATACATGGGTCAAAGTAGTATCCACATGAATGCCAGGACCCAAGGTTTCCCAGCAGAATGTTGCTCAGAGCATCACACTGCCTTCTGCCCATACTGCATCCTGCTGCCATCTCTTCCCCAGGTAAACGACACCCACGCACCCAGCCATCCACACGATCTACATGAAACTGTGATTCGTCAGACCAGGCTATTCCTTCAGGCCTTCTTCCTTTGCTCCATGGTTCAGGTCTGACACTCACATGCTCAGTGTAGGTGCTTTCGGCAGGGGACAGGAGTCAGCAGGGGCACTCTGACCGGTTGGTCTGCGGCAACGCAGCCCCGTACGCAGCAAACTGTGATCCACTGTGTGTTCTCACACCTTTCTATCATGGCCAGCATTAAGGTTTTCAGCAATTTGTGCTACGGGCCAGCCTTCGCTCCACACGCGCATCAATGAGTGTTGGGCGCCCATGACCCTGTGTCGTTCCTTGGACCTCTTTTAAGTCGCTCAGATCCTTGCTTGTCCATTTTTCCTACTTCCAACACATCAACTTCAACAACTGACTGTTCGCTTGCTGCCCAATATACCTCCCTCCACCCCTTGACAGGTGTCACTGTAATGAGATTATCAATGTTATTTACTCCACCTGTCCGTGGTTTTAAGGTTGTGACTGATCGATGTACATACAGTATAATAGTGAATTTATACTGTTAAAAGTACTCCTTCTGATGATAATATCAATGCCTTATAAATGCAAGGTGCAAGAATGAAGCTCAGTTCCTTTTTCTAATTGTGTGTATCATAGCATCTCCCATCATACCCCTCTCCTTCCATCATCTGTCAGAACATCCAGTGGTATCACTGTCCTTGTTCTTCTGAGTGCAGTTAGGCATCCTCAGTCTTCAGTTGCTTCTTTACCAGACAGCTTTCATACCAACTTGTAACACTGAGTGCAGTCTTTCCTACCGTTATCATTATAAATTATGGTTGATATTACAGTAGTATGCGTGATATTGTTATGAATGAATAGTTATATGTTACAGTAACTATGAAATACAGTTGCATTTTAATGTATTGTGTAAAGTTTATTATAATAATATTCAAAATAGTTTTAGTTTGCGTCTGTAAATAAACACTGGCGTCTAGAGTGCAGTTTACTCTCACTGATTCAGGGATAGATTGTGGACTGGAAAAATTGATGGATCTTATGATAATGTGGTTTGATTTCTGTGGCTTTGGCTACCAAGACTGTGAGGCTGGAATAAATATTTGACTGGCGAGCTGAAGAGAAATGTGGCCTCAAGCCAAGAAAGGTCATTTTTAGTACACTTCACAATAAAGAGGACCACACTGAGTCACTTGCTGTTTGTTTTTAAACATCATGTTACCTTTTTACAACCAAGATGTTCTGAATAAGCACTGAAGATGGCTGTGAAAGTGTCTAATGTGCTTACATGTGGGACTCTTCCTCTTTCCCTTCCTTTGTATTCTCCACTGACGTTAATAAAACCTTCACGAGGAAATGAGGAAAGGCAGTAAGTGAAGCAAATGAAGGAACTGTCAGGCTGAATTTGCACAGACAGTAGTTCCTTATGAAACACATACTTATACTTTTTTTACTTTACAAAAATGTTGGCCCCCCTGCAAGGGACTCGGGACCCATCACCCTGATGCAGGTCAGTTGGGCTTGAGGTTAGGCCTTCTGACCAGGTGCTCACCCTTTTGTACAGTCCCAGCCTGGCCCTGTGTCTGGATGTAGTGCTGTGGCTCTCTGCCTGGCACACTCACGCTGGGCACTGCCCTTTACGATGCGATCTTAGTGGCACTTGGAGGTCGTCCAGTGCAGAATTCCCCGAAATCCCCAGCAGTCTGCGAATAGCCCTGCTGCAGCAGTGTTGCCCTCTGAGTGGCGCTGGACGCCAAGGCACATACCGTGACCTTCGGCTTCCCACAGCAGTTGTCCCAACCACAGACAGCAGCCTTATTGGGCACAGGCCAGCTGCAGAAATGAGGCACGGCAGCAAAACCTCCGCGCCTACCTTTTCCTTTCCTTTTTTATCTTCTGTGGTTTCTCTTTTCTCCTCACTTTTCACTTTCTCATCTCTTTTAACACCGCATTTGAGTAGGTGCTTATGCACCTGTTGTAGCAGGTTGACTTAATAATACTTTCCTAAAGAGGATGAAATCCCTGCACCCTAGCACAATCCCTCGTGCAACCTTGGGGCCGTTTTGCTCTGTTGGAAGTTGGGAAGGATTTTTACTGTAGCTTTTGCAGTTGCATGTATATGTGTATGGCTTTTTAAACCATAAAAAATTACATAATCGCTGATTAAAATTAATAGCATATATACTGTAATAAACTGTGAAAATGAGTTAAACCAAATAAGGTATACATTTGAAGGTTGTCTGTAACAAGAAAGCTCAGCAAGAAGCATCCTCATCTTCCTCTCCTTCATCTACTAGAACACCGATTTTGTTACTTTTGTGCTGTTTGTGGGTTCATAAACATGGATGATCTGTGACATTAGTATTGAAAGTTAATAGTGTAAAATTAAGTATTAGTGACACCTGACCTCATGAAACAAAAATCAGAAATTAAACCAAACTCTCCTTTTCAATCATAAAATCGGTGCTGTGAATCACACTTCTCGCATTACATAAGATTCAGCATTCTTATTCTGTAGCCTTGCATTTCACTCTGATGTGTTTAGATTCCTTTCTAGTGACTCCCTACACAATGTTGGTATGTAAGTGTCAGGAACATAGCTGTGAGGAGGCTGCAGCCAGTTTGCAAATGTGCTCTGATCTGACTGGGATGATGATAGAGGATTTGGCAATTGCTTTTCCTTTGTGTTAGCTAATACCACTACTACCTTGGCTCTGTTTGCTACCCCCTAACTAACAGCCCTGAAGGTAATGAATGGAAATGTATTGAAAAACAGCTTCCCTCCTAGCAAAGTCAGTGTCAACGAGGCCCAGATCAAATAAGAAAATGCTGATACGGTGGGTATGGCTGAGAAACCCGGAACCTGTGACGATGACACTGAAATGAGACAGCATAGTTGGGGTTTCACTGAGTTCCCGTCAGACCAAGAAGAACATACACTGGGCTAGTTTACCGTAAGGAGCAGTTACCACCTGTGGGTTAAGGATGACTGGCAGTTGTTGTAAGTAATGGCCACTGAGGTCATGCGCGGTCATCTATGTAGCATGAACCTTGTTGTATAGTCATGACTGGTTCAGATGGTCCAAGCTGGATATGGTCACCCTCAGTGTTCACAGCCCTTAACCTACTGCGTCAAAGGTCAAGATGGTTGAGAGTCACAATGATTTGCATGTGAGTCAGTGACTGACTGAAGAGGTTTGGGGGTCTCGCCCATTGCGGATATTCTGGTTTTCATGTTGAACTCCTTTTGTTCTTTGTCATGTCATGGTCTCTTTCTCGGTCCAGCTGTTTGCTCTGATTCAGATCCTCATAGTATCCTTTTACCACGTTCAGTCTGGTTTGGTGACGGAAAAACTAGCCAGGTGAACTGTCCGGATCCCTGCATTAGATCTCTGGAGCAGCACGGAACTCTGGGAGGAACTTCAGTGTTTTATCCATCAGGGATTTGAGCCAGTAGCTGGCCCAGCATTTAGATCCATACATGACTCCCTAAAACCACAAACTGGCTTTCCAGCCAACAGTGAGCACACTGAAATAAACCAAGGAAGAATGTCCTTGAATGGCTCAGTTTAGATCTGGGATTAATTAGAAGTCATTAAATATAAAGTGAAGTTTGTGGGTGTCGGCGACGATCTCATTACAGACTTCACCAGCTTCTGGGGTTTCCATATTCCAGAACGTTCCTTAAACATATACGCCACTCTCCGTTCAGGGATGTATACACATCACTGCTGGCTTTGAATTTATAATATTTCCATGCGATTGCCAAGCCAATTTACACGAGTGTGTTTTTTTGCACAACTTCAGCATGTCTCTCTCCCAGCCAAAAAAGAAAACAGCAATTTGACATTCTCAGCAACCCACAGTGAGGAACCGCTCAGAGGTGAGGAATTGCCTGGACTTCAAAGACAGGAAGCCGGAGGTGTGGGAATCATTGAGGACAAGGTGCGAGAGTTTGCAAACTGTTCATTGGTGTGGTTATCCTGTTGTTGGGGAAGTCCCCTCATCTTTTATATCCAGGATGCTCGCATGGGTGTGCATGGGTGTGCCAAAGGAGGTTTTGATATCTCACTTTCAGAATTATTTGGACTCACCTGGACTGAGATTCCATCTATCTCTGTTTCCCTGTGAAATGACAGCGTGAACCTGGAGGGTTGACAACCCCACAGAATGTACCAGGATATACCTAGGATACAGCCCACAGCAGCGGACACACAACAGCAAAGGATACTGTGAGGCAGTAGGCCGAGTTGGACAAAGTCACTGCCAACAATCCCTGGTTCAAATCCCACCTCCTGGTGGAGTACCCTTGATCATAAAATTTATCCTGTATTGATACAGCTATGAATGGGTAAATCAATGACGCTTTAGTGCACTAACACTGGAAGGTGCTGGAGAAAAGTGCCCGATAAAACCATCAACGGAAAAAAGCCATCCAGTGGTGTGTTCTACATTTCTTGTTGAACAGAACCACAGTCACAGAGCCAGTGAAAATGACACAAATTTGACTATAAATATAAGCAATTCAGATCAGTGATACTGAGGCCTCCTGCTGGTAGGACATTGATCTAATGCAGAAGAACGAGGTGTGACGATAACACAGGGGGCTGATGGGAAAACATGGCCCCTACATCAGTGGCAGGGGAACGTGGGTCAGTTGTAGTACTGTTTGTGTGTTCTGGGTGCGGCCCAGCCTCTGCGAGGGTGTTGCTCCCCCCACCGGGTGTAATGAAAGGCTTCCGTACTGTGGCTGGACCCATAACAGTGCACTTTAAACTGCGGTTCTGCCCTGGTTTTGTGGGGAAGGGGGTGTCTGAAAACACACACCAAAAAATAAAATAAAAACTTCTCAGTAGCAAGAACGCCTGCCTCATTACAACTGTTTTTCTTTCCTTAAAATACACGTGTGAATAATACATCCCATTATGTTATTTCTATTCTTAATAATACATTTCTCACGACTCATTCTGAAACAAAAAAAAAAATGCTTGGTTTTTTTTATGCCAGCGTGCTCTGAGATGATTACACATCTGCCAAAACATGCAGGCCAGCAGAAATGTATGGAAAATAACCATACACAGCAGACAAACTGAGATAACTGGATCCTGTTTTCCTTTCCCCTTCCTCTTTCAGCTTCCTCAAACACAGATGCTGTTTTTTGCTTCTGCGCAAATTCGGTGTGGTCGACACACAGATCACTGGCTCTGTGACATCACAGGGGCATGTTTGTCTATGGGGCACATTTCACTACATGGTATACTCGGTAACCATGTACGTGACAAATAAACTCTTGAGTTTTTTTGACTTTGTAACCTAGTGACACACAATGCTTCTGAATTTTGACATCTGACCAGCATTCGGAAAACATAAACGCTCAGCAAGCAAAGCATCTCCACCTCAAACATCCAAGCCCAAAAACTGAAGATGTCCCCATCACAAACCATGTACTGTGCTTGTCTACTACATACCTTAAGATGCGTAATATGCATTTTTAAGTGTTTTAAGACTCCATGCTAAGAACTTGCCCAAAATGGAGCTTAGTGCTGCATTTGCAAATTGCTGGGGATTCAAATATAAAACTCTGAAAAACTGTGCAGTGGAAAGTACAACACTATTAAAATATATTATTTATAGTTTTCTAATGCATGAAATGTAATTAAAATTGTTTACAATACAAACAGAACTGTACATTCGTACTGTATATCAACTGATATCATAGCTACCAAGATTTTTCAGTCACAACGTCAATGTTTCTTTAATTTATTAATTTTTTATACTTAAGAATGTATCTGTTCTGTTTTATTTACTGTATTGTAAAGAGAACTTGCTTTTTTCCCCAAACAATGTAATACTCATGCTCTTAGTTGAACAGGGTGTAATGTCTGTTATTTTTTGTGTTAAATGTATCTGGATGAGCGTCCATCGTGTTAAATTCCAAATGTCAGGTTCAGTAGCGTTCATGTGTGAAGTTTGCTGAGCTGTTTCTCAGTGGACATCACCCAGATTCAGTTTAAGCACCCATGTCCTCAAGGCTCTAGATTGTCCATCTAAAAAGTCCTATAGGTTACCTGGAGTCAAGCTTCATCTACTCTCTGATTGAGGGCTCAGGACCAGTAAGGTGGGTCCCAATCCACGAGAATTCAACCACCATGGACTCTGGTTTCATAAACCCTCTACTTGCTGTCACAACTCTACATCTGGGCTACATAAGGTTAATGTCATTGAATACCATATGCGTACCATACTGTGGTGCGTAAATGTAGAACACTCACATCAAATGAAACAAAACAGTTTACTGGCCAAATACATTTGCACTTACTTTGTAGAAGCACATCTTTTTATTAAATGTAGCAAAATTGTGAAATAAATGATACAACTGTAAGAATATTTTATTTCTGTAAAATTTTTTGTATAATGAATACATACATAGGTAGATTTTTGTTGGTACATACTGCATTTTATTACAGTATTTGTAATAGTTTAGTGACAGTTGTTTGGAATCAATCTCAGGGTGTTGGATTCCCTTTGGAGTGCTAGTCCCTTTATTAACACTTTGTTATGAATCTTATGAACTGTACCATTGTGATTAGACAGGAGTAATATTTCCCAATGTATTTGGGTTTTTTTGTGATTTTTGGTGTATTTGGGCACTGCTTGGAACATGTTAAAATGTTCCCCATAAAAATAATGGCATTTGTTATTTCGATGTACAAATTTTCACCAAACTAGTGGATTTACAGGAATATAATTAAGTTTGTAAATTGTGGAATTGGTATAAAAACACTGCATTTGCTTGAACATGGACAGCTGTTTGAACTGTACTAACCAACACAATGTTAGTGTTCATTCTAAAATGATGTACCATATATTAAAGTTAGAGACAGACTGAGTACGACACAAAAAAGCTATTTTAAATGCAACAGTGAGACCAGAGAGACTGCAACTAAACAGTTAATGTGCCTCTCTGAGGGACTGCGGTGTGAAGCAGCACTTCAGCAGCTCAGTTTATTTAGCTTTTTGGAAAGTCCCGTGTCGCTATAGTTATGTTCAGCTCCACCCAGAAGGGTGATGATCCCCCTCCCTCATTGACATACAAAGATACACAAAACACAGACACACACATACACAAGCACTGCAAATAGTCAGTTCCTTTTTGGTGAAAAATACAGCAGTTCCTCTATGCTCCACAGTGTATATAAGTATTGTCTGGCTTTAACTGTGTGTGCGTTCAACATAACTATAAACTATGTGGCTCTGTGCAGCTGTACCTCTGACAAATTTTCATTCCTTAGTGCATCAGGGTCCTGTTCCTGTAACTGAATTGTTTAAAAACATGTTGAAATGAATGTTCAAGCCCTTGGTGTGTTTCGCTCTGTTATGGCCCCAGTTGGCCCCGTTCTGCTGTAAAGTGTTGGCCAACTTGAGGTAAGGAAGGGGGTTGGGAGCCATGCAAAGAGATGATGACGGTCTATGTGAACAGTGAGATGCAAGTTGGAGCCACAGGTTGCAGAGGGGGTGTTTGTGTTGTACTGCTGTAGTGCAAAGATAGAAACCCCAAAGCTTCTGAAGTGTGGAAAACAGCAGTGGTGGAGACTGTGGGGGGGGGCTGAGTCGACCTAAAGGGCGCTGGCCAGGGACTGGAGGGGTGTTCATTAATTGCAACTATTTATCTACATCATTCAGCATCAGGTAATTCTTTACTGGCCAAGTATGTATGCACAGTCAGTAAACTATGCAAACAGTACAGTTATTTACACAGATGCATGTGAGCATACAGAATAACTCAGTTATAGAAGCAGAAACAGCAGCAAGACTAAATGCCAAGTGTTGTTGCTGACACATCAGGCAATAACCTACTTGAAGATTACACTCTTTATCAGGTCAAAGTCCGATTTGCATGGAAAATAGGGAAATTCACATACAGCAGCTTAGTGAGATTCTCAATAAAACGAATAAATAAATAAGGAATAATAAAAATGACAAAAGACAATTGCAAATGACAGAAATACCAGGAAATTTAAAAAAAGAAACAAGTGTAGACACTATTCTGTTAGTCCCAATGTCTATTCAAGTGTGGATTTGGATTGTAAAGTGAAGTTCAGCGGTTGAGAAGGGACTTTGCGTCACGAAAGTGCCATTTTTTTAATCATCATTTCAGCCTTTAAGCTCAAATTTAAACAATTACATTGCATCTATGCAAGAGATCTGTAACCGCAGTCTAATTTGAGGGGTGAAGTTTCAAACCTGATGTGGGGAGCTGTGGACGCAGCAAACATTCAGCCACCCCCTCCCAGAGACCCCCTGCTGAATGCATAGGGAAAGACATAAGACCCCCCACTAATTCATCTGTCCCAGAGCAGGAAGTGAGAGCTGTAAACTCAGTTTTTGTCTTTCACAACACCTCTGCCTCATCGTCCCACTCCCTCTTGTCCCAGTGTGGCATGACACCTTTGCTGTAACAGTGTGTGGGAGTGCATGAGTGTATTATCTACATGTAACATCGCAGCTGGAGGACCGCAAGCATCACGTGAAGTTGCAGCTGCAATGCTCCACAACCTCAGCAAGCTGCTCTTTCTGTTTTTCACAGTCAGGACAGAATTGGTCCTGAAGGCAAAAGGCCTGAGAGCAAAGAGGTCTAGAGATGTTTAAGATTCCGCTATCTAACCAGTTTCTATAGTTCTTCCAGGTTTCCTTAGGACTCTGCAGGTCTGCCAGCCATACTTCTGAATGAGCTCTTCTGAGGACACCTTAGCTGACCTGAGAGAAATTGACTATGGGATGCATTGGGCATAAAATTTATCTGTACCTGTGTGTATAAATGAGCCATGTCCTCTCCAGTACTTTCTGTGGGAGCCCTTTCATCTTTTGCATCTTCGGTATGCACTTTCAAGGGTGCATCTGGCAGATACTGGTGCTCTGAGATCAGTGTTCATCTGAATACCATTCCAAAGAGCTGATGGGTCCAAAAAAATCTTACCCAACGGGAAATATTTAATTTTAAAAAAAAAAAAAGAAAAGGGAAAAAAAAGGAGAAATCAGTCAAAATTCCCCTTTAGCAACAAGGACGCCTCTGACCATTGCCATGGGAACACGTTCGGGTCAGCACAATAGCGCAGTGTCCGACGGTGAAGATGTCGTGCAGACATTTTGGCCGCCGTCCCGCGTCCCCGTAGCGGAGGGTGACGTCGTTCGTCCCCAGCGAAAACGTGTCATGCGGGAGGGTCTTGTGTGAATGGAGTTCTGTTTGACTTGTTTGGAGAGCGACGTTTACGTAGCCCCCGGAACGCTCTTCACGATAAGATGTTAATGAAGCACAGTTCCAACAATAAATCACACCGTAGAGCATTCCAAAGCGCACCGTCACAGTTTCATTCGCCATCCTTTCATATGTGTTTGCTTCAAAACCCTCGCCCGGCTTCCACGATGAATCGATTCGTACAAAAGGGGGATTGTCTGAAAATGTCTAGAAACAAATTATATAATCCAAAGACCTAATCATCCAAGAAAAGGACTCCTTGCGGTGAGTGGAGAGGAGCAACTGGCAATTTATGGCGGCAGGAATTTTGCAAAATTGTTACATGAGACAAACAGAAATAGTTTTGAAACGTGGGTTCTGCAAATAGCGCAGCAAGGGCCACGAGCGTGCAACTCCCTTCCTCGCAAACTTCTCCACTCGGTTCACCCGCCATCTCCACTCCTTTCACAGGACATGTGGGGTGGGTTTGACTTCGCTAACAGAGTTAACTGCAGATGTATTCATTGACTGCAGTATTTTTCTGGAACGTCTGTGTTTGGGGCTGAAATGTAGTTCGGCGTACAGAAGCAGACTTTGAGGTGTCCGGTGACTGCAGATGACATCATGTATTTGACAGTTGACTGCTTTGTGTGTGTGTGGCCGCAAGGCGTCGCAAATGTACCGTTTCAGAGACCCCGTCGACCACTTTACACCAAAATAAACAAGTTACCGTACTTATCACAAAAGAAAAAAAGTACAATTCTGTAAACTGCTTCGAAATCTTTTATTAAAGATACGTGTAAAAATCCCCCCGCATAGTATTATAAACTGGTTTATGGGCTGTATCTTCTTAATTCAACTGGAAACGAACGAGCAAACGTGTAAGATCGCTCTTTGTGCGCATGTAAAACAGCACAGACATCTCCGAAGATGCTTCCAAAGGCTTTTGTAACTTCTGCATCTTTTTGTGTCTTTTTACTGCGCTATTCGACCGATCCCTATCGACTTCACTACGCGTGAATAAAAAGTAAATAAAATGCTGCTTCTGAAGCGCAATCGTATTTTTTTTTAAAGTATTTGGTTTAAATACAAACAGTAGCAAAGCGATCTAATAAACAAACAAAAAAAAAAAAAGCGTTCAAACAGTGAAAACTATAGGCACCATTTCTTTACAAAGTGGCTTTTAAGAGTTACGAAGACGCTGATCGGTCGTCTCAAACATACGTGTGGACGCAGAAGTCGACACACAAAAAACGGAAGGTGAAATAAAAGCAAACGGTGGAAGAGGAGGTTGAGGGGAATGTTAAAGAGCTGCGGAGACGGTCGATTTATTTCGACGACTTTTAGTTTAAAAAGGAAAACCGGAACCAAAACAGACGTTGTGAGAAGTTGTGAGGGGTGTCGACGCGCTTGGGTGGACGCTGCGGAAGGAGGAGAAAAGAGGAGAAACAGAAACAGAGAAGGCGGAGGCGGACCGAGTGCAGCGGTTATAAACACTGCGCGACTCGGGCGAGCGCACACACTTACTCACACGGAGAGGCGGTTGTAAACAGGAGCGGCCCCTGCGAAGCGCCTTCAGTTGGGAAACTGCGAAGGCCTCCTCATCTTCAACATCTCCTGCGTCTTCCGTGTGCGAAGAGTGTGTTGCGTCCAGCTGAGAAGGACATGTCCGCCGCGATCCTCTCCTCCTTCTACGACATGGACTTGTTCTTGACGGTGAGTCCAACCGAAACAGCTCGCCTTTGACGAGCGTCTTGGTTCATAGCAGCTTTCGCCTTTGTTTTCGGATGCTTCGACTTTAACTTCGCCTCTGCCTTCAGCGGCAGTGTGCTCAAACATCTCAAACTTTTAACCTTACAAGTGTGTGTAGACAGCAAACCTCTCAGCCTGACAGCTTTGACGACGTTTCAACATAAACGGCCTGGGAAGGAAACCAATCCTTCTGGCCGCTTTAAATTGTCCTCAGATATGTCGGCTTCCTTCGGCTTCAAACATCTCGACTGTAACTGCTTGTAAAAGTTAAATGGCTTTAAAATGGTCATCCAGTTGTATGCACGTAGGTCTCGAACTGGCAAGCCAGCTAAACTATAACATCTCAACACGAGCAGTTTGTGGAAGAGTTTCCCTCCAACCTCAAGCGTGATAGGCAATGAGCTGCCAACTGAAGGCCGCTGTACCCCTGGACTCTGTCTCTTTTTGATTTATTGGCTTCTTTTCCTTACTGGTCTTCATGTGTCCTTTGCCACAACAGGAAAAGAGTCTCAAGATGAGCCCTCTGCACCTGGGGGGTGTTCTGGACAAACGGGCTGTGGGGACCCCCCTTTCCAGCTCCCAAAGCTGCTCTTTGGTTCCTCCCTTCTTCAGAAGTCGCTCGGTTAACACTGTGGACAACACCATGGTCAACAGCAACAAGAGTCGAGTGACTCCATTTGGCTCCGAAGGCTCCATGGGGTCCCTTGATCTAAGCTCCACTTTCCCTGATTCCAGTGAGCCTCTCCTGCAGCTCCAGGAACTCCTGCAGCAGAAGGCCACATCCCAGGCCAATTCGACCCGCTACAAGACAGAGCTGTGCCGCCCCTTCGAGGAGAGTGGCTCCTGCAAGTATGGTGAGAAGTGCCAGTTTGCACACGGATACCACGAGCTGCGCAACCTGTCACGCCATCCAAAGTACAAGACGGAGCCCTGCCGCACTTTCCATACCATTGGCTTCTGCCCCTACGGGCCACGATGCCACTTCATCCACAACGCCGATGAGCGGAGGCTTCCACCCGGCAACAGCGGTCTTCAGGGGGAGACGAAGCAGAACCGGAACCTGAGCGGGTTCCCGACTCAGGAGACCAGAGGGGGCAGTCGCCCTGCTCTGCACCACAGCGTCAGCTTTGCTGGTTTCTCCAGCCTTGGAGGATTTGACTCGGCCATGACCTCAAATCCAACATCACGCACACCCCCTCCTCCATCCTCGTCCGCGTCCCCATCATCCTCCAAGTTCTTTGAGGACCTCCTGTCCCCCTCTTCAACCTCAAACGGCACCATTCCTTTCCAGGGGCAGGACCCCAAATCCCTTTTGGCTCCCTTGCTCATTAACCTTTGTGGCCCACCTTCACCCCCCTACAACATTACCCACCAGCAGCCTATGCGCCGTCTCTCCCCACCGCTCGGGTTTGAGTGCCCCCCCAGCCCCCCTGAGTCTCTCTCGGACCGAGATAGCTGGGCCAGCGGCTCCCCCAGCTCCTCAGCCAGTGTCAGCGGCTCCGGATCTCCCACGATGGACCTAGGACGACGTCTCCCAATCTTCAGCCGACTGTCAATCTCAGATGACTGAACGATTAACTCAACCAATTAACCTTCCCGTTAATCTTGAATCAGGTTTTTGGTGCCAGTGATGCAGCTCACTGGTGACTTGCAGCTGTTGATCAAAGTGGAACATGTGTTTGTAAGCCCTGCTTGGGACAACCCCTCACTTACAGCATTATTATAAACATGTCATCTGATTGACTTCATCCTCAATATGCTGAAGGCCTTGAAAAAAAGACTTGAAGTCCAAAATTTTGACCCACAGCAAAATGTCTGACTGTAGGTCCTGTCCAATGCCTGGTGTCCACTGGTAGGACCCTCTGACTTTCTTCTGCCAACCTGGACCCTGCATTATGGTGGATCCACACATCTTGTTGTGCAGTTACAGCATTCATGTTTTGGTTGGAATGCAGTTTTTTTTTTCTCCTTTTTTTTTAAAAAATGTTGATTACATAGCAGCTTGCTATGACATATTTAACTTATTTATTATGACAATATAGGCTACATTAATTTTTGTTTGTCGGTGCCATATTTATCAGAATAAGATTAAGCAATAGATTTATATTCATGTTTAAATTATAATTGCCATTATTGTGCAAAAAGTGTTTCACATTAATATATGTTGCTTTACTCTGGTTAAACTAATGTAATATTTATTTTGTTAAACTTGTTTACGTTTATGCGAGAGGGAATGCAAATGAGCTTGGAGGTTTAGTTTTTTTTTTTTTCTTTTTTTTTTTTTTTTTTGTCAAATTGCATAAAAGGGACATCCAAATGTGAACTTTTTACTTTTTTTAAAATGGTATTGAAAAATGGTGACAAACCCTTTTCAGAAAGCCCAAAAAGTATTTTGTGGAGGACCACACTGTGATGCTAGCCAGAAAATGTAGCATTTTGATGTTTTGTACCCCCTATATCAGTGCCTTGAGGAGTCGTGTTCATGCACACTTTAAGATTTAACCAAATATAGTATTTGTTTTTTTTTTTTTTCCTTTTTCCAGTCATGTGAATGTAGTGCTGAATTAGAATTTGTTCCTTCTTACAGTTTGATCGCTTTTAGGTTTTCCCTTTGTATCTCTAATCCACTGTCTTGTCTTGATCTTCCAGGCAGCCTGGGTGGGACAGATCTGTTTACATGGTTCCCTCCCTGCCCCCCCCCATGTGCCTCCTGCATTTTGTTTTGACTACTTTGTCAGGAAGTAAAGCTTTATGAATGTACTTGGGAAAAAAAAACAATGGAGTTGTATTTAAATATGCATAGGGAGACGATTCACTACAAGTGAGACTAAATTGTACTGTATGTTATTTTTGTAGTTCTCCCAATAAATATTTTCAAAAATCTGTGAAACTTGAGTTTTTGTATTGCAGTGTGTCTGGATTTGGGCAGTGGCCAGAGCATATGCACATTTCTACTGATTCAAGTTTTAACAATGTTGGACTTCATACATACAAGTGTGTGCGTTTTGCATGCACGCACCGTTGGCAAGTTGTCAGTCTTTGTGTTGAATAATATATGGAACTTGGCAGGTAACACTTTTTTTTTTGTTTATCTGAGTTGCAACCTCTGCATGGAGACATACTCAAAAGTGAATCCCTGAATCAGTGCATTTTGTAGGGCTCTTCTCTCAGGCAACATATGTTTCATCCAACTTGAAGGATGAAGTCTCTGTGTCCCTTAACTACCAAATCCCTCACAGCATTCAAGAAGTGTCTCAACTCATCTTTGTCAGACAAACTTCTCCCCTGCTCTCCCATCTGCTACAATTGCTGCTTGCTGTGTCACTTCTATAAGCAGCTACTTGAGGGATCTGGACCAGCAAAATGGTGGTACCAGACAACAAGCTATGCTTTAATAATGTGTGTTAAGCTCTTTGCTCAATGTATACTTGCTCCAGATTGTACATCCCTGTGGAGAAAAGCATCTGAATAATAAATCCGAGTTTAATCGTGATATTTTGGGCTATTGGTCTTTTTGTTTTAGATGGTAGAAATCAGAAGCATTGCAGAATATAAAACCTCAGTATCCAAATTAGCAGTAGAGGAATGGAAAATACCCAATTAGTTACTCCTATTCCATTTCAGTAAGTGAAAGAATAAACTGGTAAATCATAAAGATCAGTCTGGATGTAAACCAATATCAGTATCAAGAGAAATAGACACCCATTCGCTCTGTGCACATAAGAGCCCAAGGAACTCTTCTATGTGGAGATAAGACTATGAGGTCATTCCCACACAGGAAGCCAGATGGACATTGACCATGATTTCAACAGGCGCTGCTCACTTAGATGGACTGTTGTTGTGTCTGGTGGGGGCTCTGTGAGACAAACACGCTTTTTGGAGAGGGAAGCCTCGTGGCAGCAAACTGGCCATCATTCTAAAGCAATAAACAACAATTTTAATAGCAACCACATATGATAAAATGCACTTAGCTACTCTCTCACACACATACAGAAAGGAACATTGAGTTTGACAGCGTACGCGAAATACTACAGATGCCCTTTTTTATTATCCCCTCACTATCATGCAATCCAGCACTGAAAAGCATAGTCTCAGAAACACACACAGACATTTGCTTTTTGTCAGTGACACTGGAAAAAGGGATAAAATACAAGGAATGTGTGTTTATTTTACTCAGAATTGATAAATATGATTTCACTATTTGGCGTACATTTGCACATAGAGGAAGTGCAGAAAATGAGGGATATACAAGATTGGCCAGGAGATTGCAACATCTCAGAGAATATAACAATGTACAAGATGTACATTTTTAACAAGTAAATGAACAGATGAGACAGCTCTAAGAGACTGCCTTTCAGCCAGTTGTAGCAGATGCAGCAAAGCCCCTGTAAAAGAGCAGCCGTCTTGTAGAGGACATTAAATGTGTCAAGTACAGAAACATGGTGGCAACTATGTGGTTGGAGCACAGGGTGGACGTCACAGACAGTGTGTGTTTATGGCAGCAGCAGTCATCACGCTCCTTCACGCCAGCTAACAAACATCAAATGTTTAAACTATCATGGTCTGTTAAGTCCTGGTCTGATTCAGCCCCACTTTACAGTATACCTGAGGTAGCCTTCAGGATCAAAGGTCACAGTCTGGCCTGAGAAAAGTTAGTGAAGCGGGGCAATGACCTTCATGAGTGCTCTTTTTCTGCAACACTAGTCCTGCAAAAGCAGAAGCTATCATGAAAGCCGCCATTATGACTGAACGATAACCTTTTAACTTTAACAAAAGAGGTGTGCAACATTTCCAGTGGAATGGTGTGTCTCACTGATACCTGTAGGCCATTACAGCTGAACAGTTTCCACCGGTAAGGCAATGGTTGCACATAGGTTAATGCCACTCAAAAGGTTTGCTCATGCTCTCCTTTTGTTGCATCATTATTGGTTATAAGCAGAAAATTCCATGTCTGACTATGGGGCTGGTGTTTGCAAAGTATCTTTTTTCCATAAAATTAATAAAATATCTTCATTTTATGAAAGAATGTCAGAGCCACTAAGAGATTCTGGAAACTGAAACATTTTTAGGATTGCTACATAAATCTTACGTTTTAAAAGTATGATCTGGAGTGTAAGCCAGGTTTTGCGTTACCCGCTTTTTATCAATGGCTGGAATGTGAACAAGTGTTGGTCAGAATGGATAACATTGTGTCATCTGTTTGAGTAAGCAGCATAACTGCAGCAGTAAGTGCTTTTCTCACAGTAAAGTCAGGTTCCAGGTAAGTGGGGTGTGGCAGATCGAGGAGTCCTGAGGGCATTTGGTGCTTCCATGGTTGCGTGCTTCCTGGTTGCTCTTTCAAATCTGAGCTTCAGGTCAAAGAGTGAAGTCTATGGCATGGCTTTTCTAGGGGGGCATGTTCGAAACAAATACTTTCTGCTGGGACTGAATGTACGACTGCATCAGCACCCAGCAAGGGCACCAGGCTTAGGCTGTTGTTTTTTCTGTCTCTCAGCTGCAGTGAGTCCTGCCTTCTATCCGTCTCTGTCTCTCTCTCACTTTGCCCTTCAACTCTCTCTGAAGTTTCTACAGCAAGCTTGTTATTGCATTTGTGTTCCTTTGCTAATTCCTTGCTTTCATCTCTCCAGTCTTTGCCCGACATTTCCATTCCAACAGGAAACCCTGTGCCCTCAAGCCCAGGTGGGATGCTTGTTCAACACTGATCAAAATTTTGCATGTGTTGCTTGAATGTTCTCTACTGTTTACTTTTTGACTCTCATAGTTTCCTTTCAGGTGTTAAGGTTCAGACTTCATACACATACTCCTTCATTGAGCCTCTGGCATCATGTGACCCCTTCACTGTTCTAAATAGTTCAACCTCCACTTGAAGAGGAGGCCCCCCCCAACCCCATTCTCACTTGGGACTGCCAGAAAGCCATTGCTCACACTGCATGGCTCCCAAAGACGAAAGCTCTCATGTCAGCAGTGAATGGAAATAAATGGAAGAGTCCAGATCCAAATTTGTCTTTTGCTGTAGCATATTTGATCAAGGTATTCACTCTGAATAGTAAAATTACCCTGCTGCACAAATGGGTAAATCATTGTAAGTACTTTACTGTAGAAACCTAAATTTTAAGCTGATTTAGAAAATTGTGTGCTATAAATAATAATAATAATAATAATAATAAAAAGATTAAGCATTTGTTTTTGGAACTCAGTTCTTGCCAGGCCTGCAGACAGTGTGGGTGGTTAAATACTTTCTCTAGTTACGGTTGTGCATTCATTAGTTAAGGATGTTGGTTCTGTTCCTGAGAATGTCTTGACTGTAGTGCTGCTGTTGGGATACTTCAGTAAAACTGCTTTTGTGACTGAGCAATAGTGTGAAGTATGAGGCCCACTGTGACCTCAGTATAGCCAGTTAGCATGTTACAAATCAAACAAGAGCCACATCTCATAGCAGTTCCGTCTGAGATGTGTTCTTTCATGTATATGTTTGCTCGCAGTTTCTTTTGAATCTATTTGTCCTATATGGGTAGCTGGACATGTAAGCAACCGATGAAACTCACTGGATGAGCACTTTTAATTACAGCAAAAAACTCGGGTGGTCTGCAAGTATAGAAAATGTAGCTTAAACCTCCCTCATCTGGCCCACAAAAAGCATTCAAGGTCTGGGTTTCTGTCTCTGCAGCTTTTCTGAACCCGTGGTTGAAAGACCCCCCCCCCCCCCCATCTCTTCCATGACCTTATTTTCCCCTATGTCAAAAAAAGGTGTCATCGAAAAGAGCACTTCTTATTTTTAGACTTGAGTGCTCATCAAGTGATTTTGAAACTATGGTCTTCTTGAGTGTTGCCATGGCAGCACAGCATAAATGTAATTTACCTTGTATACCTCAGTAGGAAGGTAAGCACAGGAGGCTATTTAAATATGCAGCTCGTGGTCTTGGTTACAGATGGGTTTGCTTCTGCAGAGGCTGGTTACATACACAGATGGGTGATACCTGATACTCTAGGCATGAAAACACACACGCACGCAACCTGTGTGTTGCAGTAAAGGCTGGACATAAATACAACTTATACGAAATATTGAACTGTCAAAGTGTGTGTTGCTGTCACAGTGCGTGTTGCAAAGCCTCAAGTCTAAGGCCCTGTATGTCAAGTGATAAGCATTTATGACGTCTCCTTTTCACACCCCAGACCACGCATTGCCTGTCACTACACACTTGCTCACGTACATAGATAAGTCTTGCATACTGGACATGTTTACATCTTTTTATGACTTGGTGCCCCACTCAGTTTCCAGAACTACCGATGAGGACATATGTTAAACACTGCTGCCTTCACACTGAAACAGGCTGTGTTTTTGCAGTGGCCATACATACTAACACCCATTCATACAACCTCACAGATATTCATACAGATAAGCATAAACATAGCCACACTGAAGACACACCATCCATGTGCACATCCACATCATCATCCTCATACCCATGAGATAGAAGACTAGAAAAGTTCTTGCAGACTGCAGTTAACATGCACGTGCAGTTCTCTGCTTTTCGGAAAGGCAAAAACCGAGGCTTCAAAAGCAACTTAATGATTAACCGACATGTTACAGGAACTTAATCTGAATGTAGTTTCCAGATCTTCCTTCAAAGTGTCTTGATATACTATCAATAGCCACCCAGTTCTAGACTCTGAAAGCTATGTCACAATACTAAGACTGTAACCCTCATGCACAGTCTTCAGTGTTCGGGGTTCACTATAAGGGCTCCAAAGGTCACATCTCCATCTCTCAGCTGTCATAGCATAACTGGAATAGATTAGCGAGCTCATTATGGAGAAAAAATGAAATTACGGTCAAAGGAAACCAAACAAAAATTCAGAATTCAGTTTTGGTGAAGGGGTTGATCTCTCATAACTTGAAGTCTGACAGAAAGGGCACGCGGTGAAACCTCTGATGTGGCTGCCAGTTCACATACTAACGCATGAGTCACACGTCGCACCATGGGGGCAGAGCCTGTGTTGTGTCAAACTTCTCCATTGTCTGACGCTTCCTGTTTTGCAGACCCATCAGAGCAAAACTCTAGTAGTTTCTGGAAGTGTGTCTGTGACAGCCTCATGACCCAATCTCCTGTGCAGGGCAGGCGGGGCACTTCCTGATTCAGGCTGCTGGGCTGTGACCACACTTTTGTTTTTGTTTGCTCATCATCTGACTGGCTATCGACCATCTAACCCTGGGATCTTCAGCTCCATGTCCATCCTCAAGGCCAATATGCAACTTTCAATTTTATTCAGTGTTCTGGAAATACTGTGTTGTTGTTGTTGTTGTTGTTGTTATTATTATTATTATTCACTTTTAGGAGGTAATGCAATGCTTTAAATTTTGTCCATTACCTTGAGCTAGGTACTTACCCTGAATTGCACCAGTAAAATTCCCAGGTTATACCAATAGGTAGATCATTCTAAGTCTCTGAGAAGCAAGAAAAGAATCTGCCAGATGAATAAATAATTATATAATAAGCAACTATTAAATATTATTAGCAAGTAATCTAAGATATGAGAAATGGTTTGCAAGAAAGGGTCCATACATGCAGAGTGCTGGGAACTGACCTATATACTGTAGTGAGGTAGATGGTAGCAGCTAAAAAGTTTTAATTTATAAAATGGTTTCTGCGAAGGTGTTTTATTTACAGAAGAACAAGAGAGGGTGATAAAGGTGAAAAGAGGAACATTTTGTTTATAACTATGGCAAGAAAAAAAATTATAACATTTTTTCACCTTCAGGGGGCTTCAAAGAGGCCTGATGTGTGGAACTTTGTCTATCGGAGAGACATCAAAAATTTCCGAAACTCCTGAAGAACTGGGTTGAAGTACGAGGGCCGGGGGTTCCATTTCTGTGTACTCATCTACAAATATGTTTCATAAATGCCACTTTCACCCCAAACTGCAGTCTGCTCTGATGTTGATGTCAAGCTTGCAAACAGGAAGTGGTTCACTAGAAGTGCCCAGTATCTGACTTTACCTCTCTGCTGGCAAAAGTGTCCAAAATGCAGAGTTCACAGCAAACCTCCTAAACTTGATTAACTCAGTCAGCCATGAATCTCTGAACCAGTAGCAGGATTACTGTAGGTCAAAGACTCACTAGTCACTGAGGAGAAGCCAGATCCAGTGGCAGGAGGTAAAACATTCAGGAACGGGCCCGCTGTGACTGGGAACGACAGGGCACCACTGGCTGCCTCTTCGGATGGGTCCCTGGGCGACGAAGGGTCTGAGTCACCTGGTCACGTGGACAATGGATTGAACTTTGTTGTTGTGACCAGGAGGAAGGAGAGGCAAAGGACGGAGGCTGTCCTCTCTCGTGCTGCTTTAAGAGAACCAGTAGAGGCTGGCCAGGAAAGAAAGCTCCTTCTCCACTGTGATTCCAGAAACAGCAGGTGTTGTATTGATGGATTTTGTAGGGTCTCCTCAGGAAGTTTTGGGGGGTGTTGAGGAGCCCAATTCACACATGGCGGAGGAGGACAATCTTTTAGAAATATTCTTAGAGACTTGTTGATTTTCTTCTGTTTTATTTGGTTTTATTGTATTTAAATACTTTAACATCCATTGAGTCAGGGGAAACCTATCTGTGTTTATATGGCGCATTATCTTGTTGTCTTTGTGAAGTTTTATGTTTGTCTCTTTTATGATTTTGATATTTGCCCTAAGGGTTACATGTTTTGGGGTATTTGCTCTTGTTTCATGGTGTTTTTTACAAGTGGAAGTATCCTGACCGGTTGGCTCTGTTGTGATATTTTGAGTTGTTGATAAGTGTTGTGTTTTGTGTTTTGTTGGGTTTGAATTGTATTGTAATTTAATGAATTGTTAATAAAGTAGTTAAAAAGTTGTGAACTTGCCCCCAAACTTGTCTGGGACATTGCCCAAATGAATAGATTTCAGCCTGCAGAGATACTGTTCTTTAAAGACACAGCAGGTGGCATAGTGGTCAGTAGTTCTGCCTTGCACCTCAAGAACCCAGCTTTAAATCCTACTGCTGGACACTTGAGCAAGGCACCTAACTTTGAATATATAAAGTAAAAACCTGACCTGATGTAGAGATGGGTTAATCACTGTAAGAACTGTAACACTGCAAGCTGCTAAGGTGTAAATAAATGAGGTGGGACCGTATTAAGTTAAATATGGTCCACAGTCAACAGTGAAACTAGACAATAACACTCAAATGTTCCTAAAGAATTGAGTTTGATCTTCTTCTTTTCTAAATACTTACTAGGGCTATGGCACTCTGTCCCCTCAAGCAGGTCTGGTATTTTGTGGCTCTGGATTGCCACAGAGGCAATGACCACAGGAAAGCTTTCCTGTTTTCAGATGGAGTGTGACACTGAATTATCAGTGTATGTATGTATATAACTACAAATTGATACTGCCAATCTAATAGAAATTCTGAATAAATCTGATCTGTTTAATGATCTAAGTTCAGATTCTGGCACTACATACAAGTAAAGTCGTGTAGAGATCACTGCTAGATTAGACTAATGGACGGAGCTGCAAGGTGTCACAGTTTCTGTGTGGTCCTGGAGACTGTGAGGCAGGGATTTTTTTCATTCCACTGCACAAAAAAATACACAACTGCTCCCCAACACATACACAGTACAAACTCAGATCAGGACAGTTTATGTCAGATGTTTATGCCGTCCGAAAATTGCTACTGCCTCGAGTGTGAGGGAAAGAGGAACATTTTCCGGGAGTTGTTCACGCCGGTCACGAGAAAGATACCCAGCTGTCTGAGAGCGCAAACAATGCTCTCATTGCTGCTTGTTCGGTGCCTTTAGCTGGCTGTCTCATACCAACAAATGAAAAAACGTTCTTCGCTTAGTCTTAAGAGTATCGACAGAAGCTGTTAGCAAAAAAATTAGTTATTTCGTTTCACACCACAGCGGCAGCTGTCCACCTTCGAAAAGACACATCTTTAGTTAATACAGCACCTGCAGCTCTGCAAGGGAAACAGTTAATGGCACACATGCCTGCGCGTAACATCGAGAAGGGAGAACAGGAAGTAACCCTAACCCTGCAAAGCGTTCACGTGAGAGTGTGCTTTGCCTCAGCAGCACGGAACAGGAAGTGGGCACCTGTTCCGCTTTAGCCGTGGGGGTGCAAGGCGGTGGGGGGTGGGCTTCACAGCTCTCTTTCCACAGTACCTGGATGCTCATTGGCTAACACTGTGCTTCTTGTTTTCTTGTTTCATTTTTCCTTCTTGCGGGCTGTCCATGTTATTTTCAGGTCGGAGGCATCACTGAGGTTGACACCTTGTCAGTTTTGGGGACATGTCTACGTGGTTTTCCACCTCCGGTTCCTGTCGATAGCGTGAGGCTCAGTGGTGCAGCGCTTATGGTTTGAATGTGTGGTGCACTGTTGAATGCAGGTACACGTTTCAACAGGTGCAGGTGACTTGGAACAGACCTGATCAACATCGCAGTCAAGTTGTTCTCAGCTCTGCAGTCTGTTTTCAAAACAAAGTTCCTCTCAGACCGTTTCTTCATAGTTACTTGTATGGTTAACAAACTGAGGAAGTATTCTTACATTATAAACAGAAGAGGTGGCATTTGAAATGGGCTCATTCTGTGGAAATGCACATGCAAACCCACACATGCTTACAGTACCTTACTGTCACATTTTTGTGGCTCACACAGAAAGTCCCTCACTTTCCATTGCTTGCCTCATTTCAGCCAGTGGACAGTCAATAACTTTCCATTTTTAAACCTGAGCCCCCACCCCCCCACCACACATGCAAACACTGTCGGACTGTTACGTCTCTGGGGCGGGGGATCAGGGTTTAAACAGGTGGCACTTCTGTCACCCTTCTGTACACCTTCACACAGCTGTGCAGGAAATGACATCATGGTCGCAGATGCCAGCGGAGTGCCAAACCAAACACGTTAGTGTCATCTGGATCCAACTAGCTTTGCACAAATTGTACATTTAAAGACCTCAAGTGTTTAAGGCTACACACAGGATGCCCAAAGTGAATCATGATCTTTATGTAGGTTCTTTTACTCTGACATGTGAGGCAGATACTCACTATCAGCAGAGCCCACAACCTCCTTTATAGGCCTCACTTCTCTATTTACTTCCCTATGTTGACTTTTGCAAAGTGCTCTTTCTTCATGAATGTAGCTGTTTTGAACCTCTCCTCCTGGGGGGGGGCTTGCCATCTTGTTGCCATGGTAATACCATGACTACTGCTTCTGCAAAACAAATGGGTTTATCTAACATGTGTTGATTTGGATTCTAGTGGAGAAGATTAACCACAGGGCGCTAAGTAGGACCATCACACTTCACTACAAAAGTTTTAAAAACGGATTCAACTGTTTTATTTTTCTTGCTCCCACCCACCCATCTAAACCTAAACATAAAGGTCTAAAACCCACACGCCACAGGCGGCCGTCGAGTCCGAAACGTAAATGTCACTGGCTGCAAGTCACCATAGCAACCCCTGGGGGGGGTCAAACAAAGGGCCTTAAAATAATCGGTAAGTCACACCTGATTTTATTTGCTTTCATCGAGTTTGCTCAGTTGATTGCTATGGATTGGTTGGTGCTTTTAATTATATTAATATAATAAGTTAAAGTGTGAGTGATGAAAGAAGACAAAATTAGGCACTGACCACTGGTTATTTTGAAGGTCCCCAGTTTTGCATCCTGGTTGCCATGGCATCCACCACCAATAGCACATGCATGTATCAATAGCTGGAGAAACTGACGCAGGGTGCCAACGTCATGGGTCAAACCACCATAGAAACAGGGCATCTCGCTCCCTGCAGCTGCTTGGAATCTAAGCAAATGGTCAGCACCCAGAAATTGCTTCAAGACTCAAGAAAACCACCCAAGCATCACTGCGTATCTAAAGTGTACCACGATAAGAGAGTGACCTTTATTCGCTGATACAAACCCTCAAAGGTCACTTTCTGAAAAATGTACCTAGAAGAGAAATAACTAGCTCATTCCAACAGGTGACTTTATCTTAAGTCTGTTCTGAAAACAATCATACTGTCTGTTTCTGAGTGCTGCTGTTTTTTGAACCTTGAACATCTCTGAAGTTGAAGTCTAGAGCCCAACTTGACAGGCAGCTCGGCAAGTTTTCTATATTTCATGACCTAAAGTGCTGCTGCAGTGAATGAGCTGTCTTTTGTTATCTGTGGTCGGAAAGACATTACCTAAAAGGTGAGAAGATAACAGTGTTTTTTTCTGCAGTTGTTATCTGGCTGGAAAAAAATGGCAGCAGCTGAAACAAGAAAAGCATTCAGCATCAAGACAAAAATAGACCTATAAAAATATACTTCAACAAATGACTGTTCACTTGCTGCCTAACGTATCCCCCGACCCCTTGACAGGTGCCATGGTAATGAAATGATCAATGCTGTTCGCTTCTCCTTTCAGTAGTTTTAATGATGTTGTGGTTGATCGATATACTGTATGTGTATACTGTTGGTTTTGTGTATATGTAGGGCTGTGAAAAAGTATTTCCTCATCATAATTTCCTCTTATTCTCTCTCTTGGTATTTATTTATATTCTCTGGCACAGTCAATGCATCTTTGGACTTGTATGTATGTATGTATGTATGTATGTATGTATGTATGTATATTTATATGTGTGTGCATATATATGTATGTTGTATTTGTCTACAGTATGCTATGATCCATTGGGAACCAAAGGCAAATTTTCTGTATGTGGATGAATGGCCAAATAAATCAGATTCTTTATTCTTTGTCACAGTGCATGGACTCAGATATTTATACATGTAATATAAATTAAATATTAAACAAAGATAACCTGAAAAATATATAATACAGTTTATAAACTGTAACTTAATTTGCTTTAGGAAGAAAGTTATCCAACAGTGATATCACCCATGTAAAAACTTATTTCCCTCTTAAATTTAAAAACTGGTAGCATCACCTTTAGCAACAACAATTGCCACAAACCCTTCCCGTAATTTGACATCAGTCTTTGACATTGTCATGCTTGAGGAGTCATAGTCCCCTTTACAGTATTATTAACAGCTTATTTGAGCTCCTGTCCCAGTAGCTCTGTTGGGTTTAAGCTAGGACTAAGCCAAGCTAAAACTTTAATTTTGGTTTTTCTCAGCCATTCAGATGTAGACTTGCTTTTGTGTTTTGGACAATTGTCTTGCTGTATAACGCAATTATGATGAAGCGCCAGCTTATGTATAGATGACCAGGCACTCGCCTTAAAAATTTTCTGGTACAGTACAGAATTTATGGTTACTTCAATAATAGTAAGTTGTCCAGGTCCTGAGGCAGCAAAACATCCCCACACTATCACAGTGAAACCATTATGTTGACTGCTGGTATGATGTTCTCACTGAAGAATGGCTATATTTGCTTTACCCTAGGCATGGGACCTGTGTCCTCCAAAGAGTTCCACTTTTGACTCATCTGTCTGTAGAACATTATCCCAAAGACTTTGGAACCATCCAGGTCTTATCTATAAATTTGAGATTAACGCTGATGCTTGTAATTTGTATATATTTACAATATATACGTACATTTTTAGAATATATACATTTGCATTGTATGCATTACCGGTAGCATCGTCATTGGCTATAAAAAGTGATCATATATACATATACTGTATATACACATATAAAGAAATTTTGGTTAAGAATAGAGTTCTGACTTATTTAATAAAGGTATAATGCTTTATGCATACGTTATTATTAAGTAGTTCAGTACTTTATTCTTTATAAAGTTCCTTTTTAAAAAGTACCGCATGTATGAGACAAAAGACTGCTTTATGTAGATTGCTACTATCATTGTGCTATTTCATGCAGTCTCATATGGTGTTCACCTCACACAATTGTTACACTACGATGTTTTACATATGCTGTACATGTACTCTATATTGCACATTACACAATGTTCATTTACACTATTTTTAACTACAACAACGACAACAACAACACTTATTTGTATAGCACCTTTCATACAGTGGTCTGTAGCTTAAAGTGCTTTACAAGGATAAAGAGACAACAGTAAGAAAGAAATGGTACATAAAAAGAAAGGTGCTCATTCACTTACCAGAATTTCTGTAAAACCATTTTTTCCATTTTATTTTTTGTTATTATTACCATCATTCATTTATTATTATTGATCATTGTAAGTACAAGTACGTCATACGTCAAGGACAGCATGCGTGTATATTTATACTTATTTGTCTGTGTGTGTCTGTGTGTAAATGTGCATATGCATTTTTTATGTTTGTATGTGTGGGACACAGCATTGCTAGATGTCTGTTGGACTCTATTTGGGGAGATAGATGCCATTAATACCACCATACCACTACAGAGTAGCATCCAGGCCTCCACTGGGTGACTCTAGTTGTCAAGTGACCCAGTATCACCCCCCCCCCAGCAGGCTATGTCACTTTGTTTGTCTTCACAAGCATTGACACAAATGGGTTGGTTTCCTGCGTGGGCAAGGAGCCTGAGTTAACACAACCTCAAGTTAGCAGAGTTAGTACAACCATGAGGTAAATACCATGAAACGGTTTTGTAA
This sequence comes from Heterotis niloticus, assembly GCA_018136845.1. Taxonomy (NCBI): domain Eukaryota; kingdom Metazoa; phylum Chordata; class Actinopteri; order Osteoglossiformes; family Osteoglossidae; genus Heterotis; species Heterotis niloticus. Next base: position 17,773,520 of record CM030895.1, read on the forward strand.
AATCTAAGTAGTATTAGACTAAAAATTAAATTGAATCCTCCTGAGCTAAAACTGTTTTCTTTCTTCTCTAATTTAGCTTTGTTTCAGCAATGAGTGTATTTTTAAAAATACTTTTCAAATAGCACCTGGTCACAGTAACAGAGCAACACAGAGACAGAAACAATACACTGCAAATACATCTGCATACATAAAATAACGGCATAAAACCAAAAGACTGCTATTTTTTCACAGGTGCGACCACAGCATTAAGTTCCAGAAGAGTGGCGAGACATCTCAGAATTACTTTGAACTGTTATGTAGATCAAGTGCTAATTTTTGAAGTGGAAAAAATGTGACATTTGGCCACGTACATCTTTACAAGGGAACGTCGGGTTCCTCTATCGATACAGTACGCAGCTGTAATCCCTTCGCTGTCCACGGCACCTTCGTCCACCTTAATAGTTACAGTTAGCGTTTAGCTATAAACAGATGTACTATTTGTGCCTTTTCCTTTCCCCCGATGCCGTCTGTCTTAGATATGCTTCGACTCATAAACAGCTGCATATATACAGTATATTCAGATCACCAACCATTGTCAAGATTATCAGGAAAAGACCGTGTTCATCAGGCAACGCAGAAATGAGAGATTCAATTTAAAAGGCCTTCAAGGAACAGGAATATGACAGCTTATTTTATGTAAAGGTGTCATGTCCTTTGTGAATCTTTCATTGACTTTCTCTGCAGCAAAACAATAATGTGGTCCCTTAGAAAACTGATCTGGTCATACGAGATGATATTGTGTGACAGAGGGAGCCAGACCGATTTTGTTCATCCATTAAGAAGTACAGAGGTGAAAATGCATTCTGACCTTTCACATCTCATACGAAATTCAGACACCCAGCGGCAAGTAGACAGACATTCACAGTCCTGCTCGCATTACTACTGCATATACGTACGGAGAGCATTCACCTAAACCCCAGCACATGATGTCAACAAACCAGCTTCATACTCTCACAGTGTACAAGGTGTCCTGATGTTATCAGTTCATCACTTCTGTCACTTATAATTCTACACATGCTGATAAGATGTTCCGTGACAGATGAAACCATTTTCAACAGAAGAACATCCTGAGACCCTGAGGCCAGGGTGTGGAAGATAGGCTCCTCCCCATCTCTCATGTTTGTTTGTCATCCTCTCTGTTTCTCTCTTTCACTTTTTATCTTTTTTCTTCACACTTTCCAGATTTAATCAAAAACTCAGCCACAATAAAGGTCAGCATGTAAACATTAAACCTAAAAATATTTATGCAGCAGAAAAAGGTGTGAACATATCCAAAAATGGTTTGTCAGAAACTGATACATAGCACGCACGCATGCACACACACGCACACACACACACTGCATTCCTGAGTAAAGTGAGAAGCAACTGTAAGTGTATAAGTAACAATATGAGTTTAAAGGTCATACCTCTGCATCAGGCGTGAACAGTTTTGTGGTGGCAAACAGCCATATGAAATCCAACACCAGTTTGTGATCCTTCTAGTTTCAGATATCCTCCTCATCCACGATAGCCCCAACCACCCACATTCTACCCGCAACCCTTGGCTTTCCTGCCCAAACCAGAATTGGGTAGAGTTCCTCAGTTCCTCTGAGGGGGGTGACAATAACCATCCTGCCTCAGGAGGGTAGGGGAAAAGTCACATTTTCAAAGGCCCACAACTCACATTTTTATGTGATCTGCTTCCACTCAGAGGTTTACCCGCAAAATTCAAAATATAAGAAAATGTTCACGACCGCAGGCTTTTACTGTAATGATGTTGGCAGTTTGATTGTCCTGAGCCAGTAGCTCTCATTCTTATAGCATCAGTCCAGGTCTGTGCCACCTCCATCCACCTTCACCTGTCTGTCCTATGTCTATCGAAGTCACTACCTGTGTATTCTACTTACAAGTCCCCTAAACTTCAGAATAAACAAATCTTTTGGTCCACTAGTTCTCCATGAACTTGATGGGCATCACCCTGGCAGACAATAGGCAGACAACAATCATGTCAGAGCTGTTTGTTTCAGTGGAGTTCTTCAAGCTCATTGTTTCCTATTGAATTATCCAATTTAGTAGGAGCTCATGAAAAATGCAGCCATTAAGAGTGTGCATTTGCTGTAAAAGATCATTCTACTAACGTCTGAGTGTAAAAAAGAGACGAATCCCTTTGAGTAGGTGCCTTTTTTCCGTGAATTATAAAAGAAGAGAACTCGATTCTAAACCGCACTGCGCTACACCAATTTGCAGAACTACAAAACACTGTCCAACGTGACAATACCACGAAAATTCCCCTTAGAAAACACTGCAATGTTTGCACAAGCTAAAGTCAAATATTTGAACTGTGAGAGGAGCGCTGGATGCAGCTGGGGTGCCTTTCCGCAGTATCATCCGGGTCCTGGCATGACCGGTGCGAGCAGGCAAGTTCAAAGGTCAGAAGAGATTATGTCGGCAATCGGACACAGGGGGCCAAGTTTATACGGTGACACGTGTCCGCAATATTTTTTCAAAGGCCAAAGAAAAGCGCAGTCACACTAGCGAATACAGAAAACTCTCACACCTGCTTTCTTCAGTTTGACGCTAAAGACGATAAAGTTTATTTTCTCTGAATAAACATCACGTACATTCGGCTGGAACATCTACCTGGAAAAGGCCTCTTTCCGTGTTATGGAGCAAGCTCTTACTTCTTGTCCAGCCAGAAACTTTCCCCTGGTTTTCCCCTTCAGCTTGTGACCTATGGACTGCCAGTTAACACAGCAGGAGGGGGCCTTATTACCTCCAATTTAAGCACAACTACTTGACTTCTCAGTTCTCGCTCATCGACTATACTGCGTGAGCCAGTGAAACTGCTTTGCTGTCAAAAGCATAACTTACTAAAATGATGGCAGCAGAAAGCAGCTAAATCAAAATGGTGCAGTGCTTTTCCATAAGTCACTAAAAAGACACGTTCCATCAGGATGGCATGCCAGCGGATTCCAGAAACGTTGCTGAGCTGAGCTAAAACCATTCTGATTCCCAAACAACAACTTTTATCGGCGCTTCACCCTCAGATGTTTTGCAATCATGTCTGCTGGTCCACAGAGTGGCTCCTGCGAGTGAAACCTCACACCCGTTGAACTTGCGCAGGGAACACGACGTACAGTTTCGTTTCCCACTTCTGCAGTTCCGGTAACCATCCAGACGCAAGGAGGAAAACCCGGTGGGTCCCAGGGGACAAAACCAACGGTAAAAAAGTTTACATTTTTGTCCCCCCGTTCTCTGTGTGCCCCCTGTCCCCTCTCCCTGTACTCCACAGCAGCTGATGAAATCTTGAACACATATTTTTGCCCTTCAGCAGGGTGATGTCTTGGGCTTCTTGGTGGTGGGGGCAGTAGGGACAGGACATTTTGCTCGGTTACTGGAACAGAAACAAATCAGACGCCTAAAAGAATATGACCCGCGTGCTCACAGATTAGCAGCATTCTGGGAATGTAAGTGGGGGGTAGACCCATCGTCTGCACCCCCCCCATGTGAGCTTATCTCAGTAAGGCTGAGATCACAGGGAGGGTTCCAGGAGAGCAGTCATAAAGAGAATCTGCACCAGATTAAGAATAAGTAACCAATTCCCCTCCAAGCAGAGAATCATCCACCCATCCACAATGCCCAAAATGTAACTCTCCTGATACCCCTGAATATAATTAACAAGCTAAACAACTAGTGTACATGTTGTGTCCTATAAATGGGTAAAAACTGTTTTACACTCCTGGGAGTAAAACACATGTCTAATAAAGGAAGTTACGGCAACTATATTAACAAAAATTGTGACAAAGTCAGAAGCAGCAGGTGGCTTAGTGGTTGGAGCCCTCATCTTTGGACTTGAAGAATCAAAATTTAAATCCCACCTCCTGCTGTAAAACCCTAGAGCAAGGTTCCTGTACCAAAGTTACTGAGCTGTCTAAATAGGTATGTAAATAGTTCTAAGTATTGTGACATTTTAAGTTTCTCTGGAGAAACACATCAGCCATATAAATTAATGCCCAAATAATCACACGGCTCACAAGCAAGAAACAATACAGGAGAAGGGATGGATTTGGGGTATGAACTGCAACCGAAATGGTGACATTTCTCTATTTCTGTGCACTGTATATTCATCTGCGGTCACCCTCAGTGACTGAAGAGACTGCTGCCACAAATCCCAGGAGGTGAACTGCTTTTGGACCTTTGACATACACAGCCAGCCTTGATTTCCTGGAAGCTGCAGGTCACTTTGGGGAAAAATATCAGCTAAATAAATATATTTAAATTTAATTATAAGCAGAAGATAAACACAACATGCTGGGTAGTTTCATACAATTTGCACTGGAAATGGGTAGCTTTTGACATAGCCAGAAAACTTGAGCTGTTTGGCAGAGCTGATTTGGCAATAGTTTGGTTGGCCTGTTTTGTCTGAAGGCTTATATTGGAGTCAAGGACCAATAAAATTGTTCAGCTGCAAACCCGAAAGTGTTTAGTCACTAAAAACATCATCATTTAGAAAGGACATTTTGAGAGAACACAATGTAGGGGAGGGCCGGGTAACAGAAGGGCCATGGGCTGAGGATGGGCAAATTTACTGTAAGTTAGGGGTTCATGTGGTGTCGAGAGGTCTTCCCTGGCTTTTTCATCTTTCCCACACTCCCTGGAGGTCCTGGGCTTCTAGCATGGCATGCTCTGGGGGGTTGGGGAGGTGGGACTCCAGATGAGCCTGGGTGATTAAATTCCTGAAAACTGCTGATTAGCAATACTGAAATTTCCAGTAAGATAGGAATTTATACCAAAGACCTCTGAGGAAGAACAGGAACAAGGGTTTAAAACAAACTTTAAATTTGTGTAACTATAACCATGGTAACATTAATATGATGGGTGATTCACTAATGTTCTCATGTGTCAAACATATGAACTTTGCGGTGTGGCACAATAATGCAGATCCTTTCAGATATGTTGAGATTGCGCCACACTTCCTAGAATTCCTTCATCGAGACAACTGAGGACTTTCGGAGGTTATCTCAGAAATATCACACCTGGTGTTCACTGCTGTTTCCTGCACACATCTAGACCTGGATCTTGAAAATGACTCACGGTGCTTATCGAGGCCTGTCAGCGAAGGTGACATGCAGCTGTCGAACCACTACCAAGCTGAGCACCGAAGGTCTAACGGCTGCCCCGTTCACGGAGGCAAAGAGCAGAAACAGGGTCATAGCCGCTGCCCTCGCCGCACTCAGGTGATTGCAACCAAACACGAAAGCAGCCGACAGACAGAGATGCGGCCGCTTCGGCATAGTTGCAGCATAGTTGGACCTGCTGACATGCTGGCAAGCGCTTTTGGTCACCACCGAGGAGGTGCGTGTGTGCGTGTGCATGTGTGCATGTGTGTCTGTGTATGAGAGACAGATTCAGACAAAAAAGAAGAGCAAAGGTAGTGCAAAGGAAGTTTGGTTTTACTCTGTCAATGAAAAGGCCAGAGCTACAGGCAGGTCTGAGGCTGAGTGAGTGAACGGATAGCAGGCAGCTTCCACCAGCCATGTACGTGAGCAAAGCCAGAGCAGAATGCATCACCAAGGTACGTCTGCCAAATGACTAATGTGGCACCTGGTGACGGACGCTCTCACATGCTAGCGCTTCACATGATTTTATGCAACATGCTGTAAAGCCCTTTGCTGACGCATCCATGCTTTCAGATCCAGGGGTGGAGATAGAGGTAGATCTTATGGGTGGAGATGGAAGGTTGTCCTTCCTGGAATTCCCCACGTCTTTCTCCTGGCCCTGTACTGTAGAGCCTGGGTTTCTTTTCTCTTTATGGATGAAAGGAAAATGTTCTCCCAGCATTCCTATCACCTTCAGCCACGGGAAAAAGGGTGTATCTGAATTAAAAATAGTATAATTTAAATATATTTACTGTATATTTAGATTTATATAAACCATAAAACTAAAATATATATTTGTATTTACTGATTTTTTTACTGTTTTTTTGGTTTACAATATCAGCTAAGTATTACATCAAGAAACCTTTTATTATCCTCATATGCGTTTCTTTATCTAACATATTGTTTTACTAATATAGTAACAAAGTGCAATTTTTTTCACACAGTTTAAGCAAGTCGTGTTACATATTAATGTAATGTACTATTAATTTTTCCGGTACCACACCCAAGTCTAGCAATTGAGCAACACAAGGCAGTTTACTGCGTAGATGTGGGTTTTTTATCCCCTGGAGGGTGGAACAGACTCACACTTGGGCCATTGTAGCATTTTTCTTGCCTCACTTTCTCAGGCTGCCTTATAATAGACTGACTCCACACCACTCGGACCAGCTGCGGCACTGCAAAGAGAAGAATGCCCCCTACAGACAACTTTCGTCATAACAAAATAATGCAACTGAGCTCCTCTAATGGATGGCATGTATACGAAGAAAGCATAAAAAGGACCATGACGAGTGCACACACCAAAACACATGACTGTACGATCACATATGTCGCATGAATGGACACAAATAAACAGATACACTCGGTGGCCACTTTATTAGGTACACACAACGGTTCCTACACATAGCTTAACGTGCATTGACTCTGCACATGGTTCTAATTCAGTATATTAAGCACACAGACAAGGTGTAGACATCCAGACACTACGTGAATGAATTAAAATTAACAGCATGCATATTCTGAAAGATTTTGAGCATGGCTTCATCGTTGGTGCCACTCACACTGTTTCCAGCATTTCAGAAACAGGTGACCTTGTCGGATTTCTACACACTACAGTTCCACAAACATGGCGGCACCTAATTTCACAACAGTACCCTGTACTATCCCACCTCTCAAGCCAATAGAGCATCATTGGGATGAGCTGGAATGTAACGTTAATAAAATGAATGTACCATTGAAAAATGTGCAGAAACTGCAAAGCTGACAAGCCACCTTGGACAAAGAACCCTGTGGAAATAAGTCCAGCACCCTTGTTGTTGAATCCATGCTGTTCTGAAGACAACGTAGCATCATACTGTACTGGTATACCTAATAAAGTGTATGTCCACATTTAAAGAAATTGAACTCCATATCTATTTGAGCACTTGTCCTTTAATACAAATGATAACAATGACAAAAATGTAGTACTCTTATTTAGACAGTGTATTCTTTTCATTTAACCAATGCGTTTATCAGATTTCCTTCCTGGTGCCTTGTGCTGTGTACATGTTATTGTCATTAATTTATTGTTCAGCTGAGGCCTTCATCTAAAGTTCTTGCTCACTCTTGTTCACCATATATCCTGATGGCAGCGGTCCAGAAAGTTGACCCGAAACTGGTGTCTTTGGATTGTGGAACACGGTAATAACATGCAAACTCCACAAAGACTGACACTCAAGCAACCCAGGCGCTGCACTGCCTGCTGCATCAAACTGCCACCCTTATCTGAAGCAACATAAAATCACTTGGCCACAGCAGTTCGGGCCAAGTATTTTGATCAAGGGTAATACAAAAGGATTCAAACCAGCAGTTTTCTGGGTCCCTAACATCTGTGATACCAACTGCTGATGAAATTTGTACCTTCTTGACTTGGATTGTTGGGGCCAGCAGGCCAAAATGTTAAGATGAAGGCACCTTTACATCTTCAGCCTGAAGCGCTCCTAACCCACGCCCTCCAGTACGTGTGCAGTTCTCCGTGCTGTACGATGTACCGCGTGCTGTGCTCCGTACGCTGTGTGTGCTTTGGAATGTGGAAATAGTGTGGAAATGTGCCGTTTTCCCTTAGGCACCCTCTGAGGAACACAATGTTCTTGGCTCAATTTCTAGGAACCGCCCCCCCCCCTCCCCAGCCTCGGTTGTGAAGAACCACTGGCTGTCACCCATGTAAAGGAGGGAAATGCTGATGTGGGCAGCACTAATACAGGGGCTCTGTGGAAAAAGGCTGTTTGATGACGTTCTGCTCTGTCTGTGAGTATATCTGCAGCAGTGTCTGTGTGTATATACTCACTCACTTTATTAGGTATATCAGTATAGGATGATCCTGGTTTGGCTTCAAAACGGCATGGGTTCGGCAAGGTGCTGGACTTATTTCCACAGGGTTCTTTGTCCAAGGTGGCTTGTCAGCTTTGCAGTTTCTGCACATTTTTCAATGGTACATTCATTTTATTAACATACATTCTAGCTCATCCCAGTGACACCCTGTTTGCTTGAGTGATGGGAAAATACTGGTTACTGAAGTGAAGTATGGCATTGTCGTGTTTGTGGAACTATAGTGTGGAGAAATCCTACAAGATCGGCTGTTTCTGAAATGCTGGAAACTATGCAGCTAACGCCAACAATCAAGTCTTGTTCAAAGTCACTTAGCCCACACAACTTGTCCATTGTAATGAGCATTTCAACGGTAGTGGGAGTGCTAGACCTTGTATGTGTGCTGAGTCACAGCAGGGTGAGCTGTGTGTGTAAACAGCCACAAGTGCCTAATAAAGTGGCTGCTGAGTGTATAATACAATAGCAGTATAACTGTACATGACAATTGTGTCTCCACATTACCAAGTGTGTGTGTGATTCTTTGTGGAGCTGCTGCCTTCTGTTGAAGGAACCTTGGTTGAAATACCTGGCACTTACTGTAAATTGATGCAGTAAAAATGACCCAGCTGTATAAATGGGCAAATCATTCTAAGCACCTTAACACAGTAAGTAGTTTTAGAAAAAAACTAAACAAATGTAAGTTTTTATGTGTCATGGAGAGACTCTTCTTGTGTCTGGGCTCTCTGCAACATTCTGTGCATATTTCACTGATGGTGTCAGTCCTGTTGTTTGTCTACAAGTTTGTAGAGGTGGAGCTTTGTAGCTTTGTGGAGTTCTTCCATCTGGACTTTTATAGACTTTTAAATGGTTTAGATGGTTTCTACTGCAGCCAAATGTACAGAGATGCAGAATGGCAAACCACTGACCCCTGTGGATCCACAGCCTCCATTCTGTGCCTCCATGCTCTTTGCAGCTTTACCTTTACCCACCTGCCTTTTCACTCTCACTTTGTTTGCCATGAGCAGCATTTGTTTGTTTGGATTTTATATTTAATTATTGACTATGTGTAAATACATTAAGGACTCTGAAAAATCATGTTGGGAAGTGATTTACTGAAAAATAAACCAAGTCACACAGATGAAGGACAGTTAAACATTTTAAGTATTTGCAATCTGATGTTAGTATGGGGAACCTGAAATGGTACCTCGGATTGCATCAGGAAGACAACCTTCAAAATAAACAGTTTGAGCAAAATGTGAATGAATCACTGTGAAAAAATGTGCCAGGTTCACACCCACATGGTGAAAACCAAAGTGAAGCACTATCACTTGCACAGAATAAACACTGAAAGACACCGTGTGTTGAATGTATTCACAGCCTCTAAGTGCCTTAGTTGTCTTCATGAGCTGATCAGAGCAAACTGGTTTAAAGGAGAGACCGAAAAACAAGGTTAAATTTGTAACGTTTGAAGAGAGCTGCTTTCGCCCTGCAGGAGAAGCCAAGGCCAAAGCCCAAATCCCCCTCCAGAGGTTGCACAATGTTCTGGTGAACTTTCATTGGGCCTCTAGTTCAGACATGCAAGTTTTTCTTCTGTTTGTGCATTCCTTCTTCCTTTGGAAACTTTCCCTGTCTCAGTACTGCAGTACAAAGGCCTCATTCCGTCATTCTATCTCATTGGGACCCAGAGCTGTGAGCAGCATCTCCTTCCTGGAAATTGTGTTCCAGGTGTCTGTTTGCTTACTAGATTTACTCATTCTGAATGATAACTTTTAAAGCTCAACACTAACTGGACTAAGGGGCCAATTAGATTCCATACACAAAAGCAGTTAAAGCTCAAACCAAACTAATGTGGATGACAAATTAAATGTTTATATATACTTATATACTGTACTTCCAAACCTCCTTTCACCCCTACAGCGCATGCCCACACACACGCATGCGCATGGCCACCTATGGAGATACAAATCAGCATTTTTTAAGTTAAGCCCAAAAGGATAACTGGTGAACCATAAAAGGTGAGGGAAGGACCTGGTGAACCTGAAACTGTGAAATGGCTGAACACCACCTTAACTTCCTTTCAATGTTCTGTTTGCCTGCAACAGCAGGATCATTTTCTTTGATATAAAATATTGGATGTAGCTGCCTTCTTTTTGCAGAAGTCTTCTTTTTGCAGAAGTATTTTATGTCATACTTGTAAACAAAAGGGCACAGTCAAGCAATGAAGAGAACATGCCAGTGGAGGATCATCCCAGTTTACCACTTGGATTTTATTGTATGCAATTCAGTTATCTACCGACTGTCCATTTCTGCTATTGATACCTGATTCTACTGCAGTGGGAAGTACCCATGTGCCAAATTTCAAATTTGTGGCTTGTAACACAAAGTTGTCCATAAAGAACAAATGGACAACCAAAAAAACAGATAAACAACAAATTTTGACATTTATAGACACTGAAATAGGTACAATATATCTTTTGGCAGAAATATTTTTGTGAAATTTAGAATGGTAGCTTATCAGTTCTTCAGTTAGGTGTTCCAACTCTTTCTAACAAAGAAATGGACTTCTAGTAAGTGATGTTTCAAAATGCATTTCTGGATGAAAATTACGCCCCGTACAACTATTTTATAGGAACTGTGTGAAATGGAAAACTGACAATAGCAGTCATCAGTAGAACAATACTGATTTTCCACTCTCCTTTCTGGATAGAATCTTCAGGATAAAAGATGATGAAGGAGGGAAACATCTGGCCAGCTGTCACTCTATGTATCTTCTCAGTACACGTAAACAGACACACATGGCACTACTTAGTTCAAGAGCTGGATGCTGATGAAAAGGGAAAAACTTTAGCGTACAGGGATTAAAGGATTTTATCCAACAGTCTTTTGGGTTGTTATAAACAAGTATGATGTATAATTTCTGGAATCACAACTTTAACTAAATATGACTTTTCAATTCTAATTAATATAGACACCGTGAAATCATGTTGGCTCCATCAGTACTGGAACGACAACTCCAAAGCTGCTCAACTAGGGTTAAACCTATTCCGTAAAGATGATTTACCGTATAGCTTCTGGTCTGGGCAGAAATATTCCCAATAATCACACCACTAACAACCCGTCTTGAACTGGCAGCATCTTTTATCCCATATCTGTGTGCAACATTTCATATTGCTTTGCTTTCTACAACTGCAGCAGCATCAGAGAGAAACCAATGATCATGAAACTGGACACAGATATCATGATAAATTTTAATGCCAGGTATTAATGAGGCTGTAAAGAAGAAAAAGCTCCTAATATCCGAAGAATTCAGAAGCCTACAAGCATGGATGGCAGTTTCAGACAGACCTACTCCTGACCCAGACACCCTGCTCTTTTCCTCATCGCTATTGTTTTTACTTCAGATTGATTAAGGTGAAAAGTGAGTTAGGAGAAAGTGATTTTGGGCTGTTACCAAAGGAGAAAGTGTAAGAGTGAGGTTTCGCCACAAAAACCTGTCACTTGGTTCAGTAAATAGCTCAAGGAGGATTACTCAAAATGCCAAGAAAAGAATTCAGAGTTGCACACACCTTGGCTATTGCCCCGGAGGGGATTCCAACCACGTTTCCATTATCCAGGAAGCAGCATAAAAGGAGACGTAAGCAGGCAGCCCGATCAAACAATAATAGTTGGACTGGATTTGCCCACTACTTAGTTACCGTAACATGGTTCAGGCCTGCCCTCAGGAAGCCCGCTGTTTCCCTTCAGGTAAAATTCCAATGGACAATAACTCATAAAAAGCAGATCATAGACTATGTTTGGACTGGAGAAGATGCTGCCGTTGTACCTTTTATGGGCAGCGTCAGATTGAGTAGGGCACACTGCCTCAGAAGCCCACAAGGCGTCCTGATCCATTAAGAAAGAAATTTAAAACTGCTGGACTATCAGCTTCTGGTCCTATTAGCCACAGGGCCCTACATTCTTATGTGGATCCCTAAATACACTTAGTGCTGCACTGTTGGACTTTTTTTTATTGAATTTACTGTGACTATATGCTTTTGTGCTGATGCAGTTGGCTAAATAAAAAGCACACATCAGCATTTGAAAATACTTCATATGTAATGCTTTGATTGCATTGGCAGCACAGGGATGATTCCTATCTAGGAAGTAGTGTGAAAGGGATCGAGGACAGGAAATGGAAGCATCTGTTTGCCATCAGCTGGAACCACTCATAGAGCTTAAGAAGGAAACATCTCAGCAGTTATGAATCCCACGTTTGGCGTCGCCTTGGAGACTTGGCTGCATTCTCTGTTGCTGTTAGATCCCTGCCAGCCAGAGGAAATTCCTACATTGCCTCCCGTGTTTAAGACCTACATACTTTGTCTTGCTCTGAGCAGAGTCAGCGCTGAGTGTATTTGAAAGGATGGTCACTATTCTGTGAATTTCATACCATTTGTATTTCTATAAAAAGCCCAACAGATTTCACTTACAGCTGGCGGAGGTGCGAATGGTACTTTATTAAAGGTGCAATGCAGACGTAGTGTATATACAGGCACATACACCCATTATGCAAACATACCATTTCCAGTTTATCCTAATTCGATTTTCATCCAAATAAAATACAATATCATATAGGTATGCACAGCCAGAAGGTACAGTACAATCCTCCAGTTAGATTATTATGCATTTGCAGTTAAGAAAATTGTCATAATATTTTATTTGTTTTGTGCTATACTCATATTTTCCACATAAACTGTTCTGGGACCCAGTTGCCTTTCCTCCAGCCATTCAGACTTTATTGGACTTGGGTTTTGGAAATCGGACAAGGGAAAAACTCAGCGTGTCCAGGACAGAAACAAAAAGTTCAGACAGAGAATTCTGACTTCACTTGCTTGCAAAAATATGATCTGTTTACATCAAAAGTTCTGATTTTCAGTCAGATTTACTTTTTCTCTTGTTCTCTTTTGTGGGTTAAAACCACACGCAATGCTCCAATCCCTTGTCTCTTCTGGCCCATGGAAAAGAACTAAAACCAAGGGAGGATGAGTCAGCAAAAGAGGATGCAGGGGTCACACTAACTATGCCCTCTTCACCCTTACTTTTGCTCTCCCAAATAAATTCCCATGTATTTTATTTGTCTTTTTGTCTACTCATTAAAATGTTTTATTTTTATAAAACTACTTTTTGCAAATATTCGTCCCATATTTGCTCTTTTGTGTTGTCCTATGTCATCATGTTTAGTGCATTGTACACCATGGTCCAAGGGAGATTATATTTTGTTCTCTCTTGTACATCTACATAAATGCAGAATGACAGTAAAGTGAACACTGAATCTTGAAACTTTCTTCCTCCTTTCTAAGATACTCTCATAAGCAATGTACAGTATGTAAGGAAAGTTTAGGAAATCATGTTCAGAGGATTTCTATACAATGTATTTAGAAAGACCCCTTTAGCTGCATGTACCTAAGAAGGTTCTTTAGAAACTATGTAAAGGATGACTGGACAGGTTATGTGACCTCTTCATTTCAAGTTCATGCTCATTTTCATTTCACTGTACTTTACACCGGTGTACAGCAGAAGTTAAATATAATCTGCACAGGTTTGTATGCAACATAAATTAGCCCTATGTCACACCACCCAGTAAACACGGACCACATATATAAAAGCAGTGTTACAAACACAAAATCCAAATACCTGCATGGTAATACAGTAAATGCAAATAGGACAGGAGAACACTATGTTCTGGCTGTTCATATTTTGGAATGGAATTTGCCCATAACTACATACTATGAGTATTTTTTTAGACCACTGTCAACAATACAGACAGTCACAGCATCTCATGGCTGAAATGACCAACTTTAGTAATAGTGTTGCGCTCTCCTCTGTGTCTGCAGTGTAACGTGATGGATCCACAGGCAGCAAGTACATGTTACAAATGTCACTCCAGATAACCCACAGAAGACTTATTGTCTTTTCAAAGTGCATGGAATTAGATACAGAACAAGGATGCCCGATCTCCCACACGTTACTCGGCATCTCTAAAATGAATTTTAATTGAAGTTTGCTTTTCTATGTGAGTCTTTTGAATTTGCCAAGAGGGGGCAGAGTTTTTAAAATTCTGAAAATAACAGAGCAACTGGAACCTTTCCCGCCGTTGCTGAAAACCCCTTTCTGCCGCAACTGCTAAGGTCTACTACTGCAGAGCTGCCATCGGTTCAGTTGAATGTTCAGTTCAGTTCACTTCTCTTTTTCTCTTTAAATCACACTGTACAGATTTACCTTTATCGGCCTCAAGTAACAACATCAAACATGCACGAGACAAATCTTTTCCACGACGCTTCTCCCTGGTTCTTCTCACCCCCCCCACCCCCCACACACACAATGTCTGTACTCAGTGTACAATGTTCCTTTACTATGCTGCTTCTTCCTTTCCGAGTGTTTCCCAGGGATGGCCTTTCCCAGTAGACTGTAACACATCTCAACAAACAGAGATGAGGACACTGTGTCATGTCAAAGATTTTGCCTTAGCGTGAGAGACCAGATAGGTTACACTGTTTGAAGTTGGAGGGCAAAGGTCAACCCATCTCTCCGTAGTCAAATTGGACTGAAAGAGGATAATCGAAGAAGTAAAAATTCCACTTTCAAGCCATTTTTACTCACCTTTATAGGAGCACTGTTACGGAAATGCACCAAAACTGAGATTCCCGGACAATTCAATTAGCAGCTTCCCTAGAAACATGCTCACACAGGTCACATTTGCTGCTTTTTCAGGTGCATAGCTGCAAAGTGCTCTTCTGTTAGTGTTGACTCATGGTGACTCCATGGATAGTTGCCCTCAATTGGCTAATCTTTGATTTAGGGGCATCCTCAGCAGCAGTTATTGTATCAGTTCACCGCACTGCAGGTGTAGTAACGTCTGCTGAACAACTGATGATTCATGGAAACCCTAATAACAGCATTCATGAATCACCATAAGAGCCACAGAGAAAAGGAAAGAAAGAAAAAAAAGTTCTTACACCTTGAATACAAAATTCTGCAATAAAAGCCAATCAACTCACATTATCAATAACACATATATACTATTACGTTAAGTAAAACCGTTATTGTTAATTTCTTATTAACTCACAGGCTGAAGATCAAAACCATTATATTATTTAGTCCACAAGATATCCATTTTCATACAAATGTGAAACCGTGCAAAATATTAACCAAAAAAAAAAAATCTGCATTAACACATAACCAAATAAGCCAACATTTTTAACAGAACATCCATCAACCCATTTTATATTTTTCATGCACCACATATTTCCATCAAAAAGGGAATAACAGGACATGCGGAACACATAGAGAATACACCTTTCACAAAAATATACATTCATAACTAATAAACAGATCTTCCAATACAAATGCACAAATTGAATATAACAAAAAGTGCAAAAATTATCTTGTTCACCCTTTCGGCCAGGTGCTAATTCATTTCACCCTTTTGGGCAGACTTTCGCTCCTTCCATGCTAAAGAGAATGTTTTCCCTCCTTCTCTTCTGACATGCGCAATGGGGTAAACTAACTTGTCAAAATAAGTTATGGAACCACCTGACATTTTGCAGAGACTTTTAAATTAAAAACAAGATTCATGACAATTCAAAATTAACAGTACAGCAAATAGCCTTAACATGGTCTTTTATAGCAGGTCCTCCTCTTTTGCATTGATCTTCAACTTTGGGAAGCCTGATGTCCTTCTCCAACGATCTTTCTTTCCGAATGATGTGTTTGAAGTAAAGTTGAAACTTTGTAATTTGAGATTTGATCTTCCCCAATGCCAATGCATGCTTGCATTTACAAATATGCTAAAATGCAAAAAGCCTATCCCTGTTCAAAAATTCAGAGGATACATACTTCTACCTCTAACACAATAAAACACACACTGTGTGCTAGAAGTCATAGTCCCCAGGACATAAGGGTGACAAGTCAACTCTGTGGACAGTAGCTTGGTACCAGAGCAATAATGGCTGATGAGGTGGGAGAGATGAAGAGTCCAGCCATCACAAAACATCAGTCGGTAGACCGGAACCATAAGTCAGTGTGAATGCGGGTATTACAAGGAGCGTATTTGTTTGCATGTGAGACTGAGACAGGTTTGCTGATACATCCCTTCTCATAGGCCCTAGCCATGACTAATGTCTTCATTCCAAATTTAACAGATGTTCAGTGAGGATCCACTCTCAAGTTTAGCCACTGAGTAACAGGAATATGCGCAAAACCTGCACTCTTTGCCCAGCCCATTACGTAAGCAAGTACAAGAAGTCTTGACCATTTTTGACATTAACTGGTGCCCAGTGCAGTTTCTATGAAAGTTAAAGAAAAACTAATGTAATCATGCATAATTTCAATTCTCCTAGGAAATGCACCCATGTTTGAATGTATGCAATGTAAAGGACAACTAAGATTATGAGCACAGTTCACACACGTCGCCGATATTTCAACCTGTAAATTTTTTCTGAAATAGTACCAGGATTTTTTAATGAATGAATAAATGTATATGCAAGTTCACTTTTAATGATCTTATTTCCCTACTCAATTTTCTTGCGTAATTTATTTTTAAATGAAACTTTTCACAGCGCTTGAGTGCAGTTTGTGAGGATGCAGGGTACCTGTGCTGTCATTAGAAAGCTATGCAACAAAAGGTACTTTATTCACTTACATAGAAATGTACTACACGTGAGAGGGCAAGAGCTTCAGTGGAGTGGCAAAGCTTAACAAAATGCTGAATTTCAGAGGAAAAAAATTGTGAACATATGATTAAGTAAGAACTTTGCAAACATGAGGCAATGTTTGCAGACCCTGCAGCTGTTCATACTTCAGCTTTGGTATGCGGATCCAACCACAGGGCACAAGTTGGTGTGGCTGTCACCATGACAACCAGACCCTGGCGATCTGCTCTTTATATTAGGTATGTGTTTTTAAGGAAACGTCAGATTTTACCTCCTTCCTTTTTGTTTTGCAAGGGTAATTTTTTGCAGTCTTAATCTTCTGACATCTCAACTAATATCCAAACAATAATACACCAAAACATTCACTCACCCTTGTGACACTCCCAGGAGTGCAGTACTTATCCCAGAATCATTGATTTATAGAGGGTGTTTGCTCACTTTTTATTGTATAGTTATTGTTTTGCATCATGAAATTTAACTTTTTAAACTCATTTTTAAGTTCAACGAGGATGTAAAATTAACCTCATTATTACATTAGGTCCTAAAGTATGCAATGTTAGACAGTGATGTCAATGACTTACTACATTGTAGTTGTCCTGCAATGTTTTCAGATCTAAGGGCTGCAAATTTCTTTTGTCTTCTGAACCTCTTCAGCTAGGTGATCAGATTCCTTGGACACAACAGTACCAGCCCTGAGGGAAAGCCCGGCCATCGTGGAGTCAGACTGTCAGCATTCAGCCATCAAGGAGTTAAAACTGAACATTGACATTTTAGTAACAGCAGCCGAGGTGCCATAAACTAAACTAAGTATCTGGAGAAATTCCATTTTGCTCTTCTTCTGCGGGCTGTTGCTGGATATTATCTGTTCCATCCTGGGTAGATGCAATCAAGAACCTATGAGGATGAGAGCTTTTGGCTGCTGGGGGCTGACTGATTCTCACACTGGCAGGAGTTCACATCAGGTACACAGAAACATGCACAAACCTGTGTGGTAATCTACTGTGGAAACCAGGTGGGGCTTACAGGGAAAAAATGTTTATCGTACATACAAGTGGTGAAATGGCTTCTGACAAACCGGCTGCGTTACAATAGCTGTGTTCCTGGCACCCCACCAAATGGATGTCTCTGAGACTGAAACATAAGTAAAAAAAAAAATTCCTGCTGTCGATGGCTGGTATCCAGTCAGATTATAGTTTACCCACAACACACCTCTTAAACAAGCCTTTACCTGTCCAGAATCTGTTTCCACTCCAATTTTGGACTGGCTGCAGACACTGTGACGACAACCCTCTCTCATGGATGTAACGAAAATCCAAAGTGACGTCTCATCACTGAACTAATTCCTATGAAGTGTAATACAGCCAATAATTACCATTGTGGTAACCTTTACATTTTTTATGAACTTCTAAAAATGAAGGTGCATTTTTAAATTCAAAAGCTCTTCCAAAATTAATTTTTCAGTCAGTGCCCTAGAAATAAGAGAAGTCATCAGGTGTGAACCCCTTCAACAACAGGCTTGACAAAAAAAAGATGATTGCAGGATAATTCCTAGTATTAACATGCATATTCTGCTATTTTATTTTGTCACCTTTTCTCGTGAGAAAGGACAAGCTGCAGAATCAGGTGGTTTAGCCCCAGTTAGCCGTGAGTCCTGACTTTTCACTGAGGGGAATACAGACTCAATCCATAAGTTATGATGCTGACTGCATCATAAAACTAACAATACAACATAGTCTGGGGTCAAATACAATAAATGACTTTGGATAAAACAAAAGTAATAATTCTTGAAGGCCATCATGACAGTTGCTCTCATCTCCTATCTCACACTAAGGCTGAGATAAAGAAAAGAAATTGGTGATTCAAAATAACACAATGAAGGAAAGCCATAAAAATCTAAGCAAAGAAGAGGTTTCAAAATGAATTCCCTATATACAGAATATGATTCATGTACTACCAGCAGAAATTTGTTTGCCAATTATTACACATACTGTAAATATGAAGCTCAACTCAGCAGTGCAGCGCTGTAAGGAATGAGCAATAAGCTCCAGCTTCCCATAAGTAGTCTGGAGGAGGAGTTTAAAGTGTTGCGTACAAGAGAGGCAGTGCTGTATCGGACTCCAGAGTGGCATCAGCAGGCAACAGGGTACGGACAGGTAGGAAGTGGAGAGCCCAGGAAGGGTTGGAGCTAGCAGAGTCTCGGCTGAAACACAAGGCTCTGGTGGGTGTCTTGGCAACAGGGCGGGCGAGGTTGGGATTAATCCCTCAACCTCGTTACGACAAGGCCTCTGGCAAGGTTAGACGCCATCTAGTCCTGGAGGTGGTGTGGGCAGGTGTTGATGAGGAGCGAACCAGTAGGATGGTGGGCATGCGTCAGCAGGGAGCCTGGACAAGGTGGGAGGGGGTGATGGAGAGAAAGATAACCTGGGGTGACATCTGGCAGGCAGAACCACAGCGCATTAAGTTCATGGTCCAATCCGTGTATGATGTCCTACCTAGCCCAGCAAATCTACACATCTGGGGCAAGAGTGATTCTCCAGCATGTCCTCTCACTGGAGCATATCCTCAGCAGCTGTACAAGAGCCCTGAGTGAGGGCCGCTGCCGCTGGCAACATGATCAGGTGCTCAAGGCAATAGCAGAGGCCATCTCTAAAGCCATGGCTAACAACAGGGTCATCCGCAGCCAGAGGAACATCACCTTTGTTAGGATGGGAGAGCACCTGCAGCCATAGCCCAGAGCAGCAGCCAGCTTGCTCGCCTCAGTGCTGGACCGGGAGATTTGGGTAGACTTGGGCAGGCAGCTCAAGTTCCCGGAGCATGTGACATCAACTTCCTTGAGGCCAGATGTGGTGTTAACATCTGCCTCCTCAAGGCAGGTGCTCATAGTAGAGCTGACAGTCCCCTGGGAGGACTGGATGGAGGAGGCGAATGAGCGCAAGCGGCCCAAGTACCAGGAGCTGTTGGAGCAGTGCCGGAAGAGCGGCTGGAACGCTCGTTGTGAGCCTGTTGAGGTGGGGTGCAGAGGCTTTGCTGGCCGTTCACTATGCAAGGTCCTCACCCTGCTTGGCATCACAGGAGATGCGAAAAGAAGAGCCATAAAGTCCATCGTTGAGGCTGCAAGGAGGGCATCTGGGTGGATTTGGATCAGGAGGTCTGAACCATGGGTTAGTGCTGCTGGGACACAAGCCAGGGCCTGATCAACCCTGGCTGGGTCACCTGAGGGAGGGTGTCTGATGTTGTGAGACCTGAAACACCTGATGATCTCAGGAAACATCACTGATGATGTGGCCCAGTGCATCCTAGGATATATCTTTAAACTAAACTAGAAGTTTACATACCCCTGGTAGAATCTGTAAGAAGTGTAATGTTTTCAGTATGAAATTCAGTAAAAAATGAGTGACTGTGCACAGCACATTACTTTTATCTAGTAAAACTGCTTAGATTAAAATATTAGTCATCAGAGAATAGCACCCTTTTTATATAAATCATAATAGGAGCTAAAATTACTCAGATGGTCTGGTCCAAAAGTTTACATACCCTTGTGCATTAGGCCTGTTAATGCACACTGAAGTAAATTGAAATCACCGTGAAATTTAAGAATCTGCACCTGTGCCTTTTTGGACCTAATCAGTGTCTGTATATAAATTATGAGTTTGTTTCTTAATTCATAAGGAACCTTGTGCATTTAGTGTCACTGCACTGACTTTGCTGGACACTAAAATATAAAGAGGGTTAAACAATTTTGAATGGATCTCAGAGAAAAAGTAATTCAATAGTATAAATTTCTGCAAAAGGATATGAAAAAATATATCCAATTCAAACTCTGATAAAGAAGTGGAAAAACAGTGGTTTTGTAGTCACAAAGCCAAGATCAGGTAGGCCAAGAAAAATTCCAAACACGACTACCAGGAAAATTGTGCGAGATGCAAAGAAAAATCCACAGGCAACTTCTACTTCTACAGACTTCTCTGAAAGGAAGTGGTGTGGCAATTTCAGCCTATACAATAAAGGGATACTTCAACAAAAATGGCATACATGGTAGAGTTGCCAAAAAAAAAGCCATTTTTTTGCACCCACAGCACAAAATAATCCGCTTCCAATATGCCAAACAACATCTAGAGAAACCTCTAGACTTCTGGAAAAAAATCATTTTGAGGGATGAGGCAAAAATTGAGCTTAAACATTATGTTTGGAAAGGAGTCAACAAGGCCTATTAAGAGAAACACACTATCCCTATTATGAAGTACAGTGGTGGATCTCTGCTTTTTTGGCACTGTGTGAGCTACAGTGCCACAGGGAATTTGGTCAAAATTGATGACACGATGAATGGACATTATCAGAAAATCTTGTAGAAAAATTCATATGAATCAGTAAGGAACCTGTGCATGGTGTGCACTTAGACTTTCAAACAGGACAAAGATCCAAAACACAAAGTAAGTTGACCCTTGAGTGGCTGCAGTGGAAGAAAGTGAATATTCTAGAGTGGCCCTTGGAGTCCTCTGATCTCAACATCGAGCTAGTTTGGGGAGAACTCAGACGTGCAGTACGTACATGCAAGAAAACCAAACAATTTACAGGACCTGGAGGCTTTTTGTCAAGAAGAGTGGGCAGCTTTACCCCCTAAGAAAATAAAAGGAGTCATTCACAACTATCACAAAAACTGCAAGCTTTTATTAATGCTCAAGGGGGCAACACACGATATTAAGAATCAAGCGTATGTAAATGTTTAAGCAGAACCACCTGAGTAAACTCAAGGTCCCAGAGTCTGGAGGAAGAGAGGAGAGGCACAGAATCCAGAGATTTCCAAAGGAAATGCAAAGGAAATGCAAAATTTACTTTCATCAGAGAACATAACTTTTGACCACTCAGCAGCAGTCCAGTCCTTTTTGTTGCGAGACGCTTCTGACGCCGTCTCTTGTTCAAGAGTGGCTTGACACAAGGAATGCGAGAGCTGAAACCCATGTCTTGCATACGTCTGTGCGTGGTGGTTCTTGAAGCACTGACTCTAGCTGCAGTCCACTCTTTGTGAATCTCCCCCACAGTTTTGAATGGGTTTTGTTTCACAATCCTCTCCAGGGTGGGGTTATCCCTATTGCTTGTACACTTTTTTCTACCACATTGTGAAGAGGAAGATGCAATATGCCAGACCCAACAATTCAGAAGAGTTGAAGGCCACTATCAGAGCAACGTGGGCTCCCATAACACCTGAGCAGTGCCACAGACTGATCGACTCCATTCCACGCTGCATTGCTGCAGTAATCCAGGCCAAAGGAGCCCCAACTAAATATTGAGTGCTGTACATGCTCATACTTTTCATGTTCATACCTTTCAGTTGGCCAACATTTCTAAAAATCCTTTTTTTGCATTGGTCTTAATTGATATTCTGATTTTCCGAGATACTGAATTTGGGACTTTCATTAGTTGTCAGTTATAATCATCAAAATTAAAAGAAATAAACATTTGAAATGGATCAGTCTGTGTGTAATGAATGAATCTAATATACAAGTTTCACTTTTTGAATGGAATTACTGAAATGAATCAACTTTTTCATGATATTCTAATTTAATGACCAGCACCTGTATCTGCATGGCAGCCTGTGGAGCACTGCAGACACATGGAACTGTCCTTAGGGTCAGAAAACAGGAAGAGAAAGGAGTACATGAACACAACACCTCACATTATCTGCTCTGAGAAAAAAGGGAAATTATGCCCCCTCTGCACCTCCTTCTCTAGTGATGATGTGGAATTCAAACCTAACCTCTTCGGAGGAACTGATGCTTCCCAGTGATTACTTTAGTGGTTTCGATTGAATGCCATTCTGAATTTTTACATATACGCTATACACTGTATATTCCATAAAATGTTTATCCCGTCTCTTTGACCTATACAGCTAGCTCTACGACCTTATTAATTTATCTTCATTTTCTTTCTTTGGAAATGATCCAAATGATCACTACAAAAATGCAACAAAATAAAATTGACCATTAGATGTTAATCTGAAGAGCACAGGAGGTCCCACATGCCTGTGACTTTGGCCATGGAGAAGGGTGGTGCAGCTGATGCATTTGAGAGGATTCACTGTGACTTCTTATGACATCACCACTAAGGAATTGTGAAAAATTCTGAAGCGGTGAGCTCATAAATTTGCACACAAGATGTGAATCGACTCCCTAAATTTCTGTTTAAAAATTATATGAAAAAAGCTACACAGTAATGACAAAAGTTCAGTAGAATGATCTTAACTATTTGTTATGAAAATGGTGCTGGTTATTTCATTTGCTTACAGCGTCACCTGCCGGTGTGTAGGAATGGGAGGCGAGCAGACCCATTGTTCAGTGTCGTGGGACTCCTGTAGTAGAGCGCCGCCATTAGGAAGTGCAGAAAAGCACACTTGAGACCTCACGTTTCACTCGACGAAATGAGGGTTTAATTGTCTCTTTTGTTCTCTTATTCAGCACCGTCTCTCGGCTCAGTTTCAGTGATGAACTTCTTTGTTTTATCACGTGTAGTCCAAGGTGCAATTCATTGTATTTCACAATTATCTCCAGCACAAGTATGTATATATTTTAACAAACAGTATTATTTTAAAGAGAAATCTCTTTGAAAGAGTCCTTGTCTTGCAGGTTCAGATCATTAGTGCAAGAAAAATGCTGGTGATTTGTAAAATGAATGAAATGATCACAGTGGAAGTATGGGCATGCTTTGAATTCTACTCTGGGCGCTAATAAGTAGTGCGTGTGCGTTCATAGCTTCGCGCTGCACGTTCTCCTTACCTGCTTTTCTCACACGCTCGAGTGTGAGGAGCCCCCAGGGGGCACGGGGCTCGAACCATTCTCCAAAAGATGATGCTCCAGGTGAGGCTCGAACTCACAACCTCGGCATCGCTTCGCGTTGAACTGCTGTATAAGTACCGCGCGCTAACCGATTGCGCCACTGGAGCTCTGCTCAGGCCTTCCTGCGCTGCGCCTTTTACAGCCGCCTGCATCATCCGCAATGTCGCCACTTCATCGTCGATAAAACTATGACAACTATCGTTTTTATTTCGATAGAACGCCTGCGCCTGTCTGTTACCTTTTTCCCCGTGTCTGTTTGACTTGTGCTTAGACTACTCTTTCCATATTTAGTGCTTTTACAAGACGAACCTTCTAAAGAGTGGGGTGTCGATGAGTCTCTCATTTTGGACACAGCACCGTACTCTTGACCTCGAGCGGTCATCGTGTCATCTGAACGGCTTCAGTGACACCGGTGGAGGACACTGAGGAACCTGAGCACCCGAATCAGGGTCCCAAATCAGAGCCTGGGTTGTCAACGGGGTGACTCACAGCGAAAACTCTTTATAACTGTAGAGCGCTGCCTGTTTAGATAATACTGGTCCACCCCAACTGTATCAGATGCGGAAGACCTCGTCGCTACCGTCCCGCTAACACAGTGAACCGGAAGTATAACGCGTACAGAAAAACGCTTTAAATAACCCGGAAGTGTAAGGATTGCAGTGCTTTCATTAACCAATCAGATCTAGTAATCCGAAAGCGTGACGCCTTTAAAGCGTTTAATGGATCACTTCCGCTTCCCGAAGCAAAGTTTTATTTATTCATTTTTTTAAACAAACTTTATTAATGTTGTCAACAGTTACAAACTTCGCGCGGTGTCTAGTTCAGATATGGCGGTGGGACTGGCTGCTAGAAAGAAGTTAAATAAAATACGTACGGTTGTACATCATAAACGCGATGTCAGCCGAAACAGTTTTTACAGCTTTGGGATGTTTAAGAGTCATTCAGTTCGGAAGCCTTTATTAATACGCGGGGGCAGGTTACAAGCCTTCACAGCTAGCAAGGGCAAATGGGAATATCGATCCAGATTTTTCACGCACGGGAGACGTCCAGAGCCCCATAGCAACCCAAACAGTTCCCTTAAAGCTTGCACACATTGTTAACTATTTACATACAATACCTTAACTAGCGTGGGGAGGCTACAGTTTTCTTATATTGATTTATTATATCGATTTACTTCTGGAACAAGTAGGAGAAACAAGGGTTTCGTATTACTGGTCTTGCATTTATCTACAAAGTATTTTGGCTGATGAAAACAAGGTTGACTATATAATAAATACCTCAATCCACCAAAAATACAAGTAATACGTGTTTCAAAGTAAAAGAAAAAACAAATAGAAGTTTATACTGAACAAAGAAGAGCTGACAAATTTTTTCTCAGTAGCTGCAGAATCAGAACAAATAAATAGTTGTTTCTAAGAAACCTTTACAGAATGAGCATTTGGTACGAATCTTCAAATAAAGCTGTGAGTAGGATAAAATTTATGGATTAATTTGTAGGAAACTTATCTTGCCTTATTAGTCAAAAAAGTCCATACATTTTTCCAAGTGACATAGTAAGCAGAACCATTACAGTACAAGACCACACATGAAAATGTGACAATATTAACTTGAAATAAAGTCCTGCTTACATTGTTTTTATGAATCCTGGGTGAAAGGCATATTGATCCCAGCAGTGTTACATGAATCCATATCTGGTGATTGCAAAAAATTGTTGGCTTCTTAGAAGCATAAAAGAACCTGAAGGTATAGCACTGAAAACTCTAGCAACCTCCTCTGGGGTAATAGGAATTGTGTACTCTTAGTAACATGTTGCAAATGTGTTGCACAATGTAATACCAATATAATATTTGGAGTTTGAATGAACCTACCTCTTTATTTCAGCTTTTCTGTTTTAAAATATTCAATTAAAGTTAAGATAATGTTAAGAGTCCCTTCACAAATTCAATCTCATCAACATAAATCCATTATTAAAGTAACAATTGATAAATTACCATTTTATAGTAATTCTTTATTATGCAACTCTTTATGGTCCAAACAAGTTTTTGTGCACTCCATTTTAAGAGAGTCATAAATAACCCACTGCCCCACACACACACACACACACACACACACACACACACACACACACACACAATGTCATAACTCACAGTATGTTTTATTTAAGAATATTAAACATCAAACATGACTTACAGGAAAGCACAACAAAACTGTAGAAGGTGAACAAAATCCAGATGATGACTAAAGAGTTAGATTAGAGTGTAATCTTTGAGAATCTGTTAGCACGGTGCATGTGACAAAGTTTGGAAAAAGAAAACAAGTTTCATCTTCAAAGTTCACACTCAAGAGGGAATCTTATTTTCAGTTTGCGTTTAAACTAGAGAGATATTCTGACCACAACCATGTAGACTGACAGCTTACTGTCTTTCTGTTTCAAACTTATCTGTTCCTGTAGAGAGGAATGATTAACCTTAGTGCAGGGTAAATTTAAGACTAGATTACGCCACAGAGTAGTATGCATGTGCACAGCTCTGTGTGTGAAAAGACCTCAAAACTGGCATGCTGAGTGGGCCCAGAAGATAGTAATAATACTGCCAACGGACAGCATGGATATATCCCTTGCATTAACCCACTTGATACTTTTCAGAACAGGTCTAGTAAATGTACAAGTACAGCTGAGAGACCCCTTATAATACCAGAGCAAAAGATACCCCACCACCCACAGTTTATTTCTCCCACTGGCTCAAACATAAAACATGAATAAATAAGGCCTGGAAAAGAATATCTAAAAAAAATTGACACCTATTGTTTTTACACTTAATGTGAATGAAGAAATCATACACTCTGCAGAAAAGTCTTTTTTAGCAATAAAGGAAAAACAGTAGAGTTTATATCTGCCAGAGGTGCAGTACTTATCACTGCTCCTTTAGCATCACCATGCCTGTCCATTTTTAAAAGCTTTGCTGCATCAATTCCTTCTATGCCAGTGATATCATGGGGCTACAGTGTGCGCACATGACTTCTGTTACTGGTGTACAGAAATCTTGAGCCGAAAAGGTGTCAGTCGTGGATGACAATGGGTCCCCGATTCCTCAGGCTGAGGTGTGGAGGAGGTTGGAGGGGCCCCTGGGAAGCCCTCCGCAGTGTAATCTGCTCACATGGCTGCCTACAGGCTCGCCTCAGTTGGGAACGAGAGAGCAGCTTGCGGGCCTTCCTACAGGGGCAACAAAAGAACATACTGATGTGGCGGCTTCCACGCAGCACTGTGTGAGATCTCAGACAATGGCGTCCTGGGAGATGATCTACTTCCCCACAGACTGTTTCCATGGGTGTCCTTTTTTCCAGTCACAGAGAAGCAACAGCATACAGGAGTGGAAACCTTTCAGACACACACACACACACGCATGCACGCACATATATAGAGGGCTGGTACTTACTGCTATAATATCTCATTTGGATTATGTATTATTTGTGCTTAATTTCTTGCTGGTGTAAAGCAAGACTCTTCTGGCTTCAATTTGACAGAGAATCAGCCATCTTTAGGTGCTACTGCAGTTGAGGACTCATTCCTCAAACCACCAAGGCTCTATATTTAGCATGGCGTCCATACAAGCAGGGTATAGGGGAGGGGGGAAAACATGGCTCATTCAGACACTGCATTAATGGAATCATATTTTTCCTGGTCCATGTTGATGATTTTATGTCAGGTCATATTCACAAGACTTCTATCCATCATCTGTACATGACAATTTCCTCCCTCTCAAATCCTCAAAAAGACATTAACTTTGATCTTCCCATACAGATTTGGTAGCGTACTGCCTCTTACTGCAACTGCAATAGCCATGAGTTGTTACTCTGGTCAGGTGGCACCCACTGAAAAACAGCAGATAGGCACTGAGATGGTGCAGGTTACGTGTGCATAGATGCACAGGTGTGCTGGGGTTCACAGATTCAGAATGTAGGTACACATGTATGTGCAGATATACTGTATATGTCCAGCTCTGTGCATCCAAAGACTGGAAGGGGAGACCAGTGATATTGAAACAAACCAACAACTGCTAGGAAGCTATAGATACAAAATTCTGCTACTGATCTATCATGCCTTGGGATCTGACCCTTAACCATCCTCAGTCCTCTTCCCCTTTTATGTATATTTGTGTGCAATAGCACTTGTACATTCATAAAAAGCCTTGACAGAATACTGTTTAGTCACAAGTAGCATAACTGAGTAAAATTCACCCAAGATTATATTATCCTCTTAACAACTATGATTAAATCCATCCTAAGGAAACACAGTCAAAATAAAAGCATTATGGGGACAGTATCATGGGGGCTGTTGCATTTACAGTTTGAGTTTGTACATTTTGATTTGATTCGGCAGTTAGCAATCACACAAACAGAAGAAGCATGAGTAGTGGGGCTGAGGAAATGAGCTGCCAGATGTGTCAGCAGAAAGCATGAAGTCATCTCCCTTTGGGTCAAAAGCTCCATCAGTCCATAATTAGAGGTGCATAACAAGGCAGGCAAGTTTCCCCTCAGGAAGCAAGGGATGACTACAGTGGTGGGGTTGCTAACAAGACCCATTTACGTGTGCAGAGTCTCATGGATGAATCCCACTAAAAACACAAGTATAAGCCTAAAATTAGCACCAGTCAAATAATCAAACACACATAGCATCGGTTAGAGCTAACAAAATTTGGACTGGAGAGGACCAGGTTTGCATCCCACCTCATGCTGTAGTACACTTGCGCAAGTTACTTACCTTTCTTTAAAAAAGTAAAAATAATAACCCAGGTACATAAATAGGTAACTATTACTTAACAATGCAAGTCACTTTACATAAAAGCAACAGCTAAATTAATCTGTCTCATCCCAGCAACCATCTGCTCGACCTGCTGAAATCAGGCAAACGCTTCAGAAGCATTATGGCCAGAACGGAGAGGCTCAGAAGGAGCTTCTATCCACAGGCCATAAGACTTCCCGAACCCGGACATGCCATCACAATCCTCACAAACCAGGGTCTACAATATCCTCTGACCGCTCCCCTCACTGTCACCGTCCTTCGAGTGCACCTTACGGTTTATTTACTGTTTCATTTATCTATTTATTTACTTATCTACTTGCTGTTTGTTTCTTGTCTTCTTGGTGCTTGGTTGTTTGTAAATTTCCTATCCTGAATCAGAGCACACTTCACTACATGGTATACTCAGTAACCATGCGTGTGACAAAAACTCTTTTGACTCTTTCTGACTCTGAGAGCTAACAGACACATGTAGATGAGCTGTACTCCAGATGAGAGAAATTCCCTGTTCAAGGTAGAGGTCTGTATATGTGAGCTTGATGTGCATCTACCCAGTGACCCACCCTGATAAGCATGGCCAATCCGGTAATTCAACAGCGACACTCACATCATTAAGAACTGTCGCAGCTAATTTAACAAGGAACACTTGAGTTTGAGAGCAATTTAATTTCCCCTTTCGTGCCACTTAAACATATTATCGCTATGGGTGCCAATCAAACACCCATTCTTTGTGCTTTAGTTTCTACCCACTATGCACTGCAGTGACCTGCTTTTGTATGGCTTTCATTGTATGGTGCATAACACTCTTTTGCTCCAAATGACTTGTTTGGGACAGATGAAAGCCCTGCAGAACAGTACTGTGGAATGGGCTGGCCCACCTGGTTTCCCGGGAAACAAGGAAGAAGCTGTCATCAGGGGCATCGATCCAGTTAGGCCGCCGCTTGCGGAACATGTTCCCGCTGGTCCGTGGGCCGCTGCTACTGTTGCTCCTCCCGTTGTGCTAGCAGGAGGAGTTTATTGGGCAAATGGTGTTATTTACTTGCAAGGTGCGCCTTACTAATACACTGTGACCCCTGAACTAGATTTAAACAGGGATGCAAATGAGAATACTTACCATGAGGGTTCCCACCATGTGACCTGAGTTGTCTGAAATGCAGATCAAAGACGCAACGTAGTGAGACAATGAGAACGTGACAAGTTCTTCTAAAGCAGCATCAGAGCTTGGCTCAGTTTTTTAATAACTGCAGTAGCCAGTAGTATCAACAGTAGCCAGTGCAGAGATACCTGGACACAGTCAGACCCCAAGACGAAAGATGGTCAGCCACCACTGATAAATGTCCTTCTGGATGCAAGATGCAGTTTTAATTATTTGATATATTGTCCTGAAAAGTGGCTTCAATGGCTAGTATACATTTAACCTGCCTCCGACATGTTAACAGGCAGGGGTCACTGGGGACATTCCACATCCCTGTGAAGGCTGTATGGTCCTGTTCACAGAACCTCAGGCTGGTCCAGGTAAAGTAATGATGCTCAGATGCTAATGAGCAAAACGTTTGCCGAGCTGTGGCCTGGAGACTAGCAGGTGTGATTTACACCAGTTTCACACTCTGTCTTGTTAAATCACTCTCGCCTCATTACAATCTCTCTTTGGTTTTTTTTTTTTTTTTTACTCCCAGCTGCCTGCACTGGCCTTTTCCTCCCACCCTTCTAATTCCAGTACTTATTCAGGGCTTCCTTGCTGGAGTTGTTGGGAAATAATCAGATAATAAGATTCAAACAATCTGTTCCAAAAACATGTTGACTACTCGCTGCTGTGCAGAAATCGGCGTCATGGTGGGAGGAAGGGGTTATAATTAATTAGGGATTTATAAAATTGCTGCTCCTCCACCAGAACCAAGTGATTCTCAGGCCTTCACCCAGGCAGAACCAGTAAACTAATCACTGCAGGGGTTGGATAAAGGATGATGTTAATAAAGGCATAACTGGGGACTGAGTGGTATTGGTGTTGAACCAATATTCAAACAAATATAATGTGCTTCCCCCCTGCCCATAAGGGCTGTAACCAGGAATTCTGGGCCCCTTGAAATAATATTGCTTATTTTAAATGAAATAAAACCTCTTTGTGGGATATCTCTGGGCCCCTAGTATCATCACCAAAGTTCACCCCACCAGTGACAGTCCTACCCGCAGATATTTATGTATGAACTTATTGGGGAGTATTACAAATATTTTTGCCCCCCTTCATACCCGCCAAGTTATTACACCACTGGGTGCTAAAACTTTTGCTGCACCTCTTCAGAACCCTGCAGCCCGGGTCAACCCAGCCCTGTATCCTTAAATCTGTATTTACATCTGGATGCATCCGTATATGCATGTCTGCATATAGACACATGTCCTACCTTGTCCTGCACTTGTCCGTCTCTCAGCACCTGTCTCCAGCCTGCTGTGATGGTGGTAACTTCGCTTTCCCAGCATCCCAAGTGGCCCATGATTGGGCAGGGAAGACAACAGGCGCCGAGGGGGAGGGACCTGCAGGCCTGGAGTGCGAGGGCTCCGGGTTGTGTTGGGAGCAGGGCGGGATTCTGAAAAAAGTAGCACAATGAATCTTTCATACACGGTGATTTACTCAGCCAGTGTATAAAGTTCAATGTACAGCAACTCCCATTTCTGCAGCTAAGCATTTTATCGAAATGTTTCACAAAGGTAAAACAGTAGGATCCATCAAGGATTTAGTAAATCAGCACCTACATTCTATTGAGGAGGCTCAAGAAAAGCCAGCTGTGTACATCAAATTTTGGAGAAACAAGCTACATGTTAATAGGAGCTCGTTCACCCTGCAGTATAACGGAGTAAATGGCTGTGCTCAGTGCACCATTCTGAGACAATACTGCGGACAGAAGAGTCAGAAGCAGGAAGAACTAAACTCTCTGCAGCTGCTGAACGAAGCAGAAATCTTCAGAACATTATGAATTCTTGCAGGAGACATTATGCCCTGAGGGACGATGAAGCCATTGATCTGGCATGACCCTCTTCTCCAAAAGGAATGCATTTGTATTTGTGACACTGAGTGTTTATGTGTGTGTGTGCGAGCGCGCGCACATGTGGATGCTTCGCTGTGTTTCCCCCTCACCCAGGTACTGTAGCACACTAGCCAAGGTGCTCCTTGTTGAAGTCCGGACCTGCGCTGGCCGACCTCCCAGTCCTTCAGAGGCCCGGGTCATGTCTACAAGAGCAGCAGTATCTTGTGAGGAATACATAACATACACATCAAACATACTAACATACACAAGGTAACACACACAAACATTAATGCTCAGTCCAAGATTGTGATGAGCCCAGTGAATAGACATGTTTTAGGCTTTGTCTCATGGAGACAGGACCTGTCCCAGCAAAACCCATGCCTACAAAAACACACACCCACCTTACTCCCCATTTAATCGTCATTATTGCAGGCCATTAGACTGGTTAATGCAGCTCATTATTTTTCCCCAAACTTGTGGTTCATTAGAAACATATAAAAGCTCTGAGGAACTGGAAACACTTTCGGACTCCTTCTGCAGTAAAGTGGTGGGCAGCATCTGAGATGCCATTCTGATCATCTTGCTCATCACTGATGCTGGATGTTATGCTCGGTTCAGCTCGAGAAGACCCTGGTACTACAGAGTTCCTGTCCGCATTTCAGCTTAGCATTATTGTGTTCCAGGTTGAATTACTTTTGGGTTAAGAAGTGTATCTTCTTAAATGCTTGCAGGCCAGGTTGTGCTCTCTGGCAATACAATTGTACTTATACTCTACAAATGATATTATGACAAGTGGAAAATTGAGCTATGATTAGAGAGACAACGTATTGACAGGTTCATAGGTGTTTGCTTTAATGGCCATCTGAGAGAAACTGATTTCAGAGTTAATTTTGGAAAGTGCTTTTTGAGAGCAAAAGTGAAACTGCTCTCAAGGGCTTTATAAAGAGACACTTGCAACTGAATTTTCCATCTTTAACATTTGAAGAAGTAGATTATCTCCATTTTGATTTACTGGTTTGAGAGTAAAATCTGAGTTTGTATAATTTTAAACACAAACTGTAATATTTGATACTAATGCAGTACCTTCTGCAGGACAGCTAGTACTGTGCACATTCACAGCTGCACTGGGTAGGGAATCTGAGTAGGTTGTGCAGGTGGTGGGTTTAACTATGTTGAAGATATTACTGTTGCATCTTTGGCCTGAGTACTACATCAAAGCTTGCTGGCTGTATTTCTGGAGCTGTGCTATCTACATAATTATAGCCAGAAACTGAACCACCCAGTTCAATAAATGATTGCTCTAACAGGACTGTTATATGTTGCCAAGAGAACTTGTATCTGATCATTGATTTAAATAGCCTGAAAATCTGCTGACCCATAGATGTATAAGGTTCAAGTTCAATAACTTTTAAGCATGGAGAAGTGGCTGTTTAAGTAGATATAGGGTGGGGCCATCTATGATGATGGAGGTGGAAAAATAAAGTAAGAGGCAAACTCCATGACTAGTACTGTTGTTCATTATCCTCCCATTGTATCACATTTATGAAGACACAGAGGTCCACACAGCGTGTCCTTGGAGAAGGAACCAACAATCAAAGCATTGCAGTTATAACATTTAAGCACTAATTTAGCAGAAGACAGAAGACAAGGCATTGCTGTAATGCTGAGATACAACTGAGAACACAAATCCTGTTCCTGTAAGTAGCTTATACCTAATATTGACTTTTCCAGTGTCTGAGATGACCACACTAATGAAAATGAACAAAGATGCACAGCTTACATTTGGTGAGGTATGGCAAAACACCATGGAAGGGGCTAGTGTGAGGAACACAAAATGGTAGTGATGAGTGGGCAGAACCATGGCTGTCATAGTACAGAGCCTGTAGCACTCTGCCTCAACCAAAAGCCAGTCGGACACACAAGTTGTGACTGACAGGCATACAAGAGACAGGAAATTACAGACTCCAGAAATGCGCTTTCAGCCATGATTTTATTGGGTTCTTTTTGGGCCCACAAATGACAGAAGAAACAAGAGAAAAAACAGGATGCTGCTCATGCTCCTGATCTCCAAGTGAGACTGGGACATTGAAACTGTATAAGGTGTAATATTACACACACAGGTGATGAGAGAATTACATGAGAGAAAGGTGAAAGATAAAATGGAAATAAAAAGCAAATCTCAACATAAAGGACACAAAATGGGGAACTCATGGGGCAAAACCTTATACCTTTCAGTTTCTGATGTCAATGCTTGGTGGAATTATGGCTCATTTTAGCACATTTATGACAAAGGCTGGTATTAGCATGGACAGGGAAGGATTTCCTTCTATGCACAGTTGGTAGCTACTCCAGAACAACATCACTATGAGCTCAAGATGAGCTCAAAATAAGAGGACTGAATACACAGGGAGACAATCAGGACTGATGGAATCGTTGACCATTAAGATAGCAGTGGTGGGAGATATTCTCTGTTGGATAAATAGGATGAGTACTGTTCCAGTTACCCACCCCATGCATCAACAGCTGGGCACACACTTGGTGATGAATGCATGATTAAATGGGTAAGAACTCTTTGTTTAATGGTTGAAGACACAAATAGATACATACTTGCTCAGATTCACACACACACACACACACACACGTAAGAGGTATCTTTCTAGGATTAACATCACATTTATCAAGAAGTGAAAATGAAGCCATGTTACTGTGAAGAAAAAATTGGTACAAGAGAAGAAAAACATTTTTATGCGATCATGTCAGACTAGTGGCCTATACACTGCAAAACACTTCACCAAGAGTGTGTACCAGCACGGGACACTGTGTCACAGCGTATCGTGCAAAATATAACTTTTAGTAGATAAAATACCATTTTAGCTATGTACAGACTGATTGTAAAAATATGGCTCATACTACAGGTTTTAGTTTTACAGAATCTGTTGACATATCAGTAAAAATAATTTAAGCGTTTTTTACCATTACCGTGCAGCATTCGTATGTGCATGTGGCCTTATGTGTTACGAGTATTTGCATGTGTTTCTACAGTAATGACCAAACTGTTCTTCTGTATCAGAAGCCCCATTTCAAAACCCAAGAAAAATAAAATGTGAATGCATGAAATTCTGTTTGAGGTGATAGTTATGACTGAACAAAAATTTTTTAAAAAATCACAAAAATGATAAACACAAAATAATGAGCGACAGGCATTCTTTATTGAAGTTGGGGGAAATTTAAAAATACAAAAACAAAAAAGCAGCAATAATAATAAAAATTTGAATTATCATAACACAAATAAAAAAACACAGAAGACAGAAATAAGGAGGAATGGCAGCAGGAGGTGAAGAGAAGGTGATGGAAGTTAGGAATTGAAAGAACTCTTACACTCTGCCTTTACAGCACCACAGTTAATGGGTACAAAGGGACGTCGTGCGGCTCGGCGCAGCCTGATGATGTCACGGCACATGTGACGGGCCAGCTTGGTGAGGCGAGTGGCCTGTAGCAAGAAGGCTTGCTTAGTCTTCACTGAAGATTTTGGACTGCCGCTGTTCCGCATGGGTACCAGGTGAGCAGACTGGCGGGGGCCATGACCTCGGGACCGCAGCTCCTGTAGGACAAAGGAGAGGATGGAACAGGAAAGACAAGTGAAGGACAGAATGGTTTTGGTAAGAGAAGAATGCAGAACAAGGGATTGTGGGATGTATCAGATCGAAGAAAGATGGAGCATGAGATGAAAAAGGAGAGCAGCAGAAGGTTTGCACAGGAAGGAAAGTGAATGGGAGGTGAAAGGAGAAGGATGATTGTAATGTGAGTGATTCACAGTCTTGTTGAGATCAGTTGCCATTTCTGAGGAAAGTGTAGCCTGAGTGCTAGAAAGGCCTGTTTCCACAAGCACACACACAAACACACAGATATATTTATTTAGGCTATAGATACGCGTAGATATTTATTAGCAGCTCTGTTTTGACTACACACTGTCATGTTAATGGGTCATATGGTGCAGAGAGAGCACCTTATGCGGGAATCTCCACCAACTTGGTGCCACTGAAGTGCCTTTGTAGCCCCACTCATGCGATGCACACGTACCCATGCAATGCTCCGCCTTTATCCCTCTTAAATCTGCTTTTTCACACTTCTTGGAAACAGTGTCCATTCTTGTCCTCAAAGAGGACAAAGGACAGAGGCGATTCTGAATGATACAACTTTCCTTCTTGAGCAAAGACAGCATGACTTCTGCCTTCAGATTTTCATTAAGGAGCAAAATCAGGAGCTTGTCACTCCTCTGACTAAAACATACACCATATCAAAGAAGTCACCATGGCAACAAATGTGGTCTAAATACAAATTTCTGATATATTGAATTACTCCCTGTTATATTACATTCCTGTTAATAATAAATTCAATAATTTTGTATCTAATCTCGTACTCGCCAGGGCGGTACTCATCAGTGTACAGTAGCCCAGCTACAATCAATATTAATACTCATAATCAAGTTTAACAACATGTTAAACTAACTTGTACGTCACCATAGGAACAGAACGCAGCAGCTGCAGCCACTGACAATTTACCCATATTGATGACATGGTAACAAAGTGATGGAGGGATGGGCAAGGTACTTACATTGGAGGCAGGACTGGGAGGATCTTTCTCCTCCCCTTCAGCTCGACTGGGCATCTTGAGCCCCCCGTACTTCTTCCAGTACATCCAGCAGGACACACAGAGTCGGCACTGCATATTAGGTGGTCCCCAGGAGTACCACTGTGAGGACTGCATGGCTTGGGGTGAGGAGAGGGCAGAGCCAGCAGTTAAGTGACAACACATGACACAAACCATGACTTGTCATTTACAACAGGACATAATCACTGGTTCATTTTTCTGTAGCCAACAGACAGCACTGATGTCAGCTCCCCACTGAGCAGATTGCAGCGGCACTAAACATTAAGACTTTCTTACATCTTCCCAAAACATACTGCAAACAGCACATGGATCACAAAAAGCTCCAGAAAAAAGATCCATCTTCTCATGAAAAACTCTCTTCTGTCTGTTAATTGGAATGTTTTGGAACAAAAACACCCTTTAGGTAAGTGACTGTGTGTCCCATGTTTGAGTTAAATCGATAAGTTTTGCCTGCTGCCCTCACTTCCTGTTTCTTGTGCTGAACTTCCTGCTGTACTCACAGAAGCAGCTCTCGCATGCCCGCCCTGCTCCTGCCGTCTGGTGCCCAGCCAGTCCAGCTGCCCCATTCACAGTAGCCATCTTGCCATTGCTCACGGAAATTTGGTTGGGGTTTGGCTTGTTGCTACAGTGAAGTCAAAGTGAAACAATGGTCCAAATCAAACATGCTAATACAGACACACTTGCAAAATCTCTCTCTCTCTCTCTCACACACACACACACACACACACACACACACACACACACACAGAAATAAGTTTAATAGGATTAATAAAGTTTTTCTTTATTTCAGCCTTTAATCTCAAATTCACACAATTGCTTCCAGAAGACAGCAAGACAAATCTCACTTACTATGTGGGGATGTAGACCTGCTTCAATTTGCTTTCTGCCTCTGCTGCTTTTAGTCGTTTCTGACCAAAAAGAAAAAAGTATTTATTTTCACACACTTTCCTGCAGGTCATTAAACAGTGTATGTGAATATCACTCTTTGTAACACCAATGCATCTGACATAACCAACATCACATGAGATAATCAACATGACCAACACTAAGAGGGTAACAGTGATACTCCCCTACCTGCTGGACATATCTGTCTGTGGTCTTCCACATGTAGTAGTACTCTATGATGCTGGTCAATGACTTCCATGGCAGCTGTAAAGAGAGTTGAGGAAGAATTTCCTGAGGTGCTTTTTGGGCAGATGTCCTGAGGGTCTTTCCTCCTGACAAAGTGAGAAATGGAGGGCTGCAGACTAACTGGACCAGTGCACAACCAAACTAATGATGCAAGACGAGCCACTTCTGCAGAAAACTTATCAAAGTGATGTGTATGGGAGGGGGACTTTAAAGTCCCAAAGGCTGTGATTGTGACTGTGCTCAGAATCAATTTTTAGTCACTCAGGGAGATGGATTGACCTTGGCAGGGGGATCCAGTTGACTGGTAAAACCAATGCCTTGCACGGAGACCACAAAGTGTTCTAACATCCACGTACATAAACCATATGAGTATCAGCACGGTACAGTGTGTGTCACAGCATACATGCAAAATATCACTTCCAGCAGATAAAATACCATTTAGCTACATACAGACTGATTGTAAAAATACAAGTTTTAAAGTTTTACAAAGTCTGTTGACATACCGTATCAGTAAAAATAATTTATGCCTTTTTTACCATTAGTGTGCAGCATTTGTATGTGCATGTGCTTATATGCTCAAACTCTGACAGAGGATACCAACTTGCCTGTCTCCTCACAATTTATTCTTCCAAAGAGACCGTCCTGTTGGCCAGACCCACAATCTTGACCTTGTTAACCATCTGTAGTCCCTCTGGCACTACATTGCCAGTCTTAGTCACCCAACTGTTCTGCTAACTACTGCTAAATCTTCTCTTTTACCCTACACTCAAATCTCCTATGAGAAGTAAAACAGGAGTTACCTCACTTTGCATTTACCTCCAAGACACACTCTTGTTGTCACTGTTTCCTCTTACCCTAACCCTCCACCCCTGTCCTGACACCCACTGTTACTTACAAAATCCTGTCGGATGTCATTGAAGTCCTTGCCATACTTCTCTAGTGCCTCTTCGAAGAGGCTTGCTTCCGAAGCACTCCACTCCTCCATCTCATCGCGGCATAGCACTGGTCCCCCCTGTGGCACGAGGACGCCAATAGCACTGGACAGGTGGTACCCATGACGGTGAAGCGTATCCATGGCATGGAACTGTGGAAGAGACCAGGATTCAGAGTATGTTCTGTTTCTTCTGCCACCCACTTTACCAACGTGTGTGAAGAAATCAAGGTCTCCTTGTTAAATAGCATGGATGTAAATGGATGGTCCCCCTACTGTTCAGTAGACTGGTACAAGAGTGTCTTACCAGTGTGATATCTCGAGAGGCTGCGGCTGCGCTCATGTGGAGACTTGGTTGTCTGACAGAGCTACTGCAGTCCAGCGCTCGGGCAAAGGTGCCAACCGCACTGTGGAGAACAAGGGAAGGTGTTATCATTATCACCATTCTAATTCAACAGCAGTTTGTCAATCACCAAGACCCAGGCTCAAGTAGAGGACCAACTGATGAAAACTCATTGTTGCCTTTTATCATAACTTTACTATGACTTAATACAACTATGCAGCAAATGCAAAATTTGAAGAGAAGAGAGGGGAAGCAGAAGGCATGGATTTGTGACCAATGTCAGAGATAAAGATAAGTAGTCAGATGTACCGTGCTACCACCAGGAACTGGTCGATCTGCTTGTTACTCAACGGACATTCCGGGTCCCACATCTTTACCTCAAGCTTCGACTGGTCCCGGCCATCGGACTCGCCTGCGGCAGCGACACGAAAAACAGGCCAAGAAAGACATAATCATTACTGTTGCATAAGGACCATTTATCACAAAGCCCTAAAGCAAAAAAAAAAAACTCCACCAAAAAAGGAAGAAAAAATTGTGATAACTTGGGGCAAAAATCATATTTAGAAATGATTAACACTGTGAACAATGAAATAGCAAAAAGGGGGAATACAAGTATATCTTGGCATGCAAAGAAAATGTAAGAAACAGAAAGATAGAAAGTGAGAGAAAATTAATGAGAAAAGGCGAAAAAGCATAAAGTCCACCTAACTACCAGAAATGCACCTCTCAATGATACCAGTGACGAATGGCTGTTCAATGATTACTGAACATTTCAAGTGTATGCTAATATCTTCTGTAAGTTAGTCCAAGCCCATATGTTGCTGTTATGGGGTCTGACTGGTCAGTAGATGAGATAAATGGACACTGACAGTCAATTTATCCCATAAAACGTGCCTTTATCAGTCTTTTCGGTATCCGGAATTGCAAAGGGCAAAGTGTAGTAGAGACCTGTTCCTCACATTACCTTTCCTTCAATCGTCCACACACAACAAATCATTAAAGGGAAGGAGTCACACTCACACCTTCAAACAGGAGCCCTTTACCTGGCTGACCTATGACCCCTGCAGACGCCAGCCCTGAATTATTTATTCTATCATAGATGTATTTCTTCAGATTCCGTGAAGTCAAACTGAATTGCTGATCAGACTCTGGTCATTGAAAGAAAGATTTCAATACAAGGGGTTGTTTCTTTTCATCAAGATGTGACCAGACAACTGATGAGCAAGAAGTCTAGAGCTGGCTTGACAGTTAATACTGATTCAATTATTACTGATTGAGTATAGATTTCAGATTTTCAGAACATCATCAGCATCATACAACCTTCCATCAGAATTGATACCCTACTCCTAGAAGTCCCTTCCATGCAGACACTCAACATGTCTTTTCCTGAGAATCCTCGAAAACTTTGGAAGGTCACAGGTTCCAAGAAGGAGTGGTGCTGAGTTGAGTCTGGAGTCCAAATAGATGCTCACCTTCCTGGAGCATGTCTGGGACATCGGCCTGGAAACGAGGACCGACCCGGATCTCGCCTTTGTCTGCAAGCAGGGTCTTCTGTGTGGGGTCATACACCAGCGAGTAGAAAAATGTGTCCTGTGGTGAGGAGTGGCAAGTTACAGTCAAGCATATTTAATAAAAGCCAAAATCTAGCTTGTCCCACAGTCCTTCATCCTAAATGTCATCACTGAGTCACTTACAGAAACATCAAAAACTTGAATCAGTAACCTTAACTACTACATTATCTTCTGCTCATGTTCAGTGACCTCCCCACCCCAATGAGAAACAAATCCACCAAAAAGTATTCTAGCCAGAATACCTCTTTTTCCAGGTAGGATAGGACTGACTCAGTTTCGTTCAGGAGGGCCACGGTGCACTTGCCCCTGCCAGACACACACACACAATAAAACACACTGTGTCTATCAAGATTCTTGCCCGGTTTCCTTTGTTACAGGGCTGAGAGTGAGGAAGACAGAGGTGAGGAAGCAAGCTTTATCTGATAATTTTACCTACCTGATGTGTGTTGCTGGCAGAGACTCGTATTGCCGTGATAGGAAGAGTTCTCGGTGCCGGAGTTGATGCTTCTGCTTGTCTGTGAGCTCTGGCTCATTAGGACTATCCTTCTCTTCCTCCAAGTCCTCTGCAGAAGCAGCAGAAACAGAGAGGGGCAACAAGCAACAAGAGGGCAACATGAAAACAAAGTGAACACAGCTCTCACATGGACACAAAGGAAAAATAGGTATTCTCTGCTATCCATTTAAGGATTAACTGTTGGAAATCTCATTATCCAAATATTCACTGTAACAAATTGCAAAAATCTGTACCCAAACTGAATCAAAAAGCCATTGGAACAATTCCACATGTAAAAAAATTACAAAGTGCATTTGTGAAAACATTTAAGTTAAGCTGTGAGTCCAGACATGGGGATATAGAGTGTTACAAATACGAAAATATTGCTTTAAGACAATGGAACATTATTGGAAGTGAATGCAAATTGAGTGCCTGATGGCCATTTTAGATGTGTTGCACAGTTCAAGAAATTGATAAGTACAACATGCTCCCTGTTTCGATTCATTATTCATCCTTGGGAGAAGTGGTCAATTTAAAAGTGGGAATTAGCCCAGAGCAGTAACTTTGGCCTTGAGGTTTCCAATGTGAAATTAACCTGGGATTTCTAACCATGGTCAGAAGCAGCCAAGAAAGGTAACAAGAGTGTGCTGCAGTCATATCTCAGCTGTTCTCCTAGTAGAATTGCATCTTGTGCTTGCATTGTTTATATGTGCTGCACATTTATCTTCCCCATACTATTAAGTGAAAGTGAGTTCTAAGAAAGTAGAAAACCTTGTAAAGAAATCGTTGGTGGACTGTTATGTACAGTAGATGTTTAAGAGCATTTTAATATTATTTTGGGAAACTGGTTGGGGTTTGGGGGTGGATTGGGAATGCATTATTATTTTTCACATTTAAAGTAAGGGTGTCTCAAAAGTTGCCGTACACACACTTACTTGCATGTTTGTCTGCCAGCTGGATCAGGCTATGAGAGATGTCTCGACGCCTGTAGAAGCACACTACTTTGGCCTCTACATTCCCACTGGCTGTCTGAAACATAGCATGTGTGCAATGAGGTCATATGCTGACACCATACCCACAACCACATAAAAACAAACTGTGAATGACATATATAATATGATATAATTCTGCCAGCCAAAGGTTCTGTATAAATTAATTTCCATTTAACTGATAGCAGCTTACAGTATATTCTCTACAAATGTAACAGTGTAAACTGTGCCTAAAGGGTATGACACCAGAGTCTATATTATGTTTATGGCCTTTAACCTAAGTTTCTAAATATTTGACCTCTTGTTCCTAGAACTACCAAAGCACTAAGCTTAAGACCACCTATGATATTTAAATGCAATTAAGAATACTGAATAATGTAGTGGTTCCCTTGGAGACCTATAGCCAATCTCTAGATGCTTCTCAGTAACAGATCTCCAGATTTAGTTGACCATGTGATCATGAATCCTTTGACTGGAGAACTGAATTGTAGTTGAACAGAGCATATCAAAGATGCATCTGGAAGTCAAAGAATCATTCAGGAACCATTGATTTATGGTACTAAATGGAGCTAAAATATGGTGGTTCAGGTTCTGGGTAATTTATCCACTGTAAAGCACAGCCTAGCTCTCACTCTGTCAGTATGGGGTAAGTGTGAAAATGAAAACCTGAAAACTGAAACTGTTGCCTCCCTCCCTGAACCCTGGGGACTGAAAATAGCTCCAGGTGGGTGTCTAAAAGCAAGGTAGCTTGGCTCAAGAGTCACCCCAAAAACACCCACCCCAACCCTGGGGCTACAGTACCTTGTTGAGCTCTTCTA
This sequence comes from Heterotis niloticus, assembly GCA_018136845.1. NCBI lineage: Eukaryota > Metazoa > Chordata > Actinopteri > Osteoglossiformes > Osteoglossidae > Heterotis > Heterotis niloticus. The sequence continues at coordinate 17,815,823 of CM030895.1, forward strand.
TCCGCCTGATCAGATATGGGTTGCTGGAGGAATTCTCAAAGAAGACATAGTCTGGAATAACAGAAGGAGAAAGTTTTTCATATCTTACATTTCAAATTTCAAACACACTTTAAAGAAACTATTACTACATGCTATTGTCAGACATTAATCTATTTGTTAAAAGAAAAAATGAGTTTAAATCAAGGCTTTACAAAGCTCTAAGAAACTAAACAAAACCAAATAATTCTGAAGAACGATCTCCCTGCGTGAAAGGAATCCAGGTTAAAACCCAATTATGAACATGCAGAGCGCTGAGAGACTGAGCTGAATTCATCTGGTAGTGAGGTCAAGCTCTCTCTAAAGCCAGTTTCAGTGAGGCATGTGGTTTTCATGTGGAACTCAGAGATATGGTATTCATTTAGAATTGGGGGATGTGGTTTTCATGTGGATGAGTGAACGGTACAGCATTACTGTCTAACCAGCATGCTGACAATGTGCATTAGGTAAGGTGTATTAGAGAGAGAAGCCCTTTGAAGAGAAAACAAAACCACCTAGTTGTGCCCATTTAAAGTGATCCTAAACTGAAATTTCTCCAACGCTGTTTGAATAGTCCTAGGGAGGTGCCACATCATTCTGTTTGTGTAGCACCCTGAACCACTGAAGGCCTCTCTAGGTTTGGTTCTGGTAACATTCCATAAGGGATACAAGTAAATACACAGCAATACAATCCCAAAATTTTCACAAAATTAAAACAGATGTGCCCTGTGTCATCAAAATCAGAAGGGCTTTGCTGTGTACACATCAGCAGTCCGTTCAACCGGGTAAGCAACCCAATGTCATCGTCTTTGGTCATATCATCCATGTCACTATTATCTGCCATGCACGGGAATGCATATTTAGCTCCTATTTTAGCCCCTGCTCAGTCTTTACTATGACATACAGAAGGAGTCCGCAGAGTGGCCAGTGGGGCTGTTGACACAGATCAAGGTGTCATTTCATACTATACTTTTCACATGTGCACTTTGTTTAGGTGTACAACGTGAATATTGAGCAGATCTTCTTATGTTCGTGTGGTGTGTTGACAAGAAACAGAGAAATCCCAAATGTAACCCCTAACCCCGGACAACTCTGACAACACACACGGAGAGTAACGGGTTTAAACGTCACTGAAGATCACACACCCCAGTTACCTATGCTGTATCGCATCACCTTTGTTCCAGTAACGAAACCGAAACCCATATAAAGTCAGCCCAGTTCTCAACAATGTGTCGACAAATCCGTGCTGCAACGATGTATCAGCAGACACAACAACGTATGAGCACACGCGGCAGTCCCGCAACAATGTATCGATAAATCTATCATTGTATCGACACCGTCCCAAATGGACATTTTTCATCCAGTGGCAAACGTGTCCGATGAACGGATCCTCTGACAGATCCGCTTTGATCCAGCACCTAACCAGCGCATCTGGAAGCGACACGCGTGGACCGAAGCCAGAAAGCGCACAAAAACAAAGAAAGACCGCAATCCGACGCAGCTCCGAAGACAAAGCGCTTAGTGCGACAGATCGGCGTTGAGATCCGGGTTTGGTTCGGGTGCTGTGGATTCGAGACCCCGGTATTTAGGCGACAGGGTACAAGGCGACGAGGCCCGATCCACTCAGAGTCCGAATCGTCCAGATGAGCGGCGCGCAGCGGCACAAACCACCCGATCGCAGAGCTCATTGTGGGCTGCTATGACGGTGAAGACGGCCGACCTGGACCCCTTTTTGAGTGTGTGTTCGTGTGGATCTCCACGCTAGTGTTGACGATGGAGGAACTCGGGCTGACATGCGGACACGCGGACATGCGGACATACCTCCGACCCGGTACATGTTGGCCGCCATGTCTGCCCTCCCGCGGTGTCGGCGCTCGGTGTTGCGGTGTCAGTGCTCGCAGGCGACGCGTCCGTTTTGACAATCATACATAAACAGACCGAAAAGAAAGGCTGTAAAATACACACACGTGTGTGTACGCGTGCTCTTTCTGGGGAGGGTGAACGGGGGGATAAGCGTCAGGTACCCCCCCGTCCGTATCTACAGTCCAAGACAGACACTGGGAGAGCAGAGGAGAGGAGGGTCCTCATCAGCGGGGTTCTGTTTCCTGCTGATGGGGGGTGATGGGGTGGGGGTGGGGGCAGACGATGCATGTACACAAACACACATACGTTCACATATACATGCATGCGTCCATACTGTACATGCATAAATACATAGAAAGAGTGCATAAAGACAGACATATAAACATGCATATCCACATAAAAGCATACACCTATAGGGTGGATATTCGCCTTGAGGTGCCCCAGTACTGCATTGTATTACACAGGCTCGTTTTGCACCTTTTGTGGTAATGCACTATTCTTACTACATTAATAAAGTGTGATTAAAAAACAACCTTGGTGATGTCATCCTGTGTTTTTTTTAATTTAATATATTTTAGTATAAAATGTACTCTAAGCTGGATGTCACTTTGGAGAAAAGTGTCTGCAAAAATGAAAAAAATGCTTAAATGGAATAAAATATGGACTCCGTTTATGCCCACCCATATTTAGAAACAACCTAGGTGGTTCATGAACAGTTAATCCTTAAAATGAACAGTCAACAAAGAACTGACAATATAAACATAGTATAAAACTTAAAAATTTTGGGAATACATGTAACAGTCAATCAGTACAGTTAAGGTCTTATGGTGAATTCCAGCGTGAGAGTGCGGTCTTCTGCTTGACAGTGGAGTCACAGCCATGGCACTACTATGACAACAGAAGCTTTTAAAGCAAATATTTATGCTTTTTTAGGATTTGAAAGCTACTAAAAACCCTTTTGTCACTATTTATGCTGCTATTATGAGTCTATTGCAGTGACTTGGAGAAATCTCATTCACAGCACCACAGACTAGTGAATGAAGTGGGGTCACCAAGGTACTCATTTTCAGTGTTATCCTTGTGTACATATGGCTTGGACAGATGAGCACGCTTCCTTTCTTTTCCTAACTATGCCTGTACAGATGATAAGGTTCCACCTACTTGTCATTTCTGTGCTGGCAAGGCATCTGGTGGAAGACTGTGACATATGGGCCTCTTTTTTTCCATATTTGAAACACATCTGTAAGGCAGATCATGGTTTATCCAGTGCTGCTCCATATCCCGGACATACTGGGCTAGAACCTGGATGATTCTGCAGGTTAAGGAATCATGGTCCCCAGGTGAGGCAGCATTTCAGTGGAAGTGTGTCCTATGTATTTTGGCAAGATATTTATCATCTTTCAGGAGGGTTATGTGCCACAGAGACCTAACAGATGGCATCCACAATTAGTTCAATAGTAGAGTCCCAAACATGGGCCTTGGAGTAACAGTCTGGTATTTCCACAGACAGTAGAACACTCTGTCTCACCTGTATCACTCTGAGGCAGGAAACCATGAAAATAATAAAGATATAATAAATCATAGAATGGCTAGGGACAAAACTGCTACTGAAATCAGGTCCATCTGAATGTATGTGTGTTTAAAACACCGTTGAGCCTTACACTATTCCTTAGTGGGCAACAGGTGGCATAGTAGTTGGTGCTGCTGCCGAGGACATAGGTTTGAATCCCGCCTCCTGCTGTAATGTTCGTTTTGCTCTTAACTTACTGTAAGCTGTGCCATGTAAAAATGACCGAACTGCATGAACACTTAAAAACAATGCAAGAACCTTGACTGCAGTTAGATTTTTTTTTGAGAAAGGCGTCAACTAAAGACATTTTAGTTTTCTTTAAAAAGAAATGATGGAAAGATGCATAACACGAAGCAATCGACGGTGCAGTAAGCATATAAAACAATCAAGATGAGGATTTATATGACAGGGAGTCCGCGATCAGTGCGCGCCAAGCGTGCGCTGTGCGTAAAACCGCGCTCGAGTTTCTGCAGCTCTCGAGCGGCTCCATCTGTCGTGTGCGTGTGTGTGTGTGTTGGTGGGGGGCGTGCTGCTCGTGACATCACGAGTGCACAAGCAGAGCTGCCCTCCGTGGACGAGAGCCCAGTCGGGAGAAGGGAGCAACAGGAGCTGCAGCCGAGCCCCTCCGTTCAGCGCGACGGCGAGAACGCGCGCCGCCGCGCTTTTGCTCCTGGTCGTTTTCAGGTGCGAGGCTGAGTCAGCGCGCGTGTGCAAGTGGCGCGCGTGCACGAGGTCCCCCCCCCCCCCCCGCCAGGACCCCCGCACGCCCACGGGACACTGGGCTCGGGACCCCTAACTCTGGACTCCGGACACCGGGATTTCGGCTGCAGCCCCGAGACTTGGCGCTCCACGCCGTGAAATCTATTGTGTTGGACTGTGCACTGTCCGCGCCATGGTCCCGCGCGCGTGTGCATGACCACGGGGTGGGGTGGGGTGGGCTGGGGGGGGGACAACGCCGCTGCGCCATGAAGTTCGGCAAAAGCGTGTGCATCCTGAACGTGGGCGGCGCGCGCTACGCGTTCCCGCGCGACGCCATCAAGGACTTCCCGCTGCGGCGCGTCAGCCGCCTGCACGGCTGCTCCTCCGAGAAGGAGGTGCTGGAAGTGTGCGACGACTACGACCGGGAGCGCAACGAGTTCTTCTTCGACCGGCACTCGGAGGCCTTCGTCTTCATCATGCTCTACGTGAAGTCGGGCAAGTTGCGCTTCGTGCCACGCATGTGCGAGCTCTCCTTCTACAACGAGATGGTCTACTGGGGACTCGAGAGTTCGCACCTCGAGTTCTGCTGCCAGCGGAGGCTCGACGACAGGATGTCCGATTCCTACACGTGCTTCTCCGAAGAGGAGTCCAGGGCCGAAGAGGAGGCGGTGCGCGGCGGCGACGCCACTTGGCTCGACAGGATGCGCAGGACCTTCGAGGAACCCACGTCCTCCGTGGCCGCGCAGATCCTGGCCTCCGTGTCCGTGGTCTTTGTCATCGTGTCCATGGTGATCCTGTGCGCGAGCACCCTGCCCGACTGGGAGACGGCCAAGAACAAGAGCATGGAGGAGCACAGGTAGACACGTTGGCCACAGCCATCAAAGCGTCGCGCAGATCTTCAGGGCGTCCATCACACCTTTCAGTGTCATTCACCCACACCATTCAGTGTCACTCGAGCCTCACATCACTAACATTCTTGGCGCGTCAAAGCATCACAGCAACAGAGCCTCCCTCATAGCCGTCCTGCTCCATCTCTGGTGCTTACAGCCATTTTTCTTCATTGCAGTTATTACATATCATGCAAGTACTTTATATTTGAGAGTATGATCCATGTACGCTCTGGAAAACCGAGTTATGTTGCTTAATGAGATTTATTACCTTTGCAGATTCACTCAGATGATTATTTTTTTCGAGTCTGAATCCCTGAAACCGACGCAGCATGGAGCTGCTGTGTTTGTTCCACCCTGTTTTGTGTCCAAATTCTCACCTCTTTTGCTTTATTTTTCAGCACAAAAACAACCCAGGTCTTCTTTATCCAACAGCATTACACTTGGTGTACTAGAGTCTTACTTCCTGGATGGGAAAGTGTCACAGGCATCTTAAATTAATCGTGGAATCAAAGGGGGTTTCCTTGCTAATAATGGGTTATGGGTTTTTCCAAAGTAATATCCGTTTTACCAGAGTAAGAACTGACCGCATCAAACACTGAGTCCAGCGGGCCTTTCTGGGCTTCATTAATTACTGCAGAAAGTGGGCGCCTCTCGCAGGTGCAATCCATCATTCAGTGGACTGTTGGGGGCCCTCGAGGAAGCTGTGGTGTACAGCACATTAATGGCTTTAATACATATAAACCCCATTTTACGCACTTAATTAGTTCCTGAAAACTGTGCAATTTGAAATTGCATATACCAGGGTGCTATTTTACATTATTTTAAATGGGAAAAATTATAATGCATTCCCAGCGCATCTCACCCCACCACCAAACCTCTCCCAAATATAACTAAAAAGGCTTTTAGCACTCGCAGCACGATACCATGCTGTGCAGCACACACACATCACAGCACACACAAGAGACTGCGCTGCACACTGCACACGCGCGCACAGGCACGCACACGCACACACGGAATTACCCCACTTTATTTATGAGATTAAAAAGGAGACCCTTGACAAATATGTACAAGAAAGCAACCATGAGACATGAAACTGTAAGAACATTAGCAAATTTTGTCCCTTAGAGACTGCCACACCGAACAATATTACATTGCAAGGGAGACTGGTACAGAAACAAGCTACTTGCACAACAAGAAGAACTTGGAATTTCATCATTTGAAGCAGATGGATTCCTGATGCTGTGTTTTGGCTGTGCGTTATTGTGAGGCCACCGTTTCATAAAACCAGACAGACAGACATGGTGAGCACATGTGGTGAATGTGGTGTGTGTGTGTGTGTGTGTGTGTGTGTGTGTGTGAGAGACCCAGGGGCACACAGGATGGACAGCAACTGAGGCCACTGAAGGATGGAGCATGAGCCTCTGCTACAGACTATATCATGCCGCATCCATATATAAATACAGTATATGTAAAAAATACCAGCTCCACTGCCCAAAATCCATGCCAAAACAGTGCAGCAAGTGCCCTGCTCACTTGATTTTCTCTGTTCTCCCTCAATTCATCCCATTAATCAGCAAGAACCCAGACTGCAGTTTGTCAATAGTCGATCAATGTATGTAGCACCATGTAAAATGCATTTAAAACTCATTTGAAGTCCACTCAAGTGACTTAGATGCTGACTTTGTGGTCAGTCAAATACAGATTCCTGAGTACAATGCTAATCTAATGTAGTCCCTTTGGAAATTTCAAAATAGTGGTATTGAAAGTGCACTCTTTTACAATAGTGCATAATGCCTTGATACATTGCTTATATATTTTATAGCCATTCATAGCCATTTCTAGAATGTAGAGAATAGATCTTTTACAAGAAGTAAAAAAAAGGATTATAGAAAGCGTAACAATAAAAAATGTGAAATCACCATCAGTCATATTGTGTCAAGATGAAAATATTACATTTTTTTCTAAAATCTCGGCAACGGGCATTTAATATCTAGCATTAGATCGCATAATTTCCATAAACATGAGATAACAGCATTGTTTCTAAAACCCTGGGCTGGTAGACTTCATAACAGACATTCCAGAAAATTCATACACTTGCCCTCCCTTACAAAACCTTTATGAATTTTTTAAAAAGCCCTTATACCCTAGAACAAAAATATGATATATAAATATGAACCACACAGAGATTTGTTCAATATAATTGCCCATCATTCTACCGTGAGCCGGCAGATTGGCAAAGCAACATAAATGATATATTTCCCCTCTTCTTGCTAGTGCTCAAAAACTGCAAGATTAGGTCTAAGAGAAGGAGAAAATTGTTCTTTACTCAGTTCCTCCCCAAGGTTGCAGGGTGCCATTCAATGCTCTCACAGTGAGGTAAATTACCATACTACATTAGTTCAGATGATTGCTCGGGTTTTCAATTGAAGGTCCTAATTCAAAATGACGCACATAGTGTATAATTCCGCAGCATTACCCCATGTACGCAGCAGGATGTTATTTATGGACGTGACTCGGGGTAAGTACCATACCATGCTTGGGGGCCTGGAGGCCTCAAACACTTGGTCATCAGACCAGTTTTTTTACAAGTTGACTCCCCACAAATTGTTAGAAATTCATCTTCAGTTCCAGCATCCCATCAGTGAATTAATGGTGTTTTCTGCCGATGAGATAAACCACTGAATCTGCACTCTTTCGATTTTTCACCACTGTACTGCTTTTTCTGTGTTAAATTTTACATTTAGATTTCCATTAATGGATCTTGTGCTTTGTGAGAAGTATAATACTGTATTTTTCTTATCCTTTTCCATGCTACTTTTAAATTTATATAAATGTAAATATTGTTTGAAGCAATTCACATTAAGCACCCAACAGGGGAAGGATTCAGCTATGTCACCTAAAACTCCAGATCATGCGTACAGTTTCCTGATATAACATTTAATTCACAACCAAATGAATCACAGCTCTAAGTCAAGCACTTTATGACCGAGTAGCAAATATCAAAATGGTGAATAGAAAATTCCTTGTGTTTGTTACTGTTGTCTCCTCGAAGGAAAACACCAATGAGTCTGTAGTGTAAAGACATTTTAGCACTTTGAAAAACTACTGCCAAAAGCATGGTGCCCATCATGCATGATATTATGTGTTCTGATGTGATTTCTACATGACAAATACAGAAACTGGAGAAACTGTCACTGAACAGCTGCATGGCTTCATGGACAGGCAGCTGTAAATACCTTCAGCTGAGCACTATCCAGCCATGAAGTTAGCTGCTGTCATAAGGAAAACCAGGTTCAACTTTTAAGTGTTGCTCATTGGAGGTATCTACCTGCCTGGTGCTTCTTCACTTTGATGCTTTGTTGCTTTCGAATACACCTGTACTCTCTGTGAAGTGTGTATTTTTTGGTGTGTGCAGGGTCATCGAGGCAGTGTGCATCGGCTGGTTTACGGCAGAGTGCATTGTGCGTTTCCTTGTGTCCAAGGACAAGTGCGAATTCCTGCGGCGGCCACTCAACGTAATAGACTTGCTGGCCATTGCACCCTACTACGCCTCGGCACTGGCTTCTGCCATCACAGGCGAGAGTCCCCAGTTGCAACGGGCAGGTGTCACTTTGCGCGCCCTGCGCATGATGCGCATCTTCTGGCTCATCAAGCTAGCACGCCACTTCCTGGGCCTACAGTCACTGGGTCTGACGCTGCGTCGCTGTTACCGTGAAATGGTGATGCTGCTGGTGTTTGTGGGTGTGGCCATGGCTATTTTTGGTGCCCTAGCCCAGCTCCTTGAGCACGGCCTGGACCTGGAGATCAGCAATGAGGACTATGCCAGCATCCCGGCCGCCTGCTGGTGGGTTATTATCTCCATGACCACAGTGGGCTATGGAGACATGTATCCCATCACCATGCCTGGCCGTGTGCTGGGAGGGCTCTGTGTGGTGAGCGGCATTGTTCTCCTGGCACTGCCCATCACTTTCATCTATCACAGCTTTGTGCAGTGCTACAACGAGCTCCGCCTCCGTACTGCCCGTTACCACCGGAGCCTGTCCACAGAGTTCCTCAACTGACTTGTCCATTCTCCCCGAGGCTTTCAAGTTGTCTCCCATACTCTCCATCTGCACTGACTCCACATTTGTCTGCATCTGGATCCCTGCTCATGTTTTTCCAATCTGTTGTTTCCCTTAACACTGAAATCTCACAACATGTAATTGATAAAACATTTCATTTATGTACTTCCTCAAGCCCCCCCCCCATCCCCACCCCCCATACTCTGGGAAGGGGAGATATTAGGACTGGAATAGTGGGGCATGTTAACAGTGGGAAGAACATCTGATCTGTCCTTGTTACAACAGACATAGTGAGCAAAGTACATCTCAACGTAAGAATTTAGGTAAATATTGCAACCTATTGCTGCCTGGCCAAGCTTTGAGAAAAGCAAGTTAAATTATCCTTGATGTTCTCGGAGAGGGGAAACCAAATTTGAAATTTCAAAAGGAATTATTATTTTGAGCTGTTCTTTTTTAGTCTGAGGTGCACTTCAAAGCAACAGCTGTTCACTATTAGTATGTTTATTTTCAATTTATTTCACATGGAGTCTTCCTTCTGTAGCAAAGGCCAATATATGCCCATACCCTGTGTTTGGAGAGGTATATATGTGTAGAACATAGAAACAGAATGAGACAACTAGGAGAAAGGCAGGGAAAGATGGCATGTAGGGGGAACTGCTTTGTTGAACACAGGATGCTGCAGAGTGGCAGGGCCGTCATGGGGAAGTTGGTGTTTTGGCCAATGTTGAATGTCCTTGGACTGAGAGCTGGGTTTTCAGCGAGACTCTCATCCATTATGGCAAGTGCCTCTAAGGGCCAAGCCAGAGATCTCACTCTCCTTTCCATTCCTTCATTGGCCAGCCCACTCACTTTCCCGTGACCTCCTGTCACTGCTCCATTTACGGCCTGTGGTAAGCATTTAACCTCCTGCATGGATGTCTTCTAAGGCCTTGCAACGACTCTGTTCAGATCTTGCAGCTTCTGCAGGGCTGCCAGACAAACCATACTGTTGCTCCACACAAAAGAAACCTTGTGTAAACCTCCATTATGTGTTAATTTAACGTGAAGCTCGTCACATTTTATTTCACAGATGGGCAGTAGCTAGGTGCCTGTGAAAATCCCAGGACTGTAAAGGACCGAATGGTGTCTTTCTCTATTTACTACAGTATGAAATGGTGTGATTTTAGGACGCTAAGTAGCCTTTTCAGTAATGCTCACTCAGGATGACAAATTGGATGGGGCAAGGTGCAAAATATTAGTTAGTGTCATCACCAGTGTAAGTGTTTCATGTCTATAGAGTCCCAACTCCAGGGAATTTATCTGAGATGATCAGGGTGATGTTCTCCTTGCTTTTTAAGTCACTTATGCAATTTTTTGTATCATATTTAATGTTTAATGCAACTTAAAATTCTTGAAGTAAAATCAAAAGATTTAAAGTTAAATAAACTTTCATACTTAAAATTATGTAACTTGTAAACAGGTTTACTAGATACTGCTCCAGCACTCTAGATGAAGAATAGCACAAGACTGTCCAATGAATATTTTGTGCTCGACTGCATGACAGTTTCAGGTACTTCAATAAAAAAGCTATATCAAATATTTAAATCAGCTTAATTTTATACAATTGTTGTTGACACAAATTGAACTTTAAATGCTGGAAATATTTCTTCTCACTGCTGTGTACGAAGTAGCAATGGGATTTTGAGTGGTAATAAAGTTTGAACTGGGACTTGCTGATCTGACTCAGCAGCTTTTGGCTGGTTTTTCAGATGTGTCAGATGTGAGGTTTGGGGCTCCCCATTACATTTTTGCCTGAGGTCTTCATTGCAGGGACCCTATTGATTGTGCTTTTGCACATCAAGTACAGACTGCCATGTGTGACTACCAAGAACAGTTTGCCAGCTAAGAGTCAATAAGTCCAACTCAGGCTCCTCACAGAGTGTGTTTGAATCAAAGTATTCAAAACCGTTCAAAAACCACTGATAAAAATCATTATCCATTGTGCCACAAAGCTACACTGACAGCCATTCTGTCTCAGGATTTTGTTGAAACAGGGCTGGTGTCTACTGTATTAAAAGTCTCCTATGGTGATGAAGCCATCTAGAGCTGGCTGGTTCTTATTTATCAAGGGAGTGGGTGTTTAGCATTTAGCAGAGCGATGGCACTTTTTGCGTTAGCAGGCCATTCACGGGAACACACAGTGTTAGCTGCAGCCGTGGCATGTGTGGGCCACTGTATGTTATGAGGACAAGTGCACAAGCTCCAGATCACCATTCTGCTTTTCAAAGGACACCGTGACTGCACTCCCAGCACAATTCATGCCAGGTGCAACTGTGAATGCAGCTGCAAACAATGTTTTAAAAATAGCTTCTAAACTGAGTGCTAATTCAAAATTAAACAATATGTATTACAAATTTTATGTATTTACTGCAGATGGTGGTCCTGGCCCTGGAAGAGGTAAGCTGTAAGAACAAAATGTAAGATCCAACAAATATTTAGATAAACAGTCAAACTGTATTGACTACTGATGTGATCTGAAGGAGGGAATATCACACAAAAGCTAAAAGTCACTGAAAGACAGCGAACGATCAAAAGGCCCTGAGGACACAAATATGACATTTCTATTCAGTTCTTTTCAGGAGGGGTTGAGAACAATACCGGAGGACATATTTAGAACAATTTAGGACATAATCTAGGGCCCATTGTATTTATAGAACCGGCATTTGCTTCCTCTGACTGCTGTGCAGACTGATGACTTTCACACTTAATTACTCAAATCAGAACGGGCTGTTCCGGACATCTGATGTAGGTGTTGAATGAAATAATATTTAGAAATTAGATACTTTCTAAAATTTGCGTCATTATAATAAGACAAAAAAACGGGGCCCTGATCAGTAGTAACTTCTTTAGCTGTAGATGCTTTCGTGCACAGAAAAAAAGCCAGCAAGGTATCTGCAATAATTTTTAAGTAGAAACCTAAACAAGGGTACAAATTAAACAGTGCACACAGTGTAACTTTTCAAGTATAAGTTAGTTTTATTTGACAGCAAAATCCTTCATAATATATAACTCTTGGATACTAATCTGAACATCTACAACTGTACCATTGCCAAGAAGAGTGTAAGACCAAAGGCCTATTATATGTAAATGACTGATATGATATCCCTCTTTTAACCTCTACAAAATGTGGTCAGTGACAAATACATTTTTCATTCACAGTACAATAAGTTACGTTTTCAAATGATCAATAAATTGCAATAAATACTAAGTAAGTTTAATGGACAAATCTCACCTCTATCCTCCTTTTGTGCAGTTTAAAATAAAACAATTTCTCTTTCCTTTTTCTGTGAACACGTTAAGTACTGCTGGGACCAAGTTGCTGAAGGTCTTTTTATCCTTTTCTACCATCATATTAACATGACCGACTGTGTGGACCTTGTATATACAGGCAAATCTGGCAACAAGGCAAAAAGGATTTAGAAAATATCTTAACTCTTATTTGCATACTAGGTACATTTCATATCCATAAACCAAGGGGTATTAAATTTAGGCCTAGCCATAAAGTTCTCAGTTATGTGTAATGTCTTTCTTCCTCTCTTCATAAAATCTGATCCAAAGAAAGCATTAAGGACATTTCAAACCATTAAATTATTCTTGGACAAACTTTAATAAACTTATTTGTTTGCTTTATTGCATTTCATTTATTTACTTAATGTATCTATGTGTTCCCCCGCTGTTATGTGTTGTTTTTGTAATCTTGTTCATTTACAGTGCTTGTATTAAAATAAATGTGAAACAACATTATTAACGAATAAACCTCGTAAAGGCTGACAACGCAGAGGGAAAAAAAATCAGTCCTGCAGACGGGAAAAGCTGTTAAAATATGATATTTTTCACTCTGCGTATTCAGTTACGAAGTGAAGTTTAAATAATTGCTTTTCATAATGTGAGAGATTACCTTGCTCAGCAGACGTTTACTGCAACTCCATTTACTTATTTCGAACAGGCACCGAGAAGTCACCTCTTTACGTCATCACTCAGTACCAAAAGTTCCGGATCTAGGAATTACGTAATCAACTGACGCCGAAAGCACACGAAGGTCCTTTTACGCCGGGTCACTTGGTGGTGCGTTGGGCAGAGTTTCGCAGGCTGCACGAATATTTGTTCGTTTGGTAAAAAATGTACTACAAATTTAGCGGATTCACACAGAGATTGACGGGATCAGCACCCTCGACGGCATACAGCCCTCAGGTGAGATCCACGGGACATCTGTTCTGTGGGATAAAGGAAACTCTGAGTAAAGGAATGACCTTCATTACTTTTGCTGAGAGCAGCTCTCCGCAACTTTACTGTATTGTGGAAAGTTTGAGCAGAAACGTTTCTGCGTGTTATTTACGATTTAAATATATGTTATGCGAAACACAGTTAAATGTTTAAAAAAAAAAATAGGTAATCACTTAAGACAGTAGCTATATCAGCCAATCCATGTCACTTTTAGAGGAAAATTTTAGGATATTTACTAGACAATATGCAGACATTGTGAGTTTAATTTTCAGTTATGCATTTATTTGCAAATAGTCATTCCTGTTTTAATTATGTCCTATTTTTATTCTGAAGTCACAAACCTTATTTGTCAAGCATTGTGCTCATCTTTAATTGAATTGCTGTTTTTCCACTGTTAACTTTAGTGTCGAGAGCCAAGGACTTCATTATTTTGTATTATAACTTTTTCCTTGGCTCACATGATTGCACAATATGATTTATATTGTGGGATTTGTACCCGTTTATACAACTGGGTTACATTTATGATATATGTTCAGGATGAGAATGATTGCAAGGAGATGTAACCTTCGTGCCACCTGCTGTCCCATGCAGTATAATTGTGTCTTATTCCGCTTTTATGTATATTTAAAAAGTTATCAGTTGCGGCTGTATTCCCTAGGGGCTGAGATCAGGGATTCCAGTGGAATCTCCTGCCATGGTTTTTGCCACCCCAACCAAGTTGGCGTCTGAGGTCGGCACAACTGTGGAGTACCTTGGGACCAACAGAGTACCGGACCTCCAAAGACTCTTCCAGGTAGAGGAATGTCTAGAGGAGAAACCACAGCTATGGTTCTAAATGGAAAAATTATATTTATGAAACATGCACACCTTAATGAGGATATAGTATATTGCAGTTTAAAAAGAGATAAATACAAGCTACGTGTGGATGTCGTGGAACATTAACTGTAACAACTTCTGCTACAACAATGGTAGAGAGGCTGTTGTAAACACAGTGTTGTGCTCTGCATTGGTTATTGTAACTGTGTCCATTTCACAGGGGGATGTCATGCCTGTGCACTTGAAGATGGGTGTACCAGACAAGCTGCTATACCGAACCACCATGGCTCTCACTATTGGTGGAACCTTATATTGCTTACTGGCACTGTACATTGCTGCACAGCCACGCAAGTGAACCCAGTCCCTACTTTCATCTCCTCGCCAAAAGATCACAAACACCGTAATGACAAAAACAATGACCCTGATGATGACGACGATGGTTTTTGAGTGAAGATCACAGTGCGATCTTTCTCTGTGGGTTAATCTTGTATAATATTTATTACCCCTCTCTGAGGATGTTATCATTCCCCATCTCTACCTGTATTTGATCAGCACATCAAGCAAGGAAGGGGCAAGAACATTTTCTTGTTTCTTCCAGCGGTCAATTCCTACAGCCCACACTTTATGTTTGTCCTTGTTTCCTTATATGTTTCTTGTACACACATGTAAAACTTGTCTGAAAAGTCTTTTGGTTGACAATAAAGCCAGGACTCTTAAAGGCTTAAATGAAGGGCCTGAGTTGTATCAGATCATAAGGGAGGCTGATGAAAACTGGCAGGTGAAAGTGAACTGGCTCAGCATTTTGTACATTTATGCTGGCTACTGGCCAGCAAAAGACATGTTCTCAATTGAAAACTATCCAATAAATTATGATGCATAAATGCTGTTAGAGTTAATTTTAATCAAATCAGCTTAGATTGTAATTATTCATTTACACTGCAGTACTTTACTGACTCACCATATATAGTTTAATCTGAAGTTAGTTACCCATCAGTGAATTATTAATAATTTACTAGCCAGTTTATTCAAGATTGGTGTTGATATTGTATGTTGTACCCTGAATAGTTTTATAAATATTACAAAATTACAGATTGGAGCATGTAACTGAATTTTTGAAATTCAGGAGTTATTTGGTTTCTATGTGAATCATTAGGGCAGCATTCTGCTCATGTATCTAATGACAAATTAAACATCAGGATTAAGGATGAAGGATCTAAACCCTTTGGTTAGGGTAACATTATCTGAGAACAATACTTGCAGCCAACTACTTTAGAGTTGAGTATGTAATGAACTCAAACCCTTGCAAGCTTGAATCCAAAAAGGGGAATATTTAAAGCTTTCTGTCATTCACAGACCAGAATTGTGAGCATAGGTAGGAATGCATTAAACACAAAAAACCATTTCCTTGATTATGAAAAGTGGTTTTCTGCTGTATAGAAACTGTCATGATGTGAGGGGGAGTTCAAATAAGCTTAAAGAGTCAGTGCTTTGCTGTTACACTAAGGTCATTTTAGCCAAATTGCATCAACACTTACGTTTGTTAAGACTGATCAGTTTGTATCTGAAATCAATTCTGGGAAATTCAGTGTTATAAATATTGGAGAAAGAAGTTCAATGTTCCTTAGGAGAATAGTTATGTTGGCCAAACTGGCTTGAGCATTGCATGTCTGTAATTTGAAAGTCTGTCCTGACAGTTACTTTTTTACTCTTAATTTCTTAGTACCTTTGGAGAAGAGCATCTGCTAAACAAGTCAATGTAAGTGTGAGCATTATGGAAGCTCTGCTTGCTGGGAGATAACATTGTTTTTTGCATGGGAACACAACGGCACAGCAACTATTTCTCACTCAATGAAGAACTCATAAAGAGCAGGCTGGCAGACAGCCCCACCATCTGGTGAGCTGGGATGCTTCATGCCCACCCCTGCATGTTTTGAGTCTTATGGCAGGGGTGTTCACAACATTGTTATAAGAAAGAAAACACAATAAAGAACGATGGCTAGAGTTAGAGCAGGGTATTGGAAAACTCCAGGTAGGATGTGTATGTGTGGTCAGTTACCATGTTAGCTCTCTTCTTCTCTTGGCTGCTCCCGTTAGGGGTTGCCACAGCGGATCAATTGTTTCCACTTCTTCCTGTCCTCTGCATCTTTCTCCGTCACACCCACCACCTGCATGTCCTCCTTCACCACATCCATAAATCTCCTCTTAGGCCTTCCTCTCTTCCTCTTGCCTGGCAGCTCTATCCCTAGCATCCTTCTCCCGATATATCCAAAATCTCTCCTCTGCACATGTCCAAACCAACGCAATCTCGCCTCTCTGACTTTGTCTCCAAACCGTCTAACCTGGGCTGACCTTCTAATATACTCATTCCTAATCCCGTCCATCCTCGTCACACCCAAAGCAAATCTTAACATCTTTAACTCTGCCACCTCTAGCTCCGCCTCCTGTCTTTTGGTCAGTGCTACTGTCTCCAACCCATAAAGCATAGCTGGTCTCACTACCATCTTGTAGACCTTCCCTTTCACTCTTGCTGGTACCCTTCTGTCACAAATCACTCCTGACACTCTTTTCCACCCACTCCACCCTGCCTGCACTCTCTTCTTCACCTCTCTTCCGCACTCCCCATTACTCTGGACTGTTGATCCCAAGTATTTAAACTCATTTACCTTCGCCAACTCTATTCCCTGCATCCTCACCATTCCTCTGTCCTCCCTCTCATTTATGCACATGTACTCTGTCTTAGTCCTACTGACCTTCATTCCTCTTCTCTCTAGAGCATATCTCCACCTCTCCAGGGTCTCCTCAACCTGCTCCCTACTCTCACTACAGATCACAACGTCATCCACAAACATCACAGTCCACGGAGACTCCTGTCTGATCTCATCTGTCAACCTGTCCATTACCATTGCAAACAAGAAAGGACTCAAAGCTGATCCTTGATGTAATCCTACCCCCACCTTGAAAGCATCCGTCACTCCTACCGCAGACCTCACCACTGTCACACTGTCTTTGTACATATCCTGTACCACTCTTACATACTTCTCTGGCATACCCAACTTCCTCATACAATACCACAGCTCCTGTTATATGCTTTCTCCAAGTCCACGAAGACACAATGCAACTCCTTCTTACCTTCTTGGTACTTCTCCATCAACACCCTCAGAGCAAACATCACATCTGTAGTACTCCTTCTCGGCATGAAGCCATACTGCTGCTCACTAATCGTCACCTCCCTTCTTAACCTAGCTTCCACTACTCTTTCCCATAACTTCATGCTGTGGCTGATCAGTTTTATCCCTCTGTAGTTACTACAGCTCTGCACATCACCCTTATTCTTAAAAATTGGTACCAGTACACTTCCATGCTTCCACAGGTATGTCATCTGGGCCAACAGCCTTTCCATTCTTCATCCTCTTCATAGCTGTCCTAACTTCCTCCTTGCTAATCCATTGCACTCCCCTATTCATAATCCCTACATCATCCAACCTTCTCTCTCTCTCATTCTCTTCATTCATCAGCCCCTCAAATACTCTTTCCATCTGCTCAACACACTCTCCTTGCTTGTGAGTACGTTTCCATCGCTATCCTTTATTACCCTAACCTGCTGCACATCTTTCCTAGCTTGGTCCCTCTGCTTAGCCAATCGGTACAAGTCCTTTTCTCCCTCCTTAGTGTCCAACCTCTCATACAATTCACCATACGCCTTTTCTTTAGCCTTTGCCACTTCTCTCTTCGCCCTATGCCTCATTTCCTTGTACTCCTGTCTACATTCTTCATCTCTCTGTCTATTCCACTTCTTCTTTGTCAGCCTCTTCCTCTGTATACTCTCCTGTACTTCCTCATTCCACCACCAGGTTTCCTTGTCCTCCTTCCTCTGTTCAGATGTCACACCAAGCACCTTTCTAGCTGTCTCCCTTACCACTTCTGCTGTAGATGCCCAGCTCACTGGTAATTTTTCACTGCCACCCAATGCCTGTCTTAATTCCTCCCTGAACTCCACCTTATAGTTTTCCTTTGTCAACTTCCACCATTTGATCCTTGGTTCTGCCCTCACTCTCCTTCTCTTTTTGATCTCCAATGTCAACCTACAAACCACCATCCTATGCTGCCTAACTATGCTTTCCCCTGCCACCACTTTGCAGTCTACAATCTCCTTCAGTCTGGCCCTACTGCATAAAATATAGTCCACCTGTGTGCATCTTCCTCCACTCTTGTACGTCACCCTGTGTTCCTCCCTCTTCTTAAAATACGTGTTTACCACAGCCATGTCCATCCTTTTTGCAAAATCCACAACCATCTGACCTTCTGCGTTCCTCTCCTTGACACCATACCTAGCCATCACCTCCTCATCTCCTCTGTTCCCTTCACCAACATGCCCATTGAAATCCGCTCCAATCACCACTCTCTCTCCCTCAGGTACACTCTTCACCACTTCATCCATATCACTCCAGAATTCTTCTATCTCATCCATCTCACACCCAACTTGCGGGGCATATGCACTAACAACATTCATCATCACACCATCAATTTCCAGTTTCATAACCATCACTCTGTCAGACACTCTCTTCACCTCCAAGACACTCTTGACAAACTGTTCCTTCAGGATAACCCCTACCCCGTTTCTCCTCCCATCCACACCATGGTAAAACAGTTTAAACCCCCCTCCGCTGCACCTAGCCTTACTCCCCTTCCATTTTGTCTCTTGCACACACAATATATCAACCTTCTTTCTCTCCATCATATCAGCAAGCTCTCTCCTTTTACCAGTCATACTACCAACATTCAAAGTTCCTACCCTCACGTCCGCTCTCTTAACCTTCCTCCTCTCCTCCCTCCTTCGGACATGCCTTTCTCCTCTTTTCCTTCAGCCTCTTCTCCTTCTTCGGCCAACAGTAGTCCAAATTCCGCCAGCACCCTGTTGGCTAGCAGTGCTGGTGGCAGTCGTTGTTAACCTGGGGCTCGACCGATCCGGTATGGAAATTTCTATTTTTGTCCGCATATTTGGTTTGGCAAATTTTTACGCCGGATGCCCTTCCTGACGCAACCATCTCCATTTATCTGGGCTTGGGACCGGCACAAAGAAATGCACTAGTTTGTGCATCCCCTTGTGGCTGGATTATCATGTTAGCGCTCTATGAAAATATAAATACTAAATACTTTTATAAAATTTGTAATGTAGAAGTTAGTTTGATAGTTTATATGTGGGGGAACAACAGTGTGTTTGCCTAGAAACTTTGTAAAGAAGCAAAAACATAAATCGCACACATAAAGCACTGAAAGGGTCCAATAACACACTTCTCTGTGGAAGTGTTTGTTTCAAACGGCACTTGTTGTCATGGCAGCAACCAGCTTGGGATGTTTGAGTGCCTGTGTGACAAGGAGAAGATAGAATATACTATTCATGCACACAAAGACCCATCCATTTTCCCACCACTGGCTTAGCAAACACTGGACAAGTGGAGTGGCATTGTTTTGCTCCTGGCACTTTTCAGCAAGGGTTTATTTGCCCAGTAAGTGTGTAAAAAAAAAAAGAGTATCTCTTACTCATAACAGAAGTACATTTTGTGTGGGTCTTTTGTGCAAGCAGTGGTTGCACATCTGTGGTCCTTCTGAACTCCTTGTCAAGAGCTGTAATGCTCTATCACTGTACTGACATCAGTGGCAGAATCAGAGTTCTCTCTTGAAAAACAATTTTCCTTTCATGCAACAGAAGGCAACCCTCTTTGAGTTGTTCTGTGTGTAGGTCCAGCATCACTTCCGCCAAACCCCAGCGGAGGTCTTCAGAGAACCAAAAACATACTGGCCTCATCATAGAGAGGTTGCCCAGAGGAACTTCATTTGAGTTCATTCAACTGTTTATGTACATAGACAAAGTGAAGATTTAAAACACTCAAGTTTCAGTTAATCTGGTGAACTACTAAATAAAAAAACTATGATGTTATTATTAGCCATCTTTCTAGCACTCTATAGAAAATCAGCAAATGGAGAGTAGGATTAAATCGTGTAGTGTTTGGCAATTGATTCATTTTCATTACCAGTGGGTTCTTAGCTAATGTTGTGGTGGAACACTAGGCCACTAATTTAAAGGTACAAAACTACACATTAATTGTTAATTTTTTTTAATGCTCAGTAAAGTATGTAGAATTATACCTGTAATCCCAAACTACCATTTTCTGTGAATGCATTTATATATCCAGTATATGTTGTCATACACAGTGTCTTAAAAGCTAGTATACAAGTATGTACATTTTCTGAAACTGCAGCTGTATTTTGTGTGAATACTAAATATGAGGAAATAATGTTTTAGAGGGGTTCAGATCAAAACCAAAACGTTTGCAGTGGGTAGAAATGCATGTCTTGGACATGAGTAGTGTAGATGATCTAGAAAGGAGTGTTTTTACAACACTCAATAAGCCTGAGAGAGAACCTGCTGCCAGCATTGGCACTGGCCTGATGGGTGACTGTGGCCAGAAGAAACCCTGTGTGAAGACTTGTTAGTAATTGGATGACTCTTCCTGCTGTGATGGATTTTGACCTACACAGGGCTACAGTGACAGCATGGAGTCAGTTTCTGTCTCTGCTGTAACCAAATGTGTTTCCCAGATACAGGCCATCTCATTGATGGGTTGGGATTTGGTGGTCAGCTCGCAAAGCTGCTGTTTCTCACTAGGTGTGTGTGTGTGTGTGTGTGTGTGTGTGTGTGTGTACAGTACATGTCAAACACTGTGGGAACAGTCCTAAAGCAACTTGCTCCTTTCATGACAGATGAACTGGAAGACTCTCTTTCTGTATAGATCAGTTCTCAACTTTGGTCCTCATCTAACCCCAAGTCTACTGGATTTTATTGGAGCTGAGCTTCAAATGGATGATTTTTTGCTGAATCATACCATTGCTTCCACAACACAGTAATGCAAAGGTGTGAGCAGATGAAACTTGTAAACAACATTTCTATTTAAACAAATTCTTATGGGTGTATTAGTGCAATTTTTCATTAGTTTGAGCTTTCTTGAAAATTATGCAACAATTAAATAGTACTTACTCTAAAGTATTAAATTAACCATCCTTTTAAAGTGATTTTAAAGTACAAAATCAATTGTAACAAAAAGTTAATCAAAATAATGACTATGCTACTGACTTTAAGAATGAAAATTAAGAAACTTTCATTTTCCCCTCTGAGAATGGTGCCTTGGGTGGTGGTGGTGGGGTCATCCAGTGGTTATAACAGAAGCTGCCGGTGAAAAGCCAGTTTTCCGGTTGCAACTGGGATCAGGAGTCAAAGACCAACCAGCTAATAAAACTGTTTACACAGGTGGGCATTGAGAGCTTACTAGGTATAACTGTTCCTTCACATTGCTTGGTGCACTGGACTTGCACAATTTGTCTGTGCAGTGTTTGCTGTGGTATGAGAGAAACAAAAGATGGTACAAGAATATTCTTGTTAGGCCCAGAAAGCATACTGAATACCATGTCTTGATGAATTATTACTTAATAGTTTGGACTTATCATATGCCTTGACTGATCCAGGACACTGACACACACACTACTTGAGTGTGTTATCCCCTGTGCCATGATCCAAATACGGAACAGGTATAGGATTCAGTAGCTACATGAATGAAGAAGGTTGTGGTTCAATAACCACGTGTCCAGTGTTCTCTTGTGAACCATACAGGACAGTAATAAATATTATCACTCCACCTTGTAATTCAGAGCATGGTCCATGGTAAATGAGTTGCGAAGAAACCTCAGATGCTAATAGCTTCTAGCAAAAGTATGTGATTTTGAGCACCATCATTCATATTTCCTCCTCTTTTGGTAGCCACTGGGGTTACATGCCAAACTGATATATTTTTTACTTATTCAAATGTTTGATGTTAGTAAAATGAAAAGCAACCTGTAAGCTTCGCCATTATTGAAAGCAAAGGAAATTAGAACCCATTTGTTTTGGTGTTTCTGTGTTTTTATTCATGTTTTTCCATACTTTTATATGCCCATCCAGGGTGCACACCCAGCTATGTGTGCATGAGCCACAGAGGACTTAATCCACCAGATAGAAGGTGCACCAGGCTGCTAAGCGACTCACATCTTTGCAGAGAGACACTGGGGTCAACTACAGCCCATCCAGTCAAGCAGATAATTGGCTTCGATAAGCCAGCCAAGCGTGTTTCTCCTGTAGGTCAATATGCTTGGCTGTTCCAGGAATCAGGAAGCATGTTGTCATAAATAGGGGCTTGATTCTAGGATCACTTGTTCACGCGCACACACACACACACACACAGTCTCTGTATATTTATGGTAGGGTATTCCTTCACCACTAACTTGTATTTCTTTCATATTAATAGTGATTCTTCCATCTTCCTTTTTTTGCAGGTTTTCTTGTGGCCAGCTTGTGAAACATCATCTAAATGAGTGCCTGTTTCATACTACTTGTTTTTTTCTGATTTTGTATAAATCATTTATCTTAATTCTGAGCTGACTGAAACTGAACAGAACGATTGGGTAATTGAAAACCCTTAGAAAAGCAGACAAACAAAAGCAATGGATGAAAAGGATTGAACTGTTGATCTGAAAAAATCTTTGAAATGAAAATTGTGTTTCCCTTGACAATTTCAAGGGTACCAAATATGCTTCAAAAAGGAACAAACAATGTTTTTCTTGCTACTGCATGTCCAGCTAAGGAGAGAAACAATCTGAGGTGTTTGTTAACCATTTATCGCAGTGTACATTGTTTGACATGGCTGTTTTATACCACGTTTTTATCCTTAACCTTTTTTCAAACAGAGAAATGGCCTGCTTTAATACACGTGTGCATCTAGCTGCAAACTTACATCAGAGTCTACCTGTCTAAACTGATCTTAAATACAAGTTTAAAGATTTATGCCTCTGGCCCAAAAGTCCTATTGCCCATCACACTTTCTTCCTGTACACTTGCAGTTCCCTACCTTTGGCTCCAGTTTTTGATTAATTGTACTCCAACTTGAGCCAGTCTGCTGAAATGGGCTGACTGCCCGATAGGCTTGGTTAGATTGATGGTATTTGCACCCTGTGAGCAATAGCCTCTGCCTCTGGAGAGTTTCACGTCATTCATCTGGGGGCACAAAGGCTGTTCATGAAGCAAATAAGCTGTGAAGAGCCCCAGCTAAGAGCAATCCTCTCCCTCTCTCTGTCACACATGCAGCATCACCAGAGTGGCAGAGCAGTGCAGTTTTCATTACTGTTTTTCCTGGGTGTGCAAAACACTTGCAGTCACAGAACACTGGCCCAAAGTTTATTTGTCATGGGTGCACTAACAGCAGCATAGCAGTGTTATCACCATGAAAAGTGTTGCTTCTAGACATCCTCAGCAAATAAATATATAAATAAGGTATAAGAAAATTAAATAATAAATAATGACATTAAGAAAAATAAATAAGGAGAATAAATAAAAAAGGAATAAGATATAAAAATATAGATAGAAGTTAAAGTTAAAAGTTAGTAAACAGAATACATAGAAGTTAGAACTTCAGCCTTTAATGCACTAGTTTTTATACTTTTCTCAGAGACCATGATGTGGGAAACTGCTTTGGAGGTCATGTGAGAGCCAGACTGAAGATCTCTTTATATGGGTATAAGTCCTGTTGCTTTTCGTGTATTAATTTAAATTAATAAAAGCCTGGCAAAGTGTGCGTACCGTACATGGTTGCTTAATAAACTTTAGGAGTCAAGATCTGGATAGCCCTTGTTGCACAGTTGAGCTCAAGGCCTACATGATGTCCCTGGGTATCTATTTAGCTGTATATACAGTAGTTTTTAGGATAAAGGAAACAATTGCAAGGTTTCCAGCAGCCCTGGCATCACTAGGCTAAAGTTCACACTGCTGTCATACACCACGATAATAACCCTCACTTAGAATGCCAGTAGAGGCTAATCTGTGGCAGCCTTGTGACCTCTACAGGAGGCCAGGGGTCTCCATCTCCACTGGCAAATGACAGAAAATGTCTCTCAGAGCATCAGCTGGTGGCACACTTTTAGGAATCATGTTTAATTGCAAGGCTGTACCACAACGTGAATCAAAAACATCCAACTTGAAGCACGAAACTGTTTGTGCAGTATATTGATGTATTTACCATAAAATGCAGTAAATGAAACTGCTCACTGTTGATGATACATTCCTGGTGGGAAATTGCTCTATTACTACAACTTATCTTTGCTGTAACAGCAGGACTGCTAGTAAAGAGAGTAAAAAGGGAAATGTTGTCTTCTTATTACTGAATTTGTGTTATTAATTTTTCAAAAAAACTTCTATAAACTACAGATACCATTTCAGAGGCAGTCAAAACAGGTATGGTTAATCACCTTGACTGTTGGATTCTGCAGTCAGACCCAGTTTTCTGAGTAAAATTTGAGAAACAGTTTGTCCTAAAATTAAGTTGGGCAATTGTTTTGCCTCTTGCTTTGGGCCCAGAATATTTATTGAGGCTTTTATCTGTAATGACTCATTCATTCCATCTTTTGTTGGAAGAAGAGTCTTGACATTTTCAACACAATGGCCAATTCTCTGGGATATGCAACAAGTAAATAGCATGAGCTCTAATGCAGCTTGTGCAGAATACTCATCGTGGCTCATAAATGTCATGATAAACTTGCCTTGTACTCCACATTGAGTGTTTTCATGGTGAGCAGTTTGATCGTGGAGTTACAGGTAGTTTACTGGGTGTGGAAATCCCGCTGAAACCACCCAGGATCAGGTACAACCATAGGAAAAGTCTGTTGGGGCACTTCTGGTCCTCTTTTTTCTCAGGGGAGGAACAAGCCCTGTCGCTAGTGTTTTATCTCAGATTATTATACCTCTATTGCTGTCAAGACCACCAGTTCTGGGAGTATTTCAATTACATGAGGCTGCGTCATCATGTTGTCCCTGGGGAGTTTATTGTCCCTCTGAGAACCTTTGCCAGATGTTGTAATAACATTATAGTCTCAGCCTTAAATAAATAAAAAGATTTGAAATTGCAGGAACACTGTAATTTCAACAGCAAAGCTCTTTCTGGCTAACTCATTTCACAGTATCTCGTTTATTTTTTTGTTCATGTGATCCTGAATTTATACAGAAACTCTTCCATGGGCAGGCACAGAACAGCTATTTTTCAATAGTGAAGACCAGGAAGTTAAAGAATGTCAAATGTCCTGATCTTCATGAGTTCAGCACTTTCCATGTAACCGATTTGTCGATCATTTCTTCCCAGGACGGTTTCTGGATGGACTTGGATTGAATTCTCCAAAAAAGCAATACCACATTGTATGTCATGGAGATGACATCTTCAGCAAAGATGAGATTTTTTTTAGAGTAGGTGGAGTAAAGAGGGGTACAGCTGAGAATACTGAGTGGCCAGCAGGACATAAGGTGTGAGCTAGCAATGCTTAGTGGCACACAAAGGTAAGGCAGGACCCCAGTGTTCCTCTTTCCTGCAGTCTAATTCCTCAGCAGTACAGATGAATGTTAGTGACAGTTGGTTCATCTCACCAGAGATGCTTTCAGTGATTTCTGTAGCTTATTCAGGAGGCCTCCTGAGACCCAAGCCAATACGTCGGTATTGACTCACCTCTTCAAAGCTGTCAGAAAGGAGGGAGAAACATGGCCCATTTTCACAGAAGAAGAATAATCAATACAAATGCTCTAGGTACTGTATGTGGGAAGCAATGAATTCACCAGGTGTATGCTAAAAGAAAGGAGCTCTTAATCAAAAAGGGAATTGAGATGATGAAGACCCAATAATTCATTTTTCAACCAGGAATCACTCATCAGGCCCACACCTTCTGTCCAAAGGTAATGAGGTGTATCAGCTACCTGTAGCTCAAAAAGGCGGTGCTGATGCGGGTCTGAAATGCTCCAGAATAGTACAAATGGAGTGCAATGTGAAAGGAATATGTGAACATCTTCACATTGCTTACTGCTCACAGGCCCCACTCTGTGTGTAGCATATGGTTGGAGTTCAGTCAAATCTTTTATCTTCACCTTCAACAAAAAGTAAAACGGCACCAAAGGAGTCTTTGAAAGGATAGATTATATAAAGAAGGGGACAACACAAATGTGATGACAATGGCAATGATTCATGTCTGTCCTCATATAAAATTTCATTTTCTATACATAAGCTGTGGAAAGAAATTCTATATAATGGGAAATTCTGTCCTACATACTTAAGCAATATGCTTATAAACTAATGTGGATCAACAACAGTTCTAACCAAAGCACGAGAAAAAGGAAGAAAAAAGAAGATGCACAACCTAACGATACTAAGCTTTGTCCCAGTACAAGGCTACATGCCTAGACTTACAGGTATGTACTTAAAGAAGGGTTAAACTGTTGATATGGCGAAACACGTAGGTCAAGGAAACAGTCAGTTTAGGCCCAGGTCAGACCTTGGTGCTTATGTAGTAAAGTAATAAAAACAGGTAACAAGTGAGGCGGAGAAATGCTGGTAACACCCCACATGCATATGTATGTGTTTGCTTTGTCAGCTTGAATGCAAAAAAAAAAAAAATGGACGACCAGAGCCGTTTCGGGAGATGCTCCTTTGTTTGAGGTCTCCTGTCAGCACTGATGTCAGAAAGACAGCTCTGTCTCGAGTGTTTGTTGGAATTGTCCTGCTCGCTGAGTTTGTCCTCAGTGGTCATTTCCACAAAACATACCTGTATATAATGCTGACTATATTTACCCTTTGTTACCATGTCCAAGAGCTTTAGCACTGTATTGTTTTGCTTGCCAGATCTCAATTTCTAGCCAGTTTTATGTGTGTTCTAAGTCATTTTTCAAAACTCAATAGGACAGAGGATGGACTGGTTCAGGTTTATTGAGAGCTCATTAGAGTGCAGCTGCACAGACTGCACAGAGCAGTGCTGTTAGCAAGATTTAGTAATAACATCACTGTGTAAGGTCTGTGTCCATTTCACAGAGATCTCTGCAGCCAACAACAGTCATGTGCCATGGATGGAGTGGAAGAGGAAGTGGCCTGTCATGGCTGCTAGGGAGAAATATGGCATCAGTGACTAAAATGGATGAAAATAGATCATTATGTAGGCTATTTCTTCATCGTGCTGTTTGTTTTGGTAAGGGGTGTAGTGGGAGTCCGGCTAGTGTACCTGTATTAGGTGTAGTCTGGACAGAACCTGTATTATGCAACGTATACAGCGGTTGGTGGCTGTGCATATGTATACAAAAGTTAACATCTCTAACAGGAAGGCAATTTTACTTTTTTAATTTGATAACATACAGTATATGTGATTTTTGCCCCATGAAACTGAGGAAAAACAGAAGGTGATTATATTACAAGATTGCTAGTGATCCATGTAATCTCTGTTAAATACTATTTTAAAAATGACACTGCCCAGCCAAAAAAAAAAGTCACCACCTCGATTTAACGTAGTGTTATGATCTGGGGTTGCTTCAGTTGGTCAGGTCTAGGTTTAGCAATGTTATGTGCCCAAAAAATGAGGTCAGCTGACTATCTGAATATACTGAATGACCAGGTTTCTCCATCAGTGGATTTTTTCTTCATATTCCAAGATGAAAATGCCAGGATTCATCGGGCTCAAATTGTGAAAGAGTGCTTCAGGGAGCACAAGAGAGACATCATTTTTACTCATGGATTGGCCACCACAGAGTCCAGACATTAATCCCATTGAGAATCTTTGGGATGTGCTGGAGAAGACTTTACGCGGCGGTCCGACTCTCCCATCATCGATACAAGATCTTGGCGAAAAATGAATGCAACTCTGGATGGAAATAAATGTTGTGACGTTGCATAAGCTTATCGAAATGATGCCACGGTGAATGCATCCCGTAATCAATGCTAAAGGCGGTCCAACAAAATATTAGAATGTATGACTTTTTTTGGCCAGGCAGTGCATTTACTATTTAGTTCAGAAATTAGCATCAAAATGTCGCTAAAATGTAATTGCTGACTCCTTTTTTGCCCATTCTTTAACATACCTTTGATTAGATGGTACAAATCATGAGGATTATAAATAATTTCATTGCACATTGTTTTGAAGTGAGGGGGTACGAAAGAATACAGCCATACTGGGTGCCAAATACCTTAGGTACACCATTGTTCCTCCAGTTCTCAAGGATGTTAGGCAAAATTTGCAAGAGATATCATTAAGCAGGCAGTGGGCAAGTTCAACATACACTATATGGCCAAAAGTATGTGGACACCTGACCATCACACCAAAATGTAACCCAAACATTGGTGCTGCTTTTCAAACACTGTTGTTTTGCACATAAAAGCACTTATATTCAGTCCCCACAACCTTCTGTAGGTGACACTGTGTTACATCTTCTCTCAGACTCTGTTTGGCCACATCTATTCCCCAGAAAGCAGCTCTGGTTCCTGCAGTTCACAATGGATTGCAGTGACAAGCAGGACACTGATGCTCTCTGTACAAAGGGAATTAAATGTGTAGTAGGAAGACAAATGAGTCAAAAATAATATGAAAAGTAAATAAAAATACCTTTGTTTTGTTGTAGACTTATAAAGCACAAATAAAATTAACTGTCTTTTCAAATAGTGTTATAGAAGAAATTGTAGGAGTAGTTACAGAGTTAAATAGTTATAATATTGTACATATTACATACAAATCTCATTTCCAGAAAAGTTGGGATATTTTCTAAAATGCAATAAAAATAAAAATCTGCAATTTGTAAATTCTCTTGAACCTTTATTTAACGGAAAAAGTACAAAGAAGTGACTTTTAATGTTTTGACTGACGAACTTGATTGTATTTTGTGAATATAAAAAAATTGAATTCGATGCCTGCAAAACATTCAAAAAAAGTTGGGACAAAGTCATGTTTACCACTGTGTAACATCACCTTTCCTTTTAATTACACTTTTTAATCATTTGGGAACTAAAGTTAGCAACTGTTGCAGTTTTGTAAGTGGAATTTTTGCCCATTCTTGCGTAACACAAGACTTCAGCTGCTCAACACTCCGTGGTTGCCGTTGTCTGATTCTCCTCTTCATGATGCCCATACATTTTCAATAGGAGACTGCGGGCAGCTCAGTTAAGCCAATGTGGAGCCACGCTGTTGTAGCAAGCATGCAGAATGAGGCCTGGTATTGTCTTGCTGAGGTAAACATGGACTTCCCAGGAAAAGATGTTGCCTCGATGCCAACATTGTCTCTCTAGAAGGTCACACATTCAACAGTGGTTTTCAGCCTTGCCCTTTATGCGCTGAGATTTCTCCAGATTCCCTGAATCTTTTTCACAATTTTATGTACTATAGATGGTGAAAGACCTCTGTCTCAACTTTTTTGAGTGTGTTGCAGCCATCAAATTCTAAATTTGTTTATATTTACAAAATAAAATTATGATAGACAGCCAAACCATTAAAAGTTACTTTCTTCTTTTGTCCGTTAAATAAAGGTTCAAGAGAATTTACACACTGCAGATTTTTGCTTTATTGCATTTTAGAAAATATCACAACTTTTCTGGAAATGTGCTTTGTATCATATCTACTATATATGATACAGTATACTGTATACAATACATGATACATTATACATATATACACATATATAATGTATTATGTATTATATACAGTAACTATATTTAATATATATTATACATTATATAACTATCATTTCACCACCAGGAAGTTACACTAACTTCATTGTTCAGATCTTTTTTCAGTCTCTGATTCTGTGTGACAGGATGGACATGCATGTTGGGCTTGATTCTGAAAATGAGTTATATTTACCACAAATGTTAGAGTTCATTACCACTCTTAACGCTTCAGTCCTTCACATATTGGCATTTATTAGTGCTCCCCCACAATATGAAAGTAGTGTGTTCCTCCTTTGTAAAGCAAATGTTCATGACTCAAAGACTGAATTACTGTTAGCTTCGACAGCAAAAAAACTGGTGTCCTTGAGCCTCAACTCTGACCTCCATTTGTGCTAAAACGTCAACAGATTTCATGAAAACAAGCACAATTATTTCAGTGCTTAACATCACTTATATTACCAGAACATATTAAGAAAGTTATCCTTTATTAATTGCTGTATACAGTAACACTCTATACACTATATGGCCAAAAGTATTTGTACATGTGAGCATCACACCCATATGTGTATGTTGAACATCCCTTTCCAAACCCATGGAAGTTAATATGGAGTTGTTCCCCCCCTTTGCTCCTGTAACAACCTCCACTCATCTAGGAAGGCTTTCCATCAGATTTTGTAGGAATTTGTACCAATTCAGCCACAGGAGCAGCAGTGAGGTGGGGCACTGATGTCGGGCGAGAAGGCCTGGCTTGCATTTCGTGTTCATCCCAAAGATGTTCAGTGGGGTTGAGGTCAGGGCTCTGTGCAGGCCACTCAAGTTCTTCCACGCCAACCTGTGTTTATGGAGTTTGCTTTGTACTTGGGTGTACAGTCATATTGGAGCAGGAAAGGAGCTTCTTTCCCAAATTGTGGCCACAAAGCTGGAAGCACACAATTGTTTTGAATGTGTTTGGATGCTGCATGGGCGCTGCTGAAACAGCTCAACTCAATCATTAGAAGGGGAGGGGCACATACTTTTGGCCACATAGTGTACATGATTCAGTCAATGATAAGGATTGTCATTTGGTTGCTGTTGTGAAGTCCTCTGGGACTGAAGCTCACTTAAGTCTCAGTTTTAGAGTGAATAGTTTATGTGGGAGCAGCTAAATTTCACCTTGTTCAAGGTGTTCAACCCAGTGGAGATGACAGCAAATGTGAGACCAAGTTTGATATGAACAGTGGACATTGACAGTGAAGTCTTCTGACATTTGATTATTTATCAATGATAAGTAAATGTAAATTTAATAGACGCTACTCCCAAGATTTCTTCTGCGCGCAAATAAACTTTTCACAGCATATGGGAATGAACATTAAATGGCAGCAAACAGAAGAAAGAAAAATGGCTGCAGCACAATGAATTAAAATGGGAATGTAATAGCACATAAAATAAAAGCGAAATCACTTCTCTGCCCAAAAAAAATACATGCTGCTCTGACAAAAAAGGGAGAACACCGGTGATTTCAGAGCGTGTTCGTGCCCGAGCTGCCAGCGATATTACACTACAGATTAATGGGGTGTGTTAGTTGGCGGCTCATCAATCCCATTGACAAATTGTCAGGTGGTCCACCTGCTGGCTCCCGTGCTTTCACCAACGTGGCGTTTCCCCGATGGGTGGTTCTTAACTCTGGCAAGCCAAGACTGATGCACGATCAGGGATACAGGGCTAAACTCAAAGCCTTCAATAAAATATGACCTCATATTTCAGAATAAATAATTCATAATCCTATTTTATGGTACTGGCAGTCTGCAGTGTAGCATGTAGCTCGACTGCTCTGATCTGCCTCCGTTTCCTCAGCAGTGGAGTGTTGATCCATCAGAGCATTGCTATGACGTCTATTAACAAATTCATTAATACAGCATCAAGGTGTACTAATCTCAGGTGAAACCTTTACAGTTCTGGCTTTCATGGTGATAGGACATCAGAGATCCATCAGAATGTTGTTTAATGCAGAAATTCTTAATAAAGCTCAATATAATTAGTAAGAAAGAACAATTTTGCTTTGTCAGCCAGCACAGTGGTAACAGTTTTGTCACCAGAAGATAATACTGTAACAGAGTATGGCCCTTCCTGTGGTGGCATCATTGAGACACTGGGTCATCTCAAGGGTATGGGTATGGTGGTCTGTTGCTCCTCCTTAGTCCCATTTAGCCCTAAGTGAAAGCCTCATAAGGAAGCAGGAAATGAGCATGATCCATTAGTCAGCAGCATCATTATGGGCTGCTGTGAAATTTAGGGTTTGCTACTTCTTGCCCCTCCAACCTCACCTTCAGTTGTTGCTGGACATGGCCCTCTTCCTTCCTTTTTGATCACTAGTGCTGCTCTGTGTGTTTACTGGTGGAATGCAGCACTCTGCTGAGCAGAGGAAAAACATGATTGCATTAAAGCACCAAACACTTAGTTCAATAAACTCAACCTGTACTGCAGTTTCATCAGGCACAACATCAGGAGAACAGGAATGAGACTGCAGAGCTGTTGGCTGACTGCCGAGGAGAGCTATGGTGCCTCAGCCCGTGGGGGTGTAATTCTGCTCTCCTCCTCTCAACTGGGAATACTAGGTAATGTGTCAAAGGCCCATGCATTATTAACCAGCCCTAATACAGACAAACCAGCCAGGCCTCTGGCTGCACCTACACACCCCTGCCACCCCACCATCCCCCAGCACCCACTTCCCACCAAACCCCACTGAACTACAACAGATTCCTTTGTGCTTCTCCTAATAATACTATTTCATTTCATTTCGTAGCTTTCAAAGTCTTACAGTCTGCGAACGCCTTCAGCCAAGTCATATTTGTGTTGGACCACCAAGTGTCTACATCCACTTGTAAAAATCACCACCTATTAACACATTTTGCAATTTTTATTCCTCAAAAGATATTATTTCAGACGTCCCAGCATCCCTCCCATAAAAAAACGGCAGTCCTGATGATGCTGGTTCCCTTTGAACAAAACCAAGGCTATACTTAAAATAATTAATAGATTGAAAACTATAATTTCAAAGCAGCAAAGCACAGACATGCTGGTTCTTACCAGCATGCCAGACAAACATTGTGAAAATGGTACTTTACAAAAGATGAGTGCATACAAGAGACACTTAAAAAACTTGTATATTAGGGTTACTTGCATAGCTCTCACTGTGGTCCTACAGTTTCAGGACATTACAAACATGAATATGTACTTTATTATTACCCTTCTTTCCAGCAGCATGCCATCAAAATAGATATACACTGTATATCGACTGGCACCCCATCCAGAGTAAATGGATGGATGCATATCAGCTGACTGTAATATCAGGCAAATGTTTCCTAAGAGATATTAATACAAATAAAAGCACAGGCAACTTACTAAAGAAGCTGTGTTTTTAAAGTCAACATAAATATATCTGCTGTGTTAGTTTTCAACAGACAGTTGTATAGGAGGCATTGTAGTATTCTAATCTAAGCAGGGCACTCTTTACCAGATGCTGAAAGGCCTATGCCAGTCTGCTGGCGGCAAGTTTTCAACCAAGCTTCCTCTAAACAAATCAGCTAAGCGCTGCTACCAACATTGACTGAGGAATTTGCCATTAATTCCCGAAGATAAAATTGCCAGATATAATACAATGGATTGCAGTGGCATATCTATGTCAGCTCCAGTTCTAAAAACCTGGTTTAGCATCAGAGGTTTAGTGTCAGGACAGAATGCAGTTCCTCAAGTGTCTGCATTTATTCAGTCTCATTTCCAGAAACGCATTCTGGGGCATGAAGTTTCATAACATTTTACATGTGTGCATTTACACACTGTCTGAGAGAAAGAGATCTGTGGGTAAATGTGTGCAACTAACATAAATTAATTTGTGAAAAAGGTGTGATCTTACCACAATACTGATTTTCAGCTTTAAAACTCAAGAAAGGTGATAGAGGCAAAACAGGACGGACAGTGTTTATGCCAAAACAAAAATGATGTTCTTTTAAAGCAGTTACAAAGCAAAGCAAAGCAAATAAATAATAAAATAAATAAATAAATAAATAACTAAATAAATAAACTTTTCCTAAAACTTTTTTGCAATTTCAGCTTTTGTCCTTTTATTAGGTTTGCAGTGCCCCCTGTTGATCTGTTTCAGTGCTGCACCACAGCAGCGGAAAGATGCAGTCAAATGGCAGACAGCTTCATTTCTTGAAGAGAAGCTCTGTTGTTCTGTTTGATTCGATTGTCCTGCTGTGTAGCCACAGCTTCTGTAGGTCTTGTCTGCTGCAGTTCTGGGAACAGACGCTATCTAGAGAGTGCCCCGTGTGCAGGAAGAAGACCTGTATGGATGAAGCTCCTGTCAGCCTGGTTTTACAAAATATCATGAAAATCTACTGAAAGAAAATGAATGAAAATAGAACTGC
Source organism: Heterotis niloticus (assembly GCA_018136845.1). Classification (NCBI taxonomy): domain Eukaryota; kingdom Metazoa; phylum Chordata; class Actinopteri; order Osteoglossiformes; family Osteoglossidae; genus Heterotis; species Heterotis niloticus. The sequence continues at coordinate 17,849,942 of CM030895.1, forward strand.
TCAGAACTGCTCTGAAGACTGTGTCTCTAGGGAATTGGGAAGCTTGCTGCCATCTCCACAAAAAAGTTCTATTCTTCCATGAAGATGACCAGGAAGTTCTCTGTGTCGTGTGTCAGACAAAAAAACACAGACACTACCAGATTTATCTATGGTAGGAGGCAGCAGGAGACATGAGAGTATTTTATATTTCATTATTAAATTGCTGATTTTTCATGTTAACTGAAAGTAACGAAACATGAAACCTTAAGTGTTGAGAGAAGTTCACAGGCTGGAACACATAGCTTACAATCAACCAGAGTAAAAAGATTTATTCATGCTAACTTTTAATCGAGGTGGCACAGGGTTGCGTACAATGATGCTGGGACAGGACTGTGCCTAACCCCACTTCTTTCGCATTGATCTAAACCTCAAATGGTGTACAAATGGTGTAAATATTTTAACATAGGTGTTCGAAACTTCTAAATGCAGTGAGAGCCCAAAATAGCTTCACTGAGACTTCTCAAACTGATCCAAAGAAAATGACAGCTACAAAACTGAAACTTCTATAGAAATATCTAAAAAGTTACAAAACCAGCAAATCTTTTATGGTGTGAAGCTGCAGCCAAAAAATCTATGATAATCCTAGGGCCCATTTTTACCCCCTGTGGACTTACAACATATCCTCGAAAAACCCAATATATTAAGGAAATAAAGATTTATTAGGCCCAATGAGCAAATTTTGCTCCTATAGCTGCTGTGAGAGCAGCTCCACATGGTGGATGTGTTCTTTGTAAGATTTTATGAAAACCAGGATGGTTGGTACCTTGCGGTCATCATGGTAGACCAACACAATCTGGTTAATCAGTACTTGGAAATCTTTATTTAAGAAAGCTTGAAATACATGAGAAATTTCAATGCCAAAAGGCATTACTAGATACTCATAATGGCCTAGTCACGTAGCCATCAGCTCCTGAAACCTGAATAACATTTAGATCTAATGCCTGTGTGATATACAACAGAATCCCACTTTACTGAATAAAATTACTGTATTTAATTTGACACATTATTGATCATCAATTTAAAAGCCTGTCATCCCTCTGTTTTCTTAAATAAGAATCACCTGTAGTGACTAAAATCAACTTTCCATAAAAAATAAGTGATTTCAAAGTACACTACTGCCACAATAAAACAGAAACTGCACTACAGTTACAGTTCATTTAAATATCCCACTAATGGCCATGCTAGATATTGTCAGACCTTCATTTTTCAACCCACACATAAGTAGAAAACAAAGAACAGTTTCAAAGAGGTAGCCTGGAGCAAGTTTATTCACATTTAGACATCTCTAAAACAAGTCAAATAAAGTAAAATGGTGGTATAATGTGATAATTGGGATCCAAAAAAAAATCAAATTAGTTAAAAAAACAACAAAAAAAAAACACAATACTGAATCACAACATGCTCTGTGACTGAGGGGTTTACAGGTATTAGCATCTGCTGGGATCAATTTATTCCATCTTGCAGCATGACTGTAGTGGGTTGGTAGAGTTTCAGCCTTGAGCTTGATCATGAATTCATCAAGTAATAATGGTGACCAGAAGAGGAGAAAAATGTCATTGTGGGTACGCTAGAGTAGCCAGAGAGGAGCTAAGCTGTGGAAAGAAGAGGGTCAAATTTAAGAGGTCCTGAACCTCCCTCCTGCCCGTCTAGTTCCCCAGGCGCATTGCTTCACATCAGGCCATATTTCACAAAATTTTCAGCATATTGTGGAATGTAACAAAGCAGGGTAAACATGTGCAAGGAAAGAGAAGGTTGTGAGGATATCTTTAAGATCAAAATCTTACCCTGGTGGGACATGGAGTTTGCCTCATCTTTTGTCTGATTGCTCCCAGTTGAGATGGGCCATATTATCTGAGAAGAAAACTCACACAAAACAGTTAGAGGACCTTCAGTCAGCAAGAGGCCGCTGAAGGTGTCCTTCTCATGTTTCAAAAGTCAAAATACTTTACCTTTGTTTTTTGAAGACCCTACCAAACGAGATAGGTTCAGTGCCTGTGCAAATGAATGGTCAACGTGGAATAATGGAATGTAATGATCGAAACATGGCTACCCAGTAGCCAGTGCAGAGCATCCTGGCCCATAGGGCTGAAACCCACCTATTTAACATGTTATACAAGAACCAATTGTCCCCCTGGTGAAACATCCTCTTTTTCTGTTCCTGTTCTCAGCCTAAGCAGTCAAGCCCCAAATGAGATGTAAATTTCAGAGCGCAGACAATGAGTATATCTGGTTCAGAGGTAGGTAGGCTGTTGAGGCCTAGAACTTTCCAGAAATTTACTTTGGTAAATACTTCACAGAGGTCTCCCAGAATGATCCAAGCAGGCCCATGTGTGGCTCACCTGCAGCTATTGTAAAAAATGCTCCCCTAATGCTGGGCCTACCTTTCTTATCATGTAAAGGTTTGCAAAATCCTGTTACAGTCCCCAGTATCCATAAATTCCAGGATGGTGAAATATCTGTCCTGGTCATTATCAATCACCGTTACAAAGGAAGAACATTTCTCGCTTTTGCTTTTCTCTTATATTCTAAACCCAATAAAAATTACACTCTCCTGCTGTTTAGGCAACTGCCTTAACTTGACCTTAAGCTCTATGTCCTCTTGCAGAAGTCCTTAATGTTGTTGTTGCTGAAGTAAGGTTGCTGAAGCTGCCTTTCTGTTCTTTGCATTAGCCCGAGAGACTGGACTGTATCCTGGGCATAGTACTGTTTATTTAAACGGTTTTAGTGGTCTCCCACTATTCCAAAGCAGTGAAGTTAAAGGGTTGAAGCTCCAGCTACCTATTAAAGCACTCATAATATAGGTCCCTGTATTCCTTCTCCTACAAATTGGCTTAATTTAACTTCTAATAACTTGTGCAGCATAGTTCTTTGTTTTATGCTCAGATCAAGATAGTAGATACACGCACCCCCTCATAAGGCAAATCCCAGGTAAAACATTGGTCGTACTGTCTCAAGGATGGTCCAGTGGAAGCACAAGCTTAAATTTAATAAAGATCTGTCCTGGTATTCTGCAGAAATCGTTGCAGAAGAGTTAGGACTAGAAGTGAATTGAGGTGCCATAGGAGGGTACATTTTGCCATGTCATTCAACAAGATGAAATTGTATCCAATCCAGCAACCAAACTCTTAAAAGAGAAGAGCACCTTGTGTTTGGAACTCCCCAGGTCCGGGCAAATTGCATATGAAAGAATTTTCCAGGTCTCCCTGAATCAGCAAAAGAATTAACCTGACAGCTGTTCAGTTATGTGATAAAAAGGTACAGTTTTCTAAAAAAGAATGATATAAAAAAAAATTACAAAGTCATAACAGAAGGGTTGATGGCCCCCAAGCCCCCTATGAGCCGATGCTACCAAACTTCTGCAATGAGCTTCTCAAATCAGTTTTCTTAAAGGCTGTTCTAACTTGCAGACAGAAGTGCAGAAACCACTAGAACTCGGGGTAAAGCCCTCCGGTGTTCCCAAGAGGTGCAGTCACAATGGTTCACAGCAAAACCTGATTCTAATATCGAGAAAATACTTAATTGTCAATTGATTTAAAGTAGTATGCAATTAAAATGAAAATAAAAAACAATTTGACTTTACTATGAGTTTCATTTTGTACCTCTACTTCAGTTTACAAGCCATTTCTTCACATTTACAAGGAACAAATATGGATTTTTTTTTGCTTTCTGACAGCTCAGTAGCCCAAGATATTTATATTTATTTATTGAACAACACAATTTAAATATTCATATTACACATAAACCTGATAATAGGGCTAGTTGTATTTCAAAGGTGCTGGTGAAAATTCAGCTGAGTATTTGTTACTGAGCTTCAGTGATATTTTTTGATTATATTTTATTTGACCAGTTACCCAATTCTGCCAGTGACAAACAGATGTAGTGGTTATTAGAAGTAATAATAAATTATATAATCACCAAACTGAATTACCATTAAAGTGGTTATATTTAGTAAATAAGTATTGCTAGAGCTGTTGAATAGGCAACACCACAGATAGTGATGAGAGTGCCAGTCATAGTGGAAAAGAAAAACTCAGGACATTGTATATATTTACAAACTTATCCTTACATCGCAAATATGTGCAGCACCATGTGTGTCATATACAGTATACAACAAAAATTAGAACACCTCTGAAGGCTAACAAATCCAGCTATCTCTCTTAACCAAGAAATATTTAGATTTCCTATAAGATGGCAGTCTATCGGCAACAGTGGTTTATCAGTTACCAATGAAATGTCAATAATAAACAGGAAGATATGTTTTAGAAACCAAATGATAAAAGGTTACATTGTAAAAAAAAAAAAAAAGGAAAAAAATGCATATTAATATTCCAAAAAATTTGTTTACTACTGCCAGTTAAGGGTAACTGGTCAGCAGATGAGTCTGTCGAACCATCAGGCTCAGTAAGAGTGATACTTAACACATTGAATGATTCCCAGACTTAAAGCTGACAATGGCATCACATGGAAGAGAATTGTCTGGAGACTTCAGAAGAAAAAATATTTCATTGCACCCAAGTGAACAAGAGTACAAGAACATTAGCAAATGACTGTTAAGCCAAAATACAGTAGCAAAAGTGATACGGAAACTCTAAAAGCATGGACTCGTGAGAAGCACCCTGAAATTATCAGCCCTGTTGCCTCATGATGACCGTTTTTAGCTGAGAAATTCTCAGTGCAAGGGATTTCAGGAAAATCTCAAAGCAAGTGCCTCAGAACTGGCAAGAGCTGTGCAAAGCCAAACTGGAGTGACTGTTTCATCTGATATCGTAAGATGCTTTCTGCACTGAGGGGGAATACATGGTTGTTGCCCATGTGAGAAGCCACTGCTGTAACCAAAGCACAAGGCTTGTTTAGGCTTTGCCAAGACCAATATTAACAAAGGTGAAAAGTTTAAGGAATCTTTTCTCTCATCTGATAAGACCAAAATCAACTATTTTGCATCTTATGGTACCCAGAAGGTATGGCATTCTCATTTTTGCAACCTTTGATTTAAGCAATATTGCCTTATTTACTTACTGTAAAGATACTGACATCTGACACTGACATATTAAAGACATAGAGTATCATTCTATATTGCTGTTAAGTATATGTTTAGTAACTTTATATATGATTATCTTTTCATGAATTATAATGGTCATAAATTAGAAATATCTTTATGTTTGTGGGGTGCACTCATTTATGCTGTATAGCATTCCTTTTTAAAGTTCCAGGTTCATTTGTGGCTTCAAGAGTATAAATAACACTCACATTACTCACTCATGCTCCTTCTGCATTCAACCTTAAATAAAATAGACCCACTTCACACTCAAAAAAATGTCAAATTTAAACTCTTACATACTGTATATTTCCTTATTCATTTTTACATTTTCATTTGCTCACATATAACAGCTACTGGATCAAACACACAAGCAGTACTGACAGCAAAGCATACAGCATGGTTACATATACACAGTAACAGCAAATTATTGATGAGCAAACTTCATTACTTTTCAATTATGTGTGTGTAGGTTATGTGCGGGGGGGCAAAAAAATCCACCTGTGTGATATATGTATGTTCTGTATGTAAGTTTACTCTGTGCTGTGTGTTATGTCATTACTCCCAGTTCTCTTGCCCAAGACCAAATGTGAAATTGTAAAAATAGCAAATGGCCTTTTTGGAGTTTAATAAACTTGGTTGCACAAAAGTTGAGGTGAGAAGCAAACTGTGTGCAAAACAAAGAACAAGCAAACAAAGACTGATGTTTATAGACATATAAATATTTGGCATAGTGCATTGGGAAGCCCTGGTGCCTCACAGTGTCTCTGATGTGTTTTCAGATTCTACCGTGTGTTTTCTGCATGTTTTCATCCTGTTATATTTATAATTTGATCTGGTTAGCTTCCATAGTCATAAAACATGTTTCAGGTTAATTTGTCACTTATAACCTGCCAGTGGTGTGTAATTGTGTGGCTGTGTGGCCACCCTGCAATGGGCTGGCTTCTCATCCAGGATATGCTTTCACTGTCCAGCACGCAGTGATTCTAGGAAAAGGTCTGGACTACTACATCACTGAGCAGGACATGCATTTCATGAAATAAAGTCAGTGAGAACATAAACACACATATTTTTCTCAGCTGTTGAATCAGTTCTGCTGAACATGAATGTATAATACTATGTGTTACCAAAGGCAGGAAAGAATTTAGAACAAACTCTGAAGTTCACAGAAGACAACTTACAGTAAGTTGGTGTTACTGTCGATCCTGCAGGGATAGTGGCAGTTTCGCAAGAAACTAACTTGTATACAAGTCACTGCATATATACAACTAGTTACTATCTATCTCTGGTCAACTGGTACTCTTGGGCTTTTGACTAACAGTGAGATATCAAAAGGGGGCAGAACCAGCAGAGAGAAAGATTATTTCAGTCTTCAGGTTGAGCTGTACGCAGTGATTTCAGGTGGGTAAGTTAAAGAGAGACACTGGAGTTTATAGTGATCTGTTTTGGTAAGGCAGAAGAAAATGTAGGAGGAGTTGTAGATCATCTGTACAGTAGCGATGAAAACCTGCTGAGCTAAAGAGCCCTGTGGGACACCTACTTAGAATGACTGATATTTTAAAAAAGAGGCATTACAAATAATGTGGCACCGGGTTCAAAGCATTTCAGTGACAGAGCTTTGAAACAGAGGCTGTTCTTGAGGAAATGTTTGTTTCAAATTATGTGAGGTGGGGAGGTCTGGTAGACTGATGTACATTGGAAAAGGTGGCAGTTTGAGTGGAGTTACCAACCTTGAATCCAGAAGGAGATTATTCTAGGCAAGGAATATGAATCATCAACTCTTAACAGCACATTCAAGGATTCTGCAACTGAAAGGGAGCAGAGAGATGGATGTTTAACTCTGAACTGTGTTTAGGTCTCTTCTATAGCTCAGAAAGTTTTAAAAGTAGACAGAAGACATCCAGAAAAGAGAGGCTGAAATGATATGTATAATAGCTGGAATAAGTTATGGGATGATGGTCTGTAAAATAGAAGTGGGAATGGGGTCAAGAGGACAAGTGGTGGCTTGGTATGAGCGCAGAAAGTCAAACTTTGTTTTCATTTGTCAGTTATCATACTACTATGCAAATGATGTTAATATTTAAATATTTATTTCTTAAACATTTCATTTGAACCCCAAAGCTCCTGTGAGTCTGGACCTAAACACTCCACACTCTCTCTCTGTCTGTGTTCTGAGCTATGTGAGACATATGGGAGTTGAACTCCAGCTTCCTAACAACAGAGAGGTTTCACTCCTGTGTGAATGTGTTGGGTCCTGAGGGTTTCACCTCAGGAAGGCACAGCTGGAAGGTGGAGGTGGGGAATAAATGTGCTTGGACTGTAAGGCGTGGTTAAAGACCAACAGGAAAGAGAACGTTATACCCAATCCAAAGAATGGATTCTGTGTCTCCTGAAAGAGGCATAAAAGCGGAAAGCCCCTAATGAATTTTAAGGTAGGTTAGGCTAGGCTATGATGTTCGGTAGGTGTTATTGCATGGGTCGGTGGAAGCAATTGTGTAATAAGTTTAAGTTCCGTTAAACTCATTACTGAGTGTTGTTTCTGACAAAGAGTGTTACCGTTAGCCTGGAGCTAGTGCTAAACATTAGCAATTGGCAGTAAATAAAAATGGAAGATGCCACAATTCAAAACAAAATACAAAGTTTTAGCAAGGCAGCAGAAACTGAGCACTGACAGGAAGTCCAGGTAGGAACTAAATCGCATCTGCGATTGGCTGGTTCTTCCGTCAATCAATCAGTCTGACGGTGGGAGCAGAGAGACCACCTACTGACAGGAAGTTTGGGTAGGAACTAAATCCCACCACGATTGGTTCCTATACCAATCAGTCCTCCAATCAGTGCTCAGTCTGAAGACGAGGGTGGAGAGACTGCCTACGTTCCGTTGTTGAAGCAGCCACAGGCCTGACAATAGGTGAGGTGTATAAATGCATTATTGATTTACAATATCTTCAAGTTACAACAACAACAACAACAACATTTATTTGTATAGCACATTTTTATACAGGAATCTGTAGCTCAAAGTGCTTTACAAGGTGAAAGAAACAACAAATAATAAAGAAACAGTAGACAGGAATAATGAATGAAGTCAGACAAAATATGAGTGTGTACAGTTAAAAAATGGGGTCAAAAGGCCGGGAAGACAGAAAAAACAAAAAAACTCCAGGTGGACTGGAGAAAAAAACAAAATCTGCAGGGGTTCCAAGGCCAAAAGACCACCTGGCCCCCACTGGGGATTCTATCTAACAGAGGGATTTCTAAAAACAGTCTTTTGTGGTTGTTCTTCTGTACACATTGAAGAGGGTGCCATGGAGATCTGGGACATCTGCCTTCATACCATCGATTGAGGGGGCTTCTTGCTTCTTGTTGTTTAGATTGGTTGGTGGTGGCATAGTACGCCACCAAAGATGAACCAGAAAGAGAGATTAGCAAAGATAGGTTACAATGGGTTTATCAGCACAGAACCTTTTGTAAGATGGGGATAACCTGTATAAGGCCTAGACATTAGGCCTAGACATTACCATCAACACATCTCTTACTGGATAGGAAACCTCAGAAGGATCAAGATTCAGCTGGAGAATAACCAGAGGGAGGTGTCCTTCTCCAACCCCGCTGACATGTCACACATCTACATCTTTACCAAAAAACTGTTTCAATGTCTCTCTCCTTATTTAAATAACAATGGCAGAAACTCTGAAGCCCTGGACATCTGTTCAACGAAGGTCTCTGTAACAGTGAAGTGAATCTAATGAGTTTCTAAATCACAGTAAACTTTTCTTTATTCTGATAAAAGTGGTTTTCATAAATGGTTTTTCTTCTATATCAGTGGTCATTAGACATGGAACTAGTGGGGAGATGACTTTTTACAGTTCTTCAGACCATAAAAATAAATTAAGAAAAATCATAAAGTGGATGTTTGCATCTCTTTCACATGTTCTGCAGTTTATGTTTTGCAGTTAATATGAAGTAAAGCGTGGAATATTGGCATTGGCTTTCTCAGTTTACCACCTCATACATTCATTAAAAGATCTGATCATACCTCATACATTTGCACTTATTCATTTTACAGATGCTTTTCGCAAAATGATGTACACTCACTCACTCACTCACTCACTCACTCACTCACTCACTCACTCACCTTATCCTTATCAGGGTTGAGGTGATCCAAAGTTCATGTCAGAATCATTGACCACTAGGCTAGGAATGAACATCACATTGCAATACACGCATTCTCATACATTACAGGAAATTTAGAGTGGCCCGATAACATGAAATACACCTCTTTGGACTGTGAGAGGAAACCCACCCAGACATAAGGAAAACATACAGACTACACATGGACAAAGCTAGATTCCGATTTATACCCACATAGCCCAGCTGCAAAGCAGCAGTGCTACCTGATGCACCACTGTAGTGGCCCATGTACAATTATTAGCTATTATTTTACGGTAAGTTCAAGGCAACCTACAGTGTTAGATGCACTGTTTAAATTTCCCTAAAATACATGCAGTTCCACTTAACTCTGAAATACAACACCTCCATGTTCCCTCACACTGAGGATAATTTGGAGTCAACAGTTCACCTGACACAAATATCTTTGGACTGTGGGAGGAAACCAGAGTACACAGAGGATGCTCATGTGAACATGGAAAGAGCATGCAAAACCCTTACAGACCCAAGTCCAAGCCCCAGATGGAAAAGTAGTTGGAGAGTAAAATAAGATTCATACATTTGCTTGATGACTTGAAAAAGTACGGAACCATCCTAATTCAAATGTAAATATCACTTAGAAAAAAAAAGCCTATGTAACTTAAGCATTGGTTTTGGGAATAAGACCTCCTTAACAGTGCACTTGAGTTTTGTCTGAGTCATTTCTGTGATTATGTGATATTGTAGATCTTGGCTGTAATATTTTGCTATTACAGTACTTAAATAATGAATGTAAATGCTAGTAATCTTTTTTCTGTGATAAAGAGATTATATAAAGGTTTATTAATTCAAATAGTTATTGTGTTATTCTGTTTTACAGTAAACAGAATTTCTAGTTAGGTTTATAATTTGTTATGCCACTATATTTATTGTTAGAAGGACTTAAATTTGTTTAAATATTATGCTAAGAAACTGGAATGTCTGTGTTTAAATACTGAACTGAAAAGGAGCTCTATTAGTCTTATTTACTTTTAGTAACTTTTAGTGTTGTGGCCTTTATTCAAACTTTCCTTCCTGTATGGAAGACAGATATGACTCCTCTTTTGTTGGGTAAAGTTAAAATTTGATCAGGTTTTATTTTATCAACTCAAAGGAAAAGGAGCAGGATGCTTGATCACTTGTGGATGTACAGTAGTTTGTGTAACTGTTATTCCTCCGCGTTGCTGCTTTTCTGCCCGTTTCTGTGACCCAGATTGTTGGGCACAAAATTGCTGGTCAATAAAAAAACAGGTAAGTGCAGTCATATTTTCATGTAGACGCATCATCCACTTTTGCACGTTCCAAATGAGCAGGAGCTGAAGGTACTGAGCTGAGCATTTGTCCCTGCTGTGTGCGGCAGCAAGAAGCATCAAAATCCCTCTGTCCCCCTCTGGATATAACGTGCTTTGTGTTCCAATAAAGAACGCTTATAAAAGCGGTCCCGCCGGTGCCCACAGCTGCGCTCGCTACAATAAAACGCCGTATTACGACTTCGGTTTTCAAGCCCATCACTGCGGGTTTATTACTGCTTCCACACGCAAGCTTTACACATCATTGACTAAGCACAACAGGGGCTGCAGCGACAGCTGTCAAGGACGTTGAAAGCAAACGTGCAGAACTGAGACGACACGACTTCGCCACGCAATTCCCGGCGTTTCCGCGCTCAAATAAATCAAAAGACGTCTGCGTCGTACGAGCGCGTCGCCCAGAACACGATGAGGTCATTGTTTGGTCACGTGACCTCTGCAGCAGCCGTCGGAGCGAAGCGGTTCATTGGACGATCGCTGCGCGGCTTAGGGATCGTGGACAAAATGGCGTCGCAGGAGGCCGAGTGCACGTTTTATTTTATGCGGAGACGACGGCGAAGCCTCTCCACCCTAACAGTACAGGCTGGAAAACAAATGGATCGCAAAGCAACCCTTAACACGTCCAGTCGGCTTAACAAAGGCCCGAGTTCATCCTGGTGAAGCAATAAAGTTATAACATCCCCAGAGTATAAACTGGCTATGTACAGTACACAGAGTAACTTTTTATATTTTATTTTATTTTATTTTATTTTCAGAGGGGACTGCTGTATTTAGCCAGCCAGTGCTCTTTCAGTACCATTTTGCTTTTGAAGCCCATTTTGCACTGACTACACAGTACAGAGCTGAGGGGAAAAGTCTAACAGAGAAAATGTTTGATATCTAAGCAGATGAAGTTGCTTAGATCTTTTCTTTAAACTATTTTGACTTTGCTATGACAGTATAGGAAGAGGAGGCTACGGTCCATCCTGGGCAATGGTTTACACCCCCCGGTGATCACCATGAGCGCTTTCAACCACCCGGTTAGTCAACATATTGTATATAAACTAGGAAATACTTCGAGGGATCCTTCTTATCAGCCATTCACCTCCATGATGCCACACATGGACCTGTTAGCAGTTATACGGCCTTCTGCTATTTATTATTGCTATTTGGTAATTTACCTGTTTCGTAATGTATTTATTGTTATCTGTCCTGTGGATTGAGCTGCTGTACTGCAATTTTCACTGCAGAGTTCTTTAATGTCCCATCCCATCCCATCCCATCCCATTACTGTTTCAGTTTGTAGCATACTTTTAACACTATCCCTTCAGACCAGAGTCTGTGCCCCGCCCCTGTCGCGATCCAGTGCAAGCTGGCACCGGGGGTCCCTGCAAGTAAGAGTGGGCTGAAGGAGTGGAGGGGTGGAACAGCAGCAGCGGGCTGCAGCGAAGCACTCTCATCTCATGCCTTTAAAAGGAGAGGTGCTTTGATCCCCCCCCCACCCAGTTTCCTGTGTGAGTTCTGACCGGCAGGGAAGAAGACACCACCTACATCTGCCACCTTTGGGGCCAACAGCAGAGGAATGCCTTATTGGCCCGGGCACCCCACCACACTGGTGCCGTGACACTGCTTGTGCATGGCCACCCAGGGGGTGTGGCAGCAGGGCGCATGGCACTTGGACCCGGCGCAGTGATGCTGAAGTGTGTGGTGGTTGGAGATGGAGCAGTTGGCAAAACATGCCTGCTGATGAGCTACGCCAACGATGCCTTCCCTGAGGAGTACGTGCCCACGGTGTTCGACCACTATGCAGGTAGGCTTTGTGTACCGTGGTGTGCTTTGTTCACATAGTGGAGATTTAGTCATGGTCCACTTGCGTAACCAGCTCTGCTGTTTGATCCCTGTTTTCCATGACTTACAGTCAGCTAGACTGAAGGGAAGGCACTGGGTGGTGAAAGCGTGGGAATGTGCTGGCAAAGAAAGCTGACCTATTCTGGATCTTCTCTTTGGCCCTTTGTGGAACCATTTGTTGTTTAAACCACTTGTGAGCTTCTCTGTATAACTGGAAGAAAACAAGCTACTCCCTTTCTTGTCCTGTATCCCTCCCCCTGTTCTTTTCATCTGTTCATCATTCATTTCATCCCTCCTTTTCTATATTCTAAGCTCTTGTTTTTTATTGCTGCCTTTGTAGTAAGCGTGACCGTCGGGGGAAGGCAGCACCTGCTGGGACTGTATGACACTGCCGGGCAGGTATGACCTAGTCTCCTTTCACCAGATAACTGTTTGCAGTCTCAGTTACTCAGATGGATTGCAGCATGTAGCAACCTTACACACCCAGCAAAGGGGTTACAGTCAACTGGCAGAGTTGCCAGATCTGATAGACCCTCACCAGCCCCATCAGATATGTAGCCCTCACTGCAGTGTCATTGTTACTTTTATACAAATATACTCAGCACTCATATAACAGGGTGCCACACAATGAAAAAGCACTACAATAGCTTGTGAAAATATATTTAATTTTTAAATAAAACAGACTTATGATTGAGCACAACAGCATTATTGCTCTTAATGTGTTAATATTACTTCTGCAATAGGTGGGAAAAGAGTTTTTCAGTGACCTTTTGCTCCCATTTTTTTTAGCCAGTGGCAGATTTTGAAAAGGAACAATTTAGTCCCAGTGCACTGTAGTTATTGCACAGCTTTCCGGGTACTTCACACACTGGGATGAAACAGTTTGCTGAGGGAGATAAAAAGTAAGGACAGTAAAAACAGTTAATAAAAAAACCATACAACATTATTTTAGCCAGTAGTTTTTAGAGAAAACATGTCTTTCTGTGGGAAGTTCAGTTGCTGTGAAGCTTTCAGGCTGTTATGCCAACTGGCCAGGACTGTTCAGTAAAAACAAAGGTAAAATATTAAAAGTGCCATCTTTAAAAACAGGTAAGAGATTTTCTTTTAGTGCTTCCTTGACCAAGTTTGCAGTGCTGTGGTTTAGCTGACAAACACATACAGTAACTCACCCTCAGGTGGCTGCTGTAACAGCAACCCCCCACCCCCTGGGTTCAAAATCTCAGCTTAAAATGAGCAAAAAATGGCATTTAAAACCAGATAAAATACACTTTATACTCCTCACCTGTTGCAAAAAAGCCTATCAGTAGCAAAAAAACAACTTCAGTAATAAAGCACTTAATCAAAATCTAAACTACACAATTTTAAACACAAATTGTCCAGGAACATCTGTAAGCAAACAGCCTAAAAGGACATGGAGACTTTTTACTCTTGTTATTACAGGTTTTCTGCTAACAGAGAAACACTCCATATCTGTTTCTTCAACTGGTATTCAAAGCATTTTTTAAATATCATAAAAAAACAAGAGCACTACAAAGCTGTGCTGGAAGAAGGGGGCACTGGCAAGTGTTTATTGATAGTCAAAGAAAATGTAACACTAAAAGAAAAAATAGAACATCCTGAACAAGATGTAGCATCTAAAGATGGATGGATGGATGGAATATGTTATAAACAAAAATACAATATCTTTTATTTTTGTATTTTAATTAGTTTTAGTCACAACATTTTTTGTCTGGGAATCGCTTATTTATTTTACAAAACATAATGGTAATACCAAACCCTTCAGAATTTGCCTAATGAGGTGATTTCATAGAAAAACCCCATTATCTAAGGAATGGGTTATATTATTCGTTTGCTGTTTAACTGACATTTCTATCCAAATCCTTACAATATTTTACCCTAATATTCAGCATTTTTATGGAATAAATTAAATCAGTAAACATCAGAATATAATTCCATGACATAAATCAGTGTTATCAAATATTCCCCAAAATGAGTCAGTATTTGACCAGCTCTTATGTTTCAGTCCTTTCAATTAGCACTTTAAGATGTGAGTTTCTAAAGCAAGACAGCTGAGATAGCAAGCAGAAATCATAATGCCTACATCTGTTTCAGAATTGCAGGTAAATCGGTCACAAATTGATGCAGAATTCAATAAGTATCTCAATTCCGATACCTGATCTCAGCCAATACCTGTGAACCACAGCTAGTTGGGGTGGGGTTCAGTTCTTGTCTGTATTTTCTGTTTGTGGATCAGTGCTGCATGTTGTGTTACTCAGTCTGAGGACTGTGGAGTTCTGTGTTGTCTCTGTGAAGGGCAGTCCTCCAGGCCTGAGATCAGCCTTGCAGTCCATTCCCTTCCTTTTCTCCATTGCTCTCACCGGAAACATCCACGCCGTTATCAGTACTCATTGAAGAACCCTAATCCCAGATGGCAGACGCAGCCTCTGTGTACATGCTGTTGCCATGGAAACTTTGGTTTTATAAGTGGCTTTAAAACTCACACAGGTTGTAGAGCATCCTCCCACTTAGTACTAGTTTTTGGTTTAAACCCCCCACTAACATAGTGAGTAATGATCATGAGCCAGGTGGGGCATGAGTGTATGGTTTTAGTGAGTAATTATCCAGACTTTGGCTTAAAGCTAGATATTAATACTGACAAAGCTGAATCGCTCCATTTTTGAAAGGCAGTGTAATTTACATATAAACTTTTGTAAAAGAAAATATTTGTTGACTTCTATTATTAGCAGCTGGATAATGCCAAACAAATCCCATAGGAAGTTATGAGTGATTATTAATGACACTGGTTGATGTGCAACACTTGGAGCACTCAGTGTCAAACCGACAGTCCCAACACAGAGGTGGAGTAGCCGAGTGTCTCCTGCTCACGTCTTTTGTGAACGATGAAACTGAGTCCTACTCCTTCCTTCTGCTTGTGGTGAGACAGGAGATTGGTGGTAGAGAAATGCCTGCCAGAGAGATGACCTATTTACATTTACGGTTTGCTGTGGTCACATCCAGCAGTGCAATGGTGGTGCAGAGGAAGCCTGTGTTTGACTATGGCCATGTAAACCCACAGGAAGACTACGACCGCCTCAGGCCCCTGTCCTACCCAATGACCGATGTCTTCCTCATCTGCTTCTCGGTGGTAAACCCGGCCAGTTTCCATAATGTCCGACAGGAATGGGTCCCAGAACTACATGAGTATGCTCCAGGTGTCCCTTTTCTGCTCATTGGGACCCAGGTTTGTGTCATCTCAACTTCACAGTTCTTTAACTGAATCCTCACAGCATATTTGTGAGAGCTGTAAGTGTTCCTATGTCTTACTGCACATATGTGCTGAAGGACTTAAAAGTGTGCATCTGTAGAAACATAAAACTGCACTGTAAGGAAGGAAAACATTCAGCGGGGACATCGTCTCTTAGTGCCAAGCACATTCTTTGGAAACACATCTCACATTTTGCTTTGCCTCAAAGACTCTAAATTTGTGACAGGAATGCACAAAGACAGAAAACTCAGCTCAGACATCAGCAGGCAGCTCATCTTACAAGATCTGGACTTTGGTATCAGGATTAACTTTTACAAATAAATAAGTTGTGTAACTTTAACAAATGCTAATGAGACAACCAGGTACCAAGAGGGTAGAAGTGACACTCAGATCGGAGTGCAGTGGGTCTATTTTTAAGTGTGTCACAAGTGCAGGTGGTGCAGTCAGGTTCACTGCACTCGCATGCGCACAACCACACACAAAAATACACATACACCCTGATAACATTTTTTTCCTTTTCCTATAAGATTGACCTTCGAGATGACCCAAAGACCATCGCTAAGCTCAACGACATGAAGGAGAAGCCAATTGCAACAGACCAGGGGCAGAAGCTGGCCAAGGAGGTAGGGGGAAGTGTTGTCCATGGTGAAGAAAGGAGAGATTCTGGAAAAAATGCATGTCTCTTAACTTCATAACAGAAGTTTAATTTTAGCACTGTTAATTTCACTGTAATTGTATACCAAAGCCATGGTATTCCTTATAAATTAAATTAGCCGTCAGCTCACCTGTTGAGACTGTTCTTAGGCGATTGCTTCCTGTTCTACCCTTCCTGCCCATGAAGATTGGTGCCTACTGCTACGTGGAGTGCTCTGCGCTGACGCAAAAGGGCCTGAAGACTGTGTTCGACGAGGCCATCATCGCCATCCTTGCCCCAAAGAGGAGAGCCCTCAAGAGGCGGCTGGTGCCTCGCTGCATTGGGTGCTGCTTGATCACATGACGCAGTGGGTGTGGCCCAGGCAAACAAGGCCTGATCACATGACCAGGGTACAGCCAACACAGTTAACAGTTACACAGAAAAGTTCAGACTTACAAACCAAACAGAGAATGATACTTGGACCTGTGTGGGAGATCCATATAGTAGCACCAGCTAAATGTCTGGTCCTGGTTTTGATGCAACAACACAAAAAGAGGAGCCTATCTACACAAAACAGCACCACAGAGTGAGACTATTTTCAAATGCGTTCATTCATAACAAAAACACTTCTCACTCTTAAAAACTGATACAGGTGAAAAAGGTTTATTTACATACAGATTTATCTGGTCTTTGGATATAAAGAAACACAGTTTTGCTGAGACAAGAGTCCCAGGGCTGTTCCTCTGCTCCAGCCCTCTACTCAACTGTTGTATGCAAAGGGTGCTCCCCTTAGCTCCATCCCCCTTTTCCCATCTCTTCCCCACTCCTCATTTGCTCTTGTAAGTCAGTTGCTTGCGATGCCAGTGGATCCAGAAGGGGGCAATGACAAGGCCAGACAGGAATCCAAAGGTGGCCCCCATGGTGCATGAGATGGGCCAGACCTACAAGGCAACAGATTCAGGGAACACCTCATGCAACAGCCAGAGGCAACGGTCAGTCTCCATGACCAGTGGTGACTACGCCCACTGTGGAAAGAAGCAGTAGTCCTTGAATGGGCCAACTGCCACACAACTTCACCCATATGACTCCTTATGGCACAAAATCTGACAAGAAGGCCAGCAGCCGTCTTTTTCAGCAGTTTTACAAACTATAGCTTGTTTGTGGCATAAAGGCTGCGTCTTCTCTTCCAAGGACGCACCAAGACCACAGAGCATAAATGGCTGCTCTATGGAAGGACTTGGTTTGAAATTTGCTTTGTGTAGTATGGTACTTGTAATACTGACAGCAAATACTTGGGTTGGTGTCTCTAGCAGCACAGCATTTTGACACAATCGTTGTTTGTTTTTTAAATGTGTCTTCAAAAGCACAGAATGTGAATAAAGGTGTTAACGTATCATTCTTAACCAGTGTTTATTTTATATCAATAAAATAATGACAGAGGGGTTTATGTGTGTGCGCGCACGTGTGTGTTTTGTCAGAGGAATATGTTCTGAACTTATATCAGCCACCACTAGAGGGTTCCCAAGGGAAATCACAGACTCCTTACAGTATTATCCATAGAAAAATGTGACCTCCTGATCACCCACAGCAGGTCAGCTACATGAGAGAGCTGCAGTAATGACTGAGCTGAATGTGGTTCCTCTCAGGAACAACACTGTTCTGCATAGTGGTAACAATCACATGCCAGTTAAATACCGATGTGTACCTTGCACACCAACTGCGATATTGGGCACTTGAGAAAAAAAACGATAGTGACACCACTCTGAGAGCAAGTGCAACATGCCACCGAGTTGAAAGCTCACGCTTTCTCTCTCCACTACTCTCAGTCCAGTGGTGTTGGGATCATTGCTTGCCAGTCCTGATTACCGAGCACTCAACATAACAGAGAAACACAGGATAGACTGCAGCCATTCTCTGCTTCTGTTCAGATTATCTGCTTTTTGTGCAGTTCGGAAGCAAAGAAAGATGCATTTGCATGTTGAAACTAAAAATAGCGCACTGCATGTGTAATGCTGGAAGAACAAAAGCATTGACAGGAATCCCAGTTCGCCTCTTCGTGCATGGGAGAGGACCAATTATGTCAGAATTCACAAACAGGTTTGAAAGACATCAGATGAGGCAGCAATGGCTAATCTCATGTTTGAACTAGACAGGGTCTCCCTTATTCCACTTCTGGAGAAGTAAGTAGTCCAGGCATTCTCTTTCAAGAATGCTGGGAATGGAACCTTAAATGATGTGTTTTTGTGTGTGTTCGCACTAACCTGCCATGGCCGATCCCAGTCCAGTGGTATAGGAAAGGCACCCAGCCATGTGCCAATGACACTGCAGGCTGTGGTGATCTGCAGGGATGTGTCCCACACAGACATGGCTCTGTAACAAGATCATTGCAAGTTGTTCTGGAGACTGTGTGAAAACAGCTGGGCCACTTGACAGGCTGACATTTGAATGGAGGGCGACTGGACCCACCCATCTCGGCTGAACACCCGGACCCATGCCTGCACATTGGGGCCCAAAAGGCAGAGACAGCGCAGAGTAGTGAAGGTGGAAAGCAGCACAGCCAGGGAGAATGTCTCCAATGCTGACCTATATTGTGTTTATGTGTACACAGGCACACAGACACA
Organism: Heterotis niloticus; assembly: GCA_018136845.1. Classification (NCBI taxonomy): domain Eukaryota; kingdom Metazoa; phylum Chordata; class Actinopteri; order Osteoglossiformes; family Osteoglossidae; genus Heterotis; species Heterotis niloticus. The sequence goes on from CM030895.1 coordinate 17,868,852, forward strand.
CAAAAAGAAAAAAAGAAGTATTAATATGTATGGAAAGGAAGAAAATAACTTTTCCAGGCAAGAGTACAGACATGCACACTGAAGGACTGCACATATATTACTCTGGGGGTGATCCAGAAATGACACTCACTCTAGCAGGGGGGCACCATAGAGGATCACAATAATATGATAGAAAAAGCAGGACAGGGTGAAATACAGGCTGGACCGGACCACCCGGGACACCTGCAGAAGAAATTCCTTTCAGCATACCTCATTAAAAGATAAACAATATCATCAGATGTGGTCTATTACATTAGTTAGTACATTTAGCTCCTCCACAGTCCAGCAAACATATGGAGTTCGGAGTGACATGAACTTAGCTCTCTTCCTATCCTACCTTGTAGCTCAGCGCATTCTTCTTGGCAACCAGACCGACTCCTAACAGCCAGAACATAGAGATGTTGACCACAGCAACAGACCCAGCAACAGAGTACACCCACACCAGGTGGGTTCCATAGACTGAGAACTTCTCCATCAGGATGGCTAGCAGCAGGGTGGCCATGAAGATGGAGGAGGCTATGACAGCGTGGACTGAGGCCATGCCCTTAATCTCATGGTCCCACATGGCCCTGGATTCTGCTGTCTCCTCCCTGTGGATAGAATTTATCAAAAAGCTGAAAATAAAAAACAGTAAAAGCAATCAATCAATGAGCTCCTTGCTGGAAGCCTTTACATTATAAGCATCTCCTCAATCTTATATCTTTACCATTTTATATACCGATAAACAGTACGGTTAGTTCTGCTCTAACATGCTCATTGTCCTCGGGTGGTGCATAACCTACCAAAAACACAATTTACTTTAAATAAATGGTAAAGTAAATCAAAATGGTAAAAAGACACAGTTTGTGACACTTTCTTTGCTTTCCATCCAACTTCCGCTGCAGCTATAAAGTCTCCCATCAACCCTTTGACCACCAGAACGCTACTTTACAGTACTGTCACTGAGATTCGGCAAGTTATACCGAATACAGCAGCTCAAATAATAGTAAACACATCATGGAGGAAACATGCAGCGGCAGTCTGAATTTTCGAAACGAAGTCGCGTTATTCTCAAATCCCACTCGCAACAGTTTGCGTTAAATAAATCACGTTCTTATATTTACTCGTCGAGCTACATCCAAATCGTGCAATTAAAACAGCAAAACGGCAAAACTGACTGTGTTATATTTATAGCTACATAATAACGACATGTGATGGAAATGTGTCATTTTTAAATTATAAAGTAAAACAATTTTCTTTCTATCGCTCATGCATTTAATTCCCAAAATGAATGAGCAAATGAATGAAGAGAAAATGTCAACTCCTGCAACCAAACAATAGCCTCCGCTTCAAAAACAAACAACAACAACAATAATAATAATAATAATAAGAAGAAGAAGAAGAAGAATTTACCTCTGACACCAAAGGATAATCCACTGTAATTCAAGCAAGACTGTATCTGACAAATATCCCTCCTAAAACTAAATTAGAAAAAGGTAGCGTTCCCAAATCATTATTGTTGTGTTTTTGTTTGTTTGTTCACTGTTCGACAAACGTTTAACGTCGGCAAACTCTTAACAACTAGTTTTGGATGCAGAAGGTCAACACAGTGAATCAGGAAATTGAAGTTAACAGTAGATGGACATTTAGTCTGACGAATCGTACTCGGCCTTTGAAGGGCCAGCAACCAATTACACGTCCCAGATCTAAATGTTTATCTTCCGGGGCGTTCCCCCCGCTCGTCTGCAGGGTGCCTTACCCGTTACTGGTCGGAGCACAAAGCAAGCGCCCTTTTCACCCGGAAACGGAAACATCACTGTCGGAAGTTTTATTATTTTCCGACTCAAGAGGGCCGTCGGCACTGTTTTTGTTATTATCTTTTTCTACAATAAACCGGAATAATGGTCTGCGAGAAATGTATGTATATATTTTTTTCCTACTCGATTTGTATCTGGTCAGTTTTTGCAGAACGGTCTTTTTTTTCTTGAATTTTATCAGCAGTAACAGGGAGTTGTTTTGCGTTGGAATTGAAGAGCACTTGGCTATATAAATATATATGTATATACTGTAAATATGTAGTACTAGCCGCATTCTTAGACGCTGTTTCTACTTTTCTGTTTTTTCCCTTTTAACGGCTTTGTTGTTACTTTTTAAAAATCTATTTCACTGCCTTTATATGTGTGCATTAACAGGTGAGAAGAAACTGGGTCGGGTTATCACTCCAGACACGTGGAAAGACGGAGCCAGAAACACAACGGGTACGAATAAAAATATGGAAAATGTTCTCTGTGAAAGAGCCATTAAGTAAGATAATTAAACAAAGTATTACATTTGTTCATTTTTAGAGAGTGGTGGACGGAAACTGAATGAAAACAAATTTTTGACTGCGAAAAAGGGGCGGTATGTATGTCCCATCGTGCAAATTTATGATGCATACTATTTTTCCTGTTTATTATGCAGTTTGCTTCAGGACTAGAAATCTAAGTCTTTTAAAATGTATAGAAAGGATCTTGTGATGAACCTGGAGACTCATGCTGTCCCTTTGTGATGGCAGGTTTGACCCCTATGGAAAATCCCGCTTTGCCACCTGTCGTATCTGTAAGAGTTCAGTCCATCAGTCGGGCTCCAACTACTGTCAGGGCTGTGCTTACAAAAAAGGTGAGCAGATGCCACTTTGTTACACAGTATATGTGTCTACTGTTTTATGTCATCCTACCACCTTTTGTAAGGTTGGTTCATAAAGTGCTCCACAGTCCCTCTCTGCTTTTATTAAATGTCTTCTTTTGGGTTCTGACAAAGAATTCTGTGTACAACAGGAATCTGCGCTATGTGTGGCAAGAAGGTCCTGGATACTAAAAACTACAAGCAGACCTCCGTGTGAACACTGTTCTGAACGTGGACATCCTGTGTTATTTCACCACTTAAGACAGGGAGAGGAGTGATGAACACACTGCTGTTTATGTGGGGTCAGAGTCTGTCAATGGGAGTCTTTGATCTTCTGTGCTCCATATGACCTGAAATACATATTTTATGTCACAGTTCTATAATTAATTCATGTTGTACTAGTTTCATGTGGCTTAGAAAAAATTGGAATAGTAGCAAAACATTCTTTTGTAAATAACTAATATAACAGTCCAGTATAGCCTAGTATGTAATCTGATGTTTATACTGAATTTTGGTTTGTTTCTTGTTTAATAGCAGGTTTGCTGTGCAAAGGCGTTTTCTCCATTTGCAAGCCTAGGTGTGTTGGTGAACTTGGAATATCAGTAATTTATACAGGGTTTGGTATGTGTAACGGTATACAGAATAAATTTATGTACCCCTACAGGAGTTAAAGACTTTTACGTCAGTCTTTTCTTTAAGTTGTGTTTAGTGCTTTAGTAAAGTTATTTTTAAGAAAATTTTAAGTCTTATCTTGCGGTTCTATGGTGGTTTTCTTTTTATAGTACATAAACAACAAAGGGTGACTTGCAGTTTTCTTCCCAGTCAGTGCAGCTGCATTTCTCTTGGTTCAGCTTCTGATAGCAATGTCCCAGATGCAAGTGTATTTGTATCAGGTCAGACATTCTCTTTGCCAGTTCATTTTACGTCTGTTCACACCTATGCTCAACCTCCTTTACATATACTGTATCTAGATTATTATCAGAACATTATTATGCAAGGGAATGTACATGACTGAATGAATTTTTTGCTGGCAAAAAAAAAAAATATATATATATATAAAATTCTTAAGTGCTACAGACCAGATGTGTGATTTAATAGTAATTAAAGCTGGTGTTTTGTCAAAAAAGCAAATGGTTTAGAAAAGGAAAACTTTTCAGCAATGTAGCTAAATGTAACTGTTCATAGTTGATTTTTTTCAGCACTTTTTACTACAGTAACACTTTTATAACCTAATGTAAGGTGTGAAACATGTAAATAATTAAATAGTAATAACAAACAAATACAGTGAATTATATGCAGACACCAGTAAATAAAGTGACAGTAAGACAATCAGAACATGGTTACGGAGGTGAGAGGTTAAGGTTAAAATATTAATAATTTAATATTTTTGTATTGGTAACGATGAACTACATGTCAGAAAAGGGACAATAAAGGCAAATTTTACAAAACAGGAAAATTCAGCTGCTTAAATATTTGGACAAAATTCATACCTTTAGGTGGTAATATCAAAAGTAGAAGATTTGGCAGTAAAAAAAACAGACATTCATCCTTGATCATAAACACTTCTATCCTCAGTCTGTAAGAGTTTAATTTCTTTACCCCTCTGAATATAAATCTGCTACTTTTTAAATGCAAATGACTAAAGCTGTAGATTTAAGAAGCACTTTGTGTGGCCGCAAATGAAAATGTACTGGAGTAAGAGCTGCCATCTGTTTGTGTAATGTTTCTGTACAGAGGACAGCATAGGTCTAGATAGATAATTTGGGGACCACCTTCTCAAGCAGGTACCAGATAGGAACAGGTTCAAGGCACTAGTTGTGTTCTGCACTTGACTTTAACCACACCCTAAAACCCAAGTGCTCAGCAGTTCTCTTAACAGTGTGGATTTGAGGCTAAGTCAGCACTTCTGAAGTTCTGCAACTTTTCGGCTGCCGAACTGCGTACGTGTGGTTACCTATTTGTTCAACAGTAAAAGCACTGGAATGAAATTGTAATAAAGTTCAGTGGCACTGGAGAAATGAAGTCCTGGCCTGCAATTCTCAAAACTGTCATGGAGGTGAAATGCTCTCTAGCTGCTCTTGGTGAGGGACAGGAACTCCTCACGGGTCTTGGGGTCTTCTCGGAACACCCCCAGCATTGTACTGGTGACTGTGCGACTGTTAATCTTTTGCACGCCACGCATCACCATGCACATGTGCCTGTAGTACATAAACGCATGATGAGTACAAAAGCATGCAGTTGTAGCAAAAGTACACATGTGATTAACACACATTCCTAGGTGGACTTCAGAAATGATCCCTGCATGCAGGTCCCTGTGGCTTTCCACATACAAACAGACACAGGTTCACACACACAAGAGTAATCAAGGACACACTTACGTGGCCTCAATGACCACGGCCACACCTTCTGGTTGTAGAGCCTCAGAGATTGCAACTGCGATCTGCTTTGACAGCCTCTCCTGGACTGCAGAGAGTATGGTGGGGCAGTTAGTGGTATAACACAACCTGAGGCCAAAAGACCACAGCAGAAAAGCGCCGCATTTACTCATCTCACCACTGTACGTAATCCTGTGAATACCAGATGACTGTAATGTGTTTTTTTGCAATACGTGTGTGGATGCTTGTGAAATACCTTTGAAAAACTTACTTCACCTTACTTTTTAAGACACCAGTTGCATAAAGGGTTAATAAATTCAACGCAAATTATGAAAGACACAAAAAGGGACATGCCTACCTTGCAGCCTGCGGCTGAAGATCTCAACAATCCTGAAATAAGGTACACAGGAATCATGAAGGTGGAAACGCAAACACACTGAAGGCTAGTAGCCCCCTCATGGCCTCTGTCAACTTACCTCCTATCCCCAGGGATCAACTCTCCAACGATGTACTCTCATTTAGCAAAAAATTCCCAGAATATTCCCAGAATAACCATGCATTCTGTAGTGTCAGGTTGACAAGAGGCCAAAAAATTACGTATCGCGTTCAGTCAGGGACTGGACTTCAGTGTGGTGCATTTCCAACATAAGCTCGTGAAATAATCATTAATCCCTAAATCAACATGTAATCAGACTCATCCTTAAGCCCCTAATCACTTCAGCATTCACAGTGAACTATGTTCAGTTTTCTGTACTTAAATCCTCTACTTATGCAATCCTGCTATGTGCTGAGTGCTACATTCTGCCCAGTGCTCCTTGGCCCATTTCATGGCACTGTAATGGGGGGGCTTTGGGTTCAGCGTGGCCAAGATTGGGCAATTGAGGTGAGTGTGGAGGGTGAGAACTTTACAAGGCTTTCCCAGCATGTCCAGCAATACAGTTCTTGCCAGAGCTCTGTACAGCAGATGCCTTTTAAACTGAATTTCACTTTGAGGATGGACAGAAATGTTAAAGAACGGTCATGCTGATGATTTCAGTTCAGTGTAAGTGGGTGTATTTTTGTAAACAAACTTACCTGGCCAGTTTGCTGAGACCAACAACCTTTTTCCTGGGAAGGTACCCAATGTGAACCTGTGATTACAATTAGAGAAGGTATGAGCCCATATTACAGATAAACCCCATATACTCTAACCTCTACTTCTATGTTCATCATGCAAGTCTTAACCTATGGCTATGTGCATCTTCTAAGGCTAATCCTACGCCTATGTCTGTGTTCCAAAATTTATCCTACCTGTAAATGATACACTGATCAGCCACAACATTAAACCCACCTACCTAATAGTGTAGGTCCCTCTTGTGCTGCCATAACAGCTGTGACCCGTGAAGCCATAGACACCACAAGACCTCTGAAGTTGTTCTATAGTATCTGGCAACAAGACGTTAGCAGCAGATCCTTTAAGTCCTGTAAGTTGCAAGGTGAGCCCTCCATGGATCGGACTTGTTTTTCCAGCACATCCCACAGATACATCATTGGATTGAGATCTAAGGAATTTGGAGGCCAAGGCAACACCTTTCACTCTGTGTCAGGTTCCTCAAACCATTCCTGAACAATTTTTGCAGCGTGGCAGGGCCACTGCCATCAGGGAATACCATTGCCATGAACGAGTGTACGAGGTCTGCAACAATGTTTAGGTAAGTGGTACGGGTCAAAGTAACATCCACAAAGATGCCAGGACCCAAAGCCTTTACTTCCCAGGCACATCAATGAGCCTTGGGTGCCCATGATCCTATCACCGGGTCACCGGTTGTCCTTCTTTGGACCAATTTCGGTAGGTACTGATCACTGCATACCAGGAACGCCTCACACCCCATAAGACCTGTCATTTTGGAGATGCTCTGACCCAGTCATCTAGCCATCACAATCTGCCCCCTCAAAGTCCTTACACTTGCCCGTTTTTCCTGCCTCCAAATTTGTCCTGTTTCCAACACATCAACTTCAACAACTGACTGTTCACTTTAAACCCCCCCCACCCCCACCCAGGTGTCACTGTAATGAGATAATCAATGTTATTCACCTCTCAGTGGTTTTAATGTTATGGCTGATCAGTGTATATCCTCTTATCCTGTCTTTGCCAGTCCTCCAAGTTTTGTCCTACTTCTACATCTGTCCTACAGAATTTACCCTACTGCTGAAGGGTTTCTTCTGAGTTTCACTCTACCCCGTGTTTATTGTCTGTGTCTAATTCTACAATTTATTCATTATGCTGGTCATACCTTGCCATAAAAAGGCACCAGGTGATGTTCACACAGGGAGAACATGTCAATGTCTTTGACGATCACCATCTCATCATGATCTTCATCGAATATGGCATCATTGAGGATGTCTGCAGAGACACATATGAAGCCGCGCACACAATGAGATCCCACAATTCATGTTGTATATTCCTTAAATATGGTTGTGCCTCAGGAGGATGTGGAAGGCATACCAATACTGCAGTGTGCAGAGAACAAGCATGCTGTACATCATGCATTCTAACAATGACTGGACTCCAACTTCCGTTGAGTGCACAAACAGAAAAACACTGACGGTGACTATGAGAAGAAAAAGACACGCACATACCTCTGCAGATTCACACAGTCTGAGATGAAACTAAGGTCTTTCCCAAGAACAAAGAGCACCATTATGGTGCTGTTACATAAAAGAGATGTGTTGAACAAATGTGGCAATGGTTTTCCTTTTGATTTAATTATGATGGAAGGCATGTCCGTCTGTGCTGGTATCACCGGATTGGTGACAGATACTGCAACCGCAACTGGAAAGCTGTAATGATGTTGGGTCAGAGAAACAGCACTGACAAAACATGATGACAATGGCAGCAGGTTGTGACCAGAGCAATCGTTCGAAGTATGGAGGAAAAAGTGGAACTTTGCCATAGCGGACCAACCAACACCGTCGTCGTTCCTTCCGGAATCTCAAGGCACCCAGTTTCAACAGATTTCCGTCCTCGTCCGGAGACGCAAACATCCGCTATGCTGAGCTCACTTTCAAGATATCAACTGAAATAAAGTATTCGCCCCCTTACTTTTTCATGTTTGTTTTACAACATTGAATCGCAAGGAATTAAGCTTCGACAGAAAAATGCAGACGAACAGTACTAACATCTATACAGGTTAGATGTGTCTCTGAGTCCATTTTCAACGTCACCTTGCTGGTTTAAGATATTAGCAACTAAAAACCCTGTTTTGCTGTCTTTTTGCAACCGTGTCAGTTCCAGAATCAGTCGAGGACAGAGTCCCCGTGTACAGGGATTCGGGTGAAGTTGCTCGGCCTGTGCTGTCGCACAAGGTGCTTGGTTATTCGCTGCAGCCACGATTCAGATACGTGGGAAGCCTGATGGAATGTGCTGCTAGGGACCTGGGTGAGGGCTTTGAGCTGTGTGTCAGTCCTGGGCAGTGCGTGTGCGGTGCGTGTGAGTCGTGCGTGAGACAAGAGGACACTGCGCTCACCGGACACGTTCTCGTGGTAGCCCTTGGTGAGGAACTGCATGGCGCGGGCGGCGCGCAGCGGCGTGCGTTCGAGCCCCTGGCGCTCCGTGTCTTCGCCGACCCCCCGCAGGATGGCGCGGTACGCCGACTGCAGAGCCGGCAGGTTGTACTCATCCTCGGACCGCTTGCGGGAATGCTCCCGGTGGCGCTGCACGTCGGACAGCCTCACCTCGGCGGAGATGTCGCCACAGGACACCTTCGCCGCGCTCATCACGTCGGCCGCCCTCTGGTATTCCATCCGCTCTCCTCCGGGAAACCCGAGCCCGGCCGCGTTTTTATAGGGCCGCGCGCCGGCGGGAATGCGGACCACGCGGGTGCGGGAGCGCGCGCCGTTCCTCGTGCGGGCGCGACGAGCGCCACCGGTCGCTGCGCGCAACCAATGCGACCGGAGGGCAGCGGATGCGCTGTGGCCCCTCCGACGCAAAGTACGTACTCGACTCGAACACTTCTGTTCACAGTTGTATAGAAGTGGAAGGCAACCTCGGATCAAACAGATGACCTCCCATGATGGGACCCCCCACGGCGGAGGGGGACTTCCATTGACGCCAAATACGAACTCCTCTCGCCCCCTTTCTTCTTTTCAAGGCAGTTGAAATGGGGTAAAGTGGGATGTCAGTGCACATACAGCAACCCCGTAAAATCGATTTCTAACGGTGCTTCACATCGCATAGCTCGAAGATTTTTAACACAGGGTTATTGTCGTTTAAAATATACCTAATTGTTCTCTGAAACCCAAGAGTAAGCACTTGTAAGAAACAGTACATTCAGTTAAAAGTAAATTCCTCCTCGTGCTAACAAGAGGAATAATCTGGCCTAGCAGTTCACACCAGGACTCAAATCCCCCTTCCTGCTGTAGTGCTCTGAATCAAGGTACTTAGCAATAAATATTCAGAAATACAGTTAGTAGTAAAAACGTGTAAGTCGTTTGTAAGCATCTTAATTTTCTAAATGATGTAAATCCTCTGAGGGTCTGGTCCTTAAGAACTTAACCATTATAGGGTACAACTTGCAGACCTTTTTTTCTACTGTGAACAATATGCCGCCCCAGTTGAACTGATGGGCAAGTACTTCTGCACTTATGTCCAGTTCCTTCCTTGAAATTAAGACGGGCAGCTCTCAATTTACAGCATATATAAATTATAACAACCTGGATTTATGATGCTGTATCATGACCTTATTATGTTATTCTTGAGTCCCAGTGTTTGATCCAAACGCCTATACAATACAATACAACAATACAATACATTTATTTGTATAGCACCTTTCCTACAGTGGTCTGTAGCTCAAAGTGCTTTACAAGGTGAAAGAGACAACAATGAGAAAGAAACGGTATGCAAGTAAAGTCAACCTCTGGATCTGCTGCAATACCTCAAACTAGCTGTGCTGCCGCACAGCACCACATTTGTTATTATTTGCATCTCATTTAGTTTGGGTGTTTAGCACGTGATATGTTTTATTTAATAAAATGTTTACTTGACATAAGATTTTATTTGTTATCCCACATAAGTAATGTTTTATTTAAAATGGCTAGCAAGCAAAAAAAAGTGTCCAGGTGATGCCAAAAAGAAAAAAGCAAAAGAAAGTAGATTTAGAATTCAAAGTGAAAATATAATGATAATACTGTACCATGTTTATATTAGGATTCTATATTAGACCAGTCTTAATGTGAACAACATGTAAAATCTGTAGAAAATGCAACAAGCCCCACTATAAAATGCACCATTCATACATTGCAGTTGTTTATATAAAACTATATAAGGAGATTTGTGACTTATGACAAAACCAGCTTATAACAGCTGGCCATAACCAATCATACATCAGTCAGCTGTCACCTATGCATAGCTAGTTCACAAACACTGCTGCCCAGAACCCTTTGGTCCAGAAAAATATATTCACGTTTAAAAAAGATCTATTTAGAAGATGACCCTAAATGAATCCTTGTGTGAACTCTCTGCGCATGACATTCTGCTGATACGTGGACTTGGATACTAAACACTGCCCGATATGGTGATTGAAAAGGCTGTAAACCCAAGACAGTCTGAAAGTGTGCTCTTGCATCTTGTGTGTTCAAACGACTGGTCTTACAAATTCATCCATGGGTCAGGAATGTCGCATGCTAAATTCCTGATTTCAAATAGGAGGAATGAAGTCCAGGCCAACAATTCAGACGAGGGCCTTCTGAAATTCATCAGCATTTGCAGCATTTGTATTTGTAGTCTGAGAAGAATAAAATTATACTTTAGAGCTTCTCCCTTCTGGTGGCAAGCCTTTTATGACCGATATGCTTTGCTTCCTGAATGATGACCAGTATAAATGTAAAATTGACTGGTTGTGTCTAAATTCAGTCACAAACACTACTGTGTTCTACCAGCAGAGAGCAGCAAGAGATTGTCTGAAGGTTACGGCAGAATCTACATTCAACTTAATGTTCGACTCAGTTTTGCTTTTTTTAGAAATTACAGTGATATTATTCACATGTATATACAGTATATATATATAGTACACACTTGTGTGTATATTATTATATTCTTCCATATAGACCACCACTGACTACATGATGGGACACTGCTGAATGGCCTCAATGATTTCTAAATTTGGTTTGACTGCTTCAACACAACCCTGGCCATGACAGCAGCACCTCCTCCTGGTGACCAGGTACTGTCTGTGTCCTTTGCTGCTGTCCAGAGGACTCCGGGTGAGGGTCAGCATACAGAAAGCTAAAGGACCAGACTATAAAACCAACAGTGAATAATCATTCATTTACACATGCGGCAACCCCAGCTGTGATAAAGGAGTGCACTAGTGAACTGGCAGAGGTCCTCAATAACATCTTTAACATGTCTCTGGCTCAAGTTTTTTTTTTTTTTCCCCAGATCCACTAATATCACCCCAGTCCCCAAGAAATCACCTTTGTCCTGCCTCAAGGATCACCACCCCACCCCAGTCATCCTGGTCATCCTGAAGAAAGATTAGCTATGTCTCACAACAATGCCTGCCACTCACTTTCCACAACAAACAACACCAGTATGGCTACCGCCACAACAGATTTACTGAGGACACTGCTGCAGTACACCAGGTCAGTGCAACTGCAATAAACTGTTGCCACAGCATCTGAACACTCCTCTGTGCAACTGGATCCTGGACTTCCTCACCAACAGGCCACAGGCTGTCAGGATCCATGGCAACACCTCCCACACCATCATGTTGAACACAAGCACCCTGCAAACCTGTGTGCTCAGCCCACTGCTATCTACACAGGACAGGCTGATGCCCCAGCAACTCCTGTTTCTGAGGGCTGTAGTTTGCCATTCTCCTGGCTAACCTAGGAGATCCAAGCTTCCACTTCGATGTTGATGATCGCATTACAAGACAGTGTGTTTCTCAAGTAAGTGAATTTGTCCATAGCACCAAGGCAATGACCATCGACATTAACACTTGGCTTAATGTAATCTGCACTGGGAGTTAGTTGGTGCATTAGCAAATATCACATCTTCTGAGGCCTGTGCTGTGACAACTGAAGTAAAGGAAGGTTGAATCCTTGCTGTGACCCTCTTCAGCCTCATATTTTCCCCTGTGCTGAAGGAGACCTACAGGAATGAGCATGCCATCATCGGAATCAATTTCTGCATCAATGACAAGGCTTTGCAAAGGCAAGACCTTTTATCTGTTGAGGATCCATGAGTGCTTTCTCTCATGCCCAATCATATGTCACACCAGCCAGTGAGATCTATTGAAGATAAGGGAAGACTCTGGTCATTTTAACACATTAAGTGCATGGCGTCATCAACTCAGCTTTAACTATTTCTTTGTCTCGCCACCATGATTTCTCCACCAACAGATGATACATGACATAGTTGCAATACAGTATTTGTCAAACGAAAGGACACATAAGAGACGTTGCAGAAGTTTTTGTCATCTAAGGTAGCTTTTATAGTAACAAAATTAGGTTTCCGCTGAAAAAGGGAAGAAGCGCAAAACAGAGAACATCTTTTTCTGTCAATGTTTATATTTGAGATCCAGGGCCTGCACCCTGGCCAGACAGAGGGGGGCATGACCTGTGGGTAGAGGCGGTGATGGTCTTTGAACTCTAGGCATCCATTTCCGCGCAGTTATCTGTTTTCTCTTTGTTACGGTTCTTGTTTTTTTTCTGGTGGGGAACTGTCGTCTTCCTGTTCGTGCGATCTCTCCATAGGGGTTCGGAGTTTGACAGGTCCGTCAGAGCCAGGATTGGTCCGTCGGCGGATGGCGTCACCCCTGCAAGCGCTTATCTGCACGGACCACCATGGAGGCAGCGGCAACAGCTTAGTCTTGGTCATGTTTTCTGGCATTCTATGTCTAGCGGGGGATTTTTGCTGTTTGCCCTTACTTGTACAGTGTTGGCAGCAGGGAGTGTACAACCCTCGATGTACCTGTTGCTAACACTTAGCGATCTGTTGTACTCACAACTATGTTAAAACATCAGGCAAAGTGGCAGTCTCCCACCCTTGTATTGGTTTGGTGATTTCTGTAGTGGAGGTCGACTGGGCTTGAGTTTGTCATTTGTTTTCTTTTCTTTTCGTGGCCCAGGTCGGGATGTCCGTTTTGTTCTGTTGTTGTTTTTGAGTTGGGAACCGCCTATATTCTGTAAAACTGCTTGGAGCCTGGTTCTGGTTTTTGTTTGTATATGTGTCTGTATATAATTTCATCACTCCCCACTGTAAATAAATTACACTTGGTCACTGTTAAACTGTATAACTGTGCCGTGTATCGGGTTCATTGTTGAAGGGGGTTCTTCCCTACCACCTACATTTTCTTCCTTTTCCTTAAAATGCTACGACCCTCAATGCTGGTCCCCTAGCCAACGAGCCGGGTCGTAACATCTTTCAGCTGAGCAAAAATGTTAGGAATATTTTCAACAGCCTTGTTTTCCCAAAGTGTGCTCTCATAGTGTTGGGTGAGAGGAACTTGCTGGTTCCGGTCCTATGAGATTAACTTCCACCATAAACCTGAGGGAAGGGAGTTGTGTAAGTTTACTTCATTCGATGTTTGCCCCTTGTTTCAAACCATAAAATTCCCAGTGGCTTTTTAAGAGAGCAAAACTTAAGTTGCTCAGAGGGAGCTTTTTGTTGTCCAAGGAGTCAGGTTCTGCTACCCACCCCTCTCACTTTTTCTGTATGAGCTGAACTTTACAACTTTGGGACACAATTCCAAAGTTCAGGATGGCAGCCAGGGCCAGAACAGCCTGTCAGCAGGTGATTTATGGTGCAATTTTGTGCTCTGGAGTAGCCAGTTCTCCTTTTGCCTTCATCTTTAGCCTTCGGTACAGTGGTACTGAAATTATGACCAGATGGGTCATGGTTCAAGTCCCAGTTTTTGGTCATGAACAGTTATTTGAAGTTCTGTTTTTTACTTTATGTTGGTGTAACCAGACCTCATACTGGATTAGGCATGAGACTATGGAGAAGGCTTGGCAAGTGTGGAGCTGCCTGAGGAACCTGCTCCATGTCAAGCCAGATGGGTCAAACGGATGGCCATAGGAGGCCCAGAAATATGCTACACCTCTACCCAGACATCGAGATTCCTAGAGAATGATCTATGCTGTGCTGCACACCAGCAGCAGCTTTGGAACACTGTGGGGCTCTGCCTGCTGCTACCCCAAAAATACCTGCTGTAGCCTTCTGCAGCACCACCCCTACCTCTTCACCTTAATCCTGCAATAGCTGGCCCTTGGCGCCACGTGCAGTAAGTCTTGCTGATTTTTGGAATCCCAGAGGAACTGAGGTCCCTGCTGGTTCTGCACTGATCCAAGGAACTTGCTCAACCTGATAACATCTAATGTCAGTCTATATCTTACCTGGAGAAGTGAATGGCTAATTGACATACGTAAAAATCCAGGATCTTACAAAGATATCTAGCCATTAAAAATATATTTTTAAAATTATATTTCCAATAATAACATAAGCCAATAGTATTATTTTTAATTATTACTCAAGTATTATCATATCCCAACAATAACATATGTGTGACATCAGTGATTTGGTTGCTGATCTGCATGATGGTAGAGGTGATTTGCTGCTTGAGTAATAATTAAAAGTAACATTAATGTCATATTAATGTGTTATTGGGTGTGTGTATGTATGTGAATACACTGAAGAGACAAAAGGCAGAAATGGTAACTGCTGTACAAGAGGGAAAAAGTTCTTGATGACAAAATTCACTTCTCAGCCTGGACTCCAGCCTCATTCATAATGAATTTAGCCGCTATAATTCATTGTATTTTTGAGGTTTATAATGTTTAATGCTCACCTTAATTTTCTGGCTTCATCTGAAGCTTGAACATTTTGTCAAAAGAGCCAGCAAGGACCATCACTTAATATCACGTGGCTACAGCTGTGCTCAGTTCCACTAAGGACACTGGCACCCAACTGTTCAGCACCGGTGCACCAGTTTTCCAGTTTGGATTCCTAGACAGGGCTCCTTCTGTTGAACAGGTGTTGTAACCATTGTGACCATAAGTGTGACGAAAACAAAACAGTCTCTACCTGGGGTGGAGTGTGCTTTCCTTCAGGTACCAAACACATGGGAATTCATCTTTGCTATATACTAAAAACATAGGGTGGGGACTGGAATTAGAACCAGCAACCTTCGAGTTACAATTCCATGTCCTAAATCTCCACACATTTTATCTGTATACTATACTGTACTCTCAGTGATATTACATATGGTAAATAATTTTCATGCATTATAGCATTCAGGAATCTTCGACACATTGCTGCTAATATAGAGCTCAACCAACACATGATTCTGTGCAGATTGGTAGATTAATAATGCGATGTTAACAATAACAGGCACACAGTGGCACCTGTAAACATTAATTATTAAATCTTAATGCATTGAGTCTATACTCTTTATTTCTATCCTGCAGAAGCACAGCAGAAAGGACAACCTAGGGCCCGAAGCAGGGCAGTAACTGCAGACATATTTGCATACCATCAGGCAAGCACACTGACACAAACACCCCTGTACAAACCACATCTGACAACTCTGACACATGGGATTCACAGTACAGCAGCAAATGGGGAGATGTTTCAACATCAAGGAAATGTGAATGATCAGCTGTTGTTGCATGTGATGTTCATTTAATAAAAAAAATCAGATTTTCTCACTGAATCAGCAGCAGAGGGAATGGAATTCTGCCTCTTAGTATTTTCACCACTGAAACAATTATTTTCCAGCCTCCATTACTGTTTACTATCAACTCATTTTGTAGCGTATCTGAGTACAAGTTGTACACTCCTGAATAAGGTTTCATTCCAACCTGAAGTACGCATACACACCCTCCCATCAGCTTCCTTATGATTTCTTCTTCACTTTAGAGGGTCAGTTTAAGTTTAATCTGAAATAACAGCTCCACAATTATACAGCTATGTACTGTATGTGTGCTTCTCCCTGTGCATAGCAGGAGGCAGTGAGATGCCATAAATAGATACCAGCTCTTAGTTCACTATGGGATTGACTCCCGGTTCCCTCCATGTATTTGCCAAGTGTTGCCAAAGGAGGGAACTCTCCAGCTAATAACTGACTCTGAAAGTGGCCATGATCAGTGCCGAAGGCAAGGGGAGTTATTTCTCCATCAGGTATTCATGTTCACAGCTTGAGGAGATACGTGTTCTTTTACTGGAAATTAAAAGAAAATGAGGAGACGCAACTATTTATTGCACTCTAGTAAACTGACCCAGAACACTGCTTGTCTTGGCTGAGGTGTCCTACTGTACACACAGATGCACACAAATACTTGTGCTGAAACTTGCATTATCAGGGTTTCCTGGAGCTCTAGGCTCCTCAGTTCATCAGCAGCAGGTGTGGTGGGAACTGCAAGATTTTGTTTTCTCACGTCTGATGTCGCAATGCATCTGTTGCCAGGATGTAGTTCTTTAGCAACCCTGTGCGGCCTGGAGCTTGTCTGGTTGATTCCTAGAGTCTCCCACCAGTGGCCTGATCAGTGTCCCACTCAAGTACACACATCCCTCATAACAGGAAGTCTCTAACAGAGACTAACTGTATGATTTCTGTGCCACTGTGGGAATTTAAAGTACAAGTTTTGTGAAAGACAAAGAGATGGAGGGAGTGTGTGTTTCAGGTACAGAAAGCCTAGAGGATGTTCATTTTGTCCTGCTTTATACCCACCCTTCTATTGTCCCTCCATGGGTTTGGAAGACAAAACTGTCTTAACCTACTTCAAATCCACAGAACCTGTATAATTAAGAAACAACATGTTGTCTACACTGTTTTGGCAGTATTTAGAAGGATATAAAAGCTACTCCACTACAAATAAAATAATTAAAACACTGTTTTATTAATAACCAGGCATACCCAAAGCTTTGTTACAGAAAAGAAACCCCTAAAACTCGCATGCAGCGATAACTTATGTCCTTATTTGCCCATGTAAAAGAGTACTAATATTACCATTATTACATAATATTACCTTGCTGGAGCGTATTGTATCAAGCAGATCAGTGCATAAATCAAGAAACAGTTTTGAAAATTAAACATCAAACCTGTTGTGTTAGTGCATGTAAATTTTAGAGATAACTATATTTACAGATATACAGCAGCAATGCATTATGGGACAGCCATGGCTACTACAGATTGTGTAAACAGTTGGACGATTAACTATGACTACAGATGTCCTATATGTTTAGTGAGCACACTGAGGAAAAAGCCTGGATTATTATTTCAGTAGTTTTTGCCTGGTGTGGTCCCCCCCAGTTCCATTTGTGCACATTTTTTAAAAATTCCCAACAAATGATCATTTAAACCTTGAACCTTTATTTACAGCATTAACATTTCCTTTTTGCTTGTTACCTAGGGTGGACAAAGCTGCCCCAGTTATACCATTGCATTCAACTTTACATACACTGCCTGGCCAAAAAAAAAACTCACACGCTCTAATATTTTGTTGGACCGCCTTTAGCATTGATTACGGGATGCATTCGCCATGGCATTGTGTCAATAAGCTTATGCAATGTCATAACATTTATTTCCATCCAGAGTTGGATTAATTTTTCGGCAAGATCTTGTATCGATGATGGGAGAGTCGGACCACTGCGTAAAGTCTTCTCCAGCACATCCCAAAGATTCTCAATGGGCTTAAGGTCCGGACTCTGTGGTGGCCAATCCATGTGTGAAAATGATGTCTCTCTCATGCTCCCTGAACCACTCTTTCACAATTTGAGCCCCATGAATCCTGGCATTGTCATCTTGGAATATGAAGCAAAAATCCATTGATGGAAAAACCTGGTCATTCAGTATATTCAGATAGTCAGCTGACCTCATTTTTTGGGCACATAACATTGCTAAACCTAGACCTGACCAACTGAAGCAACCCAGATCATAACACTAAGTTAAATCCAGGTAGTGACTTTTTTTTTGGCTGGGCAGTGTATATAAAGGTTGCTGCAAAAAACGATAACAATAGATTATACATAAACACACACACACACACTCAAAAAGTGTTGGTTGCCACGGTGATATGGAGTCCTAGTGCTTGGAAGGGCCTCAAAGAACGGTTGTAAGTGGGTCACTGCAGTGAGCAGAAGGAGTTGGGTACCATGTAGGATGGCAAAACATTGCTTTGTGTAAAACACAGTATCCTGAATTTCATCAGTGGAATCCAGGATGTCCCTTAGAAAAGCAAATCCAATGAGAGGCTTACAATTCAAAACAATCCAGAAAGACTTGGAGAGTCCACAAAAACTGCAAAACTGTCCTCGTTCAAAATAGATGAATATTTAGTTGAGTCTTTGATTAATCACAACAACAGTACAGCCACAGCTTATTTGTTTATGATGCATTTGTGATCTTGCTCCAGCAGCAATCTGTATGTGACTCGAGGTCTCCGACCCATAGGGCAGAACAGAGACAGTGATCCATCTCTTTTGCTAACCTATCCAACATGGGTCCTATTTTTTTGCTGACCTAATGTAACTATTTTTGCCCCTTTGTTTAGTTGGAAATGAAAGAATATAGCTGGTTGGATCCAAACCTCTGGTCAACAAATAAACACCCCGGACTCTTCTATGCAAAACCACTCGTTTTTCTTCCTGTCAACCACCCACTGTTGCCACCATCAGCTTCTTCAGACTGGACAAAGTACAATGTGTGCTATGAATTCGTGTGTGTAGGTGAGCGTGGTCCGATGTCTCTCAACCCAGTTGCCTAGCAATAGTCTGTTATTTTGGGAGGTGGGACCAAAACAGCTCAGGATCAGAGGACCCACAATGGGGTAGATAAGGAGGACATCCGAGTGCGTTTTTCAGTGAAATCCTCCAAGAGATTTTTTTAATGCTAACTTTTTTTTTTGCTCATATTTGGGCAGCGGGGTATTGCTGGAGCCACACACCCTCTCTGAGACTGATGACCCACCAGTGTAAGGTTTGTCCAAAAACAAGCACCAGGACAATTAATCCAATTGAAAACTCTTTAAAATGGAATCAAACCAGAGGAGGAAAGGTGATTTTTGAGCTGATTTGGGGTCTGAATGTTAGGATTAGTTGAAAGGCTCTGTTTCTGTTAAAGAGCTCATTTTTAATTATTCTGGATAGTTTTTTTGCTGTCTAAAATATAGGTGAGATGTAAAATCATCCCAGTGCAAGCTTTTGTTTGGTCACTTTCTGGTGCAGACATGTCCCAGCAGGTCACTAGTTATGAATAGTTTTGTATGTTTGATAAAAACAGCATGGAACAACCCATGTTTGCACATTAATAATTTTTAAAAATCAGAGCCCTGTTCACCAGTATGTCGCACAGTACCAGTGAGAATAATCTGATTGTTTTGTTTCACGCTTAGGTCTTCCTGACACATCCACTAGGAACGAGCAGGTATTGAAACGCTGGGTGTATAGTTCTGAGTGGGAGTGTTTACCCAATGTGCGGTAAAAATAGATGGTTTCTCAGAAACACTAGGCTTGGCAGAGGCTTTTAATTAGCTTCATGTGCTAGGAAGGCAATGCTCACAATGAACTTGTGCAAACATGCATTTATGTTACAGTTAATGGGCTTCTTTCTATATTGAGATTCGGTGTGTTCCTACCCTGTAACTGCTGTTATTTGACTGTTCCTTAAGTGTATATTATTCTTTACCATCCATTTGCAAGCTCTTGATTTATTTCAGTACTAAACATCTGGTTGTTTTAAAAAATATGATGCCATTAGTTTCTCTTTGCAAACAAAGGGACTTTTGATGCCTTTTCTAGAATGGTAGTTTTTTTGTCTGTGTAAGTTGGATTACTTGTTACACAAAATACAGTATATTTGGCTCAAGGCTTTTTCAATACTCTAACTGTACACCATTCAGCCACAACATTAAAAAAATCTGCCCAATATTTTGTGGGTCCCTCTCATGCCACCAAAACAGCTCTGACCTGTTGAAGCATGGACTCCACAAGACCACTGAAGGTGTTCTGTGGTATCCAGCACCAAGATGATAGCTGCAGATCCTTTAAGTCCTGTAGGTTGCAACAAGGGATGCACGTGGTCTGCAACAATGTTTAGCTAGGGGGTACCTAGGTGGTAACATCCATATGAATGCCAGAACCCAGGATTTCCCAGAAGAACATTGCCCAGAGCATCACACAGCCTTCTTCCCATAATGCATCCTACTGCCATCTCTTCCCCAGGTAAACCTTCGCTCCCCACACACATCAATGAACCTTGAGCATCCACAACCGTGTCACTGGTTCACCTTCTTTGGACCACTTTTGGTAGGTACTGACCACTGCATCCTGGGAACCACCCACTAGACTTGTGGTTTTGGAGATGCTCTGACCCAGTCATCTAGCCATCACAATTTGGCCCTTGTCAAAGTGGCTCAGATTCTCATGCTCGCCCATTTTTACTACTTCCAACACATCAACTTCAACAACTGACTGTTCACTTACTGCCTAACATACCCCCCTACCCCTTGACAGGTCCCATTATAGTGAGATAATCAAAGTTATTCACTTCACCTCTCAGTGGTTTTATTGTTGTGGCTGATCAGTGTGTGCATGCTGTATATACACACATTCAGCATAGGCAGTCCAGTTGTACTGTAAGCGTCCTACATGAAGATGTTATCTGGACCATCTGTTCCATCAAAATCAGAAGAGACTTATATCACAGCCTGTGCATAAAGTCCTGTTTCATTATAAATGTGTTTTGCTTTTCTTTAGTGAAGGCAAATAGAAGCTCTTCAGCAATTAGCATTTATACCCACAAACCCTCAGCTCAAATTTTAAAGTAATGTCAAAGTTTTATTGCTTCACAGGACCTTGTATAGGTCTTCACTTAGTTCTTCAGGGTGGAGTTCATGGGACAGTAAATGTTCCAACTGCACCTAAATCATCATTTTCTCAAAGCAGTTATTTCATGGTTTGTGGATAGTATAACCTTCATTGCTTTGCAGTATTTTGGTTAAAAAGGTATTGTGAAGTCTAGAAATGATCAATGCATTCAGAACCTTTTTACAATTCTAGCATAATTTTTCCAATGGTCGTAGGTTGTCTATTATTTCTGGCTTATCTCTTGGTTGCTCTTAACAGTAACCAATAAGTCTGCATTCCAGTGATGGTCACACACCATTGGTCACTGGATGGACAAGGACTGCTTTGTTACTCATCAATAGACCATTTACCTCCATCAGCATATTAAGCAACGTTGAATCGCAGCCAGCTGTTAAGTGACACAGAAGCTGGACACCTGTTGCTATCTTACGTTCATGCCAGGTGACAACTGATCTGCACCATTGCTGCAATAAGCCTTTTGAACAATGGAGAGGCTGCTTCCAGAGTCTTTCTTTTTCTCATTTTGGAATAGATGTGTAATGTTACTTTAGATTAAACCCTGAAGCACATGCTGTCTGTGTCTTCTGGCTCAGGCACTGAATATCAGATACCTATGGGTCTGAAGCCGGTGCTAACTTGGTTTGTTTTCCACAGCAAGCATCAGACAACTCACCTGCCCATTGGATTCATTCCTAGGCTGCCACCATATATGATAGCTCTACAAACTGCTAGATCATAACAGGAGATGTCTAATAAATTATGACTCAAACACTTCACACTATATTAATTTGAAGGACCTAATAAGGAGCAGAGCTACCCTTTGCCTTCAGAATATTTTCAGTCCTCCTTGGAATGCTGTCATACAAATGTTTAAATGTTCTCAGTGTCTTACAACATTCTTCAAGAAAAAAATTTCTAGTTTTTTTAGCAGATGAAGGAGCTGGAAATCAACTAGAAGAATCAGGTCTTCTATTAAATGTTCAATGGTGTTTAGATCTGGTAAGTTTGTAAGGCCATAGAAAGTTTTTAATTTCACCTGGCTTTGTAAAATGGCCTCATGTCTCTTGGAGCACTTATTGGACCTATTGACTCTCATGTGGTATGGCTGCCCATAACATTACAAATCCCCTACGTATTTAACAGTTGGGAATAGACACTGATGGTTGAAGGTAAGCTTTGGCTCATGCTATACAAAAACCCATCCAGATATAGGAGACAGGGTGAAGGATGACTAAGTACACTATATTTCTTTTTTCCCAATTGCTGCAATTGCTCAAGGGTCCAGCTTTTGCACCTCAAACCAGGTTGGGTGTTGGATCCAAGAGGTTTCTCACTTTCAGTCCTGCCATAAATTCCAGCTTTGTGAAGCTCACAACATAGTCATACCTCATTATGTTGCCCACATCAGTCTAATAAATTTTTGGTGATTCAAAGGTAGAGATTTAACAGAGGTATGTCAGTATGTTGCATGCCAGATAATTCACAACTTGTGTATATAAATAGTTTCCTTAGGCAAAACTCCTGACAATTACCTGCCTACCTCCTAATGTAAACGTGACAAGAACTAAATAAACTGTGCTAGCTAGGATGGCACACAGGTTAACAAAGTCCATTTCAAATGTTGGGGAACCAGAACTGTTTTATGGAAAATGGACTACTGGAATCAAAAACAGATGGACAGGATCTTATAACTGGGACTTGATGGAATGCTACCACAACATTACACCCAGTGGAAGAGGCTACATGAAGGGCATGAACCAGTGCAGACTCACTGGGCTGCTAAGCTGGAACAGTACATTCTATGAGACTTGAGGAATGACTTAAATATTGATATAATACTTTATGCATGGATCCAGGTTATTGCTGCCATGCTACCTACAGTACATATATCAAAAGTTCCTATCTTGTGGTTTTTGGAAAGAAAGCCAGAACTGAGAGAATGAGATTCTACTGAGCTTGTGGATGTTATTGTTGTTAAGTGCTGTTGAGGCAATGTCAACTCATAGCGGCTCTATGGGTCGTTGCCCTGAAAAGTATCCGGTCTTCAGCAAGTTAGCTAAAACTTGACAAAGGGGCATCCGTGGCTGTGGTGACCGTGTCCATCCACTGCATTTCAAGTCTTTCTCTTTTTCGTTGACCATCCACTTTGCCGAGCATGATTCCAGTGATTGTTCTCTCCTCTGGATGTTCTTGTAATATCAGTATACTTATTACTTATTACTAATACTCTGACCTCTTCAAAACAACCATCAAAAATGATACAGAATCCATTTTACATTACAGCGTGAAATTAGAAGGCAAACTCAAATCTGTCGTATAGCTATAAGTATAAACTGAAAGTATCTACCGGATTCTAATAACATGTTACACTGGGTTCTCAGCACAGCAAAAGTC
This sequence comes from Heterotis niloticus, assembly GCA_018136845.1. NCBI lineage: Eukaryota > Metazoa > Chordata > Actinopteri > Osteoglossiformes > Osteoglossidae > Heterotis > Heterotis niloticus. The sequence goes on from CM030895.1 coordinate 17,892,150, forward strand.
TGAAATAGCAGTAAAGAAATAAACGTGTGTTACTCATCTGTTGTTTCTATTCTTCATCTTAAGCTCAATTTTTCTTGTTGTTGACAGGCTACACATGCATCACTCAGCCAAACCCTAACAAATCTTTTCTAAAGGTTTGCTTTGTGTTGGGGTTATTGTGGATTTTGCTTTGTGGAGGAAGGACCGTATCTCCCATTATTCGGTCATTGTTAACGCATCATCACAGGACGTGCTCTTACATGTTCGTTTATTCATTTTGTTTTTCTCTGAAGTGGTGTCCATCTTAGAGTAAACCAAAGTGTATTTCACAATAGACACACTTTTAGATGCCGTGCCACATTTGTCAAACCACAGGTAGATTTTCCAAAACCATTTCTGTCAGTGCACATTACACAAGTAACGTACATAGTGTAACAGAAAGTAAAATGATGTTCATGACAAATTGTGTATACAAATTTATAGAGAAGTTAGGAGATCAAGAAAAATGTGGGTCTTGAAAGAAATGTTTTGAGAACCTTCTTCAGTTTTGAAATGGACTCAGCAGTTCTAGGGGAAATAGGGAACTTATTCCATCACATTGGAGAAAAGTGGGGAAATGTAGAGCATTGTTAAAATGCTGAGAATGATCAGATCCTGTAGGTCACTTAATCTTGTTCTTCTTTAAGAGAGCAGGAAATGCGATCCTTGTCCTTCCCATTTGTGAAGCTTTATGCTTTGCTTCATTTTAGTTCAATTTTGTGCAGAATATATTTTGAATAAACACATTAATATGAAGAGAATGCAGTGTGACACCGGAAAAGGGTGCAGCCTGTAGCTACACTGTATTGCAGTGTAGGCTGTCATGGCCCAGTGAATGCACAAAAAGGTCTTCTGGCTGTTAGAAGGTGCCAACCCAAATCACACAGTGTTTTGGCAGTAATCCACAGTCAACCTGCAACAAGAGAGGGTCCAGTTACTGGAAGCTCAGGGTTCACCGTAGGGCCGGAAGATCCTGTTCAGCACAGCAGCTGTTAGAGGAGTGTAGGCAGTGTCTGATCTTTTGTCTTGGTTGTGCACTTATAATAATGAGCCTAATTATAGTGCTACAGGAACAGGAAGGATCCTGGCATTTTACCCTGTTGCATTAAAATCAGAAGCTGGGGGTAACTATTTTGCTGTGGGTAGAATGAAGGTACCTGTACAAGATCCCGAAGCATATCTAAGTTAATAAAATGTGTTTTGAAATAATATATAAACACACCTGTTCCCTTTTAAGTCCATTGTAGGTAAAAAAAAAAAAAAAAAAGAAAAAACACTAACTCTTTTGTGGGGGACCAAGTCAGCAGGCAGGAGGAATCCCAGGTTAATTGTTAGCAAAAAACCATTTATTCCAAAAAAGTAATTATCGTGTCAGCAAAGAATAAAATTGGGCTCATAAAAAGGTCAACATAACACCCAAACCAACAGTGCACAACTCAAATCAGCTAGACATACAACTGGCTCAACAAACACTTAAACAACAGGGCTTAAATAATGGCTGATCAGACCATTCGCATACAACTGCATACAATAGGGGAAAACCAGGACTATACAAACACAAACAAACAACAAAACACTACACACCGATTGGTTAACCAAATCATATACATAAAATCCAGCAGAATCAAAATACTAATAAAAACACAAATCAGGAAATCAAACCAAGTGAACGTCTACACCGATACCCCCCCCCATGATGCAGCAAAGGTTTATTGGCCCTGGATCCACTTCCCGCTTTCCAAGGCCCGATTTCCTTCCTCCAATCCTCCATCCGGACTGGTACCTGGATAGGTCAATCCCCAGAGACCACCAACCAAACCAGCAACCCAAAAACAATTTCCATTCAGACTCAAAACAAATTCAAGCCAAACATCTCACCACCCAAAACTCTCCAAAACAAATCAACACAAATAAAATTTCAAACAAAAATATACTTAAACTATACACTCATCTGTGTGGGTGCCGGAGCAGCCATCACACCTTTTTTTGACACTCAGACTTATATCTTTCCTGATATTCAGCATTATCTTGTCATTTCCATTCAGTTATTATCAGAACCTGTTAGCCTTACCCTGCCTTACTGTAAATAATTAATTTATGAACTTGTCCAATGCAACAGAAAATTATTATAATACAGCCATAATAATGGAGATCTTTCCTCCCCACCGCTATTAGGCTTAACAACTCCACTTCTGGTCATTCATAAACACAGATGTGCAATAACTCGTCTATTTACTTCCCATTACTGTAACTTTGGTAGGTAGAATGTGTGATATTTCACTTATATGTGCAATACTGAATGAGACCTTATTGTAGTGTATTTGATATTCATATTTATTTATTTTATATTCTATTTATTTAATATGTTTATTGATACATTTGCTCTTCCTGTTATTTGGATCCTCAGGTATTTGTACAGTTGTAATTTCCTTTGGGATAATAAAGTTTTTATGATTCTAATAATCTAAAATTTTTCCTTCCACAGGTTAATTTGTGCAGAACAAGATAAACCTTCTTGTCTTCAGCAACCATACAGCTCTATTCTGGTTAACTTATTTCCTGTAGGAAAAGACTGGAACTGAGTTGTACTGAAACCAAACTCCCACATCCAAAATTTCCAAATTCCAATGCCCTTCACATGCATTGCACATGCAGTGAACGTTTCTGATCTTTTCAGTTATCAGAGGAGATGCAAGGCAGTGACTTTTTGTCCCCCTGAAAATCTTTTTTTTTTTTGTTGTTAAGCAGCACATGCAGGCTCTCCACCTCCCACTTAAACTGCTCTTTGCTGTGTTGCTGCAACATGTAGTTGCTAGGCTACCAGGAGAATTTCACCAGAAGTTTTAAAGTCTGACTTGCCCATATCATACAGGCAAATGACTCACTGGCTGTGAAACCTCCCCTCCCAATGCATGCCATAGTCCTGACTCTCCTGTTTCACTTATAATGACCAACTGCCGTTTGTCCGTAGCAAAAGTTTATCTCATATCATCCTATGGGATTTCCTTACAATCACTTTGTCCCACCCCCAGGGATTACACCAGCTTGTCACAGCTGTCTGCCAACTACATTACTATAGTGTGGGCAAACTCTGGAACATCACTTTATCTCAAACACCTCAGCAAAAGCCAGAACTGTGGGACCTTGCAGTGCATGTTGCTCCCCCCTACCAGTCCATTCTGCTCTAGAAAAGGTCTGTGCTAAATATGCAAATTCTAATTAACATTCCTTATTGGAAAAAAAAATGACACAAGTGGTAAAGAAACATCATTTAATGTTAGACCATTAATATATGACTGATGGATCTGTGGCACCAAGATAGCCCTTCGCATGCTCCCACAAGCCAGTTTCAAACATCACCCATCCTCACTTTACAAAACATTTCTGTATACTTTGGGTATATTTTTTACTTTTTCTGCACTTTATTGGAAACAAATGTACAACTTGGAATGAATTCTTTGAGGCAATGTATGTGCTTTACATTGGAAACAATTATAAAGTAACAAAAACATTAAAAGGCATAGAAAGAATCTTGAGTACAGAACACAAAAAAAAATTAAGTTGTGTATGATGCAATACACCCGTTTTTTTTTCTTATTCTGCAATAGTGCAATGCTGAGTTTCCATATATTTTAGGTAACTGTCCATAGTCCATGCAGAGTGTCATCTCCACATTGAAAATGTTTACATGCCAACATTGCGGCTGATTCTACTTCAACTGAAGGCCTCAGCTGGCCAGCAATGCAAAGCTGGAGGGTGCAGGGCTTGGGGGCTGATATCTGGCACTCAGAGCCCCACCCACATGGAGGTCACGTGACTGTCCCTTAACTAACAAGTTAACAACAGCAAAAGACAGACACTGGCATGAGAACTGGAATCCAAAGTGGTATACATGCATTTCCTTTGGAGAGCAGTAGGAGGCTTTGGGTAGGGGGGAGGAACAAATACAGGAAGAACAAAAAGAAAAAAAAAAAAAAAGGCAAGAAATTCTGTACAAATGTATTCTGTACAAGGCCCTCACTTGGCTGTCATCATCTGTACAAACTCTGTGGAAAGAAAAGGAGAAGCAATTGGTTGACAGCAGAGCAAACATGCTGCAAGAGCACAAGATTAGTGAGAAACAGGAGAGAACAAACATTAGTCCCTTAGCTAAAATGAGCTGAAACAAGAGAGAAGCATTGGACATCTAAGCAAACGTTCAACAGAACAAGAAATAGATATGAGAACCCAGTTACTGAAAACCTTCAACGCTGTTCAAAGAACTCATCTAATCAAGTCAAATTTCACTCATGCAAATAGTAAAAACTGGTGACATCTTCAAGAAAATAAGTGATGTTGGCTAAAACAAGGTGTGTACAAAGAATGCATTAAGGCACAAATGACCATTTTGAGAGGGAAAAGCCAGAGTTTAAATATTTAACCACACAGTATCAGAAATGAGTGACCCAAAGCAGGGTCTCAGGTACCTTCATAGTTGACCTGCCCATCACCATCAATATCTGCTTCCCTGATCATTTCATCCACCTCTTCATCTGTCAGTTTCTCTCCAAGGTTGGTCATGACGTGGCGCAGTTCTGCTGCACTGATGTAGCCGTTGCCATCCTGAGTTAAACATTATCAGTCACCACACACCCATGACTCTGACTCAAGAACCTCCCATGCTCACAGAGCTGGGCCCAGGATGGTTGCACTCTGTGCCACACCTGTGCAAGTTGCCCCCCTCTCAAATTTTGGTTTTATGCAAATCACCTCCATTTCTATGCATGTCAACCTGTTACAGCGCAGTAGTAGTGTAAACCAACAAGTTCAACCACAGAAAAGGGCGATATTCACAGTCCTGACACTCGACAGCAACAAATTAGAAAAAAATAAATAAATAAATACTGTAAAAAGTAGTACAAAGCACCATACAGCATTACTATTATTACCAACTCTACTTTCTCTTCGTAACAAATAATTTTTTTGCCTTTTCACATCTCTTACAGAACGCAATGCAAATATGACTCAGATATGTAAAAAGAGCAGATGCACGTCTATTAAAATGGATGTTCATGTCACAGTCAAACCACCAACTGTGGTGCTGCAAAGGAAATGTCAACATTTGCTTTGGTTCACTGCTTCTAGGAAACCCGTGTAATGAACGTGGAAATGTATCCACATTTGACAAGGATGTAACCTAGTGTTTTTTCATGCCATTGGGTCCTGCAGTTACCTTGTCAAACACACGGAAGGCTTCCCTGATCTCTTCCTCACTGTCTGTGTCCTTCATTTTCCTGGCCATCATGGTTAGGAACTCAGGGAAGTCTATCGTGCCATTTCCTGAAGAATAAGTTGTGGGCAAAGACAAAGAAAAACAGAAATCAGTGACAAAACACTTTGTGCAAGGAGCTCAGAGCTATTGCTGACTGAAAAAGGCAGAACAAACTGTGCCATGACAGGTAGCTCAGCATACCATCAGCATCCACCTCATTGATCATATCTTGCAGCTCAGCTTCTGTGGGATTCTGGCCCAGTGAACGCATCACGGTGCCCAGTTCCTTGGTGGTGATGGTCCCATCACCATCCTTGTCAAATAGTGAGAATGCCTCCTTGAACTCTACAGAAAAAAAGAAACAAGAAACAGAGTTCAGATCCTTCTCCCAACCAGTCACTCTTCTCTCTGCGATCCCAACACAACTTTTTCTGCTTTTAGTCAGTAACAAAGAAGCAGGACTGCCACAAAAGAATCATTATCACCAATAAATGACCTGTGGACATACAGAACATCCATGGAACTCATCAGATATCACCTGTAACACATTGCCAGAAATTACCAACAAAGTAACAGTTTTCAGCCAATAAGAAACCCTGCTTAGGATTTGGATATTCTTCACACAATGTTCCTCATCCTCTGGGGAAAAAAAATGGCTTAAACCATGTTGCTAAGGCAACAAAGTCAACCATCCTTGACAGACACAACAAATGATCATTAAAGCAACAAGCTTGGCCCACATCAACCTCCCAAACTCATTCTGAGACAAGGCATCATACCTGAAAATACAGAACTGGAGGCCAACCCAAAGGTAGCTTTTGCTACCATTAAAAAGTTTTTTTCAAGAACAGACCTGTCGAATCTCTAGAGTTATAAGACCTAGCCCAATAATTCTTCTGTACAGTAATGCTCAAACACTTCTGTATGGTTACCCAAAAACTGTAGAGTAAAAAAGTGGAAGTTGAAATGTCATACGCAGGCTCAGTAATGTCTCAGGGCCGTGAATACCAACACAAAGAGATACACACGTTGATACCACATCCCTCCCAGTAAACTCCTCGTTGAGACTGGAGTAGTGGCATGCCCAAGATGATAAGAATCAGAAGAACAAAAAGGGTTAAGTGCCAAGTTGTAATCCATGCAAGTTATCCGAGATGAGGGTGTTTTACTAACCAAATATCTCCTGTAGCTAAGTGCTGCCCACATAACCACGTGACAGAAACATCAGACAGTGCCGAACCACACACAGCTTCTTGTCCTCCTGACAGCACTCATATGAACCACAGCCTCATAGCCAAGTTGAAAACCATGGCAACAAAACCTGCACCTTCAAACCCATTTATTACCATACAGATGCACCCAAATCTAACAAAGATCACAACTAAAAAGCAAAGTGATATGCACAATAACTTTTAGAATCAGCCTTGATAATTCCTTGACCCATGAGACATCACCCAGCTGCGTTTTCACTGAGTTTCCAGCATATTCTTTACAACTTCTGAGGGTCAGCATGCAGGATGACAAGTCCATTCATGCAGATCATTGGCCAAGGCAGGCCATACAAGACAGGAGAAAAGGTGAACAGAAATCTCTTGATTGCTTTCTTCTTAAGAAAGGAGAGCAGGAGATGTATGGGGTGGGGAAGAAAACGTGAGGCCCTCTTACCAGCAATCTGCTCTTCTGTCAGCTGATCAGCCTGAAGAGGAAAAGAGCAAAGAAATGGATCAAAAACGAACTCTGCAGAGAGTTGAAAAAAAAATTTAAAAAATAAAGGACAGTTTTACAAGAATTTCATCTAAGGACCATCTTGAACCATTTATTGAAAAACCAAATGTCAAAGAAGGTAGTTCTTTATCAAAGTAAATACCCCATACTGACGATATAGTCGAGGTTTATTGGCAATGACTCCTCAGAACGATCGCCGTAACGGTTACATTTATTTGTGTTCACTGAAACAGTAACGGTCACTGACGATCACTTTAGCAGCAGCAACCGACCACTGACAGTAATCGTTCCTAACGATCATTGCAACTGTAAAAGTCAATAAATATTAATGCAAGTTATTTACGATCACTGTAACTGTAATACCTGATCAAAATAAGTTACGTACTACGATCACTCTCATTGATAACTTGTCAATACGAGGATGACCCCAGCTTAAAGGCTCATTCTTCTTGTGCTTAACAGGTCACCCTCCGCACAAATAAAAATAAAAAATTAAAACAACCCGGCTCTCATTCATAACTCGATGTCATAGAAGATTAAACTCTAAAACTGTTTAAACTCACCATTTTCAGCTTTTATTCTCCCTCGCGCCTGTCAATGGATGAAAACGTCTGCCCAACCGGCCGCAGAGCGGTTTTCATCAACACCGCGCTCTCCTCTATATCAATCCGCCCTCATAGCAACCGAGCCACTAAATTGCGGATAAATCTTCTAAGAAAGACGAAATTTTTGTGTCCAATGCCTGCTTTCATAACATGTAAAGCAATTTGATTTTGAAATCAGGGATCAGTAGATATAAAATTAATAAAGTGGGGGACTATCTGCTCGCGGAGAGCTACGTGCCGCGCCGCTGCGCTGCGCCCTTCTCTGATTGGTCCATTCGTACCCGCAATGCGTCACCCGCTCGGACCCGCAGGCCGGGCGCCACGGTGGGGGGTTAGTCACGTGGTGCGGTCCGCCCTGCTGTTCTGTTCACGCGGAGTTCTTCATTTCCACACATTTATTACATATTTATAGCACATGTATTACACATTAATGCAGCACAGGGCCCGTGAGTGGTTTGTGTTTTACTAGTATTTCCCTATTTGAATCAGACAGTTGTACGGGCCCCAAACGCATTGTAAAGGTACGAAACATTTCCCGCGATATTTATTACGACGACTTTATCGACCCCATTTATCCGAGCAGCCCAAATATTTGTCTAAATGCTCATCTCACGGTGAGCAGTTGTGGACTTCATAGCTCAAAGAGTACAGAGCACCCCCAGTTGTTTGTGTTGACGTGACAGCGGACGGACACATCCCCAGGGGCAAACGGCCATTCCAGGCCATTGCTGGATGGGATTCCTTTCCTGGCATCTGCGATAGACATCAAAACGGGGCAGAGAGGGTTCCTCAGGGGCGGAGCTAGCGAGCCAATATTCCCGGCACACCTCACTCGAACTGGGATCCAGTCTGTCTGCTGCCTGTAACTTCAACATCGACGCATGGCTTCTGCACACTCCCACACTTGCACGCACATTTTAAACCTAGAATCACAGAACTACAATTATGGATCGACACAACAATAGGACAGCCCTGTGATGGGACAGGACTGATGGAAGGGTGTTGGTTTGAGGACCATTTTTGCATTGTGTAAGATGTTGGGTTGAGGTCCACCTGAGCACTGCCCAGCATCTCATCCAGTACCTGGGTGCTTGTTCTTTGCCCACTGTTCTGTTCACCTACCCCTATCTTCCTCTATACCTCTCTTTGTCCATCTTTCTGAATGACTTAGGCTTGTCCATCTTTATCTATGAAAATCTATTCCCCCTGTATTCCTTCATCACCATGCAGCCCTACTTATCTTCCTAGATTCTCCAAGTTTTCTTTTTTGTCTATTCTCTGATCAGCTTGCTTTATGTCTTTCAATTCTATCCATCTTTGTCTCTGCATTTCTGTATCTCTCCTGAGTGCTCTCCATCTTCTTCCCTTCTGACACACCGTATGACTATCCTCTCAAGACCCCTGAATACATCTGTCAATTTTTTTTTCTAACTTAATACTTAAAACCGCTAACAAAAGGCTTTGTCCGTCTTTTGTGCCACTAAGCTGTGACAGTTGCACAGTCACACATAGCTGTGCTGTGTCAGTTCGTTCGGTTGCACCAGGTGATCATTGCTAACATCAAGCCGATGAAATGTACAAAGATGATAACTTCAGAAGCATATATGTTTTCGATTATTGGGTGATTATTAATGTTTGATGATTGTATAAGGTATGAATAGCAGGTGCAGACAAGCAGGAGACAGACACATACTGACTTCTGCATTATGCTGTGATGTCTTCAAATTCCATTTATTTAAAGTATGTTCCTCTGACATCTGTAAGATGGAACAGAACAATTACATGGCAATGTGAAATAAAGATGCTCAGCAACAGGACTCCAAAGACATTGAATAATATATGCAAAGTACATAATCTGCATTTCTACAGCAAAGGCCAATGTTTGGAGTTGCTCAATACTCTCTGGTATGCTGTACCAGCATTTCTGCATTTTGCTCTTTGTACTATTGTAATTGTTTCTTGTGCACTGACAGTTCTCATGAGCTCCTGGCACTCTTCTCTGCCCCAACCAACCAGATTCTCTGGCTAAGCTGCTCTAACTGCAAAAGACAGCTATACTACATGGCCATTATTCATAACAGCACTCATAGCTACATTTAATTTCCTGGGGTGCACTAAGTTATGCTGCAAGTCAGGTCATCAGCTACTTTTGCACATTACCTTAAAATCCATATTCCTGTATTAAAGAAATATGTATTTTCAACATCAGCAATATCTTCTTATAATTTTTAGGTCACTGCAGAAATTCAAAACTTAATATTGAATAGTTTACTGATAAAAACCACAACATGCCCCCAACATCCCAATAAAGGGATTACCTACTCATTTTTTTTTATACTTCAAGCACTGGTAAGGGTTAAAATAAATTAATAAAACTGTTAGTTGCTTTAGATAAGAGTTCATAATAAACACCAAAAAAATTATTTCTCTTAAGTAATTGCATGATGAGACAGTGTGTTAAGAGACAGGAGACAGGTACTGTGACTTCCCCGCAGATTCATCTCTCTGAAGCACCATCTGGCACTGGAAGCCACTGGTAGGCTGCAGGCAGACTTTGTCACCTAGTGTGTTGCTACACCTGCCAGGTGAGTGAATCCAGCGCCACAGGTAACCAGCATGATCACATCATTCACAGTCCCTGAGGCCAATTCCTGGAACTGACTGAGGTAGGAGAGCCAAGAGTGACATCAGTGAGAATAAGTAAATCACAGTGACAAAGCTCCCCCCCCATACATGCACACGCACACACACACACACACACACACACACACACACACACACACACACACACAAATAGACAGGTTTGAAAGAGGATCTTCCACAATTTTCACCTTTTCTTAGTTAGTCACTCATTGTCATTCTCTTTTTGTCTCTCACACCCAGTGGTCTGTTCCATGTGTTTTCTTTTACCTTTTAAAAAAGTACTGAAAAAAGTGCTTAATTGTTTTAATAAATGTCTTGCTTTGAAAATGAACAAAGGTGTAAGAGTATAAGTTGTTAGGTCATTTAGATAAAAGCATCTGTTAAATCATTAAATAATATAAAATACAATAATGAAAATGTCCTCTATGACTTCATCTTGTAGGAATGAACCCAAAGCTGGGCACGCAGACGGTGTTATCAGTGTCTCCACTGGCCTCAGCACTCGACCAGTTGTAGGCAGCTCTCCTCATACGCTATCAGTGTACCTTTCTGTACATGATAGGGCCATTTTATGTGATTCATTGCTTACTGGACACCTTGTGGTACAGTAGGGTTTTACAGCACCTTCCCACAAAAAAACATTTACTCATTTTCGTTTAGCAACTAATGTTTCTCCAAAGCGATTATTAGTTGACACATTCACCAATCTATCAAGCAGAAAAACACAACACACTCACTATGGGCTCTTTAGATTCCTCAGTTTACCTGAAACACAATCTTTGGAATGTGGGAGGGAAACAGAACACAAGGTGGTAACCAATCTAAACATATTCAAACTGCACATAGACAGAGCCATGCTCGAACCCATGTCCAAAAACACATCTCTGAGGGACAACACTACCGACTGTGTCATTGTGTTGCAAGATGCTTTACTTCCTTAGACTTGTGAGAAAAATGTTTTCACACGCAGATTAGAAAAAGTGTTTTTTCAGGATGATTTGAATCTTGAATTTTGGGTACAAATTTTCAAGAGTCATAAAAGTGAATTTTCAAATAGTGATATTGCAGATATCGAGGAATACCTGTATTCACTTCCACATAAAAGCTATTAAGGTTACCTCCACCGCAGTCACAAATGCAGAGTCACAGAGAGTAACGCAAGTGCTGGTGCTAGCAAGTGTATGGTCTCTCTCTCTCCTAATACTGCTACTCACACCCATGTGTAAACCACCAGTACAGCACCACACTTGACGTATACAGTATAGTGACTGACTGTATTGCTGTCCAGCACAGATGTTCAACTGGAAGTTGCTCATGGAATTTTCTCTGATGTTAGGGTTAGGGTCAGGGTCAGGGTTACTGACTGCAGTGTTCTCGGCTGTATCCACAGGCTGTCATGTTATCCGATGCCAGCAGGGGGAACCAGAATGAACATGCAGTGATTTCCGCATTGTTCTCTAAACAGTGACAGAATTGTCGGTGAAATGTCAGCATTTTGGCTGCAACTTCCATTGCTCCCAAACAGGCGTTTAAACAACATCTTGTTTAATTTGAAAATTCCAGTGTAAGAAAAGGGCGTCACAGAGGCTTAATGTCCTGTCATCTTGACCCATTGTGTGAGCTTTCTACAGGTTCTTCACTTGAACTAGAGACTGTTTTGTGTCCGACACAGCCAGCCATCTTCCATTCTGGCTCCACATGGATAGCACATCCTGCAACTGGCTCTTCTGGTTGTGTCAGGATTAATCTGGTTATTCCTCTGAGATACTGTACATCCTATTTCCTATTGTCTGACCCATGTGTTATGACTGCTAATTTCCTCTAGGTCTACTGTTTCATTAACGTACTACATTACAGACTGTGAGGTCTGCCAGCTTCCCATGCTACAATGAAAAGCTGTTGTTAAACTACACTGGATATCAAGTCTGCGATTTGGGCAGGAGATGTTTCATTTCTGTGACTTTAAGCTGAGCCCATATTTTTCCCTTTATACTATATGTGGAAAGGTTAAAAAAAGGACAAGAACATATTTATAAATGAGTTTCTCTTTACCTTATCCCTCAGGGACACATACGTAAATAACGTACAGTAATGGTAAAGTAAAAGTCAACAAAACTGTGCTCAAAGTCACAAAATTGGACAAGTTTAAATCAACATAGCAGTTAATCGTGGACAAAAATGAAGTATCATCAAAACAATACATGGCCTCGAACTCAGAGGACACACACACACACATTCTTAACACAAAAAATGTTTTTAATAAAAATGTGACACGCGTAGGCAAATGCCTTTTAGCAAATGTGCATCAGTTAAAAGATTTTCATGTATAATTGAGTGAGGGGTCCATTGAACTATTCTGCAGCCAGCCTCAATAGTTTGTTGCTAGTCTTCCTCATTGACACAGATTGTGGACATTTGCCTTGCTGTGCAGAAACAATGTCTCCATGGCAACTCTGTGACCCAGCAGGTAGAACAGGAACCTCAGGCTGAGAAGGTCACGTAGGTATTTGTATCCAAAGGTGTGGCTCACCTCAGCTGCTGTACCTCAATTTTCAAAAACCAAACTGTGGTGTGAAGTATAAAATACCACAGTAGGATGTTTGACATCTCATCTGTAACAGCTGAAAACAGCAATAGTTTCTTTAACTTTTTGAAGAAAATCAGGTTAAGTGTGGGTATTAATTACATTTATTTAGCTTTTCCTCAAAGGAACTTGAAATGTTCTTACCACGATTTACTCATTTATACAAGTGGATCATTTTTCCAATGAGTTATGGGTAAATTTCTTGTTCAAAGTACTACCTGAGAAAGGAGGATTTGAACCTTGGGTCTTTAGGTGGAAAGCGATAGCTCCTGCTGCTCCAATATTTAAAAATATGTCACTAATTCCAGTTAAGGAGGAAAACATAAAACTCTCCCACCATGAAACCGTGCTAAATGGTGGAAAGAGGCCAGACATCCCATGAAGTAAAAGCAGTCAAACACCAGAAGGTGTTTTTCACCATGTACAGCACATAAGAGGAATCTGTGCTGATGATACATGGGTGAGTCATGCTGTCCCAGGGCTCATCCTGGAATCAGTTGTCGTTGAAATACTTCTCAACGGAATTCATCCATTGAATAAAATCATTCTCTCAGCCAATCACTTTGCCCACAGTATCTGTAGACCAATGAAGAAATAGACAATGTATCTCCCTTAATATTTATCAGACGGCTTCTAGCAAAATATTACATAATTTTGAAGGCAACAGGGCAAGTTTTTGCTTTGTCTTGCATATTTCTTGGTGCCTATTTCCAAGATACAGTGTGGGAGTTGAAGATGATTTTACACTACTAGTGTTAATCTGTATGAACAAAGCCAGTCTGTAGTGTTTTATTACACCCCATAGTGTTTTTATCACAGACTGCCAGATAAGGCAGGAAAAGGTTATATGACCTGTGATTTAGCACTGTTTTAGGGAACAGGGTTGCAGATTAAATGACTAGGCGGTCAGGCGACCCTCCTCCCTGCCACTTGTTTTGAACATCTGATGAGACCCTAGAGGTGAGGACTGATCCAGTGTCTGTTTCCATTTAGCAAATAGAAAGTGATGAGACCCAGTCTGCAGCCACAGCGTGAGCCTTTATCTGTAATTATAGCTTACCGCACAATAAAGAGTTGTAAAACACTCAATAAACAAATTTTAATATGCATCATTTGGACATCCAACATAAAACACTGGGGCTGCGCTCTGATCATCTTCAGAATTATCATCACACATGAGGCCATGCCCACTGTGTGTTTAGTGACTTGTTTATATGTTATACAGAACTGGGAATTCTGGTATTTCTGCAATGACTCCTGTGTTCCTGGTAAACTGAAGATGTAGAAAAAACAATATGGTGGAGAGTGAAGACAGACAAGGTAAATTCATGTGAGGATGAGTATGAAATGCCCTGTAGCTGGTAGGTGAAAACAGAAATGTTCATAGGGAAGTTTCTTGTTTTACTAATCAAAATACAGTACATCAACTAAAGAGACTATGATCACACTGCAAACAGGACACAGTTTACTCAGGTGAGCAGTGCAGCTGAAAAGGTATGAGGAGAGACAGAAAAGGACCTTAAGTAGCATCTCCTCTTTTCTTCACACAGCCCAACCAGAGAGAAATGCACATCACCAGAGGAAACATTCAAATTCACACTATGGTTTATTTGCATGCATACACAAATATGCACCACTAGAGCATCAAGGATGTGTAGCCATTATGCTGACATAAGTATGTGTGTGTATGTGTGTGTGTGTGTGTGTGTGTGTGTGTGTGTGTATCTTAGTTTCCATATATGCAGAGCTCATCCTGATTCCAGTCATCACCACAACAACACACAGAGACCCTGAAACAAATCAATCTTGAACTTCTGCAAAAAAGAAATGTTTTTCAGAGAACTGCGTGAGGAGTAACACCAACATGTTAAACTGGTGTAAAAATACATAAAAGTGTGTCCAGTATAGGAAAAACACAGTAAATCATCACTGGATGACCTTAGATATATGGAAATTGCAAAAAATTTCCCAACTATAATAATTTCTACATGTCTCTGACACCTTTACTGCCCATGGTCCCATTTCCATAGACAGACTACCCCAGAGTAGTTTGAGTTCAGTACCAACATTGGAAAAATATCATTGGGAAGGAAGACACCATAAATTTATTTTAACAAATTAACCTACAGACTTCAGTTAATCCACCTGCATTATACTTAACCACTTCATTCTGGTCAGGTTTGTGGTGGTCCAAAGACTACCCTGGAATCACTGGGCTCTAGGCTATGAAACTACACCCTGGATGGGATATCAGTTCATTGCTTCTGCTATGAAGTGGCAGGGCTTAGGGCAGAACCAAGAGGTTAGTGTTAACTGGCAGAGCTTGGGCCAGTAGTAAGGTTGCGCTTGTTCCACACAGACTTTTATATTTAGTTGTACTTAGCTGAGTGCCCAGGAATGTATCCTGTTTTTCTTAAGTAAAACCCAATGTATTATTCTTATTATTATTATCTCCTAATTGAAGCAGTTTTTAGGTAATGTTATAAACTTTTATATTATTGCTATATTTTATATTATGGCTATATTTTGTATTATGGCTGTCTTTGTGATGAGGAATAACTGATAAGTTAGAACCATATAGGTGTACAAATGTGTTTCAAGTTCTATGACTATTTCCTAGTAATAACAATAACTTTGGTTATACAAGTCAACAAAATGGGCTACTTTAAATTACACAAACTCACCAGCATGGCCGTTGAGGGTTGAGCTATTCTCACTTGACTACAGCTAAGGTTCCTCTAACAGTTAACACATGGAAAACCTGTGTGAAAGCATTACGTAGTTGCAGCAGGTGACATAGTGGTTAACAGGATTGCCTTTCATGACCAAGCACCTAGGCCCAAATTGCTTTCCCTGCTGCAGAACCTTTGAGTAAGGTCCTTCCTATGAATCAGTTCAATAAAAGGATATATCAGATACATAAATAGGTAAATGCCTGTGTCTTAACAGTTAATGTTATTAAATTACTGCAGGCATTTATACTTGTGAAATGAGGGTTATATGTTTTTTCACATGTCCACCTTAAGTATCCAATTACACCGATGAGCCACAACATTAAAACCACCTGTCTAATATTTTGTAGACCCCCCCCCCCTGGCGCCAAAAGAGCTCTGACCCATCGAGACATGCACTCCAGAAGACCTCTGAAAGTGTCCTGTGGTATCCGGCACCAAGACGCCAGCAGCAGATCCTTTAAGTCCTGTAGGTTGCAACATGGGGCCTCCATGGATTGGACTTGTTTTTCCAGCATGTCCTATAGATGCTCCATCAGATTGAGATCTCAGGAATTTGGAGGCCAAGACAACACCTTGAACTGTTTCTCATGTTCCTCAAACCATTCCTGAGCAATTTTTGCAGTGTAGCAGAACCACTGCCATCAGGGAATATCGGTACCATGAAGGGGTGTACGTGGTCTGCAACAATGTTTAGGTGGGTGGTACCCAGGTGGTAACAACCAGATGAATGCCAGGACCCAAGGTTTCCCAACAGAACTTTGCTCAGAGCATCAAACAGCCTTCTTCCCATAGTGCATCCTACTGCCATCTCTTCCTCAGGTAAACGATGCACATGCATTCTATTGCTCTATGGTCCAGTTCTGTGGGATTAGCCCATACGGGGAAGCCTTTGCTCCCCATGCATCAGTGAGCCTTTGATGCCCATGACTCTGTGGCCGGTTCACCGGTTGACCTTTCTTGGACCACTTTTGGTACTGTAGGTACTAATCACTGCATACCTGGAAGACCCCACAAGAGCTGCCGTTTTGGAGATGCTCTGACCCAGTTGTCTAGTCATCACAATTTGGCTCCTGTCAAAGTCACTCAGATCCTTATGCTTGGCCATTTTCCTGTTTCCAGCACATAAACTTCAAGAAGTGACTGTTCACTTGCTGCTTAATACATCCCCCCCCCACCTCTTGACAAGTGCCATTATAGCGAGAAAATCAATGTTGTTCAATTCATCTCTCAGTGGTTTTAATATTGCAGTTGATCGGTGTATGTGTACATGGCTAGTTACTGAAATATTGTGCTGTTTTCTGTTTTATTCTTTACTAGAAACCATTATGTAGGGGATTCTTTTCTGCTTTCATTTTTGTTATTTTGAACATGAACCCGCCAATGGCCCAAAAATGCCAGTTCTTATCTGGAAATTGTATGTCCATTAAAACAAATACAAACAATAGAAGCTATTACAAACAAAATGTGTTTGCTATATACCACAAACCACCAGCATCATTGATGACACATTTCCTATGAAACTGTACTTATGAATGTTTTGTTTCTTCTTAAAATCTTAAAATTGTATTGTAAATATCAGGTTGTCCATATGAAACAAAGTAACATATTTTTTGTAACAAACTGTGATAGATACATAGAGGTACTCTATGGTACATTTTCAGGGCAAATGAAAATATAATAGGGGACCATCGTGTCTAGAGTAATTTCTCCGGTTTTATGCGTTTTCATCAGATTTGTATAATTCCGGATCTTTTTCTACGAAACCGGAAACTTTAGAAAAAGAAATTTGGGTTGTGACTAATAGTTTCATACAGGTGAGATTCAGTTACAGCAACAAACCCACGCATATTTACATCAATCTTTGTGTGCGTGTGTTTCTGTTTTCGCCGAGACAGGTGAAGACACACCTCGAGTTTCACCGGGGCGGGCCCAGTGACGTCACCCGGCAGGTGTATGTATAAATGTACAAAGCGGACAGGTGTGCGCTCATTTTGGAGGGGTTTCTCCGAAGCTGAGGTTCCGTTGCGGCCGCTGTCTGGACTTTAGCGTCTACAAACACCGAGGCTTTTCTGTCCGGTTCTGGGGGGATTTACCTTCTTCTCCACACGCGAAAACTCAGGGGCGCGGACAGGACTCGGGTTCGAAAAGGATTCTGATTTGAAGCTCCCGCGCGGAATCCCAACCCCGTTTTGTGGGACTGCACCTTCGTCGCTCTGTGAAGACCACAATGAAGTCCCTGCTTCTGCTGTCCCTTTGCGTGTTCGTGGCGGGCGCATGGGCTGACTGTAAGTATGCCTTTGTTTGTGGCTGCCTCTCAAAAAATTCCGCAGCTGAAATGACTCAAATGGCTCCCCGACAAAACGGTGCCGAGGACCGATTACTCGTTTTACGGCCACTTGGCGGACACTGCCCACCTGTATTGATCGGTGCTAGTTTTCGCATGACGTCACCATCGACCCAAAGGCACCGTCGTCGACCGTGCGACATTCGTGCGCTGGAATGACCAACGCCCCATGGATATGTGATCCCACGGGGGGAGGGCGGTTACAGGGAGGGACTCGTATGAGGCCTCGTGCGCCCCCGATAGGCAGAGTAACGCAACTGCGTGTGTTGTGCTCCCTTCAGGCCAATGTTCCACCATGAAGTGGGCCACATGTGATCCGAATCCCTGTAACTGCTATGTGCTGGTTGGAGATGGGCAGCAACAGACGCTCAACTGTTCCACTTGTAAGTGAATATGTTGTTTTTCAAAGCCTTTGCATTGTAGCTGTTTCCAGTGGAATTGAACAGCCAAAGGGTACAGCAGCAGGTGGGAATACTGATGCACTATGGTGCCTTTTACCACATTACCACTGGTTTCCAATTGTCATGCACTTCCGTTCTGATTTCTACTACATTTTAAGAAATGTTAGCTTCCACTACTACAGAATATGGTGACAGTCAACTTGACATTGCTGTGGCCTCCAACCAGGACTTGGAGTCCAAGCTACTGTCCTGGCTCTGCTCTTGTACCCTTTGTGCTGACTTGGTTTTTGCAAAACCTTTCCCCTGCAAAGTAATCTTATGTAATGGCTGTTGTCTTCATGGCAGTGGTGCCCAAGTGCTACCTGATGAAGGCAGAGATGTACCGTGCCAGGAAGGGCTTGTCGACTCGCTCAGGTGGTAAGCCCACAGAGTCTGCCTTTGTGGACAATGACGGTATCTACGACCCAGAGTGTGACAACAATGGGAATTTCAAGGCTAAGCAATGCAACAACACAAATGAGTGCTGGTGTGTGAACAGTGCTGGTGTACGCCGCACAGACAAGGGTGACAAGGACAGCATCACCTGTGATGAGCTGGTGGAGACATAGTGAGTTGCTGGTTTTCTTTACCCTGTTAAACCACATTTTTAATTTGGCTTAACACTTGTTTGTTTAAAGTGAAACTTGTCCTGCTCAAAGGTTGACTTTACTTGCTGTGTTCATACCAGTTAGGTTGCATGCTGCCAAGCAAAGCCAGTGCTTTGTGAAAATCCCTCCATTTTTGATAAGACTATTGTATTCTTGGTAGGCTTCATCAGTGGTCCCCTATTCCTAACACTGTCATTTAACTTTAGTCTTAGACTAGTTCATAAGTCTTTAAAGACCATCAACTTTGATATTAGATTTGTCCCATTAGTTATGCTCCCATCCACATACCTGCTGCAGTTCATAATACCTTCCTTTCTCTACAGCTGGGTTCGCTTGGAGCTGAAGCACAATGCAACTGCAACACCAGTGGATACTAACCAGCTGAAGGAGTAGGTCTTGCCATATCTTATTCTTTGCTTGTTGGATGGTTTCAGTGTAGACAAGTGGTCTAATTTTTATGTATCTACAGCGCCATTGGGACTGCAATGCAGACTCGCTATGGCATCAGTGCCAACTTGATAAACAGTACTCAGGTATTCAACTTTTAACTGACTTTCCTTTGCTAAACTAGACATATCTATCATTCAGCTCTGGAACTGCATTTAGATGTGCTTTTGATGCACTTTAAGCAACAGTGTCCTAAAGATGTGATTTAACAGACTAAACTAGATGAACAGAAGGTTGCTTAAATAAAGGTTGAACAGATATTTCATGTGACTTCAGAAACATGCGCTAATCTTTGTTTGTTTCCACTCCAGTATGACCCCAATGCACGTCTTATTATAGTGGATGTGATGAAACCAAATGGTTCCAGAAATGCTGACCTGTCACGTATGGCCTACTACATGGAGAAAGATGTAAGTCTTAGCAGTTTGATAAGCTTGATCCTCAAGCCAGAAGCACTGTTGCTGGGAACATGTTCACTGGTTGCCTCTTTTACTTGTAGGTCAAGGTGCTTCCACTTTTTAAAGGTGAGCAGAAGTTCCAGCCTGAAGTTGGTGGACAGCAGCTAAGCTTTGAGAATATTATTGTGTACTATGTGGACGAGAAACCCCCAACCTTCAGCATGAAGAGACTGACAGGTGGAATAATTGCAGTCATCGTAGTAGTTGTGCTTGCTGTCATCGCTGGGCTTCTTGTTCTGGTGAGTTCAGTTTTGGTTCAGAATTGTGTCACATGAGGAAACACTGATGTAACTTCTGGGGATTACATGAAGTTACCAGCTGATGGTGGAAACCTACAGTTTAAGGATGACCACTTTCTTCCTTTCAGTTCTTTGCCAGGAAGAGGCAGCGTGCCCAGTATGAGAAAACACAGGTGAGAATGTGCCACTGATGCTGTTGCCCAGAGTTTGTGCATGACCACTTCCAATAAAAATGACCAAAAGTCCTTTTAGACATCAACTGTTGAGAATTTTTTTTTAATTTATCCCACTTTCTCACAGCCCAAGGAGATGGAGGAGATGCAGCAGTCTCTATCGACTTGAAGATGATGGCCTTTTCACGGAGCTGAATAATGAGCTAATGTGCTGGAACATTCTTTGTCCCTTAACATTCAAACTCAGTTTCTGAAGATGGCTCACATGGTTTGCCTTGCAACCCAGCCCCCCCCCCCCCCCCAACACTGACTGTTTTCAAAAGCATTTTGTCTTAAATATTTGTAAAATGCAATACTAGCTGAAGGCCAGCCTCACTGCTTTTGTTTTTCTTTTTTTTGTTGTTTTTTTTTAAATTTTTTTTATTGGAGTTTTAAAACTTTTTTTGTATACATAGTTGTGGAACGGTGTCATTACATTATGTAATAAATTGGTTAAATATTATGTGCCTTTGTCTTGATGGAGATCAAATTTGAAGCATTCTGTAGAATTTAAATAGGGATTTCATGCAACAGATGGATGCCATGTCCAGAGTATATAATCCGTTATTGATGAATGTTAAATGCATGCAGGACAAAGTAAACTAGACACACATAGGACTTAATCCACACATTTAGATGGTACTTTGGTGAACAGAATCAGCCCACATCGGGGGGTAATTGGTCACATTTGATCTGTCATCTTTAGTGCAAAGGTGTGTGGAGGCTAGCACCTATCCTAAAAGCATAAGATGTGAGGCAGCATAGTCTGAATAAAATAGCAGGAAATGTCTCAGCTGAAATTCACCCTATACAAAACAAGGCTATTTAAAAAAAAAAAAAAAACTCAGTGTTAAAAGATTTAAAGCAAACCATCAGACCTAAAGGAAAAACCTACACATAAACGCAATGAAAAATAAAAATGGTTAAAACGAAGTACAGATTAATATGAAACCCCAAAAAAGGTTAAAAAAACTTTCATCAAACTCTCCTGAAATGACATCATAGGTGAGAAAGAAGTCGCTCCTGCTGGTCAAGGTGGCGCCCGTCCCCAACACACTTATTTCGCGCAACTTATTGTTGCCACGCCACCTCAAACACGTGCCTCCAGAATGTGAAAGGAAACCCACGCAGATACAGGACAGAACACGCATACAAACTGCTCACACGCCGATCTGGATTCGAACCCACATCTGAACAGCCCACGCAACATGCTGCCACACGCTAAAATTACCGTTTGATATCGACTAACAAATATTAGCGTGTAATAATTATTATGAATGAATTATTACAGGACTCAGGATTTACAGTATGCTGTTACCACATGACTTCCTCTTCTATATATTTGTTTTCATTCACAAAACTCAATGCGTATACCTGCTTCACACCCAAAGACAAGTTAAAAAGTTGAAATATTTATTAAGGAAAATTATTAAACGAAATATCTATGTAAATATAAAGCAGAATAGTTTTTTTCTTCTTCCTGTATCTGCACAGAGACGATGTTGGCGCGCTTTTTCGGCCAATCGCCTCCCTGTCTCCACGGCAACGTGCTCCTGGCCACTCCCACTTCCGCCGTATTCGCGGCTCACTTTGACCCGCGCGCGCGTTGTGGTGGGAGATTCTGAGATGGCGGTGCAGCCGAAGCAAAACGTGAGCGGGGATGGCGCCGCCGATCTCGGTTTCCTCTCCTTCTACTGGGCCATGGCGGAAAAGCCGGACACGACGGTGCGCGTGTTCGACCGGAACGAGTACTACACGGTGCACGGCAAGGACGCGCTCCTTGCGGCCCGAGAGGTGTTCAAGACCAATGCCGTTATCAAGCACCTAGGCTCAGGTGATAATCCATACTGACTGATGCAGCTGATCGATGGCGTTGCGTATGTTGATCGATAAAACTGATTAACGTCAATTCATCGGTTACTGACAGCCGATTCCTAGTGGTTCAGATCAGTAGCCTGTGGTCAGTTATAACTGATGAGTTGCTTATTGGTAACACTGGTCAAAGGGACTTGGAACTGATCAACAGTTACTGATAAGTAGGGATTTCTTAGTCATAGTAAACCAATAACTGATCCCTGATGGTTTAATGTAAGTAACCAACACTCAAGAACAAATGATCAGTTGACATTTGTAACTGATGAATGGCGCTTTATATGAGTGATCAGTGCCACTTGGTAATATATCTGATCAGTTGGGATTGACAGCATCACTTGATACTGAATTAGATAAGATACTAAACCATGATTTACCAATACATACGTTAGTGATCTTACCTTATCGACAAAATAATAACCTTCACCTCTGCTGCCAGCACGATGTTTACATCTGGTAATGTATGACTGCCTAGCAGCAATTATTACACTGATGTTTAAAAACTACTTGTGATTCATGTTGATGGACTCATTTGAGTTTCTGTCCCCTTTGTGGAGCCAGGAAGTCATGTGGTTGTTTGTGTGACTGATGCTCAGTTCACTCGGCACGGTGTGAATTTATGCTCTGCGTGCATGTTTCTCGTGGCCGTTCATCTTCGGCCCTGCATTCGTCTCCTCAGGGGACAGGAAGCTGGAGAGTGTGGTCCTCAGTAAGATGAACTTTGAGGCATTTGTGCGCGACCTGCTCCTTGTGAGGCAGTATCGCGTTGAGGTCTACCAGAACAGGGCTGGCAGCAAGAGCAGCAAGGAGCACGACTGGCGGCTTGCGTTTAAGGTGAGTTTAAGTCTGTGGTGCTTGGTATGTTGCTTTTGGGACTTCAGGACATGAACTAGCAGCCTTCTGGAGGGTTTGCATCTTGAACATCTCAGTTTCTGCTTTTTGCACCGTACCCCATGTGTCTCCTCCATGGTCCCTCATTCTGCCGTATGTCTTGGTTCATTGGGAACGAAATCAGTACTCTACTGGTCCTTCACGCCACAGATTCCTCACCTCTGTACCACCTGGTGGCTGTGTTTTCTGGTACTAGGCATCTCCTGGGAACCTCACGCAGTTTGAGGAGATCCTGTTCAGCGGAGGCGGGGCCTCGGGACCAGTGGCAGCAGGCGTGGTCGGCGTGCGCTTGGGTACAGGTGACGGGCAGCGCATAGTTGGCGTGGGCTACGTAGACTCAACCCTCAGGAAGCTAGGGGTCTGTGAGTTCCCTGACAACGATCAGTTCTCAAACTTGGAGGCCCTGCTGGTGCAGATTGGACCTAAGGAGTGCGTGGTACCTGCAGGGGATGCTGCAGGGGACATGGCCAAGCTACGGCAGGTAATCAAACCCCTGTCTCCTTCAACTGTGGGGCAATGCTGCAATGTTATGTGTGTGTTCATGCATGTGACGCACTGTGCACTGCACTCTTCAGGTGGTCCAGCGTGGGGGTATCCTCATCTCTGACAGGAAGAGGGCGGAGTTCACTACCAAGGATGCCGTGCAGGACCTCAACCGCCTGCTGCAGATACGAAAGGGGGAGACCGTGTCCAGCGCTGTCCTTCCTGAGATGGAGAAACAGGTGAGCCCTGGTGTCCCTGCAGTGACATGAGAAGTGGAAAGGTGACAAACTGCTTTCCAGTTATATATGATGTGATTGTGATATGAACGTTGAACATGATGGGTCACCATGATGTCCATTCTTACACTCCCATTCCCTTACCCCTCAGATAGCCATGTCCTCCCTGGCCGCTGTCATCAAGTACCTGGAACTGCTGTCAGACGAGTCCAACTTTGGCTCCTTCCAGCTGACTACTTTTGACCTCAGCCAGTACATGCGTCTGGACAATGCTGCCATCCAAGCCCTCAACCTCTTCCAGGTCAGTGGTTACAGCAGCTGAGCCCATGGAGGCCAAGCTGCTGTGTGACAGTCTTTTTGGTTCACCTGTGTGTGTGTGTGTGTGTGTGTGTGTGTGTGTGTGTGTGTGTGTATAACAATTTGTGGCCCTTCCCATCTCCTAGGGTTCCCATGGTGACAGCACAGGCATACACTCGCTGGTTGGGCTGTTGAACAAATGTCGGACACCGCAAGGCCAGCGACTGCTGAACCAGTGGCTCAAACAGCCTCTCATGGACAAGAACAAGATTGAGGAGAGGTGACTCAATCAGTAATAATATAAGAAATAATAATTTACTGTTGTTGCTATTAGACATCTTTGAGAGCTTTATAGACCCTTCATCTCTTCCAAGGGTGAGTCTTGTTGCCCTGGAAGTGGTGCTCCTCCTCTCTTAGGTTCCTACCTGTGTATAGGTGTGCTGTCTGATTCTGGAGGGACAGTGGCTTTGTTCCCTGCTGCATCTCCCTGGTGAACATTGCTACAGAACTTGTTCTCCTGCTTTGTTAAGCACAGCTCTGAGCTCCTTGTTGCTGAGCCCCCGTCAGATCATGTCTGTAGGAGGTCCTCTGAGAGGTTCCTTATTTAAAAAAAAAATCAGTTTCCAGACAAGATGTCATCTAAAATAATAATAGCAAAATATAAGGAATTTTTAATGCATTAAAATAATAATATGTTGTTACTGTGTTGTACTGGTACCCTTGATCAAGGTACTTACCATGAATTGATACCGTATAAATACTCTATAAATGCTAAATAAATAACTTTGAAGTAGTGCATGTAGCTAAATTAACAATAGCATTGAATTTGATATTTCAGGTGATATTTCACTTTATGGTTGTTTTAGATTGAGGCTGCCGGAATGACTGAGATGCTTTAACCTGTTCCAAGAAATCACCACCTTATGCAAATTCATGTTATTAGGAGGTTAAATTGCCATTATATCTAATAGGGGATAAAAGAAGAAAAATGTCTCCTTAATTTAAAATAGACCAAAATAAAGGGGATTGTGAAATATGATGGTATTACCATCATGAATAATATTTTTCACCTTTGTTTCACCAGGAATTTGGATATAGAACGTGCTTAGCTTTCTTATGGAGGAGGTTTAGTATCTGTTGGCTTTGCAGAGTAAAAGACATGGGTATGCCTTTACTGAATAATTAATCCATTGTTGGGTTAAAAACATTTTCGTTGTGTTTTTTCATTGTACAATAAGACAGTTATTTGGGGGATGGGTATAGGTTGTTATGAAGTCTATGAAAACAGGCAGATTGGTATAATGGAAAGGGTAAAAACTTTTGGAATTGATACTCAAGTGTCCATTTCTGGTAGAGCTGGAACTACTGATTATTTTAATAAATGAGTACTAGACCAGTTATCATGACAATTGTGCAATTGAATGAGAAAAAAGCTTTTATGTTTTATCAACCAGCAAAAGAAAATATTCACGAGAGGAAAATTATGGCAAGTCTCTCAAAATTAAAAATGACTTTGTTCCATTGTGTAAAGGTAAATATTTTTTATGAAGTGGCATATTTACTTGAAACCAAAATAAAATATGAAATATTAATCTAAAACTGGGTCTCATAAATAAAAAATCAGGCCATATTTCAAAAAAGCGGGGTAAACTAAAATAACAAATAAATCAACATTGTGGAATGCAACAAGAATTGTCATTCATGCGCTTTACTGTTTGGTGTTCCATAGCGATGGACATACTGATAGTGGAAGATGTATAGATGAACCAAATCCTTGAAGCAGAAAATTTGAATTAAGGATTTTAACGAATCGAGGATTTATTTCAGTCTTAATATTCGATATCTCTGATACAAACTTGTGCCAAAATGGTTGTGCAAGGAAAATAACTTTGTAACATTATACTGAATAATAAAACTGTTGTATGAATAGGTATAAATGCTCAGAAGCTGTGGTAAGAGATTTTTTTTATTGTACAGGACTCTTCGATAAAGGAGCAGTGTAAAAGGTTTAAAAAGTATTCTTGTCAATCAGCTCCCTCATGGAGAAGAGGAGATGGGCTCCCAAATCAGGAGGTCAGGAAAGAGGAGACTAGAAGGAAATCAGTGAGGCATGCAGGCTGTGGGAAGGAGTCTGGTTTCATGTTTCCTATGGAGGCTTTGCAGGGGATCCTTTCATATGTGTTGCTCTGGGGGATGGGGGGGGGGGTCATCTTTCTTCCCTCAGACTCATAACTATGGTGTCTAAGTACAAAAAGTGCTTGTTTTGCATGGTGAGAGGAAGTTTAATTTTTACTATTTTATTTATAATATCAGTTGGAAATGGCAACAAGTGAACCCTGAGTTAGTTCCTTACTGTCACTTTGCCTGAGGCTCTGTTGTCTGCTTACTCAAACCCACAAGGTGTTTCCTGCTGAAACTGGTCCAGACTGGTGGTGTGCTATACTCTCTGTCTCCTCCCCCCACCAGCCTGGAATGAAGGTGTGTCAGTTTCTGTTCTGGTCAGATATTTTCTGTGTTGTTCTCAGGACCACACACACACACACACACACACACACACACACACACAAACTGTCTGGGTTCAGCAATGGGGGGTTGAATGTTTTTGTTTGTCTGTAGAGGGTGTGCCCATGCTGCCCCATTTCAAATGAAGTTTTATTTTATTAACAGGTGTTTATTGTCATTCATCCGCTTCTATGCTCTTTCTTTCTTTTGCTCTCTGCTCAGTGGTCACCTTGAAGCCTCTCCCACACTGTATTCACCTTCTGTATGGAAATTGTACAACAGTGACTGGGTCTGGGCTAAAACACCCAAACGTGAGATTACCCCCAACAACCCCTATGCTACGCTTAGGTGACCTGCAATGGTGACCTGCAATGAACAATGGCTTTTAGTAGCCACAGTTGGTCTGTCTCGTCCTCTGACCGTGGCAGCCATTTTAGCTTTGAAGGAAGATGAGGTCTATGGTCTGTTGACTGCGGTGTGTTTCTGTTTAGTTTGTATCTGACAGCCCCTCCTCAGACCTTTGTGATGGTGGTGGTTTCCTCAGCTTTTCCATCAGTTCTTCTGCTTTCGGGGCTTTGCAGGCCCACAACATCCCACAGCAGTGATCTGAGCTTCATTTGAAATGACTGAGCAGAGTAAATGGTGTGGTCATGTAGCCGCAACTGCAGTTATAAGTGAGCTGAGGAAGCGCACCACACTGCCTCATCGGTGAGCAGAAGACACTGGCACGTCAACCAAGCAGTCCATCATTGACTGGGTCTAAGTACTTAGATGAACATTAATCAGACACAGAGGGTAGAGGGGGCAGTGCAGCAAATGGCACCTGAATCAACTGTGTAGCAGTTCCTTGCTGTCCTCTTTGTCAGGTGGTGGTGCATTATGAGATTTCAGCTGCTCAGTAGGGTGTGGTGACGTACTGAACTGGTCAAGCAGGTTCCCAGAGCGAGAGTAGATGATCAACAGACGTTTGTTTAAAACCAAGGTGAAGGAGAATATGCAAATGTATATGGGGTTTCTTTATTCTCAGAGCACCTGGTGACCCCTCTCCCTACCTGGCCTTGGATATTTAAGTTCCCCTCATACATACTGTGACTTCCTGCAGGGTTTGCATACTGTTTGCAGCTCAAAGACAACAGCCGTGATATGGTTCACGGTGACAGGGCTAGCAGTCAGCTAATGGGGATGTGAAGTGGTTAAAGAACTGAAACAGTTTTGACCTTGTAAATGAGTAACACTTGGTGGGGAAAGTGGAAAGACACAAGCTGAGGAGGAAAGGAAAATTGTGAATGGCAGGCTTGGGTAGGATTTGGCATGGGTGTGAAATAGTGAGAAGTTCCATCTATTGTAAAGATTATTTGTCCACCCTCTCTTTTCATCTTTGAATCACTCACACAGATCAGATACCTATATTGTGTGCATCCATAGAGGTCACTGTGGTAGCTGACATAAAATATTGGTGTTTGATATAAAGTACGGTGTTAATTGCTATGGTATATACAGTACTGCTGGACCCTTATTAATATATGATTTCCAGTCTTTTCCCCCTTATTTACCAGCGGCGGTTTCATTGGTAACTGTTGCCAAGGCAACGGTGGGCACAGTAACAGAGAATTACGTTTACGGTCCTTTTTCCTGGAGGTCACGTGACTTTGGAGGTAAACAAAGGGGCCTTAGTGGTAAGGCCCCAGGTGTGGTCTCACCTTGCTGGTGCTATTGTGGCTTTCAGCAGTTTTATCGAGTAGTCAGGCAACAGTGTCCCCAGTGCATTGAGATGACCACAATGTTGGATAACAGCAAGTTAATTATTAATGATTCATCTTCCACTTTGGCTCTGGTCATTTATGGTACGTACATATAGATGTACTGAAATCAGATCAGGATCATGGTGAGTTATATTCGATTATTCCCAAGTTGACATAATAAAATCTTTTTTTATTATCTATTTGTTTATTTAACCAAAACGTTTATGGATGATGTACTACGTGATAGTGTTGCTTGCAGTGAGTCCAAGGTAATGCTTCTACCTTGTGGTCAATTGTGGCATTACATGTGGGACCTTCAAGTTTTCATTTGTGATCTGTATCCTGTGGTTCTGAGTGTTTTCCTTTAACTGAATTATATTTTCCATTGCTTTCCGGGTGTGTCTCGGGACCAGGCTGGATCTGGTGGAGAGCTTTGTGGAAGATGCTGAGCTCAGGCAGAGCTGCCAAGAGGACCTCCTCCGTCGTTTCCCTGACCTCAACCGCCTAGCCAAGAAGTTCCACAGACAGAGCTGCATGCTGCAGGATTGCTACCGTGTGTACCAGGCCGTGGCTCAGTTGCCAAGCCTGATCCAGGCACTAGAGAGATACAGCGGTAAGAGAGATCTGTATGACATACTCCTGTGAGGAGCTCTACATTTACTTTTATTTATTTAACACATGCTTTTCTCCAGATTGACATACAGTGCAGTAAGGAGTATATTAGCAAAAATTGGTTTTAGACATACAGGATGATTAAAGCACGGCTTTTTGGTGGTTCACATCCCTCAAGCTTCTACCTATAGAAATGACAAAATGACATTCAAATAGTAAATATGTCTGTAATCATGGCATTTGGTGCTGGCCTCCTTTATATAACTCGTTTATGTATCAGGAGAGATGTGTTTCTGACTGAAATGAGTTTGAGATCTTTCTTGAATGCTTGCAGGGATTCAGCAGCTCTGAAGAGCACATGGAATTTATTGTACTATATCCGCACCAAAACTTACAAGTATCAGGCATCTAATTTTGGACTTCTTGTTAGTGGAACCATCAAGCACTCAGAGGTAGAGAGTGTAGTGCTGGGTGTATGGAGTGATCAGACTCCCTAGGTACTCTGTTGTAGACACTTTAGCTCTACTGTGAATTTGGTACAAGCAGCTACCATTATTTCCTGACAAATATATTGCTAAAATACCAAAATAAAAGCACAAGAAAGACGCCAAATGTTCCTCCTCAGTTTTAGCAGACTTTGATTTCAGATTTTGGATTTTACAGACCATTCCTAAAATATTTCACAAAAAATTTCACAGAGGGATGAGAAGGGAAGATGTAGGTCAAACAACTTGTGCTCTGGCTTCCTGGACCACTTGTTCAATCTTGATAGTAGAGGTCAGAAGACCAGCCAGGAGGGTGTTGCTGCAGTAAAGATGGGATATTACTATGGCTTTGACCAGAAGCTGTGTAGAGTGAGCTGTGAGATTTGGGCAAATTCTATGAAGGTTGGAATGAGGTACTGCAGGATCTGGATATGCCCATAATGTAAGGTAATAAGTTGTGAACAGAGTCAGTTGTTACTTCTAGGTTTTTGTTAAGGTGGGTGAAATGACACAGTTGTCTAGTGAGAGGCAGAAGCTTCATTGGGGTGAAACACAGGGAATTGCAGGATGTGACTATTATAGATGTTGAATTGTAGGTGGTGGTCAGTTATCCAGGAGGAGGTGTTGCAGATCCTTGAGTTTACAGCATATCTGAGCTGCTGGAGCAGTTGTCTATAGAGCTTTGATAAACACCCCCTATCCCTGAGGATTAACAGGGTCAATTTGTTCCATCATCCCTTTTTGTTGTAATGGGGTTGAATTACCATTATTTCCTGACAGATATATTTGTAAAATGCCAAAATAAAAGCTCACCAAAGATGCCAGGAGATTGTCCTCAGTTTTAGCAGAGCCCGATTTCAGATTTTGCAGACCATTCTAAAAATGTTTCACAAAAAGATTCACAAATAATGATAAACCTGTTTTTAGCACAATATAATGAAAAATATTAGAAAATACTAGTTATGCTTAGTTTAGAAGAAAATAATAAGTTTGCACTGTGTCAAAAAATAATAATCCATCTCCACTGTTGATGGTAGCACAGCGCCCTCTAGTTCCCCTGTAGCTGTGTTCTGATCGAGTTGTACAGGCGCCTTATTCACCGCTTTGTGCATCTAATTCTCTCTACTGTATGTATTTGTTTTAATTACAGTATTGGCTATTAAATTTTATTAGGCACAATACTGCATTAGGTTATAAAAGTGTTGCTGTAGCACAGTGTAGTACTCTACAGAACTGTTTAAATAATAAAAAAAAAAAAACCCTTCATTTATGCTTTTGATTTTCTGAATTTTTGCCATATCTGGACACTCATCTCCTCATTTAGTCTGAAAAGTCAAGTATGGACTGTATTTTTGCTACAAAAGTGACTTGTAGCTTTACTTTTAATGCTTTATTTATATCCATTGTCAATATCCACTTCTACAGTGTCTGAATGTTTAATATTTGAAACATCATTTGGTTTTAGTGGCAGTTGAAGGAGCAATGCCGGAGTGTTTCACTAATAGGGGAAACCTCATGCTAACAGCAGAGAAAAACAGTGCCTTTTTAGTCTCTGGTTTTATTTTATCATATGTATTTATATCATTGGGTTCTGAAAAAAGCAATTGGTTTAACCTGATTCTGTGCGGCTTGTACTGAACTGGTTTTCATTTTAAAGAAGTGCTTCTCTGGTAAGTGGTGGTGTTCTGTTTTAGAATTAAAAAGTCTCCCTTTCTGCAACATTTAAGGGGTATGCAGTGTTTTTTTTTTAATCTGGTTTTTAAACTGTAAGTTTTGCTCATTTTAAGTTCAGGCTTTTTTTTTTAAACTTGGGAGACATTATTACAGGATGAGTGGTGTGTTTTACTAAACTGCAGACATGAGAGAAAGCCCTGCTTCTAAAGACCACACTTTTAACATTTAATTTTATTTTTATTTTACTGTCCTTATGCTACTCAGCATATGTTCATATATAAAGAAAATGTGGGTTGTATATCAAAGAACCTGCTAACATCATACTTTTATATGCCATTCATTGATCCTTAGTTTATTTGTTGTTGCATTTCCATCACAGTCGATGATACTATCAGGCTTCTTGTTTCCTTACGAACAAGAAGTTATATAACCAGCTTTCTTCTTTGCTGTTTGAGCAGGAGATCATCAGGTTCTCCTAAATGCGGCATTCATCTCACCACTCCGTGATCTGAACACTGACTTTGCCAAATACCAGGAGATGATTGAGACAACTCTGGATATGAACCAGGCTAGCATTTGCATTCTTGTTTACCTCGCTATCGTTTTCCTTCTTTTCCCTGCTCTGACCATTGCCTGCTTTCACCATCTTTTTCACCTGTGCTCTGCACTGTCATCACTTTCCTTGACCTAATTTCTTCATATCCAATATTGATGAAGCCGTAAAGGGTGTTAAGCTGATGGTGACACCCCTTGCAGATCGAGAACCATGAGTTCCTGGTGAAGCCATCCTTTGACCCTACACTCAGTGAGCTCCGGGAGACCATGGACCGGCTGGAGAAGGACATGCAGGCTTCGCTCAGTGCCGCAGCCCGAGAACTGGGTGAGTTGCCCTGGTCCGATCTCTATCCCCAGAAAGCTCTAAATGCTGGGGCAGCAGACGGCGTAGTTGCTAAAAATCGGAACTTTTATCCAAAAGACAAGAACTTCTGTTGAATCCAAGGTGTGTATTAGAAAAGCATCCTTGTGTGCATTGTGTGCCCACATGCACATGTGTTTTGGACTTCTCAGGCTTAGATGCTGGGAAGACGGTGAAGCTGGAATCGAACAGCCAGCTTGGTTACTTCTTCAGGGTAACCTGCAAGGAGGAGAAGAGTCTGCGTAACAACAAAAAGTTTACAACCCTGGATGTCCAGAAGAACGGTGTTCGCTTCACTAACAGGTGGGCTGCATATTCTCTCTCTCTCTCTCTGCATTGCAGCAGTTAGCTTCTCAGGGTGTTTATGAAAGATGGTCAGAATGTGGGGAACCTGGTGACCAAATGGTCTGTTCTTCTGGTTGGCAGCAAACTGAGCTCCTTGAATGAGGAGTACACCAAAAGTAGGGAGGAGTATGAGGAGGCTCAGAATGCTATTGTCAAGGAGATCATCAGCATTGCTTCAGGTAAGGGACTTAGTTCCTTTGTGATATCTGTTCACTATTGACAGATGTTCACTGTGTCTAAGACACAAGGCTTTCCATTATCTCTGTTTCACCCCTCTGTCCAGGTTATGTGGAACCCCTGCAGACCCTGAATGAGGTCATTGCCCAGCTGGATGCAGTTGTGAGCTTTGCCGTCGTGTCCCACTCGGCCCCTGTACCCTACGTACGTCCCAAGGTTCGGGAGAAGGGCTCTGGCCGTTTGGTGCTGAAGGCAGCCCGACATCCCTGCATTGAGACTCAAGATGAGGTTGCATTCATCCCCAACGATGTGTCTTTCACACAAGGCCAGGAGATGTTCCACATCATTACTGGTAAGATTTTCTCTCTCTCTCTCTCTCTCTCTCTCTCTCTCTCTCTCTCTCTCTCTCAGTGTGAATGGTGATGGTCAGTTAATGGGTCTTTATTATAGAGAGATGTTCTTGTGACCCTTCTGATGTGACCTTTGTTTGTCCGTTAGGCCCCAACATGGGGGGCAAGTCCACCTACATCCGACAAGTAGGCGTGATCGTGCTGATGGCACAGGTGGGTTGCTTCGTGCCCTGCGACTCTGCTGAGGTGAGCGTGGTTGACTGCATCCTGGCTCGGGTCGGCGCTGGAGACAGCCAGATCAAGGGCGTGTCCACCTTCATGGCAGAGATGCTGGAGACAGCTGCCATTCTGCGGTATGAAGGGTCATAGGTCACAACAACACTTTGGATTTGTACATCTGACTGTGGGGTGTAGGCATGTAAATGCTTTCTGGTCATTACACTGAGAGGGAAACAAACTGAAGTGACATTCATAGTTAATCTGGACTCACTTGTAAGATTATCAAGATCTCTGAGAACTGAGGTCAGAAAGGGGCTCCTGCAGGCAGTTGCCTCAGTATTTGGCATGAAAGCAACTCTGTTTCTTTTTGCTCACTTTGTCCCTCTGGTTCTTCCAGCTCAGCCACGGAAGATTCCCTCATCATCATCGATGAGCTGGGTCGTGGAACCTCAACGTATGACGGCTTCGGCCTTGCATGGGCCATCTCGGAGCACATTGCCACACGCTGCCGCTCCTTCTGTCTGTTTGCCACGCACTTCCACGAATTGACTGCCCTGGCACAGCAGGTGCCGACTGTTCGTAACCTGCACGTCACAGCACTGACAACCGACAATACCCTGACCATGCTTTACAGGGTGCAGAAAGGTGAGGGCCATACCTTCTTCCACTGACAGTCAGGCATCCATTGTCCCTTGTACGATCACATGTTCACACCTGTAAACCAACTCTTTAGTTTACTAACACAGCTGGGATCTTTGTAATTACTGTTTTTAGTCATTGACCACAAGTC
This sequence comes from Heterotis niloticus, assembly GCA_018136845.1. Taxonomy (NCBI): domain Eukaryota; kingdom Metazoa; phylum Chordata; class Actinopteri; order Osteoglossiformes; family Osteoglossidae; genus Heterotis; species Heterotis niloticus. The sequence goes on from CM030895.1 coordinate 17,926,050, forward strand.
ACAATCAGAAAAAGTTATTAGTGAAATCTTCCCTCAGTTTATTTCCTGGACAGGTTCTATAAAATCTCAAATATAACTATAGTAAATAATAAATTGTGAAGCATGAAGAACATGCGGGAAAAAATAAAATTTAAAAGGTTTGTGTTTACAAATGCACCTTGTTATCCATAATCTTGACCTAAAATTGTGCTTTTACGAAACCCAACATTCACAATATGTATCCAGAACCCTCTTTTCTAGATCTCCATTTGGGGAAAAAAAAAAAAAAACAAGCACAAACCAAGCAAAAATGTTTGTTGCGCACAAATCCAAGCGGGAGTGTCGAGAGTTAGGAATGTGATGGTAGTGGGCATTTTGGGAAGTCATTGCAATTCCAGTCTCATGGCTGTTTTAGATGCATTACTTAACTGAATAAATGGGAGGCAGCAGAACATTTAGTGGTAAAATTTACACGGATCGATTTTCTGAAATATGTGTTTGACAAAGTGCAGTTACAATGTTGTTCATAATAAAAGCAACAGTTCATTACTAATCGAGTTAAAAGTGGGCAGTAATTCCAGCCTTGCAGTTTTCAGCACATATCTCCCATGGGATTTCACACCACAGTCAGAAGCACCCAGGAAAGGTAGCAAAACTATGCTGCGGTCATATCTCAGCTGTTCTCCCAATGGGCTCACCTCTTGTGCTTGCATTGTTTTCATGTGGTGTGGATTATTATCATCATCTTTCACTCATTATTAACCTTAAACGTGTCTTTTAAGGAAGTGGAGACATTTGTAAATAAATCTTTGGTGGACCATTGTGTAGGAGTTTGAGTGTTTTAGTGGCATTTTTGGAAATTGCTTGAGTTTGGGATCAGCATTTTTCCATCAGTCAATCGTGACAGAGAGAGAGGAGAGGCCTGCTGTTGTACTGCTGCACATAATCAGAATGGCTCCAGTTTACAATAACAAACATTACAATATGGGTCATGTATCTCAGCTTTGTTGGAAAAACATCACTAAAAATTGTTTTATACCAAAATTGATAGTTTACACTCATTCAGTCTATGGCTGTGTCCTTGCTCTCACTTAATCAGGTGTCTGTGACCAGAGTTTTGGGATCCACGTAGCTGAACTGGCCAGCTTCCCAAAACATGTGATCGCCAGTGCTCGCCAGAAGGCCCTAGAGCTCGAGGAGTTTCAGGACCTTGCCCGGGTAGACACCGAGGACAGTGGCCCTGACGCCAAGAGGAAATGTTTAGAGAGACAGGTGTGGTTGTGCTCTTTGCTGTGGGGCTCCTCTGGTCTTCCTGCTGCTACCTGCATCAGTGCCTCTATAACAATTGGCTTTTGAGCTTTACTTCTGATCCATAACCTTAGTAAATCTGTAGCAGTAAAATTAGTGAAACAACACTATATGAAAGTGACATGAATTCTTGTTTTTGTCCCTGCAGGAGGGAGAGAAGATCATCGAGGATTTCCTGACCAAGGTGAAGGCCCTGCCTGCCAATGACATGTCAGACCAGGAAATCCATGAGGAGCTAAAGAAGCTAAAAGCAGAAGTTCTGGCCAGGAACAACAGTTTTGTGAACGAGATTGTGTCGAGGTCCATGAGCCCAGTCTGAGAGAGATCTTCAGCACAGTCCTGTAAGAATTAATCCGAACAGTGGCTCTGTTCCGAACCAGCTTTAGTGTTCTCTCAGCTAACAATTGGTTCAAATTCTTAGAGGTATTGATGTGTAACCTCACCTGCTGTACAAGGTGTAAATCAGACCTTTACTGGAAACTTCTGTAAGGTTCAATGAGCAGATGAATGTTTACCAAGTTCTAGTTCATGGTCTGTGTCAGACACAGGGACTGTCGTGTCGTTTATCAAAAGGACTTGCTCAGTATTAGGCCTTACAGGTTACAAGTGTAAGGCGTTACTTCACGTACAGGGTGAGAGTAGAGAAGCGACTGTGATGCTGGGAAACGGGAGTCTCTCATTATGCACATCTGTTTTTGTCTGTGTTTTGTATTGATTTGGTCCTCAAACTTTCACTACAGCCTTTTCCATTTTATACCATGAGTCTTAAAAATGTATGTTGACTACACTACTTACAAAAAAAGGTGTTGTGAACTTTATTGTGGAATCAGAACCTTCGTAACTTGGCCATTTACATCGTAAATTTACCTGTAAAACATAAACCATCATTTTTCAGTGGGTAATCATAAAACTGAAAATGTCTAAATTTTGTATATTTTTAATTTGACTTTTAGGTCGTAACTATAACAAAAACTAGCCTGGTTGCTGCCCTGGGCTGTTGTAAGAGGCAGTGTCATAGTTAAATTACAAGGGAGGTGGATGCTGTCCATTATTGGCAAATTACCACAAGAGTTCCTCAACGAAAGACATAAACAAGTGCACACACTCATCCTTTTATTGCTGTAAGCTGAGCATGCACCTTTGATATAAAAAGAAATGGTGAGTCAATAAGACAAATATACTGTACCTGTCTCTTGCTAACTGGGGTCCATACATCCTGTCATGTCACCCTATTATAGGAATGATGGTCTCCCATGCTACTGCTGAACTGTACTCAGGCATCCCTCCACAGATGAGTCTTTACATGATTTACAAGTTTTGCAATTTACCAATTTGAGGCTATATGAATATGTGGCTAACTTGTTGCATTTACAAGTAATGCTGGAATTTAAAAATTTGCACTGGAAGCCATTGCATTGTGCAAGTGGACATCTACCATAGCGTAAACCTGTGTGCATGTGTCAGGCCTTTTTGTTGTGTGACCTACAAAGACTCAACAGCCACACCTAGTTCACTGGTCATGCCCTCCCACCTTGTTCTTGTCTGCAGTTAGTATCTCTTCAACCTCATTTCAAGCTCATTTATCTGCTGTATCTGTATTGCTTTGTGCTATTAATGAAAGGAAATGTCTTAAGTGTATCATCTCCATTTTGGGCCCACAAAGGCTTACAATTTTCCCATTGAACATAAAAGAAATTATGACTGATGTACTAGCTGATTTCCAATAAATCATTACACTCCTAAGTAGAGGTAAGCCTGTATGGTTATTTGTATATTAGACTTTAATTTGAAATATTAAGCTTTAATTTGCGTGCAAGATTGTGTTCAGTGGTTAAGGGGACTGTGGGTGGTGGTATGGGGAGAACTTGGGTTGAAAAGGATGGCTTGTTACAAGGGGAGGAATTGCCTTGGGTCCAATAAACCCTCCATGGCAATAGTAGGGCACGCAAAAATTAGCTTATATGTGTCTTTAACAATGTACAATGCCCGGGTAACACTGCTGCCTCGTAGCTCCTGAGCTGCTCTTTGTGGCCTAGATCTGAATCCAGCTCCCAGTGTATGGAATTTGCATGATCTCTTAGTGTTCGCACCCTTAACACATGCAGAAGGCAACACTGGTAAACCACTTTCCTACCCTCCCATACCATTAAAAACCGCACACATGGTCACTGAGTTGATGGTCACTACCCTCGGCTTCATCTCATCTTGTGTGGTGCTCAGCATCACTGAAGCTTGTTTTTCTGAAATTTCCATTCTTGGTATTGAGACATGAAAATGTTAGTGTACAAATCATTTGCTTGTAAATCCGATTTCTCAGTAACCTGTATATAGAGTTCCCCGCTATCAGATTTTAAAATAAAATTTTTTCTTACAGAATATTTTTGTGAAGTACTTAGTATTCATTTTTGTTAGGAAAAAGTTGCCTGTCATACCAGCCTGAATCACACACTAAAGCTTTTCCAGATGCAACAGACAATGACAAACATGAGTTGTCATTAATAACAGAGATGGGATTTAAAAAAAAAAAAAAAAAAAAAAAAAAAAAAAAGGGCAAGAATATGAATGTGCAAACCATCTGACAATTTTGACCGTGCACTTCAATGGATGAACCAAGAACTCAGTAGAGTCCCAGAAAGGGTGGCGAGGTCTTCATGCACTTGCACCACTAACACATGAAGCCAGTTTCTTTAGGACAGCAAAGCAACAACAAACACTTAATTTCTCCTTTCCTCAAATATGTGCTTTGTCCCATTGCACAGACCCAGAAGACTGCCACTCGGGCACTTTACCATCATGAATAAAGCCTTAATTTCCCAATCAAATGAAGGTTTTAATTCAACGGTGCACAGTTGAGTGAAATACGGAACCAGCGATTCTATTAAATACCTGCAAGCCATATTGTCCATATTTTTCCATGCAAGTTGCACCATTTCACACCCCATGATTCCTAGCTGGACTCCACAAGAAAGCAATTTTGCACTGGACAATCTCTGATGAGGCATGTTCAAGCTCAGCATTTGACTTCTCCAAAAATAGGGCTCCATACAACATGTATTGGACCTAATAGGCCTATCAGACCTGTTCCCCCCCCCCCAACTTATTAGAATTAAAAATAAAAAAAACCTTATCAGAAAGCCAACAATGGGATCGTCCTTGAGCAGAGGCAACAATCATTTACATGCACTGTAAAAAGTCATGTTTACCATTTAAAGAGCTACTTTGCACCCATCACATACAAGCACTGCTCTAGGCACCTTTCCACACCTGCACATTGAGCCATCTCACATCACATGCTGGTCCCTTTTTTCTGGATTCTTCCTTCTGTAGAAAACCCTGGGAGACCGAAATGGAAGACATGCCGGGGCGGGGGGTACTGAGGTAAAACTGACAGTTTGATTCCTCACAACACAGAATTCCAGCACCGGTGCCATGTGAACAAAACCAATCATAGCCCCTTTAATGCCTGATCTGGTCATCCTGGGACCATAATGGGAGTTTGTTTTCTTTCCAGTTCCCAACCAAGCACTCCAACAACAAAATGATCTAATAAAGTTTATTTTCATAAAAATGACCAGTTTCCTTCTTTATAGGAAATTATACCCTTTTAATTCATACTAGCATCTACATAATGGTTATTGAATACTTCACAATATATTAAGTTGAGATGTTATGATACATGCATACAATCCAAGCTGTATGAACCCACAGTCACCAATACACAACGAAAAAGAAAAACACCCCCCCAACACAAAACAAGGCGTGAAACAACTCAGCGCTGTGTAGACAAGCCTCTCAGCTTACATACAGCAGCTGGATTTCGGGTTTGTCTCCAGCAATGTTTCCTTCTTCATTAAGAACTGCTTATTTTAAACCTGCATTGTCAGGCCTGGCAAAGAAAACGCTGCCATAACAGCCCAGTATCATCTCAGCTCAAGGCTCAGAAGCCTACAAGTGAAATATATATATATATATTTCAAAGTGATGGTCAGGCTTCTTCTGGCTTCCAAAGCCCTTTGACTATCTCAATCTGACCTGCCCACTTTTTAGAGTGTTTATTTGGAGGTCCACAGTTATTAAAACTAAACCATTTGAAATCATTTCATGGGTCAAATGACCAGCAAGTCACACACACCTTCCTATCTCAAGAAAACACCTTTTGCTTTCACTTGACATTTTGCCCACTGTATATTTTCTCTACCACCAGACATGTGAAACCTAACATTGCTGGAGCAAGTTTTAGTGTTTGAAAATCAAATTATTTGTATCTTTTTCCGTTATTCTCTTTCATAGAAAGAATGTATATACTGGGGCTTGAGGACAGATACAGCAAGCGTAAGGTGTGCCCAAAAAAAAAAAAAAAAAAAAAAAAAAAAAAATTATAACAATAATTATATATATAATAAAATAAGAGACATTCAAGTACAAGTAAGATTTTTGCTTGAAAATACAAAACTACATGAGAAAGCATTAAAATCATATTTGTCATTTGAATGACATAAAAAAAAAAAAATAAAAAAAAAAAAAGCAGAAGTGCTAGACCTCACACCATTTTTTCCTTTTCAACAGTTGCCAGGCAGCCTAGGAGGTGTGCCCCTGCCACTGTGCTGGACTCCTCCCCCTCTTCCCAGGGGGAGGGGCTATGGCTCCTTATGTTTTTGTCCTGGTCAAGTCTGTACAGAACTGCAGCTCAATGCTCCCCCATTGATGTCCACATCCTCGGGGTGGGACAGGGGCGTAGAGGGTGGGAAGGCTGAAGAAGTCTCTTTCACAAACCCCCTGCCGTTGACCCCTGCCTCCCCAGAATCCTGAGTCGACATATTGCTTCTCCTCATCATCATTCCTCTCTCCTTCTCTTTGATAATATTTGCAGGAACTGAAAAGAATCAGAAAAGCTTCACATCCACAGATTTTTTTGTTTCGTTTCATATGTATAAAAGTCATCTTCCACAAGAAGCTGGGGCAGCTCTTTGTCCAAGTACATTTGTTTTTAAAGGTTTTATTTTCATTTTTAAATCCTAGTGTGCAGGTTCTGCTCCTCCTCATACATGGAGTTCCTGTGGGGTGAGAGCAGCTGAGCCACCCCGTCTGATGCAGGAGTCCTCAGCCCTGCATAGAGTTTGTGGGTGGGTTCCTTAGACGGTACGGCCACAGTGGCAGCCCAGGGGGCAGTGTTCAGTTGTGCTGCAGTGTGTTTGACTCTATAGGCGGGGCAGAGTCATACAACGTGTCTGTGTCATGGGTTGGCTCTCCGGCGAGTGTACATGGGTTCGACAAGGTCCCTGCACCGCAATCACAGAAAAACCTGGAGGGAGAAGAACTAAAACAAATCACCATACTGCCATCTATCTCTTTTCTTTATGCCCAGTTTTGTTTTTCATGCCACAGACTTAAAATTTGGCACAGTAGTTCTTCTCACACTAAATGAAGGTTGTCCATTAAACACAAAATAGGGTACAAAATCCTTGAAATGTCTATTTTTTCATTTCAAATAAGGTGAGGTAACATACACATGCAGAATGTGACACTGACAGCAGCTGAATGCAGAAAAGTTTGAGTTATACAGTTTAGTACACACAATACACACAAGGGGGGGGGGGGGTTCTAGCAGCTGCTTGGCATAAACAGCCAAACTGGAAAGAGTGAAAGTGGTGGATGGAAAAAATAAACAGAAGATTATATTATACCACACACACCACGTGCAGCACTACACACATTAGCAACATAAAGGTAATAAGGCTAGGTAACAACTATTTAAAATGTAGAAATTAATGGTTTGGTGAAAATTATATTTATGTTTATTTAAAATGTCTTGAACTGTTAATTACTTTAGCTATTATTGAGTCATGTTACACTGACTGTTCCTAATAGTTCCACACAAACACTGCCCAAAGAAGCAGGAATTCCTTGACTTCAACATAAGGCTCTTCCCAAGGACACAAGCCCACCACAAGGAGCAGGTTTCCATTACAGTGAAAGGAGAGGCAAAACTGACCTGTCATGCCGTATAAACTCTACATCGTGGCCTTGGTGACACTTCTTAATGCAATTGAGGCAGATGGCATTGCGGTCTGTGGTGTTGCAGGTGTGACACCTATGAAACAAGGTACGATTTGAAAATGATCTCCCCAGACAACAGCCCATTTCCTGGTGACATAAGAATAAAAAAGGAGATCACTTACCTATAAAAATCATGCATGGGGTAGCTAGTGTAGCTAGAGATCTTGTAGAGACACTGGCCTCTGCTCACAGCCTTCTCAATGGCATCTTGGTTATTCATGATCTTATTATCTGTGGAAAAAATAGGGCAACAGTGTGTAAAGGTCAGCAGTCTCTCCCTTACAGACAGACAGATAGATAGATACAGACAGACAAGTTCCTTTACCTTTCATTGTGACATTGACCCCAGATGCCAAAAACAATCCCCCAAAGCGGTTGTTAAAAATCTGATTGCCCTCCAAGGTTGCAGTGGCATGGTTTGTGATCTCAATACCTGAACGGAACCACAGATTGATAAAATATGTACATGATGTTGTGCATACGTACGTCATGAAGCCACACAAATACTTCACAGCAAACACGGCTTAGATAAATTACAAACTGGACACCAATTGCAGGACAATCTCCAGCCTCACACTCACCGGCAGCAAAGCCATCAAATATCCTGTTCTTGCGCAAGACGGGGTGACTGTTGGTGCTGATGAGGACACCAGCCTGAGCGTTGCGGAATATGTCGTTTTCTTCCAGCAGCCCTGTGCAGACAGATGGAGGAGTCAGTTTGTGGTAGTCTGCCAAAATGCTAGGCCAACAAAAACAGGCTAACAGTTCCCTAACCTCGCCCGCCATTGAAAATGCAAATCCCGCCGTCTCTGCCATCATGGATTTTGTTCCTGCGCAGAGTGGGGTTGCTGTCTGTCTTTATCCACACGCCAGCCATGGCATTGTCAAAGATCTCGTTGTCCTCAATGAAGCCCAGACCTGGAAATGTTTAATAAACCGTGATCCTGTCAAGCAGGACCTCAACAGTTCAACAAAAGTGAAACAAACAGCTCAGGCTGCTTACAGCTCTGTCATTACAATATAGACACGAGGTAAGGAACCAGAGAAAGGGTAGAGGGCTAAGCACAGATGTAAGCCTCTCACACCTGAGTTGTAAACCAGGATTCCACCATTCTGGCCTCCCCATATCTTGTTTCGCCGGATCTTGGGGTTGCTGCCAGTTCTATAGATCAACACAAAACACTGAGTCCAGAACATTTCATTTAGGGAAGATGGTTCTCCTTACTCACACAGTTAAGGTATATAAACACTGACAGACAGTGGTACGACTAGATCCCACACAGGAGTCGACAGCTCACCTGATCTGGACACCAGAATACATGTGATTATAGATGTCGTTGTCCTCCAACACCCCATGGCCATTGTCATAAAAATATACCCCCACCTGTATCAACCACAAAAACAATAAGAACACTACCAATGCTAGTTATTTACAGAAGAAGGAAATGCCACTAGACATGACCCAGCAAGCTTGACCTGCTTTCCACTGTGTATCCGGTTCCGCCGCAACACAGGAGTGCTCCCCGTCGTCACCCAGACACCCGCCAGCGTGTTGCTGTAAACTTCATTCTCCTCAATCACACCTTGTCCTTTTTCATGCTGCAAAGGTGGAGAGATAAAACCTTTGTATTCAAAAAAAAAATTTTAAACTACAAATCCCTGGAATAGCTTGAATGACAAATCCCACAATGCAATTAGAATGTTGTATTCTGTAATGCAGCCACAATGAAAACTCCCTTAGGACTCACCACATAGATTCCGCCGTGCTGCCCATCATGAATCTTATTGTGTCGGACAATAGGACAGCTATTTGTTCGGATCTGAATGCCTGCCAACGCGTTGCCGTGGATGTCGTTCCCCTCAATCAAGCCCCGACCATCACCAAATATGTAAACGCCACCTTGGTTACCGTTGTAGATGGCATTCCCCCTGGATTCACAGAAAAAATAGTAAGAACATGGTACAACTACTGCAAACGTTCAGTCCAAAGGGGAAACAACTAGTTCAGTTTTGCGAGTTACTGTGTAAGCTTACCATTGAAGCTTAGCTACGTTAGTACAATTGATGAGGTACTAAAGTCCAACATCAAAATCATTCATGTTACCAATCAGCTCTAATCTCTCACCAGAGAATAGACTGGAGAAAAGAGGTAAGGTCAGATGAGAGAACTAAGAAACAGCACACCTTATTGTGGGGTCACTGTTGGAGGTGATCCACACACCAGCAAAATTGTTGGCGTATATTTTGTTCTCGATGAACTGACCACGGCCCTTCTCATGTACATAGATGCCTCCCGTCTGCCCATGATGGATCTCACAGCGTACCACAGTGGGGTTTGCGTACGCCTTTACCTCAAAGCCCGCTATTCGGTTTCGGTGGATATTGCAGCTCTCAAAGTAGCCCTGAGGGAGCAACAGAATCATACAATACAAATACTGTAAAAGTAGTAAAACCTTTCTCCTCGGTTCTCCTAGCACAAGCAGCAAAAAAGAGGGGATAAAAAAATTGGCATGTTCTTAACTCTTCAGCTTATAGTAAAGGGAGCCCCCGATAAAGTGTCACATCAGCTGAGGTTACAATGGGCAAATTTAAGTGCACAAAAAAATAATGACAAAAGAATGAAGACCAAACAAGGAAACTCAAGGCCAGTCTACACTGTGAAACTGCTGAAATTCTAGTGTTACAAGCTTTGGATTACCATTCCATGGTCAAATGTGAACACGCCCACATCCCTCCCATGGTGGATGTGGTTCCGTCGGATGATGGGGTTTCCATGGTTTTTCACCCAGATCCCTGCCAGCGCATTGTTTGAGATTTCATTGTCCTCATAAACACCCTGGGAATGACAAAGATGACAACCCTAAATGACACATTGGTCAGAAAAAAGCACATCTAACTATCATCTCGCTTTCTTACTTTTCACCCAGATGATTGAAGAAGCTGTGTTTCCAGCACACATGCAGCACATGTGGATCTCACCTGTGCATGGTCTGTGATGTAAAGTCCCACGTTCTCGCAGTCACTGATGTTACAGTGCTTGATGGTGGGACATGCACCCTGCCCACTCACGCAGACAGCCGAGCCCACTGCAGGACAAGAGAGTAAACACACAATGTGGATCTAGTACCAGCATCTTCCACACACAAAGGCTAAAATACTGGTTTCTAGTTTGAAAAAGAAAGTAAACATCTACACTGCATTTGTTAACTCTGTACATATTTTTTTTTCCAAACAACTATACAACTCCAGCTAGTAAACCAGAGCAAAGGAGATAAGGAGGAAGTTCCTAAGCAGAGAGTTGGTTTCAAGAAACAACACTTACCTGTGCAGGTACTGCGGATTGTACAATAATCTATGATGGGGCTGCAGTTGACAGTAATCTCCAGACAGTGGTGAGCATTGTGGTGCTGAGCAGACTTGTCATCAGGATTGAACTGCAGAACACCAGAAAATATGAGCAAAAAATAAATAAATAAATAAAAATAATAAAAATAAATAAATAAAATTTTTTATCACGCTAAACCTATTGAGGGAGCCTTGTTTCCTAATCACACCTTAGGGGAGTCTCCTTGAAAGTTCAGATACAGCTATCCTCAAGACGCAAATCTTTGTCTTACAAGTTTTTGTGTACATGTATGAAATTATTTAACACCATTTATACTGAATTACAATTATGAGGCTGATTTTTCATGCTTACAAGCAACAAGAGCCAAGTGTGGGGAATTTTCAAAGTTTGTGCTGTAATAGTAATCAGGGCTTACAAGACTTCACCTTTATAAGCCAGCTTCCAGAAAAGAATTAAGCTTGTATGTGGGGGGATACCTTTACTGCACTACATTACTGGCAGTAAATCATTGGTAATACATAACGGAGAGTGTGAAAGACCTACCCTGATGGTCATGTAGCCTACATAGGCATCTTCGGATCCTTCCATGAAGACAAATGTGGAGTCTCTGGTGTTTTCAATGATCACCTTGTCTGACACTTTTCCAGGTGCTGCAAAAAAGCAAAAGACAAGAAACTTTGGCAATATAAGGACAATTTCTACAACCATTTTGACAAACATCTTTCCATCAAAAAACTTGACATTTATCCAGAATCACCCCTTTGGTCTTGTGACAATGCAGAAGACCAGAGAACCAGAAAGGATAAAACATACCAGCGCCAATCATGGTAATTGGTGACTCGATGTAGATCCATTCATCAGTGTAAATTCCAGAGTGGACAAATATTAGCCCTTCAAAGTGAGCTTCCTGAACCCCACCCAGGGCATCTTCAATTGTGTCGTAGTACTAAGGGAAAAGGAGTCAAAGCAACTCAGCATAGTGTAACAGTCAGTCAGGAAACAGAAATCACCCTAATATACAATATAAATGTGTAAACCCCCTCTGAAAGCTAACAAATCCATCCCTCCTTACAGGTAAGAAATATTTGGGGTTCCTATACGATGGCAGTGTGTGAGCAACACTGGTTTATCGGTTACCAGTGAAATGTGTCAATACTAAGCAGGAGAGTATGTTTTTGTAGCAAAGTGATAAAAGGCCACGTTGGAAAAATGAGTATGTTCATAAAAATTGCATATTAAAACTCCAAAATTTGTTTACTGCTGCCAGTTAAGGGTAACCATGAAAGATGCTACCCTCTCTCCACACCCTGGATTGCAAGACAATTTTTCAATATGACAATAACCCCAAACATTGTTCCAAAGCCACTGATTCATTCTGAAGGAAGAAAAAAGTTAAAATGCTCAAGTGGCCAAGTGTGTCACCCATTCTGAAGGCACAAGTTGCATTGCACCATGCACTGGACCATGAAACATCTAGGCCCTCAAGGTCGTCCTCCAGGACTAGAGCAGGATAGATATGATAATACAGTATGCTGTGCACATGTAGACTTGATGCCAAGCAGGATTGGTGCAGTACTAAAAAGTAACGGTGGACATGCAAAGTACTAGAATATTATAGATGTACTCATTTTTTGCAACCCTTTAAGCAATGCTCCTTAATTTACTTTACAGATAGTGATGAAACATCTTTCTATGTTGTTGTTAAGTACATGTTTAATAACTATATATTTTGTTCTTTTTGTGAATTGTCATAATTCAGAAATATCTGTCCAGAGGGAGTGTACTCATTTATGATGTATAGCATACGCATATTTGTACCTCTTTTCTGCCCTGACGAGTCTACACTGCTATCGACTCATTTATATAGAAAGGGCGGGTCTCTGATATTAGACCATTTTAATAGATTGTGTGGGGTCACAGACAATACTGAGATGAGCCCGGGTGCAGAAACAGCTTTCTTACCAGCATGTTCTCCCGTCCCTTGTACCTGGCAGGATTGCTATAGAAGTGTTCGGCAAATCCGGGTTTCACATGTGCTCCTTTACACTGCAAACCAAAGCGGACAACATGCAGTCAGGTGAAAAGGCCGACTGTCAAGGTTTTACATGGCGATAATAGGACAAACTGGAACTGTGACTGCCAGGCTACAAGCACACAAACACACGCACTAGCTGTTGAAAGCTCTCCTTCCAAGGGTTGGGCTGCTCATACTCCTCAGGGTTTATCTGGTAAAACTTTCCAGGCTCAGGGTGCATCATGGGACGGGTGTACTCAAACACCTCCATGTACAGCCTCTTCCTGCAGGACACACATTCATCAGGTTCACCTCAAAAACATGGTGGCAAAGTATGTGCAGCCTATAACCAACGCACAGTACAATATTTTACCAGAAAGTGATCAATATTTTCAAAAAAGTTCAACCAAGTTTTAGACATTCACAAGCCAAAAGGCTTACCAGAGAATGGGGTCATTAGCCAGCTCACTGAAGCGCTTGCACACACGGGCAACTTGACAGAGGTCCTGCTCAAGCAGGTAGGAAAAGATCTTTAGGACGACCTCATCAGGTAGTTTTTCCTGAAGATACTGCTCAGCTGGAGCAGCTGCAGAAGAGGAGCATTAGAAATCAGTCAGCACCGATCCACAAATCAAAGACAATACTACCATCTCATGTGTCATTACTGACCTGGGAGGTCCAGAGGTTTCCCAGAGAGACGGGGACGCTTGACACGCGAGCCAAAGGTTTCCGTGGTGGAAGTAGAAGCACCCTGCAAACAAGAATGGGTCAGTGTGCTCAGCTTAAGTAACCACTGTATCTCAACAGTGAGTGGATCTCAAACCGCTGGGTTGCAAGTGACCATCCCAACCTAAAGTTTTATATAAGGACAGTTTATAGCATAGCACGGTAAACACTTAAATTACAAGTGACCATTAGCCTTCTGAAGGGAAAGAAAATCGTACATTTCTATGCTCGACCTATTATTCTCTGCACACCACTAAAAAGAATGTGTGCAATAACTTTGTTTGACATCATTTGAATCATGCTATTTATTCAATTAACAGCTAAATCACTGAATAATAACTGCTCCCAGTGGGTTGTCAGGACCGTAGTGGAGGACATGGAAGCAGGCAAAAGCACAGACAAGGCCCCTGAGAGACAGACCATACCTCCATGGGACTTCTTGCTGGGCACGCAGTTCTCTTGGACAATACAGATTTTCTTCGCAACTGGTAGGGACTGTTTTGAGCTCCTGGACCAGATTCTTCTGCAACCATGTCTGCAGGAACGTCATCTTCTGTTAACAGAACACACATGGTCAGAACCAGAACAGAATTTTGAGCTTGATGAAGACCAGGTAAGAAAACACTGGAGCTTACAAGGAGCATGCAGACAGAAGCTTCTGACTTAAAGAGCTGACCCTACAATCATTTTCCTATACAAAAAGTTATAAACCTACCCCTTAGCAGTCAAAACAACACACATAAAAACCAGTACACAATCAAATTATAGGCATATTATACATGAACAATGAGGAAGACAGCTGTACCAGATAACAGTAAAAGACTGAAAGAGGCCCATCTTAGTAGTTTCTGTGCGTCTCAACCAGCCTTCATAGTGTTGCTGAAGTGTACCAAGAGGTGTCTGTGGACAGCTCACATTGGAACTGTGCAAAGGAGGAACCCCCCCCCCATTCAGACCCATGCAGATGTTCCCTCAACCACATGATCCTGGACAGATCTGAGATATGAGGTCTCACACAGGTTTTTCCCCCCATGAGCCAAATGTCAATGTGGGCTGTCCCTCAAAAAGGGGCCTGAGATATCATCATATCCATCTTTGGCTCGCAATACTTTCCCCTCTCTACTCACAGCTTCCTCATCTCACCATCATCCTCCATAAAATGACACAGAATGCTATGTTATCATTACAGCATTACCCTGTGGTCACTACAAAGTTGGTGTAACAAAAAGGCCATTTGACAGGCCTGAGAAGCTTTAACAGAGAATGAAAACTTTTCTGACATACGGAAAGCTGTGTATGCACAGAAACACACACTCAACACGATGTGCATGAAAAGGTCCTCTGGATTAATCCTAACAGAGATGTGCAAAGCTGAGAAATGCAACAAATACCACAAACCATGCTAAAAAGGAGAACAGAAACACTCTGGGGTTGTATGGATAGTACTGACATTATTATTTTTTAAAATTTCGATTACATGTCATTGCCAAACTCGTGTAAATTAAGATTTTGACAATAAATAAAACCTTTTGTTGGCATCATCGGTGCTAAACAAAAGGTTCAGGGAAAGGCACAAAGGAAAGGAAGGAACTGAGAAAGCAACTGCTTCTTCAACTGCTACTTCAACTGGTGGAAACAATGGGAAGAGGAGGAGAGAGACTGCAACAACTTCCTGCCTGAACGACTACCACTCAGTACAACCTACTGTCAGGGAGAAAACTAATAGGGATACACATTCATCAAGTCATTTGAACACTTAAAGGAATTTAAAACAAGGTTTAAAACCTGAAGTTTAATAATGGAAACCACAACGTGTTCCTTCACCTAGGCCTCCTCAACACCAGAGAACTTTCCAATGCTCAAGCCAACCCTAAGAAGCATGCGAGAACTGAGCGTTTTGTAGACGCTAACTATAGGACCTGGAGCCCCCACTCGTGGTGCAAGGACCAAGAATCCGGAACATTCACAGCACCAGCTGTGTCAACAAAGAGCCTCTCCACCCCCTTGAGGTAATTACTGGAACAAATACTCCAAAGCAACTTGTTGCTATTTTCAATTAAATTTATACTTGTAATTACAAATATTCTTTCATGGAACCAGAACAATCATAATACAAAAACCACACTTTGATTCAAGCAGCTGCATGTAGGGATTCCCCCAGAAACATTATTAGAGGCAGAGGGATTAACAGGTTTATTTATTTAAAAAACAAACACAATCGCGACCTCACATTCCGCTGAATTGACTTCACGCAACTTCTTACACTAACAGGCAGATAAGTGCTGTATGATTTTAAAAATCAGGAGGAAATGTGGGCTAAAAAGCACCATGGTTGAGGCATGACATTGTGCAGTAGTACAATCTGAAAGTCATCAGTAAATTGTAATCTTTTAATAGAAACCAGAGCAAAATATCTATCTGTACAAAAAAAAAACTGGTGCAGAACACCTGTGAAATATCCATGAAGTATTCAATAGTGTAAAATATTCAACTACAAGGTAGCAATTTAATTTTGGTAGGAAGCATCTTTAAATCAAATAAATGACCTAACAACGTTTAGCAGCACATTTATGTCTCTTATTCTGTAGTTCCATGGACCAGAGGTGCATGATGTAACATGAGATTGTCCTGTCATCACAAATATAAACCACCTCACAATATGCTTTTCCACCATAAATTGCCTCAGAACATTAAACTATTGCACTTTAAACCTGAAGGAACCAAGTAAATGCACCAAATATACACCCACATCAAAGCCTTACCAAGCTCAAGAAAACGAATTCTATATACAGGTATGCGCCAGTTAATGACCGGAATACATTCCAAGAAATTTTTCGTTGGTCGATTTTGTTGTTGGGCGAACATCAAAGCGTGTACACCCGCCGCATCACGTCTGTTCTGACTTGTATACAGCACAGCCTATTGCTCCTAAACTGCAAACCTGTACAGCTTTTTACAGTAGAAGTGAAAATGTTGACTGAAAGCAAAGGATTTATTTATAACACTTAAATTTAAAATTATTTTTTGATTGTGTCATACTAAATACTTGTTTTTCCAGAATACAGTAAAGAAAATAGCAAACAAATTTAGAATTCAACTGTATGAAACAGAAATTGCAAATAATTCCACACATAATGAGCATAACCCTCAAGTAACCGCATTACTTATTTTCAACACTAATTTACTTAGAAAGCCAGCTAAAAATGTTCTTGAATCCATACAGATTTGTATTCCTTTCCCCCTGCATAAGAGCATAATGCGTTCCTGGAAATCAGCTCATAACTACAATTACCAGGCAAACCCTGAAAATTCAGCCTCATATTTGATTGTAACCAGGCAAAGGGTATTAATTTCAGTCGCTGGCTTTTGAGTTGAGTTTTCACATATACGACTCATATGTTGAGCGATACCTGTACCAGAAAAAACACGGAATCCTCCACTCTCGTACTTTATTTACTTGCACACTTCCTTCACCCAAGTAACTAATTATACAGCCACTGTCACAGTAAACAGTATACACAAGAGACCTATTCAAAGTAGCCAAAAGGACAACTTTATCTGAATAGATCAAAAGATCAAAGATCAAAAGAATTTGTTACATACATGGTTACAAAGTATACCATGTAGTGAAATGTGCCCTGATTCAGCAGGAGACTGCATGTGGCTCTATTCCACAAGTAAATAAACAACCAAACATCAAGAAGACAAACAACAAATAGATAAATAAGTAAATAATAAATAAATAAAACCGTAAGTTGTATTATGGGGAGGGGGACAGTGACAGTGAGGGGAGCGGTCAATGGATATTCTGGACTCTGGTTTGCGAGGATTGTACAATCCGGCCAGTAACACATTACTACATTATACAGTATTACAACATGATTTATTTCCTATTTACTCATACTACATAGCAGTGAAGCAGAGCAAAGTAACTACCATGTCAACCCGTAGTGATCGCTGGTGAGAAAGGGTACAAAAGTGATTCACAACTGCCTTCTGCTATACGTAGCTCGTGATTAAAACATGCACATTTCATGCACAATATCAAATTTAAACCCTTTTCCATACCTGTGTTGTCAGTAAAAAAGCAGAAGCTTTTAATTATGCACCAGGAGGAAATTCTTTCAGCAGAGATCTTTATGGCATCATCATCATCATCATCATCATCATAAGACCTCTCAATGAACTTGCATTTTCTTCATTTTTGATTACAACTCATTACATGAAAATTCAGGACTGGAATTAGAAAAGTATCAACTTGTTACCATTAAAAGAATCAAGAGTTGAAGGCCTCCATTAAAACCACATTAGTCTGTAAAATTCAAAGCTAACTGCTTTGTACACTGGAACCTTATAGAAATATGGTTCATCCCAATGTAATTAAAACAGCCAATGAAAAATTTGATTAACAAATTTCCCTAGTTTAACTACTCAGTTATCCATTTCCTTGTTACAAAACCAGGATCACTGGCTTTTTCCATACAAGTCAATACAAAAGTTTCAGCCGGAATCTCTCAAACTCCTCATTATTCTGGACCAGTTCTACTGTAAGAGGTATGATAGAAGACCTCCTCTCATATCAACTGGCAACCTTCAGCCATAAAGAAAGAACCATAAATAGAGAAGGATGTGTATTATATTTCAATGAAATACTCATTAATAATAGTATTCTTCATTATGAACAGGAAAAAAGTAAAACAGCCTGATGCCATTGTACCACAACAGTTTTGTCTTCAAAAGAGTTTTCACATTTACAAATATGGTAATTTGCGCTTATAACAAGAAATCATTGTGAAATCTCACAGGATCGAAAGCAGCAACCTTCAGATTGCAGGTGTATGTACTTAAAAATGGTACCAGAACCTTCTGAAAGAAAGATAAGCAGAATTGCATACTGGGTTTAGTCATTGACCCATTTTCCTTTTTCATGTCAAATCAGCTGAGAGTTTTTGCTTCTCAACTCAACGGCAGTGGTGAAATATGGTACATGTGGTATCTGGGTTTGTGTTTAAAGAACTGGAGCTCTGACCAGAAGTTTACCTGTTCAAATCCAGGGACACCTGCAATTACACACAAGCAAGGTTCTCCAACGGACCCAGATTAGTCAAAAGCACAGAAATCACCACATGGTATAAACTGATTGAAAATGAAGATGTACATGTATTGATTCCATCAGAGATATTACATGTTGTCTTTATCCATAAAACATTACAGGTCACATCTGAGGACCATACACCTCCAGAACACCTTTCACCTCACACACACACACATCCTGAGTTGACAGACACAGCTCACAAGGACATTTCATCACCCCACACCTGCAGCATTTTAAACTCTTGTACAAGAAATGGTAGCACTCCAAAACAGGGAATCAGAAACCAAAAGGAGAAAATCTAGCAATTAAGTTCTGTTTTCCCCAACTCAAGTAACTTCCTTCAACCACAACAAAAGGATTCAATACATTTCTTGCTTACATTAGATTTTGCCTACAGGTAATTTTATGTCTTTTTTTTATAATTTTAATATGAAGGCTGACAGGAATGCTACCAAACTAAACAGACTTCTAGTGAATTAATTCTCAGGACTCTAGTAAATTGTTTGTTACCCCACAAACACATACAAGGCACTGACGCAATTGGTACAACTTTTGAAAGGTCAAACAATGTTTTACACCATTTTGAAGTGATCGTCACACTTACATGTTCATATTAAAAAGACATCCACTGCGAGAAATTAATACAAACTGTATCCTTTGTTCTTTTCCCAGATGAAATTACTAAATTTGCAGTGTTTCAAAGCAGGCTTGAACACGTGAAGATGTCAACAGACAGCAGCACATTATCACCACCATCCTTTTGCAAGAGAAGCCTAGAACTGTAAGTAGACTTGGACAGTGGTGCAAAATCATGGCCTACAGCAATTCAGTAACAATAATGAGAATAAAAATAATGTAAAAAGGTATTGAGCAGTAGATCATGGTTTTTTTTTTAATAATTAAATGCTAGGAGCTCACTGAACATATTTGTTTACGTCAAAACTTACAATCCTACATTATCAATTACTACTACAACAATAGTATTTGACTCCCCCGCAACATAACATTAGTAGCCATGGCCAACTGTCTTGATCAGTCTTGCACAGAATAATGAATAATTTCAAAAATGGGTTGTTTACCACTAACTAGTTAACTAGTCTGGTATGTGTTCACGGATAAGCAGGCGATTACTTGAGTAGACAACTGGCCAGGTACAGTGGCTACTGAATGTGCAGACAGACCAACTGGTAACTAGTGATTCAGCCAGCCTGATATAGCACACAATATGCCATTACATTTCAGCTGGTGACTAGTTAACCAGCCAGTTAACCAGTCGTTCCTGCGTAGCAATAGGATCACAAGACATGAAGCTGTTTTATACATGACATTTACCACATACTGTCAGCCCCCCATCTCACACTGGTTTTATTGGTTTTTTTTATTTTTATTTATTTATTTATTTTTAAAACAGTGACACCATGAAAGACCATTTAAACCCTTAGGCGTAATAATAAAATTTACACGGATTTGCATGGATTGACGCCCGGCGAGCCGGAGTGAAGCACCACTTCCCACGGACAAAGGAGACCGAGAAGCGGGTCAACAGAGCCACCGGGGCTCATTGGCTTTTACCGCGGGGAACGACAGCCGAACATACAGTGAACACGGTGTTAACACAGTTCTACAACCCACTCAACATTGTACTGACACAGTAATAATACAATAAAACACAACACAACGACACTGAGCTCACACAACTGTCTGTCTGTGTGGCACCGAGCGGCCCAGTCGGGCCAACTGCGCAGCTCATTTCCACCGAGAGTTTTCCACACAAAAACACAATTATGACATCGGAACTACGACGTATCAATATAGAAATATGTTTAAATATCCACACCCGGGTGGTTTGCAGTTAACGCAGAGAAAAAGTGAATAGAGAGCGGCGGAATGCCACAGAGACGCCCCCGAACATGGCAATCCGGCAGCCGGCAGCGAGAACAACGCAGTTCGACTTTGCGCGGCCCAAACACAGGGCCGAAACCAACAGACGTTCCGCGGTGGTTTGGGCCCACGCTGCCGAGGACTTCGAGGGTGCGAGGACTACTACAAGCACACATACACACGATCATATTCTCCTGGCTTTGAAGGACTAAGACGAGCTGAACAAAGCGCGGCCCGAGTGTTCCGCTGCTACATGATAAGCCTCGGTATTTCCTGCTCTCCAAAGCCAAGCTACAAAAATGCCGTCCCGGGATGAAAGAAGTAAACGAGTCCCAACACTGCGCGGCTGTCCTGTTTCGCTGCTACCGGAAGCCTCGACGTTTTTCGGACTCTCGCACGGAGTTACAAAAGCAGTCCAGGGACTACAGAAGGGAGGGAAGCCGAACAAAGCGCGGCCTGCTTGTGCAGCTGCTACGTGACCAGCCTCGGCGTTTCCTGCTCTCCCAAGCTGAGCTCCGAGGCCCCGACTTGTCCCAGTCCACACATAAAGCCACTGGACGTCAACAGCTACTAAAAATGAATAACTCGTAAAACCACGTAATGTGCAGGTTTTCGAGATACTTATCCAGCAAACGGTGTTTTTTTTTTTTTTTTTTTTTTTTTTACCTCGCTCCCCGTTGTTCCTGTCTGGCTGCAGCGGGCGCGGCCTCGACACTCGTCTGGGTCTCCTGCTGGCGGCTCGCAGCGAGTTCATTTGCGGATACGGTCTTAGTCGGAGAGGCGAAGCGGAACCGTTCAAGACAGGCCGTTTCCACATGAACAGCCGCACCGAATCGTGGCGGAACAAGAGCCGAACTGCGCTCTTTCTCCGTCTTATTTACGTCGCTTTCTGCCCGCTCCCCCTTCGCTGCCCCCGCTCAGTTCGGCGACTCTCCTGCAGGAGGAGCCATTTACTCCCAGGGACGGAGTGAGCAAGAATCGCCGCGCAGGAACACCCGCCCACCGCGGTCCTACCGCTCTAGTCCTCTTGTCTCCTGCCGGGGGCGCCATATCCCACAGCCTGGGCTGCTTGGTTTCCATGACATTCTTATCAAGAGAAATGGAGAAAATTTCCTGATTAAATTCTTTATTTTACTAGCGAAATTTCATATCCACAAAGATAAATCTAATAGCAACACCCTCTGTTTCATAATGTCACGTAGTGTATCAATATCTTTGGCCTCCAGTAGCAGTGAATCCTTAAAGACCGTTCAATCTTTTTATCTGCAGTTTTATTTTTGCTCTCTGTTTTGCTGTTATTCTGTCTGTTCTGTTTGTTCACTGTTTCCTTTTGAGATGTATCTGCGTTTAATACAACCAACAACACCGCGCCAATTTCTCTCCTCCGCTGTCTCTCAAATCTTCCTGCAGGGGACGCCATTACTAAGCATGAAAAGAAGATAATGTACAGTACAGAACCTATTTATTTCCATTTGTCACCTACATATTTATAAATGAGAAGGTTGAGCTGTACCGTCATTGCAGTATTCACCTACCAGATATCATCATGGGATATTGTCTAAGCCAGTGGTGTCAAGCTGCTTGTGTGTTTACATGGGAATAAGAGGAAGCACCCAAAGGAATAAGACCTTTAGGCTGAAAGTTAAAACAAGACTACACTGCTGATGAACAAAAGAAACAACTGAGAACCCTATTCATTATGTGTGTGACCTCAGGGGACAATGGCTACTATGCAGAAAGTGATCACAAGGGAGGACACTTGTTCAGAATCCCAACAGGAATAGTCTCTATATGGGAACTTAATAGTGAAAGTGTGAGGAGAGTACAGACCCCAATAAGGTAAGGCCTGTTTATCCTCATTCTGTTGTTTTTGATTCATACTTTAATGCACAACAGTTTTTTTTCCAAACTGAAAAGCTGGAATTTAGGTTTTGTCTTATTTTGTTTCCTTTGTCAAATTTGATGTAGGACAGAATGTCAGAGCCCAGCTTTCCACCTCTCATTGAAGGTGACTTGGGATGACTGAGTTAAACCCCTAAACTGTTGTTCAACCCCTCACCTTCCCAAACAAGACCTGGAGAGGAAACATGACTCGTCCCACAGATGCACCCCACCTCTGTGGACAGACCTAAGACCATCATTACCATAGCCCAAAAGTCTTGACCTCAGAATTGAGATGTCAGTTGGAGGGCAAGACGGTAGCACCCAAAGCAAACTCTCCCCCGTAGAACTCAGAGGATACAAGGTTGTGGGCCATTGTCATTCCTGCTGCCCTCGATACCTGACAGTCTTTTGGACACAAACACATAAATGTAAAGTTTTTCTTAAATAATGAACTGTAAAATAACAAAAGTGAAACTCTGACTGAGGGACAGTTGTTAAGGTTATTAATAATAGTGGTTAATAATAGTTAATTGTTAATAAAGTTGTTCTTACAAAAACTTTATTCTAAGAGTCCTGCCCACTCCAGTATGGGTAGCCCTGGAAACTTCTGCCATCCTTTAGCCACTGTGGTACCAGATGACCATGTTGGACACAGCAGCCCCTCACAAAAACTGTCTTAGGAAATCCTTGGATGTTGTTCAGAAGGCATAGAGTTCATGGCTGAGATTTGTGTTGGTGGGTCTTTACCTGCACACAGGGTACCTCCACCATGGTTTCCAATAACAGGAGAGCAAAATGTTCAATATCTGCAGTTCTTCCCCAAACAATCTTTGGACCAGTAGGATGATGATGGACAGAACTACAGTATGTTAATATGAGTAATGATTGATGTTCAAAGAGTGAAATACATGGGTGACACTATGTAAGGCTTTGAGGTGCTCATCAGCCTTTGAGTCCATGGAGCTACAACACAAAACAAAAAATTGGAGGTGGTAGGAATGGGGGCAGAGCTAGAGCAAAGTGCAAGCTCCACCTCTGCCCATTCACGGCAAGTGCTCTAATCTGTAACTGATGGTCTCACACACATATTATAAAGAAGTACATAGCAATATTCAGCACCCAGGCTGAATCTTTTTTTAACATTTATTTACAAATATGCAGCAGTAATGTATTATGAGTCTTATAATGTACTGCTGTTACATGTGTAAATAGGTGTCTAGCCATTGTATGGGGGATTGTGGACCTTCAAGTGTCTAATGAGTTCAGGAGCTTTGACAGGCATGATGGTGTGTTCTGTGAGTGCGAGTGTGCCACCATGCTGACAGAAATAACATTTTTGTTCTTATTTTCTAGTCTGTTAAGTCTTTTGTAAGCATGAGAATAGAGGTAGGTCATTAAAGTAAGAAAAGTGAGAGTATGTGAAAATGGAAAATCGCCCTCCTGTTGGAGATGTTGCCTTTCAGTTACATATGCATAACATACAGCTTCTGTGCAGAGTACACCTAATAGAAGTACACCAGTCCATGGATTTAGCAGCAGCAGCCCTTTCATATTAGCCTGACCTGCAATGCACACTCTTAAATTATGAAAACAAGATCATGCTGAAGAAAAAATATATTTTAGTCACCCCAAAATTCCACTTGTATACATTTTTTCAATTCCTGCAAACAATCATTTATTTACAGCACTGGCACCTACTTTGTGCCTGGCTCCCAGGGTTTAGTACACTACTGCTGCCCCGTATGTCACTGGCTTCAACACAAAGGTAGAAATGCAGAGAAATTCTGTCATGTGACTGCTGTGATACGCAGCAATGGACTCAAGGCACACATTTTTAATGGTTTCTATAACATTTTACATTGTATATAAAAACGTTAAAAAGTATGTATAGGGCGTGTTATGTTTAATTTTATTTAGTAAAACAAAGTTCATGTGCTTTTTAAAGCAGGTCACAGAGTTTTTCCTGTTGGTCCTGATATGAATCCAGCTTTGAAAAAAGGTACCCGTTGGTTTATTCACCTGTGATCTGTGTCAAACTTTGGTTATATAAACGAAACTCGTTGTGTGTGTGTGTATCCAATCCTAGTCTTCTTGTGTAAGCAGTGCTTTTTTGTGTAAGCGGTGTATTTGACACACAAACGCCCAGCTCACCTGTCATTCAAGTCAGTTGGAGTGCAGAACCCCACCTGAACCTGTCCGCGAGGCATCCTGCCTCTCTCTCATTGGCTCAGAATCCAGCAGACGTTGCAT
This sequence comes from Heterotis niloticus, assembly GCA_018136845.1. Lineage (NCBI taxonomy): Eukaryota > Metazoa > Chordata > Actinopteri > Osteoglossiformes > Osteoglossidae > Heterotis > Heterotis niloticus. Next base: position 17,950,590 of record CM030895.1, read on the forward strand.
GTGCTGGCGCTGCCCCCCTCCCCACCCTGTGCCATGGGCAGAACAACTTTTAATGGATTTTAATTACAGACAGACAACACATCAACAGATTAGAGTAGGAAACTCAGAAATCGAGTCCAGCGAATTGACTGGGAATAAAAACGAGCCAAAGGAAGAAACTGACGACATTACACGACCAATTCCGAGGCACCGCCACTCTTTAGTAAACAACTCGCTCTTGAGCCGAAATGGCGAACGCATGCCGCGCGATCGCGCGCACTTCCTGAACGTGCTTAACGTCGCTGCGCTGCCATTGGCCGAGGAGGCACCGTTTCCCTGGCGACGGCGGCGGGAGGAAGGGGGTGGTCCTCGCGGCGCTGCTTTGTGACAGTGGAGCGAGGCGGGCAGCTGCGCGGACGGCTCCCAGCAGCGCTCCGGAACGGGAACGGCCGCGCCATGCACGAACGTGAGTACACGGACCCGCAGAAGTGCGCCTGACAGTGTCAGGGGCCGCTTGGTAAAAGCGACGGACGCGGGCGGGAAGTCGTCCTGTTAGCCTTACTCGTCCACTGCTTCATCGTACCTCTGCCGCGCTAACTAGTTCTCTGACTAACCAGCTAACTCAGCCAGCCATGTGGACAGAATGCGCAGTTTAACAGGTATTGCAGTATCTACGCCAGTGAGGCTTCACGGGGAGGCTAAGTGTTTACAGCGTACCACGGGCTAGCAAAAACATTACTTTATTGTTGCTTAGTTTGAGACCTGTGCCTGTATGTGTGTGTAATGGTGTAAAAATGTCAATTTGTGTGTGTGTGTGAGCGCGCCCTTCGTCTAATGGTTATGAAGATGACTGATTTACTTCAGAAATCGTTTTATTCTAATTTTCGCTCATCCGTGTGTAAACAGTGCACTGCTGTTTTAAAGTAGTGCGGCTGTACATGTTTTGCTGGATTAATGTTTTCATGAGCAATCCAAACACGTGGTGACCGAACTATTCTCTCTGCCCCCCCCACCACCACACATATATACCCAAGGGCTCATTGGAGGTCAAGCAACAACTAAATGTTCATGTAGGCTGTCCGCTATCCTGATTTTGCTGACCTGCTTTGCTTCCTGTCACACCAGCACAGAAATAGAAGACAAACGGAGGGAGAAACTGACAATTGTGGAGATGTTGTCAGACTGGAATATGCAGGGAGATGGATGAAGATGAGGAGAGATGGAATGAGACAGGCAGATGGAGGGAGAGACAGATGGAAAGACAGGCAGATGGAGAAAGAGGCAAACGGGGACGTGCCTTTCTTTCAGGTACATCAGCGGACACCTAGCTGCCCTTAATGAAACCGATTGTCATGAATGCCTTGAGCCAGTGGGTGCAGCTTATTTTTATGGGTGGGGATCCCTTTCTCTCAGTGGTCTGGTGAGGTGGTGACCGCTGAGATGATCTGCTGCAGTTCAGCTTTCCTCTTCAGTCCTGTTAGCAAGGTGCTAGCACTTTGGTCTGGCAGACAAAAACTGCAACACAGTAGTACTTTTAGCACATATTCATAGGTAAAAAATAAGTTATCATGGTTTTTTGCAGAGATTGTGCCAGGGGTGTGATGTGGATGGTGGAAAGAGAGAACAAACCCTGTAGTTAGATTGGTACTGTTTCAGGTAGGCAGCCCTGATTCTCTCTGCATCAGTGAGTTTTTATAAGTTATTTTGTATTTTGTGACATGTACCATTTTTGTTTGAATTTCCAAGGTGATCACATGACCAGTTCCCAAGTGGGACACTGGTGTGCTTCTACACCCATTTAGTGGAAATAATGCCCATGTTTTGTGTTTATTTACTACTACAGTAGGTCTGTAACCAGAGGTGCTCATTTACATATGTTCCCTCCTCTAGCAGGTAGATGGAGCTTCCATGTGCTTTGCCATCTAGCTGAGACTGCTTTTGATTCTTGGGCACTAGCAGGAAGTGTTGGCTCCAGTATGTACAAGCTCCTCAGGTGTCACCAAATCTGAGCCATGAGAACCAGATGAAAAGGCACATAGTTTTTTATTAGTTGTGTGTGCACATGCATGCATGTGTGTATGTGCCAAATAGATTGCTCTGTTCTGCTGCAGACTAAGACCATTGACTTCCTGCCCCTTCTCATGGAGGCAGACTGGTTGCCATGGGCAACATATTAATAAAGGTGGCCCTGCTTTTCCTTTGCTTTTCTTTAGGGTGGTTCTTTAACATGGACCAGGCATGAGCTGGGGAGTGTATTGTGGTAGAGTGAACATGAGGGATTTGAGTGTTGTAGGATTACATCAAAAGAAGAGGGTCCTTCTCAGGGTGTATATACTAGTTAAGATGTGAGATGAAGGAGAATCAAGGAGGTCTCATGAAGGTGGGGGGTGGTGGAAGCCATGATGTGGGTGCTATGACACACACACACACACACACACACATAGTGGCCTTGTAACCTGTATTCAGTGGCCATCCGGTCCCCTTGTCCTGTCTCTTTTCCATCAGGTCCCAGCCAGGAACACTAGATTTGGGTTGCATTTCCCCATTAGGCTGTAGGCCCAGGTTGCCTAGGTAACATTACACCTGAGAGTGGTTATAAAGAGTCCAACCCATTGTAATTTGGCTTACAAATGAGCCTCTACCTGGTTATCATCATGTCTTTGGGCCTGGGCACGGTTTTTGACCTTGCCCTTGTCCATCTCTGGCCCTTCACTTTTTCCTTCCATCAGGCACTGTAGCTGTTAGGGGCTCGGGGGCCCCCAGAAGTTCTTGCTTCTAGCATCATGGTTTGTGGTAGAAGAAACAGGGGTTTTGGTTGGACAGCAATCCTTCTTTATGTGGACCAGTTTGTGCAGAATAAATGCTCTTTGTTTTTTTCTTTTTTCTTTTTGTTGTTAATCAGGAATACTCTGTGGCTGAGTATGTTTCTGTGTGGCCTCTAGGGTGGCAAAGTCACTTAGCCTCAATGAATACACTTATACTAGAATTGACCGCAGTTGTTTTCCTCACAGGCTTGTCCCCCTGCATTTTCTACTCCTCCTTCATGTCATTTTTTTCAGAAGGACAGTATTGTTGAACAAGTAAAAATTAGATTTTTCCTGTTTACTCTGTGGAAATGGGTCAGTGGAAATAGGTTTTGCCTCATGGAGCAACTGTGGCTAGAGGCCCATTTGGCCCACACCAAGACTTGTTTTCTTCGGCACTGCTTCTCTTACGCTGCGATATTGAGCCACTTCCTCTTTCCCTCAGCGTTGCGGTGTGTCAGCTGCTTTTGAGTAAGGGGGGGGCTGTTGTCACAGCAACGGACCATTGAGCAGCAGAGCTGCACGTGGGATACCTGCTCCTAGGCTGGTGATGTCACACAATGCCACGGCCATCTTCAAAGTGACTCATGTGCTGTCTTCAGGATTATTGGGCTTTAGTCTTACTTTTTTTAACTTCCAGAAGCTTCTGTCATAAAAAAATATTTATTGAGCTCCGCTGACTTTTCATCTTTATTTAATTCACTACTTTTGGTTCACTTGCCACACTGTATTTGCCTGAGGACTTTTCAAGCTATGCAAACAAGTACTCTGCAGTGAAATATACAGATGAATAAAGTTTAAAAAAATAAATAAATAAAAGATGCTGTTGCAAATGGAAACTGTTGACATGCATGGGTGATAGTGGTATTGTGTCACTGTGTCACTGCAGTGAGAAAAGCACTATATAAAAATAAAATTGAATTGAATTGGTACTGAGCAAATGCAGTGTACCAGACCTTAATTAAGATCTCAGTCCATCCATCCATCCATCCATCCATCCATCCATCCATCATCTCATTAACTTCTTTATCCTGGTTAGGGTTATGGCAGTCTGGAGCCTATCCTGGAATCATTTTGTGCTTGGCTATGAAAGTACACACTATATGGGACACTAGTAGTTCATCCTATTAAAGTAACAGTAACCCACTGCTGGGTAAGAGTAAAAATGATGTAAAACACAAAGAGGGCTTGTCTCCATCTATGTCAACACCCTGCTCCCCAAACGTGAAAACAATCCACAGATTGAAACCTGCATCTAAACATGTAGCCCAAGTACTGTGAAGCATTAATGCTACCTGCTGTGCCACCATGTAAAAGCTTTTGGACAGCTGTGCAGAATCAGGTTATGTTTGTATTACTAGTTAGGGTCAAACTGTGGTCTAGAGCAGCAGTGATGTGTGTTAGTGTGTGTACAGTCCTCACAGCCTGGTCAAACATGTCACCTCTTTTTGGTTCTCTGTGTCTGTATGTGAACTTATTTTGGACAGTGAGTGGATTATCACACAATGTGTCTCCATATCATAAGATGATGTCTGCATAACCACATGCACATTTAATAGCTATACACCCATCTACACAGAGAGTGAGAAAGTTTGCATCAATGTGTGCTATGTGCATGATGTCTCCTTGCTGCTCGTACGTGGTTGTTCCACTTTCGTAGGTGATGAATCATCCTTGTGCTCATGGCGACTGGTTTAGCTGTGCTCAGTTGCTATGGTGGCAGCTCCTCTAAGTAAATCTGCCCTGCCCCCCCAATCATGCATGAATACAAGCTGCTACAAAACATGTGAAATGTGTGGTGAACCCCTGAGATTCCCTGCTCTGTTAGTTGTCGTTGAGCCGATGGATTGGTCTGAGGCTGATCAAAAGCCCAACCTGTTCTGTGCCGGAATGAGAGATAGGTGTGGGAAAGGTGGCACTCTTCACATTTCTAATTTAGTCCTATTTATCTCTACCCCTCGCAGCCTTTCCTGGACTGATGGGCCCAAGTATCGGGATGTCCCCAGATAAGAAACCAGGGACAGCACAGGAGCAAGTGGGACGTGGGGGTCTGGCCTTTGGACTTGTTACTTTGCCTGAGGCACAGAGTGCTGCTGCCAGCCCTTGTCCCACTAGCGTGGATGCAGTAGGGAGGGGCAGTACTGATGATGAGGAACTCACCAATCTCAACTGGCTGACTGAGAACCTGCTGCAGAACTTTACCTTGGCTGGAGCTGAGGTGTCAGCCAACGGAGGCCCCCTACTCGACATTGAGGGGGAAACCAAATCGCAGCATGTCCTTACCTCTGCTGCACCTTCATCATCCTTTTGTCCCTCCTCCTTGCTGCTGGAGGACCAGGACATGAGGAAGGACCCCCTGAAGTCCAAACCCCCCTTCTCCTTCTCCTTGCTCATCTACATGGCCATCGAACAATCACCTGGAAAGTCACTTCCTGTCAAAGACATCTACGGCTGGATACAGAAACATTTCCCTTACTTCTCCAGTGCCCCTACTGGCTGGAAGAACTCAGTACGGCATAACTTGTCCCTCAACAAGTGCTTCCGCAAAGTGGACAAGAGCCTGGAAAAGGTGAGCAACCTGCTTGAAGGATGAGAGTTGGTTTTCAAGGAAAGATGTGTGTGAGGTTGTTTTGCCAACAATAAGCATAAATAATTTCTGACACAAAAGTAAGGAGCTGTGTGATGTTAAGAGTATGTAAGATAGAATATGCATCACTTCTTTTTGATACACTGTTCTCGTTTGAATGATTATGTATCAGCTGAGTTTGACTTAGGTTACAAGCAGAGAGCTCCATCTAGAGGTTTGGAGGACTCACATTGTATGTAAACATCTCCACCTAGTGGTGAGTTGGACAGGATTCTACCCTGAGCTCTTTAGAGGTAGTGGATTTTTGCTTCTGTCCTCTTTTCTAAATTTAGCTTCTTCCTCAGGAGTTTTGCCAAGCATAGAGTTCCCACAGAGGCCACTGGAAAAGCCCGAGGTCACATTTCACATGCCTTCCTTGGTTCCTGCCTTGTTCCAAATTAGGACAACCAGGGACTCATTTTGTAATATGGTGACTCATGAGGGATTTTTATCGAATTCATGCAGAATTAATGAAATGCTGCATTATTCCTGTTTGTGTGAGCTGCTATGTGGAATTCCACTAGATGGTGTGGCAAGATGCTGCATGAGAATATTCTGGAGGAACTGTGTTCTTCATGGCTTTATTGCAAGTTGTTTTGTAGTTATTACTGATATTATACTGTTCATTGCTGTCTGTTTTGCTAAAATGTATATATTTTTTTTAATGAGTAATGCCAGAATTGTTCTAGAATCTTTTTTAAGGAGACAGTGACTAATGACTTCTGAGCTCCTCCTTTTGCTGTCCAATCACACAACCTGCTTTTTGTTGCCATAGCAGCATGCCCACATGTCTTCCATCTCATATGAGATCACAGTGGTAGCTGAGACAAGGTGATGTTTTTTCCTCCTTGAAATGGCCTGAGAGAGCTGATCAAATACTACTGAAATGGTTGAAGCTGGCAAAAAAGTCTGTTTCATTTGTTTTATGTGAAGCTTTTGCGAACAACAATGGAAAATGTTTACCAGGTTGTACGTCTTTGTATTTTACTGTAGCAGTTCACTTAAGCACCCCTTTCAAAGGACCTACAGCAGGATCCTAACTATTTGAGCCTTAATCCAACAAATTGTTAACGTTCTGAATCACCTCCCCTCCAGCTACCTGCTATGTGTAATTACACCTGTTCCCCGGTATATGTTGTTCCTATTTACATCCTCCTGATGGAAAGTCTTTTCATTAAGTTTGGAGCTCCCTTTATATTTTTTACCCTAACCATGAACACAGCCTCGTCTTGAAATAAACTTTTTTAATGCAAACAACCTAAAAAACAGCAATAATTTTTTTAGGTGAAAACAATTTTTGTTGCAATGTTTTCCAGCTAAACTGTGTCAGAATTCCCCATGTGTAATATATAGTTATTTTGAAACGTATTATGTGTTTTGCTTGTATTATCCCTGCTGAGTACCTGTAACATCCGGTAAAGTGTAATTGTGCCTGCACACATACTGTGCAATATATTACAACATCTATGCTCTGAAAACCCATCAATTCTAAATAGCCCTCTTGCTCTACAAAGAGGAGAGTGATGTTTGGGGATTTTTGGAGGGGTCGAAACAGCATAATTTTCCTGTTTAAAGTAAACATTTTCCCAGTTTAAGTTTGGTTTCAAGATATGGATTAGGTGCATAAACTGGGAGATAGGTGTATGATCAACTCAACTGATGAATCTTTACTGGCAGATATTAGCAAACACCTTGGACAGTCCAGTGTACTGATATAACACAACCTATTAGCTCCAATTCCTTTCTTTCTCTCTTCTCTCTAACACTCTCTCTTTTATACACACACACACACACACACACACACACACACACACACAAAGTACAGATCCTGATCCTTACTTTTGGCACTCCTTCTTCCCCAACCCCCTCAGCCAAGTGGCAAGGGATCTCTGTGGTGTGTGGATCCCCAGCACCGGCCTTACCTGCTCCAGGCACTGAAGAAGCAGCACTTCCCTCCTGCCAATGCCTTCCAAACACCTCCATCCTCCCCACCCAGGTGAGCCTGTGTGTCTAATGGGGTGAGTCAGGTGGGGTGTGACTGTACTCATTGAAAGACTCACTCACTGGGGTATACACTGCAGGGTGGTGACTCTTCTGACTCATCACTGTAGTGACTTGAGGCTCTTTTGTCCCGTAGCGCCTCCTCTCCTCCCCGTCACCTCATCTTGCAGGAGCAGAACTGCCCCATCAAAGGTGTGTGTCTTTGTCTTGTTGTGTTGTCTTTCACTTTGTTTTTCACTGTGGTGTTTGAATTATGGGTCCCTTGCTGAACGAGAAAGGACACACACAGCCACACATGCACAAATACACAGTTTAACTGACATGCATGTTTTCCCTTTCAGACTGTGACATTGATGCTGCCGCAGCCATGATGCTCTTAAACTCCACTCCTGAGCTCCACACTGCCACATGTAAGAGACCACCAACCCCTCCAATCTCCCATCACTCCTAAACTCAAGGCTTCCTATCCCAATGTCACTGCATGTTGGCCCACAGCTTTACTGTGTTTCTACCTCTCAGACTGTTCCTTTCTGTATTTCTATGTTGTACTGCACATCTCTGCCTGGGTACACATGGGGCCTTATGCAGTAAATGCACTGTGCTGCTTGTCATATTTAAGTGAAAAGAACTCTAACTTGCACTTCACACACTCTTTGACTGAGAGGCTGCTTTCAGACACTATCAGTCATATTAAGTAGTGACAGGTATGGGGGCTTGATACCTTTCTATAAAGTCCAAGGTTCATCGTGCCAGGTTAATGTTATTGTCATTTTGAACTTAGATTTAGCACCGATGCACTTAGAGAGGAAATAAGTAGCTTCTCCTGGACCAGGGTGCACAGTATTAACAGACAACATAACATTGGATAATACAGGCAAACTAAGGTAGGAGATAATTAAATGAATACATAGGTACATATAAATATATAAATAAATACATTGATAAGATGTTGAATAGATAAATGAATAGGTACAAAAGAGGATTGGTGCAAATAAAGTTAGTAATGATGGTGGTACTGATAGAGCTGGAAGTGGTCGGTGATGGTGATCACTTCCTATGTTGCTTGTTTCATAAAATATATATTAAAAAAAAAAAACTTGTACTTGTTTAATAAAAAAACAGAAGGAACCCCTGTCGAGTGCTTGCTGATTGTTTATATCCCATCTGTGTGTTCTCACCCTCCTCAGATGAGCAGGAAGGCCCCATAGACCTGTCCTGCCGTAACCCGGTTCTTGAGAGTGGCAATGACCCAAAGCAGGACCACACGTACAGCAGCCTCCCCTCCCTGTGGCCTCGATCTGGCTCTGTAACCCTCTCCTCAAACTCCCCGCGGGCCCAACGTGCTGGCAGCGAGGGATTCCACAGTGATGAAGACTCTGAATCAGATGTGAGAGAGAATGGTGTTGTGGGAACAAAAAGCCTAGGGCATGCTGACCGGCGATCCTGTCCTCCCAGGGCTCCACCAACCCTGGGGAAAAGGGCATGGCATGAGGACAGACCTGAGGTTGATGAGGAACTGAAGGAAGCTGCAGGGTCCCTACTTCACCTGGCTGGTCTCTCCTCCGATACAGACACCACCTGCCACTGTGCCAAGAGCATCAAGCACAGCAAGAAGTGAACAATTCTGACCTTTAACCCCAGATTTTCCCTTTTCCTGGCTGCTTCATCTTTATTTTTTGTATGTAAAAACTGATACTTCCCTTCCCAGAATCTGACACACATGGCAATATATTCGTTCAAACAGGTGGAAAAAGCCATAAAAAGCATAAATGTCCTGTTTCCGATTGAGCGTTGAAAGGTTGATTGGGTGTTGATCAAAAATAGGCGGTGAATGGGGGGAAAAAAGTGTTTCATAAAATGGGAAGTTGCATGCTGCCTGACTGAAAGAAAATGTGTTGATGGAAAATGGGGATTTTGGGCACGGATGGTAGAACAGATTGTGGTCTGATGCCGTAGCTATTGGAAGCCCCGGTCAGGGGGAAAATTCTAACACATTTTCTCCTGTTTTGGAATGAAATGTGTTCAGTTTGGTGAGAGATGCAAAGAAAAATGCAATAACCTCTAAGGCATGTAAATATATATTATTTTTGTATTGCTGTCTGCATGTTGACCTTGTGGTGGGTGTTGAACTGGTGCCCCGCTGAAGAGATGCAGTTTGGTATTCTTCCTTTATTCACATCTTCTCTGGGGTGTAGCAGATACTGCGTTTGGTTGTTTAGGGTTGCAGTTACAAGAAGCAGGAGTACACAGTAAAAAATTGAATCACCAACTGCAGGCTTCTGTCCCTTACGCCTGCCATTTTTGTTAGTGCCCTTTTTGTCGTTAGGGTCTGATGCCTTTCAGATGTTTTGAGTTTCTGATCTCATTGGGTATAAGGGTGCCTATGGTGCTGACTGCCTCAGAATTGCACACTGCAAACTATAAACGTTTAGAGCTTCTGGGCATTTCCGTTGGGAGTCTATGCAAGTTGCATGGCTGGAGCAGGAGGTGTGGAGGGGATAACAAAGGCCAATGTCAGATATGTCTGGTTGTGTTCTGGTCATGTTATTTGGGTTCTGATCCATCACCAGTTTCCCCTCTTCCTTAACAACGCACATGTAGCCTACCTCTCTTGGAGGTTTCCTCGCTGCCGTCAAGCAGAGCAGCCGCTCTCTTCCATACAGTATTTATTTATCTCACACCCTGGTTTGTTGCCATAGAAACCGTTGGGGCGCAGGGTTGTCAGGCTGCCTAGCTATAAAGGCAGTTGCTGTCCATGCTTATGTTTGGGAGCGTGGAAACGAGCAAAGTGAAAATGAGGTGCATAATCACAGGACCTGTTTGCAAGGCAAACACTCCTAGCAGCTTCTTCTGGCCATGTTTGTGAACTCTTTCTTCACCTGGGTACCCGTGTAGGGTGTTAGTGCGGGTACCCTGGAAATGGACATGCAAGGTCTTCCATTCAGTTCTGCACAGTATTCACATGTCATGTTTACAGCCTGTTTGGTTGTACATGCTGACAGGGCTTATATATTACCTGGTAATCCTTATTTGATTGAGAGTTTTGATGTTTTTGTTTCCAAAGCTGCCAACTTGCTGCACTCAATTGGTGCACGTGTTTTATGGGTTTTCTATGCTGGCCTCTGTTATTGAAATGTTTATAAAGTTTTATTTTTGCCAAAGGTATGCAACTGCGTTATAAGGTATTACTGAATAAAATACCCTTTTGATTTAAAGTCATTGTGTTAATTTTCATGTTTTGGAGAAATGTGTCTGGAGAGACCCTTATTCATGTTTGATTTTTGCTCTGCACACCAGTGGTTTTTCTAAGAAGCAGTGCCCTCTACGGGCTCTCTTATTGCCTACATACTGACCAAACCTTGGCCTTCTGGGGACAGTGTCACGGAAAGTGCTGAATAGATTACGAGGTGAGTAACCACAAGGATAGAACCTTTATCAGTACTGCAGTATTGTTTTTCTGTGGTTTTTTCCTGACAGTTTGCTCTCTGAACCAGCTGAGGCCATGACTGCTTGGTGCCGGGAGAGGGCGATGTTTGGATTCTTTTTAGATCAAGATAGAAACTTGCAATCCAAGACAAGGTTTTATATATGGAACAAAGTGTAAATGGTGTTTTGGGATATTAAGAATGCTCCAAGTGTCCAGTTGACAACTCACACCAGTCCACTGTTTTTATTGCCTGCTTTCAGTGCCATCTTGTCACTCAGGAACGCAAGTCTGATGATGAAAAACCCTCTAGTGTCCTGGATATCAGCAGATCAAGAATTGCATTTACTGGATGTTATCAGGGAATAGCAGCTCTGCTGGGGCCCAAGGGTAACAGAGACATGAGTGGAGGGAAGGATATGTGACATATCTGATATAACTACAGGACTACCCTGTTATCTTGCCAACGTCACATTTCACGACACACTGTAGCAGTACAGACTTCCAACCATAGTATTTCCCCCAAAAAGCTACAAGCTTCTCCTCTTGCCCTTGCTATGCATGGAATGTGTCACTTCCCCTTAAGTCGTCTACATATGCAATTCTACTCCATTTTGCCGCCGCTCGCCACTAATGATTATCTTTTTTTTTATTTTTATTTATTTATTTTTTTGAGATGGCCCATCACTGACTGCTTAACCCTGCCTTGTGAACTTGATACGATGTAGACTGCACTAGCTGACATTTGGTAGGCAACTTGCACTTATCAGCGAGAAAGTTGTTGGGTTCTGGCGCAGCAGGTACAACATATTAGAATGTGTGTGCATTTGGACTGCGACTTTTAATGATTGTTAAAACTTTAAAAAGTTTTTGTTTGATTACTGTAAAAATAGTTTCATTTCTGGTTACTAGAAATGGAAAAAATGCAGAAAAATGACCATGTCAAATTTAAACCAATTTCAGGAAAATTAAGTGAATGCCAGTAAGGTTTACTTCTATCATTGTAACAAACAATTCAACCGCAGTTCCAGCATGTTATTAACTTACTGTTTGCAACACAAACACCCGCAGGAATATCAATGCATATTGGAGAAGAAACACAAACTTGCTATCTAAGTCACACAGTTTGTGAAGTAAGTGACTGGGAAGCCAGTCAGTGCTAAAGTTAAAAACGATTTAGCAGTGGCCATGGCCCATTGGATTGTGGGCTCTGGTCACCTAACTGTTATTGTTGAACAACCGCGTTTGGAATTGCTGCTCCATGTAACCTTGTAGAACCCAAGTTACAGCTTAGCAAGTTGCTGAACAATTGATAATACGATTGCACATATGTACAATGAAAGTTTATGAACTACTTAATTTGTAACATGTAACTGCATTTCTGTAATACACGTAAATGTAGTTCCACTTCTGGTTATTTGCACAGAAAAAATACAGTCAGGTCCATAAGTATTTGGACAATGACACAATTTTCAGTATTTTTTTGACAATGATATGCCAACCTCCTTGAGAGAGTTCTTGACTTGGCTAGATGTTATGAAGGGGTTTTTCTTTACCAAGGAAAGAATTCTCCAGTCATCCACTTTAGTTGTCTTCCAGGCCTTTTGGTGTTGATGAGTTCGCCGGTGCATTCTTTCTTTTTAAGAATGTACCAAATTGTTGATTTGACCATTATTCAGTTAAACAATTTTAATCTGTACCAGTCTTGATACAAAATCTCAGTTGTGCCATACTCACAAACTGAGTAATAAAACAAAAAATTATGGATCTGGGTGAGAACAAGGTAAGACTTTATGAAATGGCATATGATCAAGAGCATGAGTAGGGGTCTATGAAAAGATCTTTGTTTGAGAAAGTGTAACTGGGACTGTGGAGGAACAGGTAGTGCCATTGTAAAATTTCAGGTAATTCCTTGTGCATTCATATTCAATGAAGGGTCCTGCTGTTGCATCTCTTTGGAATGCACCCAAGTGCCATTGTGTCTATGTGATGCCCTCCTATGAAAGTACAATCTTTGAGAAGATGGGGCTGATGGAGCCACAGCAAGCAGCAAAGCCCTGAAAGATGCCAGCAGCTTATCGCTTTGTGTCCTTGGGCCTTCCATAATGCACTGCAGCAAAAGCACAGGTCCACGATCCCCAGTGACCTTTACATACCAGAGATGAGGACGAAAACATGGTAGAGATTCACACATGAGTCTTCAGGATCTCCCCCAGACTAACAGACCTTAAAGACAGGAAACTCCAGTCTACCAGCACAAAGACTTAAAAAATAGACTGAAATGTTGCTCATAATAAGTTAAGTGAACTTATCCAACAGATTAAGGCCTAATGTATTTGATGTCATTACAACTCTGTAGTTCAGTTTCCATTAAGCACAAGGAAAGCAAAAGCATTATTACTTCATCCCATAATTTTGTCTTGCCACAGTTTATGTAATGAAACTTTTCAGTACACCCAAACCCTGCTATCCACATGTAATTGGTTCCTGGAAATTACTCGGATACCACAAACTCTTGTGGGAAGCGACCTCCCTTAAATATGAGGAGAATAAGTATTAGTTTCAGGTTCATGCGAGGAACCCCAGTTAATTTCCCTGAAATGTGCCTAACACTCTAAAATAGTAATTTTTTTGTCATAAAGAATATTTTAAATAAATAAAAAGGTAATGGATTTGTGTGTTAAATAGTCATATTTATTCTAAAAAAATTAATAAAAATATAACTTATCTACTGTAATTTTATGTTACTGTAATCAGCATTTACTGGGATATCGACTGAATGGAAGTGGAAAAAAAAAATCACAAAGGTGCAAACTGCATTTGAACACAGACCACACAAGGCAAAATCTGAGAACACAGATGTTGTGCGCAATGTTGCTTCCTGACACCAATTTCGAATATTTCTCTGATCTGAATAGACTTCCCTCAGATAGCACCCGTTCTTCTCGACTCCAGCCCAGGTGTTAACATATACTGGGAAATCAGGGACTTGACTTACCGTTGTGTAGGTGTGTTTAATATACCGTAGGTATGCAAACTGATACGCCAGTTATTTCATCAAGGCAAATTTCCTCTAAATTTCCAGTACTGGATTACAGAGTTTGGAACTGTATATTAGTATTTTACTCAGAAACCTTGGTGGTTAATTCTCCTCAAACTATTGCAGAGTGTATGGCGCAACACCCTGTAGTGGAGGGAACTTGGAAAGTTTGTGCTACATCTTTGTGAATATAATGTAAGTAAAATTAAAGCTGAAAATGGTCGATGATAATGTTTCAATTCAATAATGTTGTAATTTATTTTACCAGAAAAAGTAACAGATTTTATATGGTGTACAATGGTGGTGTAAATATCAAGTTGAGATTAAATCATTTTGAAATCTGTGGAACTTACATTTTTGTCCATTTCTGTCTTTCGTACTGATTTACAGGACAGTGGACTTCATTTTGAATCCATAAGTTGGTCACCCCTGATGTGGCTCTTGAATGTAAAGCTGAGAACTCTGTCCCTTTGTCTCAGTTCTGGGCACCACAAGTAGCCCAAGTCAATGGCATGGGATTGAGGATCTTATGTGCTGTACCCCTCTACTGACTCTGTTCTCCTTCATTGTTTCCACCGATTTGATCTCTGTCTCCAACACCAACCTCATGACTATTTTTACGTACTGTAGCATGGGATCATCTAGTTTATGTTTTGACATCAGTATTCTCTCATGTGCCACATTGGCCAGGGAGCCTGTACAACAGCAGATAAACTAAAATGAAAAATGGCATTGTTCCCCTCTGACGAGACCTTTTCTTTCTCACTCTTGGGAGTAGCTTCTTCTCCAGTAAGTCTTCCAACACCGCGGTACTGGGATTCCATTGTGGGGTCACTGTGACCTTCGATGTGCAGGATGCGCTTCATTCTGGAGACTGCACTTGATAAAACTGGGAGAAAGGGACCATTTTTACTCTATAGTGGAGGGAAGACAAAACTCCCAACACATGCATGGCCGTGCTGATGGAATCTGGCCCTTTTGTGGGAAAACCATCCATCTGAGCTGAGAAAAACTGCTGGTAAAAAGCTGAAAATGATCAACCACAGTAACTTAATAGGAGAACAGATGAAGAACACCCAAACTCATATGACTTTACTCCCAGAATGCAACGCCATTTGAAAAACCATGTCAATAATCTTCCAGTATCCTAATTTTAGTCCACAACCATCACACGACTCCGCAAAAGTGTCACAATTTAAGACCTGTGTCCACATGGACAATATTTCAGCTCTTAGGGAACAAGTGGGTCTTGGACCCCTGATAGCACAGTTTTTTGTCTTCAGCTTCAGGTTTAGATTTAGCTTTCAGGTTTCTGTCCACTGCATGACTTCTCTTCTCTCAATCATTACTGCAACTGCTATCACAAAACACAACACAATGCAAGCAGCACAACCTTAGCTCTGAAGATTTTAAATGACTTGAGAGTGTTTACAAAATAGACAAAAACATTTGGATCTGTTATCAGCAAGACAACTGGCCATGAAAAAGTGATGACAGATCAGTACCTTTTCTGTACATAGTTAGTGCAGCGTTGCGGAGTCTCTGCTGTACACAATTCAGTCAGATCTGTACTTGACAAAGGTTAGCTGTCCAGAAGACACAGACACAGAGTCCCGCTAGAGTTTGCTAACTTTGTATGTATTTACTTGACTGCTAAAGGTTAAAATAAATCAGATGACTGTAAATATAC
Source organism: Heterotis niloticus (assembly GCA_018136845.1). Lineage (NCBI taxonomy): Eukaryota > Metazoa > Chordata > Actinopteri > Osteoglossiformes > Osteoglossidae > Heterotis > Heterotis niloticus. The sequence continues at coordinate 17,966,154 of CM030895.1, forward strand.
AGTATTCTTTACAGACCTCAGTATGGTTGTTGAGCAGCATTAGTCTCCCTGGTGCAAATAAAAGTTATCAAAGGACCAGGACCACAATTCAGTGCACATGGTTGACTGGCACCAGGGAGTAGAGAGTAGCATCACTGGTCTTGTGGGTGGGCCCCCAGCCCCCATTCTGGACTGAGGACGTCTCAGTACGGTACATCTGTGCCCTGGCTTTGAAGCAACCAAAGCGGCTGGCCAGGATGAAGAAGTCCCTCTTGAAAGTCTTGGTGAAGAAGGCGTAGAGGAATGGGTTGGAGCATGAGTTTATGGGGTAGAAGAGCACTAGCAGTACCTTGGCATGGGACACAGTGATGAGGGGCAGTTTGAGTGCTGCAGAGATGGCAAAGAATGAAATGGGGGCCATGCACAGGAAGTCTGTGAAGATGAGCACAGCCATCCGTTTGGCAACGCGCATGTCGGCGCTGGCTGGCACAAAGTTGGGATTGCGCACTGTCAGGTAGATGCGCAGGTAGCAGACAAATACTGCCAGGAAGGCCAGGACATTGAGCAGCAACAGCACCACCACATAGACCTGGGCACCTGTTGTCTCCACATCCATTGGCAGGCATATGCTGACCTTTGAATAGCTGCTCACCCCGACCACAGGCAGCACGGCAGCTAGCGAGGCAAAGAGCCAGCCAACGGCCATGATTGCGCAGGCGTGCCTCAGTCGGAGGCGTCGGTCAACCCGTAGCGCAAAGGTAATGGTGTGCCAGCGCTCAAGAGTGACTGCAGTAAGCGTGTAGACTGATAACTCGCTGGCGAAGACGGTGAAGAAGCCAGCAGTTGCACAGCCAGGCCCTGTTTGCCATTCAATTCCATGATTGTAGTAGTGCGAGCGAGTGCGGGTGTCCACAATGGCAATGAGTAGCAGGTAGATACCCATGCAGAGGTCAGCAAAAGCTAAGTGGCACATGAGGAAGCGGGGCACGGTGAGCTTGTAGTGGCTGCTCAGCAGCACAGCCAGGACCAGCAGGTTGCCCGCAATTGCCAACACACTAATAACCCAGATGAGCACACGAAGGTAGGTGAAACCCATGATATCCTCACATGGGTTGAAGGCATCTGGCTTGGGAAAGCAAGACACCTTGCTGACATCCCAGCAGTGGTCCAGGAAGAAATGTGGCTCGTCCTCCTGGATGTGGGGTAAACTGCACATGGAGTTTTCCACGGACCTGTTAGCACAGGAATGCAAACGCACCTCATGTGGTTAGCAGGAAAATGCCAGCAAACATAAGAATGTATGTGCATGCCAAATTGGTAAATTGTGGCAGCTGACAGTGGAGTGCCACCCACATGTTCTTCCTGGAGTTGGCGAAGGCACAGCAGTGGCTTGGGTATGTCAGGTTGGCCTCGATGAGTTGGGTAAATAACTCCAACCTGGGCAGCTTCTTCAGGTTATGCACTCCCACAGCCGTCAACAGCTTTATGCCACGTAACATGTTCTCGGGCAAGGTGCTGACAGCCGTCCGTGAGATGTCCCTGCACCCCAAAACATGTTCAGCAGATGCTAATGCAATGTTTTCACATTTCAGCAAACTGTGAGTTGGATCAAAGTCTGGGTCTTCTGAAGTGGTGGACATCACCACTGTGAGTTGGGGAATCTGGAAAATTAATATGAACTGGAGGTTTCAAGTTTTTGGAGGAGTTGTGTTCAATTACATGGGTCACCACTTGTACCTGAGTGATTTGAGGAGACCAAGGTAAATTAGGTTGATAAATTGCCTGTTGGCTAAGTCGACGGACTCTACTTACAGTACAATGGGGCCCTCCGCTCCCATAAAGGCATGCCTGTGGATCTGCCTTAACAACTGGTTTCCCATGAGAGACCTTAAGAAGAGAGAGGGAAAAAAGAAGCTGAATCCTGTGCCTCATCTCTCTCGCCTGCCCATACCTGACATATTTATTTTGTCTCTCTTACTCCTCATATCTATTTTATTTGGTGTCAGTTGTCCCACCTTTTTACATGTCAACAACTGACTCAGCTTCCCATAATGCTTGATCTGCCACACTGTTTTTGTCTCCCACATGACCCATGTGAGCTTCATTTCTTACTTTAGCATGTTGAAGGCAGCCATACAAAAGGCTATGCACTTCTGAAAAGAAGGAAATGAAAGAGATGCTTACAGCTTCTGCATTTTTGTGCCATTAAAGGCATGACTCCGGACCTCAGTGATCCCATTTTTGGTGAGTCTCCTGTGGGAAGGGGATGGAGCAGTTAAATACACTTTTGTTTAAGAGGTTCAGACATCTGAATGTACACACAGCACAAACTTGATCTTGGGGTGAAAAAACAAACCCTGGAAAACTCAGCCATCTGGCACTGATTGAATATTCAACTCACAGCTCTTTTATAGTATCAGCGCTCAGTCCCAAAAAGGCATTGGGTGGAATCACATCTATGTGCATGTTGTCTTGGAGGTCCCTGGAATATAAAATGAGTGTCAAGTGGCTGGAAAACTGTGACATTTATATATAATCACGAATCACTTTCATTCTCAGTGGCCATAGATCTGTATCCAGAGAGCCATGTAGTTAACTGACACCAAAAGGTGTGAAAGAGACCAAAGAGACACATACAGCAGGAAGCCATGTGCTGCTGAGTTGATTTTGGAGAAATCAGGCAGCAACTTGAGACCAGTGTTCATAATGGTTCTGGAACACAGACAGACATACATAATGAGGACTGTTTGCAAAGTTCAGTACTATTGCTGCTTTAGTTCCTGTGGAAAAAAGCTCTGATCGCAATGACAGAAGAAAAGAATGGACAATTCTTTGATGCCTTGTGGTCAACATGAATTTCGTCATTCTCGTTGTGGGAATCATTTAGACATTCATTCAAAATGGACTGCAACTTCAGTCCTCAACTTCTATCAATCCCGGTAACAACACAAAGACCAAGAACATACTGTTTTGAAGGATCATACTGACAGAGCTTAAAATAAGCTATCAAAGCAACACTTACAGGTATTCCAGTTTTGGCAGATCTAGGAACGCATCCTTATGAATCACAACCAGATGTTTTGACTTGGTGATTGTTCTGTGGTTGGAAAGCAAAGCAGAGAAGCATTTTGGGATTGTAGTGCTTTTTCACCAGAAACACCCCATTTATCCCCCGTTTACAGAGGAAGCGATGAGACAGACATTGACAGACCATTCATGTGTAGCTGGATATGGTGGAGGAGAATGGAGGTCACATACATTTCTACCAGTTTGGAGAGGTTGTAAAAGGCTTGAGGTCCAATTTCTTCCAGTAGTCCGTTCTCTGACAGCATGCTGGGACAAGAGAGAAGGAGCATAATAAATAAGGCAAAAGCCTATAAAACTTACTTTTTCCACTGACTACAGCTATTTCTGTGGTTTGGATTTTTCTGATTTAGGAACAAAAATGAACATCTGACTGAAATGAATGAAGCATGTTAGTTTTAAATGAGTTTTTGAAAATTGATTTCCTATGAAATGTCATAAATCTGTTATAACAATTCAAACGGAAATTGATCTTGAGGTAACAAAATGTCAATGCTTATTGTGAAAATTTTATTTCACGTGACAACAGTTTTTTTTAGTAAATCATGCTACCAATGCAGTTAAAACTGAAAAAAACACTAAATGTGGCTAGCAGCAATATGTAAGTTACCCAAAAATATGTAAATACTACAGTATATATGGTATGTCTAGGAAATGGACATATATAGCAGTGCCAGCTTCTCAGAGGAGTCCTCAGCAGTCTTACATAGCTGTTAAATCAAATTTAGGAAATCAAGGAAAAACAAACACATGAGAACCTGGAACATTTACATTCAGTTGCTTTAAATTTGGATTTGACTCAAAGACCTTTTAGCACACTCCGACCTGCAACAGAGCAGATTCAGAGCCAGTTCCTCTGCACAGTTTTAGTCCCTGGGGCCTCCAGGAACTCCTCCGCTCTCCACAGCGGTACAGCTGTGTTTGAGAGAACACAGCTTCCGCTGACTGAACCAACCACTCCTGCCCATGATCTCAATCTCCTGTGTTTGTACCAGCCCTACACACCATGTTCCGGTTCAAAGACAAAACACACCACATCAAGACTAAATAGTGCTTATTTAAACTTGAACATTCACCCCAAATGGGAGCAAACCCAGGTAAGTAAGTTGTGCCATTGTCAAAGACTGGGTTGGTATGGTCCCAGACCCGTAGCGTGATGGTATGCATCATAATATATCACACTAGTCTGGTTATTGGTGCAAATTTCACTCTAGAAATTCATCCTTTGTTATTTTGTGTAACATCTGATTTTTTCCCCCACAACAACAGTATTCCAGAAGATAAAGGGTTGTTGAACTGGTGAATGTATGTGAACGGTGAGATGGTGGGTGGCTGCGCACATTCGAGACACCTCTGTCAGTCCCCAGAAGGCCTTTGGTGGGAAGGTCCTCAGCTGCGTCAGCCTAAACTCACTGCTGACAGAGACATAGACAGAGACAGAGAGGACCAATGAGGGCCAGTGAACCAACACATCAACGAACACATCTGTCAGTTCAACAAAGTTAAAATAAAAGAAAAACTCAAGATGAGATAAATGCACAATGCCTGTAATTTTCCATTTTGTCATCATCTATTCTAAAAAAAATGAGCTGTTTTGTCCCTTGGAACAAGAGTGGACGTGGGTTCTCTGTGATCATGCAGTTGTTCTGACCCAGTGTCCTTTTTTGCCCACTTTAGTAATACAGCTGATGACTTTCCCTTCCTGGGTGTTTTTTCTAGCATGCAGCCTCCTCCCCACCAGATTTTATTAATTTCACACTGAATCAAGTTGATTTTTTCCAACCAGAAGCAGTCAACCCTTAGTGGTACTCTGAAGAATCAGTGTGAGAAGGAACGAGGCCTGTTTCTGTTTCCCCTCCCTCTCTCCTGCTCCCTCCTCTGTAACCTCCTTTCCTCCATTGTCCTCTGAGGAAACTGCAGCCTGCATGTGACCTGCTCACTGATGATGTCATCCAGGTGTTGTCAGGTACACAATGAAGGTTCAGCGCAAGTCGAGATCAGTCGGAAGTCAAAGGAAAATCTAATTTCACTCTTTCCAAAATGATTTCATGAATAATGACTGTCAGTCTAAAGCAGCACATTGTGCATTTTCACCCTGAAGACGTGATGCTCACAATGTCATTTACACTAATGTGGAAAAAAACAAAATTAAAAAAAGAAAAAAGTAAGCTGTGGAATGTCAGCAGGTGGGAAGTGTGCGTGAGCATCAATAACAAACAAAACTGCATGAAGAGGAGGAGAAAAGTGAAATAAGTAACAGCAGACCTTGGCCATGACCGCTTCCTGCTCCTGTGTGTGCGCGCTAGTGTGTGTGTTCGTTTTCATCTACAGTACAATGGAGAGCAATAGGTGGGAGGCTGATGTACTGGTTGGGCTAGGATGCTCATGCCAGCAGGTGGCACTATGGTTGCTGTAACGAGACAGTGCCAAGGGGTTGTTGGTTCAAGCAACACAAGGAATTGACCTGAGTTTGAATGGTTTCAGTTCAAATGAAGCTGTGTGAAAAAGCGCTCAGTGGTAAACTGTGTCTGGTGGACAAACACATATACTAAACAACCTAAATGCATAAATTAATGCATCAATAAGTAAATGAAAAAGCTACCTTTCTGGTTTTTATGTACATAGAATTTCACTTAACCCTGCAGGGTGAGTGGTTCAGAACCGGGCTGCAGGCTGGAGCCCCAGGCCAATGCTGCTGTTGTGTGTCCGGTGTTTGGAACGTACAATTTAAACAAAGGTCTTTTGGTAGAATCCATCTGTGTGGGTGAGGTGTCAGCAGAGACAGCAGACCTGTGGGTGACTTCTGGGTCAGCCGTCCACCGAATTTAGACAATACAAGTATTGTACATCCACATTGTTACTGTGATATTGCTGTGCTGCTAGTGTGTGTACCTCAGTGATGTGACAGGTGAACCTGTACTCACATGCTGCTGGTGTTCCAGGGAATGGTGCTGGGCATCTGATGGATTTTGGCCCCCAGGCAGAAGAAGGAGCAACTGGTCCTGTTACTAAAGCAGCCATGCGCCTCCACCAACTTCTGGTCCAAAAGCACTGGGAGAAGCCCCAAGAGCAACATCCACACCTGGTGCATTGTGGGGGTTCTCTGTCTGGCGTGGTAAACCCAGAGTAACATTTCCTTTTGTGGCACGGATGCAGCGCTTACACGCGAAAAGGCCTTACATCCCAGCAGTTCCTACACACTCACGTGTGTCACATGTCATCTGTGTAGCCCACAGCGGAGGTACGTGGGAGGGTCACCCTGTGGTGCTCTGGGCTTGGTGCGGCTTGGATGTGTAGCGTTCTGGCTGAAACTGAAGAGGTCCCCGAGAAGAGAGCCACGAGGACCCATCCAAGACCTTGGGACGCAGCCCTTCTGATAAGGAGCAAATACTGTTTTGTGTTGTTTCTTGTCTCTCTCACACCCCCATGGCCCCCATCTCCCTGCTTGTCGTTCCCATCCCGCATTTGCCACTTTGAAACGGCGTAGATATGGCCCCTCCTGCGCCCTGGTGGACGGCTCCCCCTCAACTGTTAATAAAGAAGCGAGTTTGCAGCCACAGGTCTGCTGGCACTTGCTGCACGGTTACACCCTCCCCCCCTACACTGACAGGACCATGGAGGAGAACAGCGTGTAGCGTTCCCCTCTCTACATCCCTCCCTCCTTCCCTCAAGTTTGGGTTCAAGTGCGTTCCACATTTCTTGCATCAAATATGTTTCTGTGAGTGCTGCCAGAGTGCAGACAGAACAGTAGGGAACACAGATGGGACTGCCTGTGTCATCGTACACAAGGTCAGGGACGCACATCAGTGATAAAAGTTTCAATAAATGCCAAATGGAAATGGACACAAATGGTTTTTTTAGAATATGAAAGGAAACATTTGTTATTTTCATGCTTGTGGTTTGTGGGCTGTGTGGTGTTAGACTGGTGTGTTTTTCTGGGTTTTTTTTTTTTACAAACTCCTTTTGCTCTGCTCTCATCTTCAGGGACGTCTCCTATCTGAGGTTTGTTTCCTTTTAATAACCTTTAAGCCTTCAGGTTGTTGTCTAAAGGCCATGGCAGTATTACAAATCCATCCATCCATTATCATTAAGTTCTTTACCTTGGTCAGGGTCCGGTAATCCAGAACGTATCCTTGAATCAATGGGCACCAGGCTATGAAAGTAAACTGTACCCTGAATGGGACACAAGTCGATCACAGAAAATATTGCATATTTTATCTGTACCCATTAGCCACTGTGAACACATGACTGACGGTGTTGAGATTCTATTCTATTCTACACACTCCTTTTCAATATCTGGTGTTTCAGTCTAGGGTCATGGTACTCCAGAGTCTATTCTGGAAAATTCAGGGTGTGAGACAAGGTATACACATCCAGTCCAGTAAGTCGATAATGGGTTAACACTTTATCATATCATGGAAAATAAATCCATAATTAAGTAAATGACAGTAATGGCACTTAATAATAAAAAGGTAAGTATTTCATTATAACCAGAGTCTCAGTACTTGACATTTTGCAGATCTTCCCTGAAAGATGTGATTCTGACAGTTTGGATTTTGTGGTACCCACCTTGATTCTCTAACTCAGTTTTAGGAGTAACTTCTCCATGATGATAAAAGAGCTTCCACTCTCTTTAGTTTTATTCTGAAATTTATCTCCAAGGCACCTTTCAGTGGGAGGTTTGTATTACACTGATTTACCAAATTAATTCATAGTAAGTGCCTCAGTCAGGGGCACTACAGCAGAAAATTGAGTTTAAAAGCAGGACTTCTGATTATAAAGCAATATCTCTAACCACTAGGAAACCTTTACTGAACTCCATTGAGACCCCCTGTGAAGGGAGCAGACAGACTGACAGACCATCTCAGGTGTCCATCAGTGTACCTAGGAGTGGCCTGGAGAGATGAGGAGCAAAAGAGTGCTAAACATTGAGGGACAGCAACACACACCAGCTAGCCATACTTTTCCCAGGCTAATGCAGTACACTCCTTAAGGCTGGTAACACACACACACACACACACACACACACACACACACACACACACACTGCAGGTTGTAAGTTAAAAGCCCAGCTGTCAGACTCAGAAAACTCCCATACTGAGGCTCTAAATATAGTGGCCAGATGCTGCTGCTGTCAGGTTCACCATCATCTCAAGGTCGGAGTAACCCCCCCCCCACGGGCCCATCCCACCCTGCACCTGCATACTAGCTCAATAGAGGGAGCTATGGTAAATATGTTAGCCAGTCCAGCGATGTGACTTGCAGTGATACAGCTCCTTATTTTCATTTTTCATAACAGCAGCAGCAACAGCTGGATGCACTCACAAAACACCAGAGAAGGTGGTGGGTTCAAGTGCCCCAAGACCAAGTGGTCGAACTATGTGGGAATTGGGTCAATGAAGAATAACCAAGTGACTGATGGGGTAAAATGGGTACATTGGGTACACTGTTCCTGTGAGACACCTGCTGACCACCAGCTGAAGATTAGAGCAGGGGGTGGTGCTGGCAGCCCTCACCACAAATGCACAACTTCTTACCCATTCAGAGTTTTTCTTGTTTGCACATCTGGGTCAGCTAGATGTTTTGTAATGAGATATGAAGAGAGCAGTTTGGCACCTGGTGACACCCTAGATGGGACACTAGTCCATTGCAAGATACTGTAGCTACACATATTCACAGTATGGGCAACTTTGAGGCACCAATGAATCTGAAATATGTATCTTTGTACCCTGGGTGGAAATCACAGCACCTGGAGGAAACCCATGGAGACACAGGGAGATAATACAAACTCCACACACACTGAGCTGGATTGAAACCTACACCTGAAAAGCCCAGGTGCGATGATGCAGCAATGCTACTCATTTGAATTAAATTCTTTTTTCCCCACAGAGATCGACCAGAGACATCAGAGTGAGCATCAGCTTACAATTTCAGCTTTACCTGTCTACTCCTTCCTATCCTGTAAAACTAAAAAGTGTTCAATCCCAAGTCACTTGTTTTTTCACAGCTTTGCCATTTCTGGTCTGAATAGAAACTCTGCATCACCAGCAAAGACAGTTTTCTCAGCTCCTCTTCTTCAGCAGACCTTCAGTACATCTGAGTCAAAGCAGAGATCTGGTCTTACATTCAATCTTCCAGGTGTCTCTCCCTCATAGGTGAATTGACGCAGTGCCACGTTTTGATCAGCCTTAGGGTGCATTCTTGTCACAGTCTCTGTCACTTTCTGTTTACCTGTCATAACCTGTCGTCACCTCACTGTTGTCTCCGCACCTGAGACACACCTGACCTGCATATCCCTCCACAGAGATGCTCAGCCTGAACTGTTTCACTTCAACAGTCAGCTGTACGAAAACATGCAAAACTCATCTGTGGCACCAAAGATGCAAATCAATTGTAAGCAAATTTGCTGCCCTGATTTGGATTATTTTTACAATGTGGATATTGTGTATCATAAAAGAACCATCCAAAAGTCTCCAGTGTTAGTACCACAAAAGCACCGTAGCACCTCCTAGCTCCCCTGTAGCCGTGTTCTGATCGAGTTGTACAGGCGCCTTATTCACCGCTTTGTGCATCTAATTCTCTCTACTGTATGTATTTGTTTTAATTACAGTATTGGCTATTTAATTTTATTAGGCATAATACTGCATTAGGTTATAAAAGTGTTGCTGTAGCACACAGCCATAGCACGCTTTAGATTTTCTGGACTTTTGGGACATTCAGACACCTCCCCCTCACATAGTCTGAAAATGAGAGTACAGGCAGTAAATAGTTTCATTCCTGATCTGGGGTGGGGGGAGGAACTGTAACCAGCCCAAAATGAAGCCACCTAATGATGACTGGAGAAAATTCGATGTGTGTCATGTCCATGTCACCAAGCTGATGGGTACAAACAGGCATCATTTTTGATGGTTTGATGCTGACATTCACTCTCCAATTTGCATGGCTTAGGGAGCCACCAGGTGGCAGGATTGAGCCACCTGAACAGCTTGATGTGCGCTGGAACAGATTACCTATCCACACACAGATTACAAAGTCACACACCCGTTCCGACAGGCCAATCCTATCATGCGGTTTGGTAATCGAAAGCGTGAAATCAGACTATGAGAAGCTTTACTCCTGAGCGAGTATTCATGAAATATGAATGCAACCAATTACGGGTGCAGACACCTCCCTCTGCAGAGCATCCCAGATGCATTACTGTGCAGCCGCTGATTGTCTCCTGCCCTGCAGGCACAGATCAGCATATTGATTATTGAAAAGGAGACAAAACTGGCTAATACATTTGAACTGATGGATCTTCTCCAATCTCCTCTTCACAGTACCTCCTTGAACCTCCTAGACCAGACCAACCAGACCAACATCTCTGTGAATTTAACAAAACCTTGAAGAGAGAACACACACTGAGTTGCTTTGCCTGGAAATTCTTCTTCTTCTTCTTTTTCCTGTGGGCTTACTGAATGGTGACCAGGAGTGTTCTGGCATATTCTGGCCAGAAGTGTATGAGTTAAAAAATATCTATGAATCAGGCCTGGCTGTACAGAGATTTTAAGATGAACAAAGGTGGAACTGTTGTTTGTAGAGGACGTGTGCTATGTCTTCTGATGTGTCTCTGAAATGTCTAGGTGTTAAAGTCTCTCTGGACCTGCAAATGTCATAGTCACCCCCCTGGCTTTCTAAATACATGTTATTTTAACTATTGGCCAAATTGGTACAATTGTTAACTGTGTCCATCTCATGGCCTCCCCCTTGCCCTTGCATCTGTGTCCATGACAACAGGCTGGCTCACCATCATTACCTCGTTGTGGACGTTCTCCTCCCAGCCTCCCACCTTCTCGAGCTCTAATTGGACCAATCACCACCATTCTAAGAATAGCGTGTGAACGGTGTGGATGTGGGCTGCTGTGAAATGCACCAAAACACTTTGGTCAGTTTGGTTTGGCATGAATTCTAGGGCTAATTGGGCCAGGAGAAAGGGGGGGGTAGAAGTACACAGGTCATCCCAGGAATTACTCTTCTTGATCACAAACTGGGGGTGACAGTACCACATCACCTGCGATGCTAAGTTGCCAGGTTTGCCATCCCCCAGGGGTCCAAGTAATTAATTTAGCACCACTTTTTAACCCCCTGAGCCATTCTTGAAACCTGTAGAAGCTCTTAATTGTGAGGAGAGGGCAATTACCTGACCATCTAGACAAGGTCCCATCTACCCTTTCGAATAGCTGGAAAAGTTGGAGACCAGAGTCCAGTGAGAGTGTGTGTGTACCTCAGTGTGGCCAGCACAGACCTTTTCAGGATGGGAGTAACACCTGAAGGTGGTGGGACTCTCAGGGAACGGCAACCCAAGTTGCCTCAGGCTCTCATTACCTTGTCACCTTGTGAACCTTAACCATCTGTTTATCCTTGGTTGGAAGAACGTCACTCCAATATTGCAGACCAGTATTTTGAGCCATGGAAATATTTAAAATTGATCGTGACTTTAGACCAATGAGACCAGTAGCAACAGCAATGTTTATTCACATGTCTGCGTCCACTCAGGTTGGACACGATACAAGAATGAGTAAAATCTGAAGGATGCATGTAAAATGCCTGGGTGCTGTGTTTTCCAGAGGAGCTGCACTGATTTTGCAGCTCCTACAAATGAACTCTTCAGCTGGGTAATCAATGCCTCGGGCGGAACCGGGCCTCATGATTAATGTAGTGGACCACAGGCCATGAGCAGCAGGTGCTCTCATTGCACCCGAGGCTGAAAGTGTGTTTGCGGAGTGTGTTTCTGCATTTGCCTGTGAGTGTGTGACTGTGGTGGAGTGCACATGAGTTCTGGAGCATCTGTGCATGTGTGTATGTCAGGGTGTGTTTTGATGCTTGTGTGTGTTCCTTCACCTTGGGCACCAGGAAGGACTCCACAGTACCTGTGTGTGTGTGTGTGTGTGTGTGTGTGTGTGTGTGTGTGTATACTCCTGCCATAGTACTCACACAGGACACTGCAACTGTGTGATGATCTGTTTGGTAACTCAGAGGACAGCTACAGAGGCAGAAGAGAATTTGGGGGTTTCCATAGCAACCGTTGCAGTGGAGGCAGCACTACACCTCTGGGCCCAAATGTTTTATGTATAACTCTGAGCATTTTTCCCAAGGTTGAAGAGCATTTCATCAGCAGGCTGACAAAATAAGACTTCATGGAGCTGCCTTGTCATCAAGCTGCCACCGCCTCCATGCTCAGGGCTTCCATTGAGGTTTGAATTCATTCAAAGCTGCTTTCTCAAAATCAGGAAAAACAGCAGCAAGAACCTTAAAGCTGAAGAATGGTCGTGCGCACGCATGTACATGCACATACACACAGTCACACAAACCTACACACAAATGTACACAAAGCCTCATCAAAGCAGACCTGGAGCAGAAATTGTTGCAGCACTGAAACTAAAGTTAACCTCTGTTTGGACTGTCAGTTCCTCATTTGCTTTACTGGATCCATTTGTCACATGCAATTAATTTAATATAACTATGTAATATTATAATTAATAAACTAATGACTTCTAGAATTTATGAATAGAACAAATCTATTATTGTAATTTTGTTTCTCAGATGTGCAAATGCGTGTTCAGAATAATCAGTTGTTAAAAGGATTTGTAGTTATTCAGGTTCTGCAATTTTACTGAGCAATTTGAACCCAAGTCCAGGTTTCATACACACTTGAAGGGGAGGAAGACTCAGAGAAGCACATTTCACTACATGGTGTACTCAGTAACCACATACATGACAAATAAACTCTTTTGACTTTGACTCTGAGAAATTGTGTGTGTGTGTGTGTGTGTGTGTGTGTTAATGAGAGAGAGAGAGATCATTTTAAGAAAGTCATATGATAAATGTGACACAAGCACCAAACAGGTGTATGAATTACCTTTATTTAACTCTGACCCTGCACACAGACAGAACCTCACATGCTCATTCACACACATTCTCACACATGCTGTAACATATGACCACATCTGAATATGCTTACCAGCAGCACTGAATGTTTGCATTTACAGGGGTGTGACTAATAACAGTAAATGTTCCACACTCATGCTTTCCAGGTAAGTGGATTCAGTGGGTTGATGACACGGTGAATCAGTGAGTAGCACTGCTGCCTCACAGGGCGTTAGTTCACATCCTGCTCACTCTGTGTGGTGTTTGAATGGCCTCCATGTTGCTTTGTGGGTTTCCTCATACAGACCTGTAGGGCTGATCGCTCTAAATGTCCTATGCTCTGTGTGTGGGGAGGCCACCCTACAATGGACTGGTGACCTATCCAAGGTCTAGCTTCTTAGCCTATTGCTCTATGATTCCAGAATATCCACCGTGACCCTGACCTGGATGAAGCAGTTAATAATGGATGGATGAATTGATGGATTCAGTAGGTAAAGAGGCTGGCCTTGCTCTACAGGTATCAGACCAGTTAGACCCTATGACCTACTGCTGGTACCTTTATTAATCTTACACAGTGTATATGAATCAGAACACAGAATGTTATAAATGTTCAGAGAGACCTTCACAGACATGTACAAAATATACTAATATTGTGTAATTCAAACTCCCATAATGACTGTCTTTGTTTCTCATGTTCATTTCTTATGATGGCATCCTCTTCAGGTGTAAAGAAACTTGTGTTAACCACTGCAGTCATACATCTGAACAAAACCATATTGAACCTAACTGGAACTGGAAGGTGGATCAGGAAAACATCAACAGTTATGAAAATCAATACAAAGCAAATGTTAATAGCATGCTTCTCTAATGTGCTTTGCTAGCTGTTCAGAGCTGAGGTCCAGCCACAGACTGTTAATGCGTTTCGGAAATCTTCATAGTGGCTGAAGAGTACAATCACATTTCATCTTTTCCAAAGTAATATTGTTTTTATTATCGCAGGGCTACCAACTATGAGTGTTTATTTTGACAGCAATGTCCATTTTTTAAAAATTTTAGTGATCTTGTCCAGTCAGAAAATCTTGACACTATATATTCTTAAGTGCATGCGCCCATTCGACTTCTATTTCTCACATTTTGTTCATATTTTTAAAAACTATAGCAGTATTTTATAATAAATATTTACTTATAGAAATGTGCCAAATTACATGCTTACATAATTCCTTAATAGCTGTTTAAATTCCATCAGCTCAAGTGGCATTAATATGGTTATTTCTGCAGTGCTCCTTTGGCATCACAATTTTTGCCATTTCTGCTGCAGTACTGCTACTGTCCTGCTGGGGGCAGAGGGCCCATTTTCCACTGCTCTGTACATCGGACTCCTTCGTGTTACTGCTATTTAAAGAAGTGAGTTCAACCCCCTTTTGTGTTCTCTGTTCCTCTTGACCTGAACCTCATCCATGTCTTTGATAATCAAAGAGGAGAACCAGCTGGGGTCGTCTGGGATAAGTTGCTGCCGAGAGGCGGCAGAGTGGCTGCAGGGCCTGTTTCACATAGTGGGAGGGATATAATCTTTGACTATTCAGGATGCTCCAAACAAAAAGGGATGTGTGGCAGCTGGGGGGCATTGCCTCTAACTCCAGCTTAACATCATCATTTTGCAATCCCCCCACCCCAGCTCACACTGCATGGAACGTCCTCATAAAACGCCAAGCATCTTCTAGAAGGGATAGTGGACACACTCCACTCACGTGAGTTTTGCAACAATTTTTAAATAAATACTGGTGGAGTGTTTCGCAATACATGAATATTAAAGAACCAACTGCTGCAGGACACTCATCTCTATGTGGAATTATGGGTACATTCAAATATTTCCATAACTGCCCTGATAACTGGTATGGAATGCAGACAGCATAATTCCAGTACGACCTGCAGGTCTGATACCCTGGTATTGGTATTTGCCCCAGTGGATTATTCTGCTGACACCTCATGAATAGTCACTTTCATTGTTTTACACCATTAGAGAATCACTGATTTACCCATTTGCACAGCGAGGCCACCTTCACAGCAACAGTTTGGGGTATTACAGCATGAGTGGGGGCTCAAACCTGGGTCCTTCAGCTGCAGGAAGTCCGCTGTAACAATGGTATTTTCTTTCCTTTTGATAGGCTTATCTTGTGCCATTTTCTGGCCATAATCAGTTACTTTATGGGTATAGCTACAGTAAAAAATATGATTTCTGCGATTTTAGTGCTACCACTTGCCACCACTTCCCCTCTCTGTAGTGTTTAATGCACATTTTAAACTCAAAGAGCTGGAGTGTTTTGAAGGGTTTAATTGCCCAGTGGGCCAACACATGGCCATGTACATTTTAAGGTCAGTGTAAATATAAATTGGTGAATCTAAATACATAAGAAATAAGGACAAGCATCAAGAGCACTGATTTGTTAAAGCATTCTGGGAAAACAATGCCTGCATGAATACATTTGTTCATCCTTTTTTTCCCAGTAGTAAATATACTGGCTCTAGTTGCCTGTATGGAATCATTATTCCCTGTGGCGTAGAACATTCAGATGTTAGATTATCTGTCCGTTTTACACTGGAAGGGAGTTTTTTCTGCCACCATTTGGTAAGGCAGTCTACTTATTGAGG
Organism: Heterotis niloticus; assembly: GCA_018136845.1. Taxonomy (NCBI): domain Eukaryota; kingdom Metazoa; phylum Chordata; class Actinopteri; order Osteoglossiformes; family Osteoglossidae; genus Heterotis; species Heterotis niloticus. The sequence goes on from CM030895.1 coordinate 17,981,772, forward strand.
CATAAAAAGGATCAGCTATTGCCAGATGCAGAGAAACCTAAGGCAGTAAAAAGCATGCAAGAGAATGAGAGGCTATCAAGACCTAGAAAGAGGATTCAGCAAAACACCTTTAGGAGATCTTAGCGACCTTATAATCCTCTACAGGTTCTCCGTGGCCCCCGATTCTCCTGCATGTTGTTTATTGTTTTAGAACTCGGTCATGTCATGTTCTCAGCACATCATCGTTGACAGTAAAATGCGAGTTTGATGGCACGTGGCAACATCAGCTGCATCGTGCCCAGTTCTGTCTCACATTCCCACATTCCACCTGTTGTCTGGAAACAGATCCATTCTCAGCGGCTTGTTAACATTGACAGTTTGATTCACATTCACTGATTTTCCTCCCCCACTGGTCAGATTGTTTATTCTGCATCTTCTTCTGTCATTGGGGGACTGATGTGCTCAATCTAGCATGAAGTCAATTAGCTGTCAGGTGAAGGTCCTTTATTCTTCTTCTTCCACAAACCTCACAGCGGCTGCCGAGGAACCTGAGCAGCGCTTCAATGGTCATATTAGGCCACGGGGTGTGGAATCCTAGCAATGTTGGTCAAAGGGACAGGACCAGTTGAGGGCCCCTCAGATTGGGGCATGAAGTTAGGAGAGGGAGTTTGGAGATTTGGAATTGGCTGTGTGCATTTTGGAATGGGAAGTGCATCTAGGTGGAGGGAGAAGGTTCTAGACAGAGGTGTGTGGGAAAGGGGCTATGGTGAATGAAAGAAATGGCTTCTTCTGTGGACGTGTAGTATTACTGCAGGGAGGAGGTTCCTTACTTGAAGTGTGGTCTCTAGTCAGAAGGAAGAGTTTTGAACCTGGGTGGAAGAATTTGGGAACAGGGGTGTTTTTGTGCATGGCATCGGGAGGTTATTCAGCAGTTCAGTACATTAACTTCCTGGCAGAGACTTCGAGAGGGATGAATCGTCATCGGATGAGCTGACTTTTGTGCATTTAAGTCGATTCTGTCTGAACTTATTGCGTCTCTGATGTAATCTAAAGTGAAAATCATTATTTTGTGTAATATCTCTTTGTTACCATGGTGAAGCCCATCCTTTCACTGCACTCTAATGTCTGCTTTGATCATTTCATCCACAAACTGCTGCTGCTTGTCTGGAACTGCCCTTCTACTGGCTGCTGAGTGCCAGTGTTCTGATGCGTGGCCATATATTAATATCTCGTGTACAGGCAGTGGGGTTGTAAGGGGGGGACTGCCTAAGGTGAAAGGCATAGGGCAGGGAAGCCTGTAAAGAAATGATTGTTTCTGATGAACTCAAAGTACAGAAGGTGATTTTCTGGGCGACTGAAAGAGATGAAAACAAAATAGTTCTCACTCAGCGATGTCTGGTTTGTATCGCTAATGGCCGCTCAGCACATTTCAGGCTGATGTAAAAGTGCCGCTGCCGTCATCTATTGCCTGGACCTGTGTACGTGTTTTAAGTGCAGCTGAACAAAAGCTGTAATATTTTGCCCATATGTTGGTTTTTGGACACACACATATTATAGAAAGTTGACATCTTCTGACACGATTTGATAATATTGGTGGTGTTCAAAAGAAAGGATGCTAAGCAAAATGACTTAGGTTCGCTACTGTGCACAATTTTCATGACTGCAGTGGCAGTCTTACCTGATGGTACATTAAATCTGGGCTCCCATTTGTTATAAACCTGCAGGTTTCTGCCATGGTGGAGATCACTGGTTCCAAACGTAAACATAATTAAAACCACAGATGTTTTTTTTAAAAAATGACAACAAAACAAACCAAAATCACATGTAAATATAGACACCCAATAGGTTGAAATGCATTTCTAGGGTTTGTTCGGGTATGGAAAGGTGAAGTTCGTCTTCTTGAGGTGTTCCTGGAACAGTCAGGTGCCCAGTTTCCCTCCACTTACGTCGGCACGTTCTCTCTTTGTGAAGGCACTTCCAGTCGGTTCGTCCTCTTCTGTGCCATGGAGAAAAAACACAGCAAACTCAACATCCTAATAGGCTTCAACACGTGTGGTTGCTGACCATCTTCAGATGACACATAGAAATCATGTCAGCCATTTATGTGAGTCAATGTAGTTGTTTCATCGATTAATCTTGTACATTAATGAAATTGGTTTGGGTCCTTTGTTAAGGTGAGAGAATGCAGTGACCTCAACGGCACCCGGCAGGCCTGCCTATGCCCATTACAAGCGGCCGACCGCGGCGAGGAAATGAACCTCACGTTACATCAAACGGTAATTACTTTTTCATCTGTGAAGATAGCGTGAAAATGAACAAATTTGCACGGATACTAACTCACACATCGCACAGACTGCTTCCCGTCCACAAGCACGTGTTCCCTGTTTGGGTGTTTTGCATCCAGCTGTGGGTTTTGCAAAGTCCACTCCATAGGGGTTGATGTCTGCATTTCAGACAAATCTTACAAACACATTTTTTCGAGCAGAGATGCAAACAGTCTGCATGAAATAGCCATGGAACGACAGAAGACGATCTTGCAGTCTCTCTCTGGATGTGGAGTATGAGTGTGTACAGTATATGCGTGTGACTCATTTCACATCCTTGTCTCCATCTCCTCTGTCACTGCCACATGTGGCATGTCAGCTTGGGGACCCGTCCAGATCACACAGGAAGGTAATTCAAAGAACGCCCAAGATGTCGCTTGGTAATAATTGTGCACCGAGCTCTTGGCCCATAGTACCTGTCACTGCAAACACAGCCTGAGGAAATGTTTGATGGCACAGGAGGACCCCACATATCTTGAGAAATACACTCTGCACCTTTAAAGGACAAATGAATGAGACAAAGGAGGGGCCTTTAGAGAGGACCTGGAAAGAAGTTATTCTTGTGGTAAATCTTGAAGAAGTGTCTTCTTGTAACAGGCACGGCATCCCAGTGTTTATCCTGCATTCCTGTTCTACCTGACCTACAATCTCACCACCTGCAGAGATCCACCAGACACATGCTTTCAATGAAGTCCACACCCAAAAACATGTTCCCTTTGTACATGCCACTAACTGCCACACAAATATTAAAATTAACATTTTTATTTAAAAAATTAAAATTAATATAGACATAGATGTGGTTGCAGCCAGGGATACACACATGCACACACACACACACACACACAGACGTGCGTTTAGCCAAAGCACTGATGTGTTTGTGAAATGTGTCCGGGTCCACAGGTATATAAATACGACCCTAACCAGCGGGGAGAACAAACACAGTGTTTGCCGAGAGGGCTGTGTTTGATCGATGAGGCAACGCTCTGCAATTCTACCCCAGTACACAAACACACTGAAATGTTATTAATCCTTTTCACTTCATTTCCACACTCTTCATACCTCGTAAAATTTGTAAGACACAAAGCAATGCTTGGAATGAAAACAGGCTCTGAGGAGGAGATGTTAACAAGCACCTCTGCTCTACTCAGTGACACAGAAGAAGGTGCCAAGGGACAGGTTGCCTTCTGTGGGGGGCCTCACTAAACAATCCTTCCCAGTCATGGTATCATCTGAGCACCGGCAGGTCACCCCGGGGTTCATTTTGACCGGAGAATTTTTTCATGAGGAGCTTAGTGGTTGATTCACAGTACAGTTTGGCCATTTTTTTGGGCCAAGTTTGCGTATAGTTACATTAATTTAATTCTGTAATTCTTTTATATGTTTCAGTGGTTGTTAATTCCCTGTTTACTATGTTGCTGTTATGTTGAACCAGAGAGAGGAACTGTGTTGTCAGGAATTACCTTTGTGGAGTTTTCCGCATGTAGTCGTGTTTTAAGGTTACTTGTGCCTTTGTCAGGATTTAACAGGAGTAAACACATTAGGCAAAAGTACCGTTGTACTGAATTTATAAACCTGTAGTGTGAAAAAAGGGCCATATATTTTCCCAAAACTGTTCTAGGAGACCCCGTGAGGTGTAGCAGGCACTCTTATGCAAAGCTACGTATTAGCATTAGTGTGTAGCATTTAATATTTAGCCAACACCTTTATCCAAGGTGACTTAGTGTGTCCAAGATGTACGACATTCAACTCCCTCACACATTTATACACCAAACCAATGTAACACATACCCCCCCCCCCCACCCCACACACACACAGTGGGCAATTTCAGCAGCACCAGTCCATTAACTCTACCACACAATATGAAGCTAAACTCCAAGTAAATGTCATCTGAATGCACTGTTTTCCATTGTTGCCTTTACTCTCATGGTATCACCAACCTATCCTCTGTTCACTCTCCACATCCCAGCAAGACCACTGCACTCCCCACCTTGGACTCATAAGGGACCCAAAGTCAGAAGTGTGTAGTTTTTCAATTCAAAGGGATGAAATATTCCACTGACAAGTTATTTAGCAAACAGCTCTACTACACCATTACAGGACTTGTTTCCCAAAATCAATTGCTCGCCCCATCTGTGGAGATGCAGCAGCAGCCGTGAAAATGTGGGGGGAATCCTGGTGGAGGGAGTGTCTGCAGAGCGGAGAAATGCGGGTAAAGACGATGCTGGCCCTGTCAGAGTGGGTGTGTGTGACACAAGCCCAAGTGAGCGAGGATCTCATTTATTCCACAACTCATCTGAGCACAGACAAGATGAGGCCAGCAGTTGGGACAGAGGGTTTAATCAGCCAGGAGCAGCGGGGGCCTCTCGTGGCCATCAGAACAGCAAAATAATGTTGGTTGAGTGCGAACCCCTGTGGGCCAGGGCACAGTGATCACTTTTGTGTTGAAAGTTTGAGCAAATGGGTAATAAATGATAGAGAGGAGCCGCAGTGTAGTGCGTTTTGCAGTCATTACTGCATGTAAGCGAATAACCACAGGGGGGCAAATGCAAATCTCATAGAGGTGTGGACTTTAAGAGCTGTTCAGATGGTAAAGATTTCACACAAGGGCTTGTTTTCAGCAGGAGATCCAGAGTACAGCAGTTCAGGGCTGGATGGTTTGCACGCTAAAAGCACGACAGACGCAGCCTGATCTGCTGACTGATGGGACCCAGAGTGGGGCGGGAGGGTTGCTGGGCCCATTGCAGGTGATCAATGGCCAAATAAGATGGCGAAACCTTTGCTCCATGGGGAAAAAAGCAGTGGCATCGGTTTTTGATTGGCCCAGTACTCCATACTGAAGTTGATATCAACTGGGGAACAGAAACGCAGACCTGGCCCATGGCGCTGAGGTCAAAATCCGCCTCTTCTCCAGCACTTCGGTCTGCATGACCTGGAGGTTCCTCAGCAGGTTTTCAAGTGAAGCGCAGTACCTCAATGCAGGGTAATACACCGTGTGTGTGTGTGTGTGTGTGTGTGTGTGTGTGTGTGTGTGTGTGTGTGTGTGTGTGTGTGTTGTGGATGCTTCACTGAAACCATACTGGTGTGTCACGGTGATTAATGGAGCTTTTGTGATACTGGAATAAAGAAGTGAAAACATTTCCCATGCTGTTGTTCTCAGCCAAGAGAGGTGGTGCAGGAGCTCAAGGTTCCTCCTTCAGTGAGCAGCACAAAGCATAACCCCAGTGTAGATACCCGAGCCATACTTTAGGTGGGGTTGTTCTTAAGGTCCCGAACTTCTGAATAAATGGTTGCAGCTTAAATCTCAGTAAATGTCCATTGAATTAACCCTTTATAGGGCCCTAATTGAAATACTTGGAAATTCAAAATTTCAACCCTTCACAGAGAGACATGGGGAGGGCATTTTGGATGTCTGTTGAAGTTACCAAATATGGTTATTCTCCTGGTAAAGGGTTAAAAAGGTTTTTAAAGATATCTGCTTGAACCGATCCACCTGCTGGAGGTGGAGAATTTCAGAAAGACCTTCATGTACATGCTGGATGGTGACTGAGGCACACGAGTGGGGAATCCCTTATTCCTGTGCTGAGAACTTTACCCCCAGTGGTTTGCTCATGTGTGCTCCTGGAGTTAAAGGGCTTCTTAACCACAGCTGGAGATGAGTAACTTGAACAGTTAAACACAGACAGTTAGAAAGAGAACCACCAAATTGCCTTGGATTTAAACTGTGACTCCATCTCTAGTCACCACCCCTTCTCTCTCTCTCTCTATCTCTATCTCTCACTCTCTCTCTTTCTCTCTCTCAAACACACACACACTCTGCTCCAGCTCCAGTTCTCCATCCCACTCCATCTGTCATCACTCCTCCTTCCTCATCATCTCCTCCCTCCGTTTCTCACCTTCTTCTCTCTCCTCCTCTTCTCTGCTGTTTGAGTCACACGACAGTCAGCTTCCGCCCCCTCCTTAGGCCTCCTCCGCTTCTGTGGGGTTGGACCACTTGGGTGGGGCCTGAAGAGAATTGCAGGAAATGAATAACTGGCAGCATGAATGAGGGAACATGTGGGTTTTACATAGAGTGTCGTCTAAGTCTGTTGCTCCTGTGTAATGTGGACCTTCAGCTCTTCTGTCTTCCTTGATGTCCTTCTACCACACTTTAATACCACTGCATTATAATATAATACATAAAAAAGTCATTAATAAATATCAATAAACAAATTATTTCATATGTACATGTCAGAAAGCAAGCCAAAGCCATCGCGCAGCACACAGTGATTTGATTCTGCAAACAATAGACTTGACTCTCCGAAGCTGAACCTTCACCGATAAAGACTAAACCACACACGTTCCTGTGATGTTTAGAAGATGTTGTGGAGATCATGATGACAGTGAGTGAGCAAATGTATGATTTAATGACTGAAATTAGCAGTTCTGCACATCTGTGAATCAATTCCTGACCTACTGGACTGCAGAGTCCGGGTAACCAATGGCAACCGCCTCCTGCATCCACCACAGAATATCCCACTTCCCCAAGGCTTTTAAAAAAGTGGGAGTACATTGAGAGGCTGCAGAACCAATGCGGCTGCGATGCTGCTCCAGGTGCTGCTCTGTGCGTCTTGGTTTAGTTTGGGCTCATTAAGAACCACAGAATATGAGGACCAAGAAAAATTAAAACATAAAGAAAATAGCTGAATATTCTTCTAGTTGTCAACATATCATTGTCACAAAAAATGAATCATAGAACCAAAAAAAGTGATTCAACCCCATTCACTATGGACCTAAACAATATGCATGACCTATAGGGATGCTTCCAGAAAAGGACAAAGTGAAAGTAGAAGGAGAGCAATATGTGCTGTGCAAGAAACCAGCAAGTCTCGACATGGCCCCCTGGGAGTGACAAGGTCAAAAGTCAGCACTAATGATCCCCACAAGAGCAGGTGGCCCACCAGCAGAGACCGAGGTGAGTCCACGCATTTCACCCTTTGTAAGCATCAGAAGTGAGGCGTTACTATGGGAACAGTTTCACACCCAATGCAGAGCTGTCTCTGGGAACGGAGCTGCGGTGGTTTGGGGCGGAAGTCTCGTTTCACATGGCGAGGTCCACGGTGACACAATACTCGGTGCCTGGAACATGTAGGAGCAGAGTGAACTCACAGTTAACAGTGGGTGGATGTTCATATCTTCACTCACCATGGCCACTAGCATGTGTCCTATTCCTCATAGCGGCTTCAGCAAGATCCTATACAACTGGTACCTGAAACAAATACCACATTTTTTAACTCTGAAAATGATACTGCAAAACCTCTCCTCTCCTTCAGGAGCTCAGTAAGTGGCTTTTTGTCTTATCCACAGAGTAAATTAAAGGAATGAAAAATAAAGTGATTGTGATTTCATCCCCCCTACCTTCCAGGTCAGAAGCAAAGTCACAAAGGCAATTTTGGTACAAAAGCAAAGAGGATTACTGTAAGTGAGTGAGAAAGTAAGAGGCGGTCGCCGCAAGGGTTGTCCCACTTGGTGATAAGCATCGGTGCTCTTCCTTCCAGGAAGAAGCAGAGTAGGCAGATAAGGAACAAGATGATGTTGCTGATACAGAGTTTCAGACTAGGGCCTGAGGATGGAGTTGTGTCCCTCGAAGATTCATTCTGTTGTACCTGTTTCTGATAAAATCACATGCAGCACAACTGTAGGAAAGCGAAGGTGAAGGTGCAGTAAAGCCGCTCTTTAAGCTCGACCTCCTACTGCACTGTCACAGTTAACATTAGCATTACTGGCCTTATTTTCAGAAGACTGAATATTAACAAAATACAAGCTTTCTTCACTTCCACTTACCACCAAGTAATAGAAAGGGCTGCAGGGTGACCTTCTGTGGTACCCACTGCATATTTCTAAAGGCGCTGTACTGCCTTGTTTTATTGCTACTGCAGTATAAAAGCCTGCAGCCTGAACTCATGATGCTGAGATGAATTTCTGATGGTTCTTTACTTTGCATAAACCCAGCCTCTTTGCATCTTTTTTGGTTGCAAAGGCAGCTCTGTTCTGGGGTCTCCGACTCAAGGTTGTTGAGGTCCACATTTCTGGATCTCCTGGGATAAAGAGCCACGCCTTTGGTGCATGACCAGGCTGCAGGCTTTAATTAATGCCATTAATTCCGTCCATTTGGTTTAAAAACAGTAGAGAAATTTGTGTCTTTGCTTTCCTTATCGGGCCAAAAAGGCCAGCCTTGGCTCCAGTATGGACAGAATGGCACCATTCACTCAGAACACCTCCGTTTACAGACTTCTGCTTCTTTGGCAGCATTGGTACAAAAGCTTCCATCTTTTTCTTGCTTTGTCACTCAGTTGTTCTGACTTTACTGCACCTCCACGAAACACTGCGTTCTGTTTCTGGACACAGAAAAGACTGCAGAGAGCTCAGGCGCCGGAGTGCAGTTCTCGCTCCTGATCTTCGGAAGGACAAGAACTCTTTTCTCCAGCTACAGAGCCTCCAGGGTGCTATGGAGATTTATAACAGAGTAAGTGTCACAGCAACATTACAGCAGCCTCCAGCGAGATGGGATCGGTGAGACAGGTGATTGGCAGGCACCGTTTCCGTGGCAACAGGCTGCGAGTTCTTCTCTGATGTGATGCGATGGATTTGTGCTTGAAACACCGATTAGTGCTGCCCGTGTGATACCAGTGATCAGGAGTGTGCGATGTCATAAAAGAGTAGTGTGTGATGTCACTGGGCAGGAGTGTGTGCCTCGCTCAGCTCCCTCTTCAAGATCTTTCCTTTGCGTGGAGAAAAATGAGCACCACTCCAGCATTCATCTGTCAGCAATGCAGTGATTTCTGAGGTCACAATGTCCAGTATCCTGCTGAAACCTCGCCATTGATCCCCAGGAGTTCTCCAGAAGTTTGCCTTTATCTCACTGCAAAATTACTGAATTCACTGAATTAACTGACTGCAGAAACATTTAATTTTGGTTGTTATGGAAGGCATTGCAGTGCCAATTCTTGGTGAACACTATCAGCTAGGAAGCCCTCCTTGTCTGCTAACGTGGAGAGGATGTCAGTAGCAACCCGCTAAATATTCATGCCAACCCTGACTGGAGGGTCTGCGCAGACATCTGGAATGAATTCCATGAAGCAGAGCTCAGGGTGAAAGGTGATGCGATTCACGCCCCAGGAGGAAATGGCTCCCGCATCTTTGGGAAAGGTACTTATTCACAACGTGCCAACGGACACTGGCACGGCAAGGCAGCAGTTGGGCCGAACAGTGGCCCATGTGTACAACAATATTAATAAAAAACAAAGTCCCTGACCAGCCGTCACCGAAAGCGGGGATAATACTTTCCAATCACGGCAAATCCGATATCTATTTAATCTTGTTTTCTTTGGCCTGAGTAAGACTAATCAGCGCTGGGTAATAACAGCAAATGGCACATTGATTCATTCAGTGCGTTGGGCCAAACAGACCGTCTCACCCTGGGGGGGGGTGCTCAAGCCCTGACAGCGGCCTCCATAATCAATCTCATTTTATGGCATCGCTGGCAGCGCGGAATTAGTTCCAAATCGTAAAACTTCGCTCACAGAGGGGAGAAGGACATGTAAAAAAAAGTCATAATTTAATCCAAGGTAAAGCAGGAGGGGTGGGCTGGGAATCTTGTTCCTGCAGTCCCTGCATCACCCTTTCATCAGCATCAGTCTGAGAAATGCGAGACACCAACAATGGTACTTTGCTGATTAAACAATGATAGTAAAAAAATGTAATGTGTGCAGAGCAAACCTTCCCCACTCCATTGCACCCTCATAGCCTGTCTGTAGTGGCCTGGTGTACCTAATAAAGTGGCCAGTAAGTATAGCTTGCCTGTGTGTGTGTGTGTGTGTGTGTGTGTGTACCTGCATGTGGTCTAAGTCTGCTAACTGGGAGAGGACAACGCCATGCCTTCCAGGACCTGAGGGCCTGGATCACAGCCACTGCTTTTGTGACATTTCCGTCCAGGGTCGGGGACAGATTAGACGCCTGAATGGGTCTCCTCCTCAGCTCAGGACAGCCTGTGAGTCACAGGCAGCTGTCAGAAGGATGGGAAATGAGTCTGGACAGGAGCAGCCTGGGGATGGTTGCTCCACCAGGGAGAGGAGCTCCGGGCTTCACCATGGCCTCTTACATCTTCAAAATGGCTTAAATCTCTCCAATAAACCCTGTGCTGCTTCATAGAAAAGTACAAGATCTAGACAACATTGGTGATTTGCTTGGCAAACAGTTTAATCCAAAATAGCTTGTGAAGTTTACAGTTCACTAGATTTATACTAATTATATTTACTAAAACACTTCGAAATCCCTTATTTAAATGTGCACTACATGGCCCAAAGCATGTGGACACCTGAGCATCACACCCATATCCACCAGATTTTGGAGCATGGCTGTAGGAATTTGTGCCCCTTCAGCCAAAAGAGCAACAGCGAGGTCAGAACGTGTTTGGTGGGGGTTGAGGTCAGAGTTCTGTGCAGGCCGCTCAAGTTCTTCCCCACCAACCTGGGCAAACCATGTGTTTATGGAGCTTGTTTTGTGCATGGGGTGGCATGGAGCAGGAAAGGAGTTTCTACCCCAAACTGTGGCCACAAAGCTGGAAACACACAATTGTCTAGAATGTATCTGTATGCTGTATAGGTGCGGCTGAAACAGCTTGACTCGGTCATTAGAAGAGGCTCCACATACTTTTGGCCGTATTGTGAATCTCATCTCAGCCCTCACTGAAACTTGAACCTCACACATTAAGGTTCTCAGCTACAGCAGGTGCTTGAGGACTGCTGTGATGAAGCACAGCCTCCATCATCATCTGTGGTTTTACATTACAATCTGCCCTCCCGCCTGGCGTCACTGCCTTGTCCTTGCCTGCTTCTCATGGGTTTAAAGGAACTCCTGCCCAAATGTGGAACAGATCTGATACAACCTGCACTCTTTCTCTTTCACCAGCCGCTCCAATTGTACTTGACTCTGCGTGGGAGAATCTGGGTGTTGTGCACCCTGAAGCCCAAATGATGCCCACGCATCACCTCCTCTTGTGCTTGGTCAATTATGTCTACCTGGCTCCCCTTGTCCTCAGCTGTAACCAGATCTCATCTTCTAATTCCAGTTTAGGGCCAGTAATGTTATGTCCTCCTCTAGTGTTCCTCCTTCAATTTGGTGGCTGCGAGGAGAATTGTCTGTGTGTCCTCAGTCCATGCTCGGAGCATCCTAACCAGATTTGCAGAATTGTGTCATTCATGACAAGAAGAGGTCTGAAATTTCACTGACTGCCCTCAGTTCATGATCGGATTCCATGTGAACAAGTGTTAAAAGCACCAGACAGTCCAATGTATCACAGTAATGTCTTAAAATATATCCTCAAGATTAAAAAGGAAAAAAAAGGGGAGTGGGGAATTTAGCACAAATTGTTAAATAAATAACTTTTTTTCACTACTTGAAGTGGTTTACTTGCATAAAACTACATAATGTTTTTTCAGAAACAGACTTGATAAAGAAGAGATGTAAACACTGCCATTTTCTGTACATTTTGTACTTTGTGATTGCTGTACGTCCATCTGTCACTAAATGTATCGTAGACCCTCTAAATAGAGACAGGGCAAAGCTATTCTTGAAAAATGGCAGTTTTACCATGTTTTTAGCCCCTGTAATAAGACTTTGTGTTTGTGCTGGAAGTCTAGTAGTTGCTGACTGCCCATTGTTCCTATCCACATGCACACTTCAAGCGAATGACAGGGTTAGATCCCTCTTTCAAGCAACCACTTCTTCTCTTATAACCACCGAGGAGTTCTCCTCTTCCCTCTCAGTGCTTTCCATTCTTCTCCCTTCACTTGGTCTTCTGCTACCGGATGTTGCTCTGCCCGGGGGCATTGACTCAGCTGCGGCATTGCATTCACTCATGAAATTTTCATATCCTGCCTCATTTGCATTATATTTATTCATTGTGCAGATACTCCCATCCCATCCATACATGGGCACTAAGGTGACGCAACGGTCACTGAATAAATGGAGGGATTAGGAAACTGGCAGAGGTAGCCACTGGGTTGGCATGATGGTTCCCTTGTTGATATGGTCCATGTCAGCAGCCCCATCGAGTCAGATCTGTGCTGTTGGTGTTGAGCTGCAGCAAATGTCCATCGCCCAACACCTATAAAGGTAGATGCCGCTAAGACAGAAGAGCTGGCAAATAGGGACACCATAGCAGTAAAGGGACAGGACAAGTGACCAACAGGTGGCAGAGTCAAACCCCACATAGGGACCCACAGTGAGTGAAGCTTTCATTTGCACGGCCCCTAGCGTGTTCATATGTGTGTCCAGTGATTTACCTGTACCTCATCCAGGGTTTACCTTGCTTTACCCATCCAGAGTTAGGGCTTCAGTTGGTGCATCTACATAGTTCACTGCTTGGTCATCAGAGTGGATTCCTCTCTCGGTGGACAAGTGAGAGAATGCGTAAGATGGACATCTTCAGGGCACCAGCTCACCAAAAGCTGAGAAACATTCACAAATGTTCACTTTGTGTTTTTATGGTGGACTGCAGCCGTGAGGATTCCTTCCATTTTTCCAGTTGTTTTTTTCCTGCTTTTGTTACAACGGCTGCATTTCCTCATCGCTCTGACAAATTGACCTTGGCCGGACTTTAATCAAAAGCGACATTTTGTTTTGCCTGTTCTTGAACGGACAAGATTAAAAGAGCCCGTCTACACGGAATGGTTATTACCGTACACAACCGCATCGGTCATCGCTCAGCAGATCTGATTTTCGCCTGTTGTACAAGACAGTTTCCAATAAAAGAAAGCGATTCCGGAGACGTCCCTTCCTGTTTAATATGTCACTGATCCGGATGCAATCAGTCTGTGTTTAACCAGAGTAAAAGAGACTGCGGCGACGAGTCAGACAGAGGCATTTCCTTTTATCATATCAGCATAAAAGAACCGCTTCCGTACCCTGGCATATGTTTCACTGCAGACAGCATGAGAATATTAAGCTCTGCCGTGTTGCATGGTGACTGCGATGCATGTACTTCCGAAATTAACATGTTCCACCGGGCGGTGCTTTAGAATGACTATGAAGGTGATTAATAATAACCAGCGATGATGAGGAAGGGGCTTATTAATGGTATTTTTTGGAACAAAAGTAGAGAAGTGTTAGCTGTGGACGTCACCCAGGATAAAGGCGTCCAGAGAGCTAATAAATAAAATTCTATTTTTGTCCCTTCTAGATGTTTGGCAGGAAAGGAGCATCAGTGCTCCACTGCATAAAATGGGGCTTGTGAGCGCCTGGGGGTCCAGCTCACTGCAAATCCCATCACCACCTGGGAGTGAGAATAACAATGAGATGCAAGGTGACAGGAGTTCTTGGCGAGAACACGCGGCGCACTCACCCATCGATTCATCCAGACCATCTGCTCGTCTTCAGAGCAACTTTGCATCAGTTCCACTTCCTTTCCTCTTGCTGTTCTGAGACACTTCATTGAAACCATGGCAACTCTGCACTGGAGGGTTTACTGGCCACTGGTAAACCTGCAGTGGTGCAGCCCAGAAACCAGGCTGCTGAGCTGGGTGCTACAGAGGAACCTTGCCTATCTGCTACTGCCACAAGCCACAGCGTTCGACTGTGAATAAGTGAATAAGTGCTGACTCGATGACTGCAGGATAGACCCTCAGGGAAAGGTGGAACGTTGCTCACGGAACTTCACAGTGAAGACACGCGGTTGTTAGTTTTCAGTGCTAACAAAGAAACACAACAGAAAATGGTCAAGTGGGCATCCTCAGTATGGACATATGGACATCTATCCTTTCAGCCCAGCTGATGCTACAGAGGATCTATCAGGAACTAAAGGGGAAATGAACCTGCATCTCAGCTTGGCCTACCTCCTTTGCTGAGGGCCTGAGTAGATACAGGGACAGGTTAGTATCCTTGTGCACTTTGTATGCCATGCGGCAATTTAAGAAGAGTGCCAGAAGATGACCTGGGGAAAAGGAAGTGACCCATTACACTGGGGAACAAATTTCAACTTTTATTTTGTTTGCTTACACAAAATCACAATTTCTGAATCAATTTGTTGTGGCGAGACAAAAATAAGAGAGTGCCGGGTTGGCTCAGTTCTCGAAATGTTTACAATATTTTAAATTCATAGCTTATAATACATTAATAATGCATGCAAAAACAGACACTTCAAACAAGATTAGGTCTTGAGCATTCAACCTCTACATTTAGGCTGCTTCTGAGGAAGTTGTAGTTGGCCAGCATCAGTGGGCTCATCTGCCTTGGTAATGCTTCTCCGTTGTCGCTGTGTCTCGATGGGGCTGCTCTCCATGCTTGATAGTCATAGCACCAAGATGATGAGGAAAGAAGTTGAGATGCAAATGCAGGAGGTGCAGTTTGAGAGATGTGACATCCCATACTGATTTGTGTCATAAGAAATGTGCCCACCAATGAACAAAGTTCTGGTTCTTGGTGTTGCTAAGAAAGTTCTCAAACACAGATTTGGAGGTGCACAAACGTCCTTCTCTGTCCCATGCAGGAGATTGTTGAAGTGTTCATTTTAAATCAGCTGGTTGACTTGTGGACAAACAGAATGCCTGCCTTTACCTTTGCATCAGTAACAGAGGGAAATAAGTGTCTCTCTTATACACAGCAAACAGCTGAATGTTTGCAAGACCACATTACTTTTCGTGACTAAATGCTCCACCTTGGATTATACAAGGAAATCTTAAATAAACAAGCTGCATAAATAAAAAACAATGAACTCTGGTTAAAAAAAAAAAAAACGCAGCATGTTACATCTTCAAAGCACTTGACCTACAAGGGAGATGTTAGATGCTAGGGAAATGCAGAGGATGTTCTGCTGCTACAATGAGTCGAAGGACACCTCTATGAGCCATGAAAACCTACACATGAAACATCCTCCTTTTCCAGGCTGGAGGCTCTTGTTGCACGATGCTTATCAACCACTTCCACCCAATAAGCCCAACAGGGATGACGGCGTTGTGTCTTGTGCTTGCTATGCACGCCACCGTGCACAAAGACCGACAGCCAAACGAATCAAATGTACAGAAGTGCCGCCATGACCTGAATGTGCGCACCGTAGTCCACAGTAGATCTCCCCACCCAGCCCCAGCCCCACTCCCCCCAGCCACAATGCTGACTCATCATTTTGCTCAAAGATTATGTAAAATCTGTGTGCGCGTGCATTTTTTAACTTCAGTGCAGTGTCATTTGATGTGTGAAAAGGTCTGACTCATGCACAGCTGTTGTGAGTCTGATGGCTACATCAGCAGGTGGTGGAATTCAATCACATAGCAGAGATCTCCTGTTTGTTGGTCAGAAGCAGGTTCAGGCGGCCCTTTCAGCGCGGGCACCTTTCACTGGTACAGGCATATGCAGTTGATTGCTTTCAATTTTGTTCATTTTTGCCACATTCAGATACCTCCTTCTCCCATATAATCCAGAAAGCTGATGATGGGCTGTACAGGTTAGAGTCTAACCTGAACCAAGTGGTTCTGCTTTGGTCATTCCTGTGCCTTTGGATTCAAACCTGCAGGTGTCCATCACATGTTCATTTCATGTTCTGGTTGCATCCCTGAATAAAACACACATTAGAGCTGGGGAGCGTTGGAGCGTTTTGGGTCATCGGTGTAGGTGTGGTCCATAAAAAGGCAAAGAGGACTTTGTCCGTACAGGAGATGAAGTGACTCATTCAGCTGGGAAAGCAAGGGCTCCTCTATCAAAGCAGGTCAATATGATGGAACTCAAGAGAACTCTGTCTCTGTCTAGGAAATCTGTCCACCTTCTGCCAGTTCAGCTACCAAGTGATAAATCATGTAGAGAGGATGAATCTTGAATCTTAAAATAAATAGCTTAAGTAAATGCAAACTCTGTTATGTGGACACGGACAGGTCCTCAGATTCAGTGGAGGGACTATGGCTTAAAAACACAGTTTACCGACAGCAGCTTGCTATCGGAGAAATGAGCCAGATTACAAGAGATGTTTGCTTCATCCTATGATAAGGAAAAAATAACCCCTGAAGACATGGCACATTAAAGATAAAGGAAGTTGAATTTTATTCACCCTGTGAATGCTGTTATCTGGAGCGATGCACGTAGTAAAAACACATTTCATTCATGTTGAATGGGGATGTTGGTGAGTAGCACAAACTTGCAGACCGGTTTTCCTCCCAGACACTGGATCCCAGGGTACCTTGCCTCTCAGTGGGACTGAGCATGGTAAAGCACAAGAGATGTGGTGTTCCTAGTGCACAAATCCCTGGAAGGAGGCCCTGTTCCATCCTCTGCACTCACATCTGTGTGTGCAAATGATGCAGCGGAACCAGCACGGCGATCCACAACACACCCCCCCCCACCACCACCCTCTTGCTGCCATCTCATCAGGGTTCAAACTGCTGCTTCTTTTTAAATCATTTATTTTCTCAGCTCATCTCAACTTCAACCTGCCAGTGCCTTCTAAATGATTTATTTGCACAGATGATGGGGCTTCCAAAGCAGCTACAGATAATCTACAGTCTTACTGTTGCCAGTTTATGGAATTTTACTGATGCAGTTCAGGTTAAAAGTGTTCCTCCAGGCAAAGAACAGCAGGTTCACCTCCTCAGACTTGAAACAAAGACTTTCAAGTCAGCAGAGCAGTTCCTCAGCCATGAGGGCTCTGATTCCATGATCCCTTGGGGTAGTGTCAGTCACAGGGTAGAACTGAGCTTGGAGATACAGTAAAAAGTATGGAAGACACATCGCATGCTTAAAAATGATCAAACTGCTTCTCCTCGTTGGGAGTTGAATGGGGTGAATGGGTTAGAAGTTGATGCTCAGGACTGTTCCACCGTCTGTGGCTTCTTCACCTTCTGACGTCCATTTCGTGAAGAAATTGGAGCAAAGTGCTGAGAAAGACGTTGCTCTGAAAAGATGTTCAAGGTTTTTAGACCATCACCCATTGCTTGTTTGCTGTACCTGACAATTAAACTTGCTTCTTATTCAGCTCTGTGGTTTTGGGGTTTTTTATGTCGTTCTCTGTTTTTTTCCTTCTCTTTAACTGTCAGCTTTTTCAGCACGAGTCAACTTATCATGCAAAATAGGCGTTTCGGATTTGAATGGGAATTTACATTTGAGAAGAAGAAATAGGATGTGAGCTGCTGCTGTGAGCGAGTCGGCTGCACTGATCTCAGCCCAGAGGCTCGGCAGACTCTGCAAGGTGGTGCCTGTTTGGCTCGATAAGGAGAGAGAAAAACACAGAGAGGGGAGCCACTGTGGGTTTTTGGATCAGCAAACACTGGGGCTTTGCCACAACGGCTTCTCTAAATGTTTGGAAACAGTGTAATAAATTTGCTTGGAAACCAAAGGTCCCACAGAATGGAATAGGTCCAGTGCGGGTTCATTTCCCAGGCTACTGAGGGGTGAAATAATACCGGTTCTGTCTGGAGCCAATTTTATGCACAGAAATTATTTACAAGGTTACTGATGCTTTTATCCAATACCACCCTCTGACATTTTGAACTTTATGCTTTTACAGCAGTTTTTACTTCTTAACTTAGGCAATGAAAGCATGGAACTTGAAACTGCAAGCAACCTTTCTTGTCTTGCTGTACCGTCATCCTCAGTCCCTCATCCCTTCAACAACTTGGCAGCTGCCACGGGTATCACTGATAAACTCAAAGTAAGATCTCAGCTAAATGAACCACATCTTTCCACCTGCAGCCAGCAATTTCTGAAAACAATTCACAAGATGTGCATCGACGGCAGAGCAGCAGGGAGCGTGATGGCAAAGCACCTGGACTTGACTGACAAAAAGCCCGCTGCTGAATCATTTTAATGTAAAACGCTATGCGCTGAAATATCCAGCAGTGCAAATGAGGGCCAAGTGAAAAACGTCTTACAAACTGACATTTGCAGGAGAACTCTGTGTCCAGAGGCTGCAGGCTTCTGTAAGAGGACAGTTTTCTGAAGGAAGAGTGAAATTATTTTCTTTTCCATTCTTCTCAAAAATGGTAATGAACATTTTATTATGAACACATATGATGAAAAAGCAATAAATAAATGATTTGAAAAAGGCTTGCAAAGCTCGGGCTCTCATGAATAAAACCTTAAACCTTAATAACCCTGTAATGAGCTGCTGCTGGTGCTGCTGCTAAGTTATTTATCATCTGAGCAACAGGAGAATGATATCAGCGCAGCCTCGCTTTCTGTCGCGATTGCAAAGCTTTCTGAAGGCGACGGAGATTCACCTTTTACACACTTTGCAGAGACTGGCGCAGAACGTGGATCATGTTACGTTTGTCACCTTTCCAGAGTGCAAAATAGGAGAACATAACTGGGGACGGGGACCTTCCATTCTTTGGTCAGATGTCCAGTTAAAGCAAGTGCTTCAGAAACCAGGTGAAGGACAGAACCAGCTTGTGAACTCTTCCAGGTTTTTTTAATACTCCGGAAATTCCTGCAATTGGATGGTGTTCTGCACCACAACGAGGGGAGGTACAGTTAGGACATTCAAACACGTCCACAATGACAACATGGACATCACTGCTTATGTGCTTTAAGAGCCCGAATCTCCAGTGTGTGTCCATTATTTATCAGAGGTTCATCTATTCTTTCCTTGTCTGTAAGCAGAAGCAGAAGGAACAACGAGATGAAACATCATAGCAGTCGGTCGGCATGGTCGGCTGTACCTTCATAAAGCAGAAACTCCTCTGAAGCGGGCAAAGGATGAAGTGATGTCATCAGATGATTCTCGATTTCAGGGAGGATGGAGCGCCTCGCAGGTTTTGAAATGCACAGCCTAGTAAATATTCATGTGCTCACGAGTGAGTGGGAATAAAAGTATAAAAATAAGTAGAAAGTATATGATATTCACCTCTCTCTCCTTGTGTGCTCTCCATCTTCTCTTATTCTGATACAGAGAAAACAACATCCTTCAGGTGGGATCATGTGGAGTGTAAAATGGAGGAGAAATATGGAAAGCAGTCAGCCTGGCTGTACCCATGTCAATGCGCTCTGTTCAGATGTCTGCTTGATGCCCTAGCTGCGAAGATCACTAAACTGCACTTAGACACACGGCAAGACAGGCACACAATGAAACCAATGTGGAAACCCAACCCAATGTGGTCATGGCCACATTGAAGCACAATTTGACAAATGCACATATGCAAGCGTGGACTCCTGAACAACTGTGACAATTGCTACCTTAAGCGGGGAGAGATCGGGGCGCCTGGGACAGACTGCATAGTTTTGGAAAGTGTGGTTTTACTTCAGTTATGGAGGACCAGATTGTCAGAAACACCCAACAAAAGCTAGGAGGTCCTGGGGTTGTAGTCCAGCTTCCGCAGGCCCTTGGTGGGACTTCAAACACGCTTTTTCCGACGCACGGCCAGTGGGCTAATATTTATACCGTAGCATTCCCTTCAAGAACATTCTTCTATATTTCAGCCAGAAACAGAGGTGGAGTTTGGCGTTGGGGCCTTATTTTGCTTCACGTTCATTTCACAGAAAACGGCTGGCATTGTGGGCAAAACAAATGCCAAAATAATTCCCCTCTTGTAAAAAAAAGGGACATGGAAGAAGCAGAAGAGGAATGGATCGAGGGCACACCAAGGGGGACCTGGGGCTAGGCTGTGACATCTATTCTGAGTGGACAGTGAAATGCAGAGACAACATCATGAAGAGGAAACACCGAAAATGGCTTTTGTGGCATTGCGCCCTGGTAATAATTTCACCACAGACTTAAATTCACTTAGGCAATATTTTATTTCATTAAATTTCTCAAAACTATTTTTAGATAATAAATTTTTGCTTTGAAGTTGTTAAAAGTAACAATACAAATAAAAGTAAAATACGATAGAAAAAAATAAAATGTATAAGCGAAGAGTGAGACTGCCGTCATGTTCTGTGGCCATCGGTGGTAGTTGCTCCGGTTCCTGGGTCACGTGCAGCATGGCGCAGTCGAACGGCACAGAGACCGGCGGTCTACACTTTCATTTAATTAATTCAAACAACTATTTTGGGCGTCAGCAGGAGAACCGAGCTCCTTTGCATTGTGTGTGACAGTGCACCCTGCCTTGTGTCAAGGGAGAGGAGCACACTCGTCCTTTACTGCGGGACACTGATGGATTAAAAATCAGCAGCTGCATAAAAACAAGGCTACCGGGTAGAAACTCAGGAAAAAAAAGCAACTGAATATTTCACAGCAGATGGTGTCATAAAAAAGCGCCAGTAACATGAATTAACATTTACTTCTCTTTTCTGAATAAGTTTATCCTTTTTTCTCTTTTCTTTAATAAAAATGTTTAAGAGCAGATATACTGTAATTTGCATCTATACAACAGGCTATAAAACACCACTTGAATCACGTCCCAGGTACCACATGTACATGTGTTTCACTGGATAGAAACATGTAATAACATACTTCGCGTGCAAGGAGTTGTTCTACTGTCCCTGGCAAAGAAACAAAACAAAATAAAGTTTTTAAAAACTGCCTTAAATTTCACATTGGGGTCAAGAATTAAGGCTTCTGTATTTTTTTCCAACAACAAAATTGCGTGTTTTGTTATTTTTAAACTCAGTCTTGTCCGACAACCAGGAGCCGGTGATGTTTTCCTCGGGCTTCCGAGGGGCTTGTATGCAGGTGCGTCCCGGCTGTCTGCCGCCACGATGAGAGCGAGCGCTTTGGCGGATTTTTTGGACACAATCGGTGACCGAGTCCTTCGGTCCGCCACGCCTGCTGATCGCCACCGTGGCCCCGTCGCTCAACCCTGAATTCCTCCGTTCCTTCCAGAAAATGCCCCAGCGACACAAACACAGGAGACATCATTGAAAACACTGATAGCTGGTCCTGGTCCCCGCTACACCACCCCAAACCCTCCCACACAAAAAACTGCCCCAGCGACTTCCGGGTTGGCTCCCCTAGCTCCCTGCGCAAAAAGAAGGTGAAAGGGCTTTCTGAATGCTCGGTCTGTACGAGCCAGGACATTGTTCGCTTGTCTGGCTCATTTTCTGTTTCTTTCATTTTTTTCTTTGTACAGACAGATGTGCTTGTGTGTGAAGTTCTAATTGGTCCTTTTTACAGTAAAACAAAGTTTTATCTTTGTGTGTCTTTACTGTTCACCAGAGGCCCCCTGCCCTCAGCAGTTTGTTGAGGTGGGGGTTCACACTTCTCACACATAGTACTCCTTGTCCTTGTTCTTCTTGTTCTTGCTGGAGATCTTCACGCTGCCTGGAGGCTTTTCCTTCACCACGGCTCCATTAGGCTGCGTCGCCGAGTTGCTAATGTAGTTGCGGCTCTCATCCACGTGGTAGGAGCCCTCATCGCGGTTGCGGTACTTGTACATGGCATAGAGCAGGATGAGGATGCAGAGGGCTGCTGCCGCCACGATGCCCACCACCATGCCGGTGGTACTGCTGGATTCCCGGATGACCTCAACAGCCCCGGGGGGGCCCTTGGCCCCTGGCACCGTGGGGTTGGCTATGGGTGAGGAGGGAGGGGATCACATACATGGATCAGCCACAGCAAATGTGCAGGTTCCCAAAAAATCACAAAACCACACGTGTCGAGAATTTGAATATTCTGCATAGAATACAAAACCCATTCATATGTTTTTATGCATTATGGTTAAACATCACTACTTAACTAAAAGAAATCTGCGACTCATTTGCATGTATAATATTTTCAAAAGTACAATTAAATTTATACTGAATAATAATAAAGTAATACATGCTGTAGAGATTCTTTTTCCAGGATGCATGCATTTTGACCATATTAAAATCTCCTTCTTAATTTGTGAAGTTATGTTGCTGTATAAGACCTGTGTGGGGGGTATGGTGGGCAGAGAGGTTAATCGGTTACTCAGCTGGCAACTGCCACCTGCAGGCAGAAGGGTCCCTCGCCCATTCCACTCCTCTTTTGCTTGGTCACTGCGGTTTGATAACGTTGACCAATGTGACACAGAGGTGGGCTCTGCACCCGTCTGCCACAGAGCAAAAGCCTCATTGCATCCTGCAGATTTTACAATCCCAGCCCCTGTGTTTGTAAGCCAGACCCTGGCGCTTGCACACTGCCAGCTGAAATTGTCCCCCAGGGGTAATGCACGCCTGCCAATAGTGCTGGCTGGTGGCTGGGATACAGTGCATGGGTGCTGTTGCTTGCCGAGTGGATCGGTGGTGCAGTGCCTGTTCCCTCAGGGGTTCGAGTCGGCTTGCGGGAGAATGTGGGGAAGTCACTGTTTGTCTGTAAGTTTTGGTTGCCCCTGCAGACAGTTAATTCCCTCTTCTTGGGTCGTGGCCTAAGCTGTGTCCAGCTCACGCAACTAAACCTGTTTTCATTCATGAACTAACCTTAGCCCAACCTGTTTAGCAAAACTTCTCCCTTTTAAATTACAATGACACAGACTTTTCTGAAAGTCTTTCCTGCTGGCTCATCTCTTCCAAGTTGGATCATGTGAGCTCTCATAAGGGACTGACTTAACCAAATGTACAAGACCGAAGTGTAAACAAATATTTCAATGTGTCTGTTGCATGATTCTGCTCTGGAGACCAAATGGATGTTTACCTGAAATATACATAACAGCTAAATATAAAAACTGTCAAATGCATCCAAATAGGGAAGCCGTTTATCTGCAAAGATGATAAAAGCCTTTCATAGTAACTAGAAGACTTTAGTGTTCCTCAGCTGGGCATTGTGGGTTGTCACCCTGTAGCTTGTAGGAGTGCTTTCCTTACATGAGGGGTGAGTTTCCCTTCACCTCCGACTTTGCGGAGACCACTGGTGACCCGCGTGGGGCGCTTTAAAAGCTCGAGTTTAATGATATCGCCGTCTTGTGATCTCCTCTGACACGAGCGCAATAACTGCTGCGCGACTACGATTTATGACGCCATCGCTTTACAGGAACACAAAAGATCCGTCGTGAACGCCAGCCGAACAGTCAACACACGCATCTCCTGTACTGCATCGCAACCGCCTTCTGATCCCCAGGCCTGCAACGTGATCGACGCTCCTGAGCTCAGCAGATGCAGCAGAGGCGGATCTCACATGGTGCTTTGCTGCAGCAAAGTGTGCGAGTGAGCCATTAAAGCGAGTGGGAGGCCACCTTCAGGTAGATCGGACCTGGTATACGGGGGGAAAGTCTCTGTGCTGGGGGGTGTGGGGGCAGAGAGATCCGGTGTCTCCTCCCAGTGCTGCTATTGCCAGGATTTTCCTACACACACGGCGTAAAACAAGCTTGCAGGCAAAACAGCTTTGTTAAAACCAATTAGAAGCGGTGGCGCTCAGCAGAAAGCGCTCTGTAAATACTCTGTCACCGCGGTAATTACTGTGATAATAAGAGGGATCATAAGGGGTTTGACACAGCTGCCTTTGTTTGGGAGCACACAATTACACAGCGAGACTGAGCGGTCACTCCCAGGATTAGCGCTGGCAGTGGGGATGGGCGTGTGGGAGCTCTAAGGGTGGGTTTAAGGGAGGGGTTTACTATACAGGAGGCGGTAACCAAGAGCAAAATACTCAGGAGACTACATTGAAAGAAAGCACGAGATGAAAATGCTTTCATAAATCGGTCATCTCTAACCACCGGGACAGGCACAGTGTCTATTAGATGCTGTTGAGTCGCTGAGAGAATGAGACTCATTGCTAAGACTCACAGAGGCAGCACAATAGACCCCCTACTCCCACTCCAGACACCAATCGGTCCAGAGAGGATGAGTAGTAAAAAGAGAACTAACCTAACCCACCTGACCCACCCGGCTCACACGGGTCGATGTCCTCGTCATCGCTCGGACACTCAGCTGACGCCACCAGCAAGTCATCTGTGGGCTGTGGGTAGTGGAGAAAAAAAGGAACTAAAGTGAGCATCACATGTTGTCAAGCGAAACATCAGAGGGCATTTCAACGTGTTTACGCTGTAATATGTTTATGCTGTGCATCTTTATGCAGTGACCTCCTTACACTGTTTGCTCCTACCCCACAATATGCTAACATCATTTTCTCTGAGACCCCGGTGCCAGTCAAACTGGATCCAAACTGTTCTCTGCACTTCAGACTACTTTGATTCCTTCCTGGAACTGAGACTGTTATTTCATTGCAGGATGCTGGACAGGAGACAGAGATGGAAGCAAAGATGAATGGCAATACTACTATCTTAAATAGGCTGCTAGTGTCTATCTCAATGAAAGCACAATGCTGAGCAGAAAGACACAGAGACCTGAAAAACTGCAAAAACTCCTGAAAAAGTTCCCTGTTTAGCAGACTCTGGAAACAATAATCATTTGTCATGTTATTACCATTAGCCTTTTTCTTAAGCCCTTGCCTTCTTCATCCCCGATGCCTTCTCATGGCCTCTTTGTGGCGTGAGCACAAGGAAGATGCAACACCCACCGTTAGCTATTGGGTCTTCATACTGCCACCACACCCATTTCCTACCTGGAAATTGGCACACATGAACACCCAAAGACAGTCTTTCTGAAATAAACTGTTCAAAGCAGCAGGCAAAGAAGATGATCTGTGTTTGTCTATAAGCAACCACTACAGTTATAAGGGTGTACTGATTTGCAGCCAGCTGGGCTTTTATTATCTTTGCTTGGGAGACGTTAAAGTTGCGCTCCGGCCCTTCTTGCAGATCCCACACTAGAGGCTCTTTGGTACATCTGATGTGTCCTTCATACTTCTTAGAGAAAACTCAGACGACTGACACCTTACGCTTGTTCGCTGTAACTGGCGTCTGGGAGCGGTCTTGATGCTAATGAAGGAACAGTACCAATTAGCACGTATAGTGAGGTGTCAGGCTCATTGCTGACAAGAGGCCCAGTCTGTGCCAAACGCACAGATTTGCTTGCATGATCAGACTGGGGCATCGCTGGTCAACTCACGAAAAGTAGAGGCTGATGTTCATAAGAATCTGTTCGTTCTTTTTCTCTCTGGCGTAGAAAATGTTCATATGGGAAGCTGCCCCCTGGTTTCTCCTTACCTTCTGGTGGGAAGAAGTTTGGTAGCTCATAACTCATGGGGAATAGAAGGCCCACGGTGACAGGAGGAGCAACCAGAAGGAAAACCCAGACATCAGTGCTACTGGGACCTGAGCCAAAAGGCCCCAATGTCTTAACCCAGAGACCTCAGAAAGTGACTCAACCCACAGATCCTAAAGAGACCCTAAATCCATAGACCTCACATAGTGACTCATAGTCTCCACAGTAACAACCCACACCCCCCCCCAAAAAAAAAAAAAAAAAAAAAAATCACACGCAGAACATTTCGGAACAGTTACAACTCTGGGATGTAACTGGAGTGTCTTATTCAGAATTTAGTCCTTCTGTTCCATTTGCTACTTTACAAACCATACCAGACACCTAACAGCATGATGAAAAGCATTGTCATGCAGAGAAATCTGAACTTTATTATAAAACCTGCATATGCATTTAGCTGAGCTTTAAGGGTCTTGCATCTATCTACCTGAAAGAGAAGATGTGGCATCAGAGCACAAACAGGGGCTCTGAAGAGATGCATATAAACAAGGTCCTTGCCTGGATGCCGAAGGTCAGCCCAGGAAGATGGAATGCCATAGCTCGGATTTATAGCTAGTGCCGACTGTGGTCCGTGCTGCTCCACTCAGAAATCACCCAACTTCAATCGATCCTTTCCCCAGGCGAGTGTAAAATCACTTTCCTGCACTCCTCGCTTTTCTGTAGTGGGATCCGGAGAGGAGCATGAGTCGGTCTGTCTCTCAGCGTGTGACTGTGCCACCAGCCACGGGTGGAGGAGGCGGTGCTAGGGGGCTCCAGGCCCCGCCTGATATGTACAGCACTGCCCACACTTCCCTGTGGCTTCTCTCATTTCAAGTTAACATTGCGGGAGATAGCGAGGAATAGATGGAGAGGCGTGTGTGACAAGTAGGCGGAGGGAGAGAGAAAGTGAGAATCTAGGAGATAGGGACACAGAGGAACAACAGGGAATAAGAAAAAGAGACAGAAGTAGAAACAGAGGGAGAATGGAGGCAGGATGGAGAAAAGAAAGAGAGAAAGAAAAAACTGAAGAAAGGAAGGAAGACAAGTAGGAGTGCAAAAGGGATGGAGGAGAGGGTGACAGAAGCAGAGATGGACTGAGAAGAAACCTGGGAGAAAAGGAGCGTGGGCTAAGCTAGGATCTGGTCTTTGACCACCTTCTCCTCCTGCTTCCTCACTTCGACCAACACCCCCTCGCCTTGGCTCCCACACTGCTGTGTCTTCAGTAGATCCACTCTATTCTTTCGGCCACTTTTTCTTCAAACAGTATGTATAAAAACCTGGAAAAAAGGCTGACAGCTTTCCAGCATCTGATCCGACACCCAGCAAGTAGGCCACTGCGGGTGAATAATTCAGCCTTTGCGCAAAGCCTCTACGGAGCGCTGCAGCGCCAGAGCACCTGGGATGGAATGCGGCGGAATGCAGATGCAATCCTTTCAAAACAAATTCTGAATTCCAGATTTTGAACCGAACGGTGTGCAAGTCTTTGTGCATTTGCGGTGTGGTGAAGTGGTGCACACACTGCGTTCCAGCCAGAACCGATTAAAGTCATTGCACCACAGAGTGCTTTGCGGCCAGATGGATACTCATTTCCCACAAGGAATTATGGTCAATGAGAGACGGAATCGCGGCAAAGGTCTGAGCATCTTGCAGAAAAAGTGTGCGTGAGGAAGAGCGAGACTGTGGCAGCAGGACGGTGTCTGCCCCGGTAGTCGGTGCTGATGACTCAGAACCAGTGAATTCCCATTTGAAAAAGGTAAAAAGCCACCATGTTCCTGGTGTCCAGAATCATACTGCTCTGAGCCTTTGGGTCCCACTTCCTAATCTCAGTTCCATCATCCCCTTAGTGAGGGAAGTAGCTGCTTTTTCCTCATCTGCTGAACGTGTCCGGGACAGTGATGGTATAAACCTGCTCTGATAACCACACACCTTTCTTATTTCTTTGGTCCCCACTTGATAAAACTCCTATTTTTCAGCCGTAAGGCTGCTGCAGTCACTAGATAAATTTTTTATCAAGAGGAGAGCAGCAGTAGTGGGAAGGCTAATGATTTACACGCTTCTTCCATGAATACCTCCCACCTGTTCATCAGCTTCATCACCATTCCCTGCAGAGCTGCAACTGAGGTTTTAATGTGCGAGCAGTAATGAATCACACCTCTGTGCGCTGGGGAAGGGGTGTCTCTGTCACCCTCCAGGGAATGTGATGTCCTGGGACAGGAGACCAACAATTGGTGTGGTGAGAGGGAGGAAATGAAGGGTGGATTGGTTTCCTCCCACAGGAGGTTGAGTCTTTTGAGGAAGGGCTCAGCCCCCCCCCCCCAACCCACCCCAACAGGGCCCCTCTGCTCAGTGCTCTTGCAAGCAACAGCAGAGAAAACTGTGGTCACATCAGTCCCATTAGCTCTTTCACACAGTCACGCCTCACTCAATCTCATCCACAGTGGCCCTCGGCGTCAGTAGTTTCCTGTCCGGTGTTTGATCAGAAGAACTTCAACCCTCCTCTTATCAACTAAATCAGTTCAACAGCTGGACTCTTAAGCAGAGTGTGGAATGCTGGAGCCACCGGAGAACAAAAGCTTGGTTCAGTGTTTTCACACAGTGACGAATGATCGGACCTCTTCGCTTTCTCTGCCTCCATTATCGCCATCATGACCTTTGCCTTCCGCAGTAGTAGCAAAAACTTTAAAGGTCCTCTGGCACTGGACGATGTCTCCAGACAGGGACAAAATTTGAGTTAAACTGCTCGACTCCACTCCCATGTATATCCTGACGATCTCATTGTCATGTCTGTGATATCATGTGCCTTCTTACTGTCGCCATGGAGATGAAGATACAGGTTGGTAGATGCTGAAAGAGACCGAAAGCACACCTAAGCCCAAATGGAACGGGTGTCAGGTGACACAGCGGCCCCTTGCAGTCCCTCTCCACACAACCCCATGACAGGGAGGGTCCTCCAGCATGTGGCTGTGTTTCTTTCGCCAGTAATTGTGCATTGTGAATATCCGTGACAGATTTTTCTTCTTGAGTTGTAGGGAGACAAGGCGCAGAAAGCACAGATGTGAGCACACAATAAACAGAGACTGATTCATTACCGTATCTCTCCATGTAAAGGATAGATTTATCTTGCAAGAACAGCACCCCCACCTTCAAGAACCGGGGACTGAATGGTGCAAGACCTGCATGTTGAGGCCCTTTGCCCTGAACTCAGAGCATTTGAATGTGGATGCACTTGCTCTCCAAGTGCCATTGTCACCAGAAACCTGTGTGAAGCTCCCCCACTGGGTTGCGTGTGGAGAAGATAAAGCAGGGTTGTCCTGATGCTGGATGAGACCAGACCACAGCTGCCATCATCAGGTGGCACAATGTTATAGGAATATGAGCTACAGCAGGAAGACTGAAGAATAAAGAAGGTTCCAGAAGACACAGCTTGTGTCTGGTGGTGTAAATACAGTGTGAGAACAGTATTGTGTCTAAAAAACATGTCCAGACCCTCCCTAGTGGGACTGTCAGTCATAAACAACAAACACAGATGGTGAGGAGTGATGCCTCTGGGGGGCGACTGCGTGTTTGAAATGCAGAAGGGACATGAGCCTCCTGTCCTGGAGTGAGTGTGTCTGGAAGCTGAGGCAGACCTGTGTCTCTTGAAGAAGTTCCACCTGGCAGGTGAGCTCACCTGGCTGCCCAAAACCAAAGTGAGCTGTGTACTTCGATTCTCTACTCCAGTAATACCATAACCTATCACCTTGGACTCTGTTCTCTCTACACTGCAACACCAGAGTGAAAGATCACCGATCATCTCACTCTACCCTGGTCCACAGAACCACAGCTCTGACAGGGGGCACTGCCTCACACTTCTTATCCATGCCACTGTGTTTAAAACACAACAAGTTGGCATCACAGCCGTGATCGTGACTCTGTGCATTAGAAGAGCAGAAACGCATTGAGCCACAGAGTATGAGGGTAAAGCACGCAACTCAAGTCGCACCAACACAGTTTGAACCAACACATTTTTGAGGCACTTCCTTAACTAGCACGCCACCTGCTAACAGAGATGGCACGATAGTCCCATATTCATCAAGATCACAGCCAGAAGCCCCCCTCCCATGTCCCGATGGCACCCCAGTTTAGATGCCTCCCGTCTGCGTAAGTTGGCTTCCTCCAATTACGTAAAATGTGGACTAATTTATTGTGAGGAAAGCAGCAGCAACAAGCGGCATAGAGACTGCATGTAGGACCTGCGCCAGGGCGGGAAGACCACGGATGCCTTGTGAGTAAAACAGAAACAAAGGAGGTACATCTGTGCACGCAGTATGAATGAACCCTTCACCTATCCGAACGCCTCACTCTGTACGCGGAAACTGTCTGCTGGATTCTTTTTTCTAGAAAGACCCCCAGCCCACCCCGAGCAACACCCTGCCTATGATCAGAGCTACCTGGGAGGAGAGGCAGTGCCACCTGGCATCCATGGCAGCCTGGATGCTGCGTTATCTCTCGAATCAGTTGCTCTCGGTGCGACGGTCACGGCAGTCCTGCCCTCGGGTCACGCCCTCGGTGTTTCGGTCTCACTTCTCTACAGAAAGGCGCGTGGGTTCAGTCCATCCTGTGGAAGGGCAGCGCAGGCAGGACAGCCACCACTCCGGCTGGGACACGAGGAGGATAAACAGTCTGCGTATCGGCAGAGCCTATCAGCGCCTCGGCGCAGCAAGCAGGGAGTGAGAGAGAGTGAGGGAGGGAGGGAGGGAGAGCAAGGCGAACACCGCCAGTGAGTCTGTCTAGATCACCTGACCAGCATCAGCCAATCGTGTGCCCAACTGAGTCTATAGTGTGTGGCATTTGCGGCTGCTGGCCAAGATGCTGTACTCCACGGTGCGAGGGTATGTTTGTGTGTGTGTGTGTGTGTGTGTGTGTGTGTGTGTGTGTGTGTGTGTGTGGAGCTAGGGGGACAGAAGCACATGCTGCACTGTTCTGTGAGTGTGTGTTTTACAGCTGCCAGGTTGCGAGGATCCGATGACCTACTTTCCCTTCCCTTCTCCCTGCTTCGGTTAAAGTTCAAAAAGGCCAGACTTTCCCAGGAGATGCTGGATGCCTGTGTTCAAAGCCTCTGACCGCAGGGAAAAAAGCCTAAATGAAGCCGTGTGGTGGCGGCAGCAGCACATAGGGGATCCTGAGTGGCGAGATGAGGGTCTGTGTCTGGCTCCCATGGGATGCCATTTGTGGAGTAGTGGTGCTGTGCTGGGCTGCAGTGAGCTCTGCATTATTAATGTGATGGACGCTGTAGCACTCAGGGAGCCGCCACTCTGACAGGGGCCCAAACACAAACCAAACTGAGATGAAGCAAACTTAGAGATTTTGGTGCACAGACTCATTGCAGCATCACTGAAAAGTTATGCGAACTTCAAGACCTGGAGGGAATTGTGAAACTGTGTCTCTTGCACCCGAATGCCCAGCTGCAGAGCTCCATCCAATGTTGACAAAGACCTTCCTGGTGCTGCTGACAAAGCGAAGAGGAAGAAGCTTTTAGAGATGCT
Source organism: Heterotis niloticus (assembly GCA_018136845.1). NCBI lineage: Eukaryota > Metazoa > Chordata > Actinopteri > Osteoglossiformes > Osteoglossidae > Heterotis > Heterotis niloticus. Next base: position 18,012,592 of record CM030895.1, read on the forward strand.
GATGCGAGTCAGATTACAGCTTCTCCCGGCCTGACATGGGCTGATGCTGTACTGTAGCTGTGTCCCTTAGGCCGAATGTGTCCAGCACAAGAAATGTGACATGGTGACCATGGGGAGAACGTGGTCCATGTGACTCTACAGCATAAGTCCATTTGCCATGATTATGTTCTTGTGTTCTAACCCGTTATCAGTACCAGCTTTATTTAACACAGAACCATTTACACAATTAGGAGGTCCACTTGTGAGGCATTTCGCTCTTGAGTATATCACATCAAAGTGCTTTGCCTTGGGGCATGACTCCAATAATGGACTGAAACAAAAGCAGGTGCCTTTTGTACATGGGCCCAGGTCTGGAGCATAAAGATGTCACTGTGAGTCTCAGGAAGAAGCAAACTGATGCGTTCATACAACCAGAGCTGTGGGTTTATTTCCTGTTATGCTCAGACACTCTCAAATATTTTCATCAAAAATGTCTTCAAACCTCAAAGGAATCCAGCTGTATCAATATCACTGACTCCCAGGTGAAAACAGCAATAAACTTCATTCATTTTTTTCTTGTTGCTTTGATTCAATGTCACTGTATGGATGTGTGTGTGAGTGTGTATGAGTGAGTGAGTGACTGAGTGAGTGAGAGAGAAAAAGTGAAAGGGACTTTAATGACAATGGAGTTCATAGTGGGCACAGACATGCACCCCTACACACACACACACACACACACACACACACACACACACACACACTTGCTCTGTTTAGACAGCAAGGTTTGCAGCCTTCCCTTCCATTAGTCCTCTCTCTCCTTCTCTATACCATTTGTTACTGAGTGCCTCCACAGGGCCTCAAAGTTACAGAATAGATACAGATATGGCTGATGACCCTGAAGGGTTACTGGGTGGATTTTAATTCATGGATCATACTGGCATCTTGCACAAATGGGTTTATTACAACTAGCGCAAAGGTTTACATATCACTATAAATCACAAACACCTGAGCATCCCAACCAGAGAACCCAGACTTGTCCCACAGGGACCCTTCCCAGTAGACAGTCCCATGCTGCCTTTCAGAGGTTCCGAAGTGTAATGGCATCTGACTGTGTATGTATATTGGAAACAAACATAACAAAACAGCCATTTTGATGACAATCCCATTGTTTTAAACACTTGAGACAAGGAAAATGACCACCCTGTCCACACTCAGGTTCTGTCTGCACGTTTCTGCATTCTTTCCCCAACACAGTCCATATGCAGCTCTTCCTGTTGCTGGGTGGAAGCTGCTGAGTGTTCTATAATCTATTATTGTGGAGTTACACCTGTTATTTAACTCCTTTGGCTTTGGTACACTTCTGTAACAAAACACTCAACCAGGTAACTGACCAGGATATTAACAAGGTCAATGGTCCTTATTGGTACAGTTATACTCTCATTATTGCTCAAGTCAGTACTGCTTCTCTTCTCCAGTTATAATAATGGCACCAGCTGCGTTTCATTGATTTGCTGGTTCAATTATCAATCTCACTTAAGCCAGTATGTTTTGGCCTAATGATCGATAAATGACAGCACAAGCCCATTGGTGTTTCATTGACAGCACAGAGGGACAGCAGAGAAACACAAATACCTATTGATTTCATTCGTGGGATGAATTACATTTGCACATTTTGAAAGCAGTAATAAAGGCATTATTTCGCCTGAGTTGTACTGTTTAATAACTGAACAGTCTTTCCATGCTATTTCAAGGAACACGGTGATGTGGGGGTGGGATAGGGGGATGGAGGGGGCTGTGTTTTCTGGGCCACGGTACTCCAGATTGGTTACTAAAACGTGGCACTGTAGAGACGTGCAATGATCTTGTATGGCAATACCCTGATACGCAGAGGAGATGGAGCCATCACCATGGCAACACCGAGTTTGTTCAGCAGAAAGCAGTATGGGTGTGGAGTGTGAACAGCACAAAATGCCGCAAGAAAAATTTAAGTCCAAATGGAATGAGCACATAATAGGCTGGAAAGAATGAAAATGTAAAAACAAACAAACAAACAAACAAACAAACAAACAAACAAACAAACGCAATACAGTGGTGGACGAAAACAGAACCTAATGCATAAAAACTGCTTTGCTGAGGGATGCAGATGAAATCGGCCCTCTTTCTGCATGTTTCTGGTTACACAGTGGAAGCCCCAGTGATGGCACTCATTCATCACACACAATTCTGCATTTACTTTGTTGTTCCTGAACTCCTGCTCTGGGTGTAAACCCTGTCCCTGCCAGAGAAACACTCCCAGCCCGCTGATATACACAAATGAACAAAGTCACCTGTATCTACTGACACTCTTCCTCCTTAGCTACAAACTTAGCTATGGCCCCCTTTCATCCATCAGCCATAGAAAATTGATTTAAAACCTGTAGCTCACTATTCCTACGGACACAAACACATCACCCGTGAACAGATCCCTTGTCCCATATTCACATCCCCTCCCCATGCACAAATATGCCCCAACCACTTATGCACATTTCCCCTGTTCCACATGTATATCTATCCATGCTGTGTGAGGAAAGATCTTCTCATGAATATTATGCACATCTTTGCCTTGACACACATCACTCTTAGACCTTTTGAGAAGAGAGTTGTCTATCTGACCAGCTGCTCTCCAGCTCCAGCTACTGTGCTTAGAGAGATCTTCACCTCCAGAAGGCATCTCCCCATTTTCTGCTTATTCTCAGCATACAGATACTCACACCTGCTCTCATGTGGAGTGGATTCATCACTGTGGTAAAAATAAGCACTGGAAGATTTTAGCTGCACATTCTATGTTTAAGGCCCCAGAATGCTCATTGTGAGCATGAGGAATGCTGGTGTGCATAGCATATAAAAAAATACACACTGATACACCATGGAGGTACTGCAGTGCACCACAGTGACACAGCTGTCAACAAACTATATCTTCAACCACTCCTGGAAGAACAGGGTATGAGGCAGGGCACACCTTGGATCACAGCGCAGTCACAAACACACTGTGAGCAATTGGGTTTCATCACATTGCCTGTAACACGTATTTGGACTGAGGGAAGAAACCAGAGCACATCATGCAAACACAAGGAACATGCAGTCTCCACACAAACTGAACAGGGTCTGTTCCTATGTCAGACTGCACAGCTCAGATGCTGTGAGCGACTTGTGCTATGGCCTGAGTGACCTGTGCTATGGCCTGAGCCACTATTGTAACCAAACGGCATGTAACAAAGCCAAATTACACCTTCTTTGTGATACTTGATACTGAAGTTTGACACTCTAGATACTCCAAAGCTCATCTATTCTTGCAGCTTAGATAAAGGTGCATGAAAATCATATATCAAAAACGTAAAGTTGTATCAAGGTCAAACGGTCAGTAGACATGAGCTCAGGAGAACAGGAGGGATGAAAGGAGGTAGAGGAAGAGAAGCAAAGGGGCTGACCTGCTGGGGGTCCCGTGGTGTGGGCTGCTGGCCCCGGCGATTGGAGGCTGTCGTCGTGGTCATGCCGCCGAAGGGGGACGAGCTATCTGAGCGGTTGCCTGTCGTGCTAGACTGTGGCGTATTGGAGGCAGATGAGTCCCCCACCAGGCGCACACTGCCCTCCACCTTGACGTTGGGGTCGCCCTCAGCCGCCATGCCAAACACCTTGAGCCCATTGTAGTACATGCCGGAAAGCTGACCCTGGAACGGCCTGTCACGGTCCAGGCCCCCAACTTTTATGGTGCTCTGACTGTTGAAGATGGTGAGCTGCCGCCCTGTGGGAAACAACGCCACACATAGGCAGGAGGGGTGAACTGCAGCACAGACAGGAGATAGAAACACTGTCCTCCCACGAGAGCAGACACATTACTTGCCCTGCGGGTGATGGTAGCAATAAATTTGCCATCGCCAACAGCAACAGCAATTTATTGCACTTGTAATGATGGGATGCCTATGAAATGCAGACTTAAAAAAGAATGCAGTTGATGTGGCCCTGCTAAAAGGACAATCAAATCTCAGAAAATAAAACATTTTCAGACCTGAACATTTACATCTATAAGGTTTCTCGAACCTGCTAAGTGAATTAAAGGATGTGATTTATTTATTTTCTCTGGATTTTAGATGCTTAAGTTTGGAGCTTCACTCATTTGTGATATGTTTAATATTTTATGTTTATCTGTACACTGAGCATCCTGTGAATGCCAGGAAAGAACTTTAATATGTTTCTCCTTTTTTTCCATTATTACCTTCCAATGCAGCATGAGGCATGACAGCACCGTGTCCATCATATGAAAATGTCTTGAGATACAATGCAAGCGTGTAGCTAAAGAAACCAATGTATTTATGTAAAAAGCATAAATAATGCACACAGTGCCGATAAAACCACTTAAGTTTTATCAGCCCATTTCAAGTGTGTGGGGTTCTTTCTGACATGATTAATGAAGCCCTAAATGAAGGGTGCTGGTTTTCTTGGCTTACGAATTAAGTTCGGAGCTCCAAAACGGATGCTAGTGAATATACACAAATATTATAAGAAAGGTATTATGAACTGAGAAGAGATATCAAACCTCTGAGCTGAAAATGCAAAGTGCAAAGTAAGTGAACGTGGCCATACTCCTTGCCATGGGAGCTTTCCTCTCTGAGAGGAGCTCAGCCATGTGATGGGGCTGTCGTGTACAAAAGACCCTGCGATTGTGCACAGCTGATTGCCTCTCAGCAAGGGCATCGGGAACCAGGGAGTGGGTGACGTGAGGATGACATGAAGATGATGCCACAAAAGATGGCTCGACTGAGACGGCAGTCAGGAACAGAAAGAAGCACATTGTCATGGCACATCGCTCATTGCTGAGCTCAGAAGTCACTGAGCACACAGAGAGGAGCATGCACTAGAAATGTAAAATAACATGTGTATGTTTCCAAATAATCCTTATTGTTCTCAAAATCCTAAGTATATTTCCGAAACGTGTTAAAGGGACTCTTCTTCTATGGCCAATTAATATTGCACATCTATTTAAGATTAAGTTTAATCACTGTGGTTTCCCACAGTCAGTAACAACATTAAAACACATAATGCAACACACATACATGGTGTGTATATGTATGTGTGCCCTGTGATATAAAGACTAACTGTTTTCTAACAGGACTTTTTAGTGGTTCATTTAGATAATTTATCATTTATAAACACTAAAGATCATATGCAGCACCTCTAAAAATATTTGGCAGTATTAATCTTTTTACTTCAGAGGTTGGAGTTAAAGAAATACTTACAGTCCCTTTAACCTGGAGTTTACATGAAATAATTTTTAAGTAGTACATCTTAACAAATGAACACATTATACAGTGCCAATTTTTCAAACTACATTTTGAAGTTTAAATTTTGAATTATTTAGTTTTACTAGTGATTTAATTTTTGAGATTTATTAGTGATGCAAAGTTTTACTTGGTTATGTTCAAATTATTTTTATTTGAAGTTTTAATCGGTGTTTTTACCTTTGTCGAGTAGCCATTCGTCAACTACTCGACCGAGTCGATATGGGATTCGCTGTCTAGCAATCGCCAGGCGTTCGTTATCAATGTTGCCTTTAAAGTTTAAAGAGACATTTCATTGGTTAAAATCTGTAAGGTCAAAGGTTAAACCATAATACTTAAAGCTTGAACTATACACTGGCACAAGTTTGTTTTTCCTGTTTTGAACGTTTAAAACAAAGCTACCGAGAACATTGCACTGTTCAAACTTTTCACTCAGACATTTATTTTTTATTATTTTGTTAACAATATTATTCCTATATTAACTGAGAATTATGCTGAAACATGGTCTAAGTTAATAAGCTTTATAAACCAAAACATAAAATCACCTTCAACATACTCAACAGGAATGGTTACAAAGTCCATTTCAATGCATTTTGTTGTTTTTTTTTTAAAAAGAAACTTGTTTTCTAGTTAAACACCGCTCCAAAATGGCATGATGTTTATATGTGCTATATCTCAGAATACATCCAGCCTTTTTCACACAAGTTGGTTTTTTGTAATTGAGGGGAAAAAGGACATAAAATGACACTTAGAGCAACTTCCCATCAACCTCTGTTAAGACTCTAAGTGTGTAATTCACAGTTAGTTGGCAGTAAAAGCTTTGACACTAAAGAGGCTCTAAAACTTTTGGGAAGTTGGGAGTAGAACGGACATGAAGCTGTTAGTCAGTTGAAAGAATCACGCACACAGTGTCAAACGGCACAGCCCGACCTACGGAAGGAGAGACAGGCTTTGACAAAAGGAGCCACCCACTGACTTTTTTCTGCAGAGCGAATATGTTCCATTTGTCTACATTAATGGACAAGAAGAGCGTGTGTGTTTTACAAATTAACTTTCTTCTGCTACCCTTAGGCCTCTGTGTGGTTGGCTCAACGCTGCCCCCAGTGGGCATCCACTCGTGCTGAAACAAGCACATCGCGAAGGTGAGTATGGAGCCCTGCCAGAAGCTTGAAAGGGGAGCGTAGAAAGGAAAGTGTCTCCAGCCCATTTCACACTGATCAAAGCCGCACATCTTGTCCGATGCTAACGAAAGAGCGAAACAAAGCTGCTGCGCTTCAAAGCACTCGCCTCCTAACATCTCACTTCCAGGCCATGAGAGAAGCACTTTGTGGACCTTGATGAGAACGACACCTCCTGCCCGTGGTGAAGATCTGAGTGAACCATGTCATCTCCAGCCCAGAAGAAGGCACCACACTTAAAGACTCTACAGATGATGTGAGAAAATCCTTCATTGTCTTGACACTCCAGTCATGATTTTTGAAGTACCCCTCAGTAGGAACTGCCTCTGTCCATTACACATGCCTTTATATAATTTCGACAGTTCATACTACCATCACTATTATTGACTAGTAATAAACCATATTGTCCCGAGAGCCAGCAAAAAACTTACATATGGGATATATTTGTACCACTTCTATGAAACTGTCCAAACCTCGCCTACAAAAGTGGCATTATGTAAAAGCAAAGAATGTTTGCTCTATGGTGCATTAGGACCAGTGTGTAGGACTGTATGTACAGTTTGGGAGATGCACTTAAAAACATATGTCCTCTTCAGTAGGTAAAAATGAATGGCTGGGTATCAGGAAAATATCACATTAATATTAACTTATTCAGGCGCTCAGCCAACACTTTGAAACCAGAGAAACACACTGCTTGTGTACAGAGCTGTGTATTTCACCTCACCAATTCAAACGCAATCTATTTACGAGTACAATACAGCAGCCAAATGCCTTCTTGCTGACCAAAAGCTCCCTTTTGATTGACTCCTATTCACTTGTATTTACTTGTGTACTTGTGTGTAAAATGAGCACCATTCCACCACGTGCTGCAAACGGGTTGCCTCTGTGAAGGCAAAGACTGCAAACATAGAGCGGAAGGATGGTCTTGAGACTCAGAGCCATGACAGCAGTGGGCCTTGTATATGCCCTTAGCTGCAGGCTCCCTGAGACTCCAGGCTCCAGTGACTCTGTTATGAAGCAGGGCTCAACTCATTCCATGAGAGGAGGGTCACGCTCAAGGATAGGACAGTTTTATGGAGCCTCAACACCAAATCAGGTGTTACAAACTTTCTGAGGACCACATCCACTGTCTAGAGTTGGACAGAGTTAGACTGTAGGGGGGTTGTAGGGCAAACTGTCTATGTAAGTTTTCTCCTTGCAGGAATCACCATGGTCTATCTCCTATATCACAATTGAGCTCCTTCTCCTCAGTGGCAATATAGAGTCCACTGTGCTGGACCCTCAGCTGATGACCTCAACCTAAAGACAGGTCCCAAACTCCAAAGGGGTTGGGAGATTTTCAACGTCTGTAAAGGAAGTTAAGAGCATGTTCTTGTCCGAACTACTCTCCCACACACTCGCTCTTCTTGCCTCTTTCTGTCACGTTTCTAGTTTATGCAATCATCATGGTGGGCATTGCTGGCTGCATGTGGGATTCACATTTATCCTTTCATATGTCTGTGTGCAAAAATAAAGGGTGTTAGTTTCCAGTCTCCAGGGTGCTCTTCCTCCGCAGCAAAGCTCATCCGCCTCGCTGACAACCACACCCACCCACACGCACAAAGGCGCACGCGCACACACACACATTTTCTGTGCTATCAGAAGGACATCACTCCTTGCCATCAACTCCCTGAGGGGACTGAGAGCCTGTGGGGACAAACCTCTTACACCACAGTATTGTGGTCATACTTTTCTTCCTTGTCAGAATGTCAGCACAAAATACTAATCATACAAATATTCCTCTCTTTTTCAGAACTTTTGTCAAAGCCTTTTATACATTTAAATGACAGCGAAATAAATAGCTCAAAAAAGTATCACAACTTTCACAAACACTTCAGGTATCGACACAATATCTCAATCAGACATACCGAAGAGATTAATTTAGGGACCATCCCTCCCCCCCACTCACCTGTGGGGTAGCGCTCAATGACCGGCAGGTCGTCCAGCTGCAGTGTGGCATTTCCACCGCTCCTGGTGAACCGTACAATGTGGTACTTCCCGTCATTCACAAACTTGCTTGTCTCATCAATGGAGATGTCATCCGTGCCAACATTGAAGATGACTCCGATGTTGCCTTTCTCCTGTTGAACAGGGTGCGAGGGTCATTAGGACCTCTGTGACTGAGTGAACACAAAGTCTAGGCATCATAGGAGGCAGTTCCAATGGCAATGACGACACAGGTTATGAGGCTTCCTCAAGGAACCATGCTCTTCACACAGAATTTGCAGGTTCAAATCACAAAGGAAACTACAGCTGTGCCTTCAAGACAGTATTTAACTTAAACACTCCAAGCGAAATATGCAAAGAGAATTGATTTTGTAATCTCTGTTAAGTCAAGATGGAAAAAGTAAGTCATGCATAGATAATCCAAAAATTATTTTGCAAATAAGGAAAAATAATTATTATCCTTATAGCTAAAATCAGTAACAATAAAGGTAAAACACAGTGTTTGTAGGGTGTTTGTTGAAGGCCATAATTTCCCTGTATTCACAGCTTAGCTAACAGGCAGTGATGAGATAAATGGTGAGTGGTGTTAACAACAGGAAATATTTTCCTTACATAAATAATGGAGAAACAGTGCAAAGGAAGAAGCAACAGCAGTGGGAAAGTCATGGTTAGCAACCACAGTCAGAGCCCCAGGGCTCTCTGGTTTCTCTCAAGGAGCTCTGTTTCAGAAAACCTCCTGCAAACTAAAAGTCTCAGATCAGTCGTCCACAACGACGTAATTGTTACAGCTAAATGTAATGATGCCAAGAGCAAAGGGAAAAGGCCCCTCGAGTCAAACTCTGTTTCTGTGCTATCCTTTGTGGCTTGCTGTGTGACAGCTGACTGTATCTCCAGCAAAGGACCTCTAACAAGGCAATGGAGCACAAGGAGACAGCACCTGTAAGCAAATGTTCACAGTGCCAACATTGTCCACGATTCGCTCCCGTGCCACATAAAACCTAATAAACTGCTGATCATTTACAAACTCAGATTCCGCAGTGAATCAGATAAATGCACTGGGTTCCACTGGAGTCGGTTATCACCTCCTGTACTGCACTGCAGTGGCCAGCAGTTGTCAGTAGCTGCTGTCAGGGAGACCCACAGCTAAGTATTTGCCTTCTATGTTTTCTGGGGAGATAACAAGTAGCTGTCTAATGTCATGGAGAGTCAACATTTCAGCTCTTTTCACAGCCCTGTCATGTTAGACCCTGGGAAAGTGAAGTGTTTTTGTTGTTCAAAAGAAAATGATGCAAAAATAGAGACTTACAATTCATGGAAAATATTACAGAAAGTACTTTAAGAAACTTGATTGCTATGTTGTCTACATAACGCCCACCAATGTGTTTTAGCACAGTACACATCAATTTGCAGACATAAACTAGCTTTTCATGTTACAGCTGAGTTATGAATTTTCCCAAAGATACAAACATTTTTAACGGCATCTCTGTTTTCTAAAATGTTTGTCTGTAGTGGAGCAAACATGACCTGTAAAAAAAATGGCAGTAAAGAACACACAAACAGCGAAGGACATTGAAAGTCACTTGACTTCAACTTACTTCCACTATGTTCACTGCTTGTGTCTTATAGTCCATTTTCATTCTTTATAAATACAGCAGGATTTAACTTGAATTATTAACTTTGTTGTGTCAATCAAAATGACTGAAGTTAGAAATAGACGCGCTGTGTTTATAATACATTTTGAAATTCACTTATATCAGACCTGTTATTCCTTTGTGAGCACATCCTGCTAACACAGGTGACACTTTGTAGCTATCAGCCCTCAATTACAGATGGCCATTCTCTCTATCATTCACAGCTTCGCTTTTCATTTTATCTCCACCTTTTCCATCTGTGTTTATGTCAAGGAACCAAACAACACATCTGCATGTTTGATGAACAACTGAGCTTCAACATTACTAGAAATAGCACAATTTTAGAACATGTCTGGGTCCATCAGTGCTTCTTGGTTACTTTGTCCCCCCTCCCCTGCAGTGGACTCCTGGACCTCTTAAGCATAATGGCCACCTGTTCTTGATAACACTGCACAGACAATCGTACATAAAAGCCATCTTTGGAGGTTCACATAACTCCTGGTCTGACCTGGACCCATCTCAAAATCAGTCACTTTTACACTGAAACTCACAGATTACATAGTAACAATAACAGTGGAACTGCATGTGCCAAAAGTGGCAATCCTCAATTTTGTAGAGATCAAACTGATTAAGCATACAATACATACTGTAACCATAAAATAACTAATTGTGGAAAAACAACATAACCCTGACATTTTACTGCGGCGAAATTAGAAGCCTGTTACACCATGGCAAAAGGACAGTGACTCGGATGTGTTCTTTGTACAGCATCCTTTTATGTAAGTGATATTATCCACAGGTCGGTAATCCATATCCCACTCTTGCCAGGCCCACCTCATTCGATATGCCCAGGTTAATAAATGATTCTGTGCCTTCCTGCAGTACAAGGCAGGTAAGCTCAGTACATGTGGGCTATAGAAAACAGCTGGACCGTTTACTGGTATCTGGAGAAAGGTCAGCAGACAAAGCACAGGAAGCAGTTCTGCTATATCTGACACCGAGCCATGGCTATTGTCAGCAGATTTGTCTCCAGACCAATGAAGGCTCACATGCCTGTCCGTACCATGCACACTACACACACTGCACTTCAGCACCATCACAGCCATGGGCGATGCCGTCATTCCTGCTGCTGCCCGCTTTCTTGCCTTCTGCTGCTCTTTGGCTGGTGGCAGCGCTTAATCAGAGGGAGACCTGCAACATGAGGCAGGCTTGGACTGGAGGGCCAAGTGCTGGAGTGGAACTGAAGCGGAGCAAAATGAACACTGAGAAAGAGAATAAGCAGCAGTGGGGCACTCGAATGCTAATTAGGGACGATGCTTGGACTGGTGTCCCTCCACTTGGGGCCATTGCCTCCCCCACACTTGTCTCATCCGCCTGTCTGTTGTCTGTTTCAGTGGCAAGGGAATGTCTCTGCTTGCTTGTGTCATCTGACATTCCCGTCACCCCTGCACAGTGGTCCTGCCCCCAAGGAGGTCAGGCGTGGGAGGGAAGCTACACACACACATAGAAAATTGGTGCAGATAGGGTGCAGTATGTTCAACTATATAGTAATGAAACAGGCAAATGAGTAGTAGTAGTAGAGTGTCATTCATCTGTAGCTAAATAAATCCGCTTCCTTTAGGGAACAGCTGACAATGACAACTCCTGGGTAAACATGCACAATCTTTCATAAACATGCATGTGAATGAGGTGGTAGAATTTGTCTGGCCAGCACTTTCACATCTGTACACTTTAATTTTGTGGGAGTTTTGGGTAGTCATGGGTAAATTTGGAGCAGTTTGGGAAAATAACACGGCCTTGACAGCACCCTTTTGACCTTAATGGACCTCTTGGCAATAGTTGCTCGAAATTTACCCAACAAAAGCCATACAAAGACTTGGCCACTGTCAGTCCATCTGTATGCCTGTCAGATTGTCCAAAGCCCTGGCCAGTACAAGCCTTCACCTCTAGCCAAAAAGCAATACTGGGACAACTGGAACTGAACTGTTGTGTGAAACATAAGGAACCTACAACCAGGAACTTTAAGTCACATAATTTATTTCATCATAGCATAACCTACGTAGCCAATGAATACGTACAGAATACAAACAGTGGATTGGCCAAATCATTAAATATTTGCACATACATTCCCACTGTTCTCATATTAGCATATATCTAACTTTCTGTGCCATCACTCCCATCCATTTGGCCATAACTAAACCTTAAAGCTCAGTGAATATTAGCTTAGCTGTTGTTGTGTGTAGTGAAAAGCCTCAATGCCAGGCCCAAGTGGCAGAAGCTGTGATAGTGGATGTGACAGTTTTGCCTGTTTTCATTACAGTAATCAGCAGCTGTTTTGCACCAATGGATAATATCCATACTGTAGCTGTGGATCTTCGTGATAACTATAATTCTTCAGTCTAGGGCAACAGGTAGAGTCGCAGATATGGACATGGAATTTTCACAGAGAAACCCCTGCCACTGTTACAAGACCTTTGTGCAAAGTTCTTATCCTGAAATACTCTAGTAAAAATGCTATATACAGTAAATGCTGTATAAAACACTAGCATTTACTCGCATTTATTAGTATTAGCTAAATGAAAAATTATATATGTTATGAACTGTTTGCTTGTGAAGCGCTGAAGTGGTTTGTATTCTTACCAAAACAGAGCTGTGAATGTTTCAGACACAGCGCATATGGTGTGCCCTCGATCACTGTGATGTTGTTGTTCTGACTCATACCTCACCCCACAAACATTTTCAAAATGTAATGCTATACAGCAGAGGACAATGGACATGTTCCTGTGGTCCTTAGCCTCTGGAGTACATTAGGCTGATGAAATGCTCACCAGATCATTAATGCAACTTCAGTCAACTTCTGAGCTCCTGACAAATGAGCTGAGAGACAGGCACTCTGCCTTCACACATGGGCCAAAAACTTGGTATAGAAACATGATTCCTTTGGCTGGCCTGCTCCCAGCCAGGGTCTGATGGGGTTTGACTGAAAGACTGAACCCACAGAGGCAGGGCCTCAAATCTACTGCACCTCCTCCTCTTGGAATGCAGGATCTACAGAAGCCATCATGCTAGCTCCTTTTCTGGCAGCCCCAGGAAGGAGATACATGAACAAAATAAATAAATAAGTGCAGTTGGCCCAGGGAGTTGGAGATGTTATTGATTTTCTGCCCCCAATGCCACAGCAATCCCAGCTGCCATTGTAGGAATAAACGGCCTCACTGAACCATGGGAGTTTTCATAATGAAAAGTGAGCAGCAGCCAGAATTGGAGTTGCCACATCCATCTTAAGTGGGAACTTTGAGCATGGGTGGGGGGGCTACCTGCCTGTGTGACTCCACCAGGTGTGACCCCTGGCTGACCCGAAAGCCCAGACACAATTCAAATCAGTGGACTGAGACCATTGTTGCTATGGCAACTGCATGCATCGATCACCTTACAGGAAAGGGCGTACCAAGATAAGCACTGGAGGACGTACCCCAGAGTATCCAGATAGCACCAAATGCTTTCACATCTCATGAGAAACACTCTCAGTCAAATCACAAAAATTGAGACATAGAAAGATACTAATATATGAGAACAGGAGTGGAAGGAAATGGCACTGAGCCTCTCCAGCTGAACAACACAAAGACCAATATATTTCATATTCTAATGTAACAGGCTGTACTGGCAAAAGAAAAGATTTGCATTGTTGCACTACCACAACATCTGAATGGAAAAAAAAAAAAAAACAAATTTCACCTTTAACCAAAATAAATCTGTCTTATACACAAAAACAAAATACAAAAAAGCATGCATGCATGCACACACACGCGCGCGCACACACACACACATTGAGAGACATCCAATTTGACACAGCTGACACTATTGGTGGCCTTGTATCCACTCTGCTGATGGGCTGGTTGACCTGCTGTGTGCTGGCTAGGCCATGACACTAATCTGGTAAAAGAACAAAATGCTGAGGAACAAGAAGTTCTATAACAGTAGCATTCAGTGTGACTGCTCTGCATGTTCTGCATGACTAAAGGAAACAACATAGTAAGTTACAATAGCTATTATAGGACAATAGAGTTACAGGGGTAGAAGACACTAAGCACACAGAGTTCACCTAAGATTAAATGACAAGTGATTTAATCTTACAGCAGAACACAAGATAAATATTATTAATAAATATGACCAATATTCATAAGCCAACAGCTGTACAATATACAGTAAACTAACTAACAAGTCCACTTAAAAGGTCCTTATTAGCAATGGCATACATAGAATATATAATAACAAGAAATATATCAAGGTACTGTGCTAGCACCAGTACTACCTTACAGCATAAAGTAGTTTATTTTTATTACTAGATACATTTGCTTGAAAAAACCTTATCCAGTTTCCCAGCTCAACATTTCAGCAAAGCAAATCTAGTGTCTTGCTCAAGGGTACAAGAAAACTAGGTAAGATCATGAGGTTTCATCATGGTGCCTCAAAGGTGTTGGGAGCTTAAAAACTAAATCTGAACAGAGGAGTTTGTGGGTGAGTTTCACTTAAGAACTGAGTCTTTGGAAAACCCTAGAGCAAGAAAATCACAGTGACAATGTGGCTACAAAGGTGAGGGAAATGGTACAGAGAGTCTGCATTCTCACCATTTCCTCATAGTCCACAGTGATGCTGTCCCCCAAAAACCGAGTAAAATGGATTCAAGGCCGATTTCATGAAACCAACATGGAGTCATTTGCTTTCCATTCACTCCCTTTTCTAATTATCTTTGAATCTTCTGTGGAGCAGAGCGAAGAATGGATTTCCACCATATTCGTGCCTCAAAAATGAAAAAAAAATGGTCCAATAATCTGATAAATACCGTTCAAAACATGAATGACACCAAAACCAGGGATGGGTGGAGTTAATACGATCCTGCTGCATATTAATAACTTGGCGTGCATGTTTTGTTTGTAAACCTTGTTTGATGTTGCAGAGTTGTTGCATGTAATCCAAGAGGGTTTATTACCACCTACATGTAAGAATCCAACAAACTGGTCATATTTCACATAGGGCAACAGAATTTATAACAAAAGAAATGTTTATAAGACAAATTTCCATAGAAGACAGGTGGTGAGAGCTGACTCTAGACATTTGTTCACCATTTCTGAATAAATGCTTCTACTTACAGCAGTGTGATGCAAAAGTTTGGAGTAAATTTTGGTGTACATACTTGCAGAACCACACAATGGACTACATAATTTTGAGCGTGAGATGCTGCCCAGGTCTGTTCATCACATGTGCGCAGAATTACTGCACCGAGACCTACTGAAGCTGCAGAAATAGGCAGAAACACTGGGCTGTCGGGAAGAAGATTTGTTCTTCAATAGCTCCGTCTACAGAATTTATCAGTGCTCTGAAGATCATGGAATGATTAGATGATCAGTGCCCATGGTCATCTTAACTGATGCAATAGTTCACAGCTGGGTGACCATAAAACACCCAGGTTTGTCCAGTGTCATTATTTTTCAGCAATGGGCCTCAGACAGACAAACTCAGCCCGGAGAGGCCAGACAGTCTGGTTCGCATGAAATGGTGCTGTTTGTGTGACGAGGTCACGGAGCACATCTGACCCCAGTGGACTGAAACGTGGACTGAATAAATAACATGACAGGATTTGCATGGCTTTTTCTACACAGCCTGGGCTGGATAAAAAGCCGTCACTGAACGGAGCCAAGCGGATGAGTAGGATGAGGAAGATGGCTGGTGCTGGTGGGGAGGGTCAGTTGAGATGCTATGGAAATCTTTGTCTGTGTGCCTCGCCATCCTTCAGGACCAAGAAATGGATGAAAGATGAAAGATGAAAAGCTCTTTATCGTATAGTTTTCAATGTTGGCGTCTCTGTGTGTGCAATCGCATATAGAAATCTGCCTGCAGTAATGTCATAGAAAACATATTTATACCTCCGCATTTGTTGAAAAAAATCCAGAAATATATCCACCTTATCCACCCACCTGTGTGGCTGTGAGGGACACACGCATTATAATAAATTCTACCATGCATCAGCTGACTCTGCAGACTGACACATATCACTGCATTAAGACAAACATAAAAAGCCCCAGACACCGTGAAATCCATCTCTACAGACAACACGACATCAAATAAACTGGATCAAATTATATATTTTTTTCCAAAGGTACAAATATTTTATGTTTTTTTTTTACATTTAGTTACATTTTCTTAGTGTACCTCTCTTCTAAAATGTATGTCTGTAGCAAAGTGAACACAACCTGCATTTACCATCTGAGCTAAGAGAGGGAAGTGATGAACAGAGGAGGGTGTGGGGACTGTCTTAATTCAGCTCATTTCCACGATGTTTACAACTCATGTCAGATGTTCCTGAATGTTTACCATTAATGGTAAGATGAGCAACATTGCACATTTAAGAAATAAATGTGTCAGTTATCAGCCTTCAACAGGAGTTTGTGAAGACAGAATTATTTTCAGTCATTACAAATTAGCTTTAATTTTAATAAAGTTTTACGTTAACAAATGTTTAATGCCTTGCAAACTATTTTTATGGCTGAGTCCAAGGTTTGTGTTTGGAAAGTAACACACTAAGGGTTACCTGTGCCGTTGTTTTACTGACTGCGGTTTTAAGGTATAAAAGTGAATTCAGAGTCATAAACAAAATGAATAGTGAGCAGAATGGTCCCAGTTGTGCTTGCAGAATAAGGAACAGGGTACAACCATAAACCCCCACCGAAACAACAACCTTGACATCTGCCATAACAGCAACTTCAATGGACAGAGTAGAGTCCTTCTCGCTGGATTCAACTGTCACGCTTTTTTGCTCAAAAATGTCATAAATAAAGCTAATTTTATTTTCCACTTATTCCTGGTTTTCCTAGAGGGTGAATTACCTCTCGGACAAGGCTAATGGTAAACATTCCCAAGTTCCACGGTCAAAATAGGAAGTTCCATATGCAGATGGAGATGTCACACAAACCGATTAAGGACTCACAAAGCACCCGGAAAAGAAGAGGCAGAGAGCCAAATATAACAGGACACGAAAGACTGTTTCAATGTCTCTTAAAGAGAAGAAAAGTCTTTTCCTCAAAGTGTGGCAGTGCAGAAAAGAGGCTCTGCAAAAACTCAAGTTAATTATGTGTCTTGAAGGACAAACACTTGAGACAGGGGGGGGGGGGGGAAGAGCCGTGCCAGGAAGCCTCAGCTTGATTTTCCCTCCACCTTGCTGCCAGCGCACCTTTGGTATGTGGCACAGGGCTTCCAGTGCAGTCTTTTCCAGCTGGAGATGGTTCAGCTTTCCTGAACCCGGTTTCCAATTAGCCTCCCTGCAAACATGCAAGCCATCTCTGCAGAAGGCAGCCTCTGCCGCAGTCTCAGTGCTACAGAAACACTGAGGTGCTGCTGCAGCATTTCTCCAACATCTCAGCAATGTGGTGACTGTGCCACACGTGGTAAGAAACTTACACGAGTTGTGGGTAAACAAAGGACCAAGTCCGAACTGTGTTCGCAAAACCATTATACGTGTGGACGAGTATAATGTAAATTAGCAAGGTGGGTGGTATGGAAATGCTGGTGTTGCACACCTGAAGCAGAGCGAGAAGCACTCAGGTGGAGATGCTGAAAGTCTCACGTATGCTATCATTTTCACATCTGAGCACAAACATGGGGATTATCCCTAAACTATTTACCAGAAAAATACATGCACATGTCCTGGATGCTAAATACCACCACATTGGCCTGGGACACTGCACGAGAAGCATTGCTTTCCTTCCGCTGGACACGTGCCGCAGTGGTGGAGGCAAATGAAGCCACAGTAATGCTCAGAGCAAGGAGACCAGTGAGTGTTGCCTGTGGGTATGGGCTCAGCCTACTGGCACACATGCAAATTTTTTGGCACTCCCGCCGCTTACTATTTATCCCTGTTGGCCTACAGAGAGCGACACAGATACTGCCCCTACCCAAGGGCAGCAGCGATAGACTGGCTGTCCAGTGTTACCCACATTTGCACTGGTTGGAGAGTTGGAACAGAAATGTCATTGTGTGTGCGTGCCTGTACCCTGATTTGGCCATCGGTCAATGTGATGCGCTCACGGTGAGCAACACGCCCACAAATGATATTGAACCCTGAAGTGTATCGGTATGAATGCTGGTATTGCATGCTTGTGTATGCGACTATACGTCCGTGTGTGTCTGTATGTCTGCCTGTTTATGTGTTTGTAAGGCACTTTCGCATTGCCACAGGATGTCATACCCATCTGATAGCCACTGAGAGTGAGTGGGTCTTTCTGATGAGATCCGAGCTGTTTAGCTCCCCGCCTCCGCTTATCGCGCGTCTCCATTGAGGAGGATATGACTGCACCTCGCGCCCCTGCAATCTGACTCGCTGTTACGCTTCCATTGTTCCATTCAGCCTCTTTGCACTGGCAGGGATAAGCAACTGTGCCGTGGTAAAAACTCATAAGCAGAGTGAGGCAGCATTGGGGACAATACTAAGGACCCGGCAAGAACACCATCAAGAGGCCCGTGTCCCTGGGGTCCAGTGAGAAGACCACTAAGGATGTCCTATAAACCATTCTCATTGCAAAGCAACCGAATACAAAACAATTTGTATTTTTCATTTACTTAATTAGTCGGGCCTTTTTAAAGCCGCTGACTCAGCATCAAAGTTTACCGATCAGCAGTTTAACAAAGCACTTCAGGTTAAGTGTCTCTCTCAGTGGTACAGCACTAACTGCCCTCCAAGGAACTGAACCTGCAACATTTCCCTTTTATCACCAAGTTCATGATATTAATGGTTAGCGTTTAATTTTTTTCTGAATTTGTTCCTTTTTGTCCTAAAATAGCTGTAGTGAATAAACACGTCTTCCTCTTGAAGTACAACACCCATACCAGCTTGGGAGGGTGCAACACACACGCGCGCGCACACACCTCTTCCAAAGTACATACCACTCACCTTGCCTACTATGAGGCTACATCAAACAATGTAGCACACTTTGAGCAAAGTGTTGTTTGACTAGGTCCACCTACAGGCCTCTGGGATCCCAGCTATCTGTAGATGTTGCTGTGAGCAACGTGGAGGACAGACCCTCAGTCATCGCACGTTCTCCCAAGAGAACATGCAATTTCATTGCCATTGTCACTGTAACAGAATCACCATGACTGCGATCACCAAGACATGGCAGGACTCACAATGTGCAGCTGCAGGTAGTCTCCAAGTCCTGAAGAGCTCTCCACTCGCACCAGAACAGCCTCTTTCAGCTGGGTGCTGAAGCCGATGGCAAGGCGGTCGGACCGTGTGCTTGGCCGGTCATTCGGAGGCCACGTGTACACGATCAAACCTCCGTCTCGTCCAAAGATGTATGTCGTTCCCGCTGCATACATGGGGAAAGAAATGGGTAGAAACATGTTAGGAGTAAGTGAAAATGTCCATGTCTGTGCGTATGATGGGCAATGTACAGTAGTAAACTTCCAGAAACATCATCATGAGGGTCGGAGGAAGATGTGGGGTGTTCACCTACAGCCTGATTCGTTCTGCCTTGCTTGCAATGACATGAGTGTGGAATGAGGAGCCGCTTGCCACTTGCTCACTCAGCACCTTGTTCACAACATGTGTAATAAGGAACATCAGGGATGATTGCGTACAATGGGCTGAACAAGCTTTCCTGATGGAGTGTCACGCAGGTAAACATGCAGTCAGCTCTGCTGCCTTCAACAACCATGTTTACTACTAGGAAGGCAGTAAATTGTAGGAATCACATCAGACCACTTAAATGGGAGAAACAGATGGATGGTCAAAGGATTGCTGATTCGGAAGGAACCTGCTGTTGAACGCTCAAATAAAAGGGCTCAGGTCCACATCTTTGTAACATCTAGCTGTAAGATCCTGACATTGGAGTCACCTGCAAGAGAGTTTTTGTCCCCTGCATGGGTGCACTGTGGATACGGGCCTTTCTCATGCTTGTGGTGTTACTGTCTCAGTTACTTCTTGCAGTTTTGGGATGGATCTCACAACCAGGCCTTTCATCGGTTCCTGGACAGTCTTTCGGCCTCTTTACAACATTTGCAAGTTCTGTTCTTGGCCTTTTAGGAATGTATGAGTAGCAATAGAGAGTATATACACCAGGGCCACCACAAGCCTCGGAATGGACCTCCCCTTCATCACTGAGCTGACTCTAATCTGTTGTACAGAATGACCTGGATGAGGCAGCCAGCTGACAGAATCCTTCAGTGGTCCTCTTCTCCTCATGGGGAATGAAACATGAACCAAGAGCATCAACCATGAGGGCTGCGATCACTCTGTCCCTCAGAGGGGCGTTTCCCTTAATAGCTTAATGTCTGTGTGACCGTGTGAGAGGAGCTGCGTCCAGGCCCTTCTGCTCCATCTCAGTACCAGGGATGGCCCTCTGTCTCTTCAGCATGGGCCAAATCTGTGTATTGTGGTCAGCAACAAAGAAGCAGGTCAGAAGTAACACTAAATGCAAAACCTCTTTATCCAGGGCTGCATTTGGCTCCTGAATTAAAAAGGAAGACCTACTTTTGTAAATAATAGCTGTCGTGGCCCATTTCCTTGTACCCCCAGGGATGAAAGCAGGTTAAAAGCAGGAAGGAACCTGCATCTGAGACCAGAGCAGCCAAGGGATGTGACATTATATTCTGAAAGCCCACAGCATTACTGACTGCCACATGAGTTCTCACACCTGGGTTCAAACATTACATCTGTACAAGTGGTCAAAATCAGAGGAAAACTGCCAATAAGCTTTTAATTATGTGACAGCAGCCGTCCTTCCCATTTCATTTCGTGCATCATTAAACCCGTTTCACACCTGAGGGCGCCGTGCAATAACTTCCATCCACAAGGAGACAGGAGCTGACACACTGCACACGCAATACAGACAGGAGAGTTAATTGTGGTTTTACGTCAAATACACGTTCTCCTTTCACGCCGCCAGCTCATGATGAATGGCTGTAAAAACTGAAAAAATATGTCATTCAAGCAACCAGAAGGAACTTGGAATAGTTTTGCAGTTTGAACATCTGGACCAAGATGAGAAGCTGCACCCCAGACACCAGCAGTGGTAGCACATCACATGTCTGCAAATGGAGCAATCATGAACAAAGGGCCATTCATGTGGGGGGTTTGTGCCTCTCCGGGGGGGGGGGGGCTCAGTGGTCTAACCTGGTGACCAGAGGACGACCTGCTTCTCGACACATTGCCTTCATTAAGCAGCTATGGTGTTGTTGTCCACTGGTTGCTGAGAGCTGACCTCTGTCCTGAAAGCCTCTTCAGCCCTTAATCGGCTTTCACGCCTCAGCATATCTTTGGCTTCTCACAAGTAATAGGCTCACTCTAAATAATTCGTATTTACCTGCTTCCCAGGGTACAGTACACGGCCCAAGCCTGTTAACCTTTTAATCGGCAGTGCTCATCGCAATGGCGATCTATGAAATTTCCATACGCTGGCTCCTTGTGCTCCAACCGAGTTATGAATTTTCAAATATACTAGCGTGTTCCAGTCTACTTATTCGCACACTTTAGTTAACCCCTTTTCCTGGTCAGAGCCTACTGGAGAATCACTGGGATCCAGGGTAGGAGGGGGATCCCACAGACAAAATACCAATCCATTGCAGGGTAGCTGCACGCACATATGCACCAGTTGACCTGAAACATTGAACTGTGAGAGGAAACCTGCATACGCATGGGGACAGCATGCAAATTCCAGGCAGACTACGCTGTTCAAACCCACGTTCAAACAGCCCAGGTGCTGTGAAGCAGCAGCACTATGCTGAACAGACATATTTCCATTTTCAGTGACATTAAATTTGTTGCCACTTGCCACTTGAAATGCGTATTTATTTATTATAGTTATATCCGTTTAGGTTTAGTTATCTAACCTTAAACTGGAACGTAAACTGAGGAATGTCTGTATTAACCTTTTTTTATTATAACAGTTTGAAAAGTGACTTTAATGTTTCAAACAGCTTTCCCTGTTATTTATTATCTGAGGATCTAATGTGCTAGGATTTGAACTTGCAACCTGATGGGCTCAAATCCAGGCCCTTATCAGCCACAGACAATGAAATATTATGACCTCTAAAGGTAACTGTTGGTGTTGCTGCAAGACAAATGCACATGGTGGGCTGAACACTCCTGTAATTCAGTTCCAGGCAGGTGTTTATTGGGCACTGTTTTACCATCAGTGCTTCACCACAACGCGACCGTGAGTTAGAAGAGGAGTTGCTATGTTTGTAATTACCGACCCGACAGAGAGGGGCTCTGGCAGAAAGCGCAGTAATTGTGCAGAGCGGATGGAGCAGAACAGCACAGCTTGCTTGTTTGACAAAAGCTTTGTTTCTCTCCTCATCTCCCACCAACACACACACACACGCATGCGCAAGCAGCTTACATTTGCACCAATGAAACAGCACGCACAGGGTTTCTCCTCCAGCAGGATCCCAGCACTTGCTCTCCGCCAGCCTGTTATCCAACTCTTGTACTCTAAGATCTGATGGCCCTGAGCTTCTTCAGGTGCTCCTCGGGACCTCCAACTGCTACATCCACCTCACCAACAGCAGCCCCTGACTTAGCTCATGCTTGTTTCAGGTAACGTACAGGGAAAGGTGGATCTGGGGGCCCCCAAGGAGAAGTGAGGGACTTGGTGGTCCAACTACAGAGGCAGCAGTGATGGATTTTACAGTTGATCACAAACTGTCAATAACTGTCAACAGTGAGTGTGTCAATCAGCCAGATCAGGCAGTATTTATATGTGCGGCACTTTTGCCCAGGAGCTACAAGTCCAAGAAACGTGAAAACTTCTGGTTGGGCACCCAAACTCCTCCCAGAATTACAAGGACTGGAGCATAGCTCCACCCACAATATCAGGCACAGCAGAAGTGCTCTGCCTGCAATCTCAATGCTTGGCAACCGCAGAGGGATGCTGTGTCTGAAATGTTCCTGTCTGACAAACCGGGGGGAAGAAATATTCTACCTACTCATTTCACACTTGGCAAATGCGTAGGAAGCTGCTCCCACAGTCTTGCTGTTACTAAGTTAAGGAAGTCCTTGTCAACTCATTGTGAGGTGGCATGCTCAGTTGTGACCACTTCAGAAGCAAGGAAGTTTGCAGCCACCTGCTCCCATGGCACCACCGAATACAGAAATCAAAAGGATTGCTTGACACCTGTGCTGAAATTCATTCTCTTCCCATTTTCAATGAACCTGCAAAGCACTCTGTGCAGGTGTACCTGTAGACTTCCCCTGTCCGGGAGCGCAGTCAGGAAAGATGCACTTTCGGATCATAGTGCGTCAGGCCCTGAATGTGATGTGATGTTAAATTACCGCGGGATGCCCCTCTTGCCCCCTGACTGCAGTCACCTGGACACTGAATACAACAGAAACCATACAAATGGAATGCTGTATCAACCAGTGGAAGAACTTTGTACTTGTGACTGGTCGTCCTCAGTTGGTGTCATGCTGAGGAGATATGAAAACTGGGTAGTAGTTGGCTAAGACTAAACTTGGAGAAAAATAAGTAAAAGGTAAAATAAGTAACAGAATAAAAGTGTTCAAAGTTCTCTCAGTCACAGGCTGTAGGCTCACGCCTGCGAGCTGACAGAACTGCAAACACTTCACCTCCTCTTCAAAGTCCTGCTTCCGCCCCCTACATCGTCCTTCCAAAGGCTCCCAACACAACAATAACCTCTCCTGGTGCAGTGTAAAAATAGAGCTCAGAAAGCAGGGTGAGAAGCAAGTGAGAGACACAGAGAGAAAGAGTGACAGAAAGAAAGAAAATGCGTGTTACCGCACAACCCTATGCAACTACTGTGGTGTGTGTTACCGCATAACTCGTACAAAGTTGTAGCGAGATGCTTTTCAAGCGCGGACGAGAGTTTGGTGTCCTGTTTGGTGTCCTTGGCTGTGGGGACACTGGACAGTCTGGTGCAGTTACGTGTGTGAGACACAAAGAGGTGAAGTGGTTAACAATCTGAAGGTGTAAATAAACCAGTATTCAACCACATATCCATTGTCTGAGGTCTGTACACTGTAAAACTTTATACAGCAGGGTAATTATTATTGTATTAACTGTAAATAGTTTACCCACAAGTACTAAGCAAAGCAACAGCTATGACCACTACGCCACCTGCTGCATCAATGCAGTCTACATCTTCATCTTTTTTTTTTTTTAATTTTGATGTATTTTACATTCCTTGTTTATGCAAGTGCATCTTGTATGATGGAAATCCCAGTCAATGAAAATTAAATTCTGCTGATTTTTACGCAGCACTTTTTGTAACCTACAAGTTACAAATAGTGACACACAGAAAGGTACTAATATATGAGAACAGGAGCGGAAGAAAATGGCACTGAGCCTCAGCAGCTGAACGCTTAGTAGATGTTAGAAGGATTTCTAACACACACACACACGATAATGTGGAAATGCCAGTCAGAACCTAAGACAAGGCTTGTGGGTCCAGCCCCATGGACCATAGCTCAGTGGAATTGTTGCCTTTTTCTCTCTGTAGCGGTGGTGGAATCAGCATCACATCTCAAACTACCTACATATTTCAGGTATGAGGTCGAATATATAATTAACATAGTGAGCACAAGAGAGCATTTGGAGCAGATGACTGAAGGGCCCTCGGGGTTTTGGTTACCATCACAGAACGACCTTGTCGCGCAGAAAGGAGGGGTCAGGAATGAGGACGGGGGTAGTTACCGTGTTCCTGCCATCTCAGCAGGATGGTAAACCCTCCCTGGATGGCTCAGCAAAGCTAGGATCAGGAAAGCTCGAACCCATCAAATCCGCACAGGCCACTCCCCCCACTCTTACTCCCAAATGTGTGGCCAGTGGTGATGCCAGCATGACCCTATCCCCTCCCCAGAGTGCCATGACAGACAGCATTGTCTCCATGCCAGTCTGTCGTGGTCCCATCTGTGACACCTTGATGTGACCCCCAGGGCACAAGTGCAGAACTGAGGGGCAAACGCAGGCGATTAACAGCTCACTGACACAGGCCTGCTGTTCCTCACATGTGCCCATGTCCACAAATCTTCACTGAAATACACAAAACTGACACAGAGATACAAGCGCAAAGCCATTAACACACAAACACACACAAATAAACACACACACACACACAGAGCCGAATATCTGCAGGCTGTCGCGCATCAACAGCCAACTCATGCATGTCCCGGAAGGCTTGCACACAGACCGTCAACATGCGCTGTGTCCACGGCACATGGACACACTGGGGATAAACCACTGTCAGACAGTCACAGGAAACCTATGTTGCTCACACACACACACACACACACACACACACACACACACACACACACACACAGCCTATGATGGGAGGGGGTAAAAAGAGAGGCAGAGAAACAGGAAGACACACATTGTGAGATAAAAGATATTTAAACTAATCTTGACCACAACACAGGGACACACAACAGGACAAGATTAACAGGAAGTGGAGAGTGAGGCACAGGTAAACAGGAAGTGGCATGGGTACCCACCATGCCCAGCCCGCATCTGAGCAGGTGATCCGCTGTGACTCGTGTCACGGGGCCCCCCAGACACCGCACCCACCCCAGTGCTCTGGGTCAGGGGGAGGAGCCACAGGACAAGCCACACTGCCCAGGTCCGGCCTATGGGCATCGTCTCTGCACGCCTAGAGGCGAGCGAGGGGTCAGCTCGAGGGCTATGGCCCCATTTCCCAGCAAACAGGGCCCTAATGCTGGCAGAAAGCTCTGAAAATCCACTGGACTGGAGAATGGGAAAGGCAGACAGGTAATCCAGGAGGAACGGAGATGGTGCCTCTGTAAGGTAAGGATCACAGTGAGGTTCCTTTCTAGCGAGGTAGTGGTGGTGCTCCTCCTCCTGATACCTCCAGCCCCGTGAACTATGGGACCCCCTGCTGCCCACCCCCACGGAGGCAAGAGCAGAGGATGTCCGTGCTCGACAATCGGTGGATCCGTGCCGAGCAGAGGCACGTGCACTGCAGCTGCAGGAAGACAAGAGCGTCTGTGTGGAGCTGATCTCTTCCCCTGTTGCCGTCAGCCTGCAGGAGCTCCACCGCCAGGACCCAGGGAGTGAATGAAAGTGAGAGGAGCGCGAGTATGAGCCAGGGTTCCCTCTCCGCACTCCCTCCCTCAGCCCTCCCTCTCCCCCTCCCTCTCTCGCTCCTGTTCGCTGGCTGCGCATAGCTCTCTGAGTGGACTCTCTCTCTCCCGGCTGGCCCATGCCAATCACTTCTCACTCAACAGGGGGGCAGGTACCTTCTGCAGTCCTGCCGAATTCCACAAGGAAGTACTACTGAAAAAAGAAAACACCTGCTGTGCCCAAAACGTAGGCCCAATGTGGAGAAGGGATGCCTGCAGCTGAGGACCTTCTCACATGAACAACCAGAGGGATGTGTGACAGACTGGATCAAGCTCTGCCCACCACCATGGACGGGTTTAAAAGGTTTTACTCTGAGTTGAAACTGTGTGTGAAAAAGCATTGCTGCTGTTTTTTGGGACTTGGAGCACCATATGCTTTTTACTGTGGTGTTATCACAATAATCTGGCCATTATAAGATGAGAAAATGAAGGCCTCTGGGTGGGGGCGCTATGCTGACACATAGCTGGAAGCCCAAATGTAACCTGGTTCTTTAGAGAGACTCCAACGTGAAGATCATCACCCTGTTTGATCACTCTTTACAGTTTCCACAGTGATGGGTGTGTTTCTGAATTGCTTGCAGTGTGGGCGCCCCCTGGTGATCTCCATCCATTGGTGCACTCACATTACCTTGTTAGAATGGACCTGTGGTCTGAGAGACTGCCAGTCAGATGCTGCCTCCTGCTGTCATAGTCCATTGCCTTGAGCCAAACGACAGTGATCTGGAAGCTCGGGATCGAGCAAGAGACAGAGCAGCACAGACCTGACAGACAGTAATGTCCTAAATTTACCAAACCGACAAGGTGCACTCCACGACTTATTTCCCCACAGTTTCGAGGGCGCCTCGCTAAACCACTCTCTGTGTCTCGGCAGGACGCTCGTAGAGCTCCGATAACACAGAGCGATAATTAAAGACTGCTCGCCATTTTGCGGAAATTATCTTTTGTCATAATAATAAAGAGCCGAGAAAAGGAAACAGGACCGGATGGCTGAGGGGAGTGGTGTCTTCAGAACATGCTATCAGATTTAATTTCATATTTGTCCTAGAGGAAGTCTTATCTGGAAATGCTTATCTGACGTCTGGACAAGTTGCCATCATCAAACAGCGGCTGTTTCAAGGACTTGCTCGGCTCTGTCCTCACACGCTCACACTAACACTCGCTCTCAGCCTGTGAGACAACTGTTCCTATTTAGTCTTCAGTTAGGGTATTCGGAACCGTGTGGCAGTGCTGCAGCGAGATGAAGTGTGTCTAAAAGAAGGTGCCGTGTGTTGTCAGGCCAAAACCGAAGAGCGGTTACACGCTGGCCCCTCAGTCGGCTTCTACCAAATGTCTCCCTCGCTCCAGAACTTTGCTCCGACCCCAGACAGCCCTCACTTGTTCCCCACACTGCTGGCACTGGCATTGCTGTTGCCCACCGGGGGCAAATGCCACAGAGAAGAAATTCTTGTCATGAACACACACGTCAGAGGGATGGAGGAGGTGATGAAGCGAAGCAGAGCATGAGCAAAGGGGAAGGCAGCAGTCCAGCGCACATCAGCGCCGCATCAAGGCGTCCGCTAAGCACATGGATAAATAAATCAGAAAGCAGAAATAGGGCTACGAAGCAGCCCTCCTGTAATCACCGACTCTGCCGGTGACTTGGGCAGTAAATTGGGTTCCTGCTGCATTACTGGACAAGGGGTTATGGCAGAGAGATGGCGACATTCAAAAACAAATATTAAAATACAATAATCCAGTTCATGCCGTATGCAGTTAAAGATGGGGCTCATAAGTATTTTTTCATAAAAAATCGTGTATGTGACAGAAACTGTGCGGCCTGCCAATAATAGTTGCCTCTGTGCAAGCTGCGCAGCTTGGGGCTGTACATTATGTACAGAGTGTTTATTAAAAACACAAAACAAAGAGCACAACACACATTACTGAACACGGAACGCAAGCTTTTGGCACCAACACTGACACCAGTGTGATCTTCGTGGGGCACTGTCCTCTGTTGGTAAATTAAATATCATGGTCACACCTCTGGGCTACAGTCCAGGATGGTGAAGTGGCTGCAGTGCCTGTATGCCACAAATATTTATTTTTGTAAACTTTTTAAATTCAGAATTCACCACAATCACAGAACACACAGACACACATTATAGCGGACCAGCTGTGACACAATACCAGTCAGAGTAGCTCAGTGAAGGGGATGTGTCCCTCAGTCGTGCGGCCGGTGGACAAGTGGGGTTCTCTGCCACAGCTTTAATCCCTAACTTTGTCACCAACTGGATGATGACTGCGCATCCTGACAGCAATGAGAGCAGCTCTACTTTACATCTTTATTTGTCCTAAAGTCCAGAGTGGAACAGAAGGAGATCATCCAACTGATCTCTTCTCACACACTGGTGTTCCTCACACAAGATACTCAGAGAGTCACCCATAGCCCCTGGTTCAGGCTGTACAAAAACATGTTTTTATGTGTACTGGACCCCACACATCATTCCCTTGAGTAAATGAAGAGAAAGATGTGATTAAAAGTCATATGCCCTTCAGTTACACAAAGGTAAGAAACATCTACAGATACCTGCTGGTTCTCATCTTTTAAGCCCAGAAAACTAGATGAATGGGAAGTGAGAGGCTGGCCATGAAGGGACAGGAAGTGACAAAGAAGGAGCTTACCGTCATTGCAGAGGGGTCCTCCAAATGATGTCATGCTGCAGTCACAGCTGAAACCCTCCCACTGTTGCAGACATACACCTTGGTTCGAGCAAGAGTCCTCTTGGCAGGTGGTACTGGGGCCTAGTGCACGGAGGGAGATGGATGCTCACTTAGCGGGTAGCCCCACCATTGGTTCCTTTAATTCTGACACCATCTCCACCCACACCAGTCCAGCCCCGCACTTCATCTGTTTACAAAGCCTTCTGGGCTCCTTCTAATAACTGCCAGCTTCCTCATACTGTGGCCATGTGTGGTCCACCAGTTATTCTTATTAATAACCAACCTCTTAATTCACTGACATCTAAAAATGAGTCATGGAACATGAAAACATGTTCAAAGGTCTGTTTTGAATGAAGCAGAAAGGATGGATCTCTCATACATTCTTTCTATTTCATACTATACATGCTTCACAATCAGCCGAGTCAGTTTTCTGTGTGTCATTTCTTGACGGGGTTTGAGCTCCTGCTTGCCGAATTCCATCTCAACATCAAAGTTTAGCTGGTGAGCTCATGACACATATATGCAAGCTCACGCGCTTTGCAGGCGCACAGGACTGAAAAGTGGCAGACATTAGAGTAAAAGGAGGGACTCTTATCACAGCAGAACCCATGCCCAACAGAGAACAAGATGCTCCATGTAACTGTCGTAAAGGTTACATGGGAAACAAATGTGCGAAGAGACCAATGGGGAGAATCGGAGCAGGGCCGTGACAGAGCGGGAGTAATGGGTGGCGGCCACAGAGGCATCTATAAAGGGCACAGATGGGACAAAGACAGGGATTGAGAGAGACACGCGGTGGAGTGATAAGTGAAAGCAACGAGAGAATGAAAAAGAGTGGAATGAGGAGATGTGTGGAGCGAAGAGGAAACTGAGACATCACGGACACCTTTCAGAAAGTGAGAAAAGCAAACAATAAAAATCTGACTGAAATTAACATTAAGGTAATATGAAAATATTAAAAAGAGGAGGAGAGTGTGACATGGAGATGGAGTTGTTGACTCTCTAGCGAGTCCACCAAAATCACTGCAGCTGAGCTCTGCCACACGACAGTGTACGTATCGCTGTATTAAACACCCGGTTATACACTGAATGCACTGCGCCCTCGCTTAGGGGTACAACAGCAGGTCCTGCGGGATTTGCAGCTATAGCTATGGACACAGCAGCACAGCTCCTCAGTACCATAGAGCTGGAAAAATCACTGCTTTGCCTAGGCTAACAGCATCTCAAATGCAACGTCTAAAGAAAAATAAAAAGTGACATCTTCACAGATTTTTCGTTTCTGTAGATGCACAGGCAGCACTAATGGTGCCCTTTGCTCAACTTATGTCACGTGTTGTCCATCTACCTTGACAAACCAGACACGAATCCCAAACGACACTTTGACACAGGAAGCTGAGGCGACCACAGAAGCTCTTACCTTCGCAGCCCCGCTCCACTTGCCCTGTACTGGTCAGTGCATCTGATAGCAGGTCTGGCAGGCGTCCATTCAGGTCCAGGGATGCCAGACATCCTTGGAATCCCTCCTTGGCATGCACCAGCTTGGGAAGCTCCTTGTACATGTCCTTGGCCACGCCCCCCACATAGAGATCACCTGTGAGGAGTGGGGAGGGTCATGGTCTTAGTGTGGCTAATGACAAGTTCACTCATGCTGCCCCCTGCTGGCTGAGTGTGGTGTTAAGGTGTTACAAAGGCATAGATAGGAATTCCCTAGAGTTATCACCACTGTCACCCGACTAGCGGTGGGCATGGTGGTGCACCTACCCTTAAGATCCAGGTTCTTGGCACCCATTGTGGTCTGGGTAGTGACCTTAGTGTCGATCTTGACTGTATGCAGGTTGTTTCCATCACGGGAGATCATGACATTGTGCCAATGGTTGTCGTTCAGTGGCTTGTTGGAATTGCCTTTGATGAGGTGCGCGCCATTGCCCAGGTCCCACACATAGTGGAGATACCTGGGGACGAAGGGATGGTTTGCATGTGTCACCCAAAGGCAAGTAGGCTGTGTGCGCCTCAGGCTAAAAGTGTTTATACCAGTGGGCTGTTATGAGTATTATTCAGTAACTGTAAGGAGTCAGAGCTTTAACAGCCACTCACACGGTCACATATTCTCTGTACCCCATCATAAGCGCCTTGCTACAGACCTACCCCTTCACAAGCTCCACCACAATAAAGTCATTGCCATCGCCGCTGTTGTAGAGGATGAGGCCGTCAGGGGATGTGGTCTTAAACTGGAAGAAGAGGTGCATCGTGTAGTAGGCCTGCAGGGTGCTGAGTGTGACAAAACTGGAGCGAGAGCGGAACGTCACTGGGTCGGCTACAATGTTCTTGAAGCCGATCATCGCGTTGAGCTCGCAGTAGTCGATGTCGCCATTCTTGCAGAGGTCAATGTAAGTCATGCCGTTGAAGGACAGGCTCTGCAGGTGGCCAATGAAGTTGGATGGCACGGCAGGAACAAAGCGCCTCTCTGTCACAATGCCGGTCTCCACATTGTGGAACTCCAGCTGCGTGTGATCGCCTGCCATTTGGCCTTAAGGAGAGTGAGGAAAATGGGTCCTTTAGAATGCTGGTATGTAGCTGGGTGGGTCCAAAGGTGAAGTTTCTCCTCTTGCCACCAGATGGCAGCAGAAGTGTAACACATGAAATATGTTGGTAATACAAATCTTAACTATCCAGATTTAAACTGGTATCAGAAATAAATAAGAACCCCTCCATCACCACCTTCAAAACCTCTGTGTGGTGCCATACCTTCAGCAGGTGAAGCTTCATCAACTGACAGTCTCAAACTCCGTCCTCTCCGCATCACGCGCACCGTGTGCCACTCGTCATCGTTGAGATTGGAGCCAGCAAAGATGGTCTCTGGGCCCTTGCCTGAAAAAAGCCCAAACTGCTGTTAGCATGCATACTCGACTCGCTCGGTCACTGTAGGAGTAGGGGGAAAGAGTGACACACACACACAGAGACACATAGAAAAGATAGAGAAAGCGAGAGAGAGAAATCATATAAGAGAAACAGAGTGATGGAGGAAAAGACAGTCAAGGAGACTTAGAGTACGGCTGGAAAGATAAGACAGACAGAAAAATCACAGCGATAAGAAAAAGAAAAATGAGACAGCGAGAAAGGAACTTTTAGCACTGACAGGTTTACAGGCCAATGAGAAGAAAAGCTCTTTCCTAGTGTAGTCTTTACCTCTGTTTATCCTTCACTCTTACTTATGTGAGCTGTCTGGTTATGCATGTTTTTCAGTCACACTCACACCTCTCTCCTTATATTAGCTCAGAGCATCATAAAGTGATAAAAACAAACTTAGGAAAGCTTTTGCAAAGATTCAGACACACCCTTCAGAAGAGAAAATATGTAAATGTCTCTGCAAACAGTCTAAAGTTTAGAACTAAAGTTTACATTACAGACCATGCTTGCTAATCCGCTCAAGTTTTTCTAGGAATTTCTTATTTAGTTCTGAACTTGAAGTATTTTATGAGGAAACATGTAAAACTATCTACACTGATGATGCAAACCTCACCTTCAGCTATGTTTGCAGTTACTAATTCAATTACTGACTTACCTCTACTTCACCACTAGATGGCAACACACAGCTATGCTGGATTCCAGAGAGATTGACTGGGTAACTGGGAATGACCCATTGTGAGGATTGGTAGTGCATTGCT
The DNA here is from genome assembly GCA_018136845.1 of Heterotis niloticus. Taxonomy (NCBI): domain Eukaryota; kingdom Metazoa; phylum Chordata; class Actinopteri; order Osteoglossiformes; family Osteoglossidae; genus Heterotis; species Heterotis niloticus. The sequence continues at coordinate 18,045,193 of CM030895.1, forward strand.
AAGCGCTCAAAATGCTTTACAGAGTTTGGTACCTGTGGATACAATGAGCCGTGATGACAGTAACATGCTTGTCAGAGGGGGGACGTCAAGGTTCCGCCCATGGATGCCTGCTTTGAGCCTCAGCCATAAACATTAGTTTGGGTCAGACTAGAAATGTCATCAGTAAGGAAATGGGGACTGAGATTGTTTTCTATTGACTCCTGGACCCCACCTACCACTGAGGTATAATGCTTACTTTCCATCCTCCCCCTTGGTAGTGCTAGTATGGTGCCCTATTGTGCAGTAATTATTACTGTCGTGATTACAAAGACATAAGCAAGAAAAATGACAGCACGCCCGAGGGACTCGTGTGTGTGTGTGTGTGTGTGTGTGTGTGTGTGTGTGTGTGTTAAGGTGCAGGTGGGGACGCAGAAGGCTGGGGTGGAGGGGGGCGGTGGCCAGGTGTGGCTCTTTTGGGGAACAATCTCTTATTTCAAATGGAGGCTTCAGAGCGAAACTGAGCTGCTAATTTTAGCCAACGGCTTAATGAGTCGATTTAGCTCTCGGCGTTGAGTAAGCATCTTTGAAGCGGCTCTCGGGTTTGAGCATCAGGTCTGTTTTAATTCTGTGTCAGCAGCATTATTCCTTAAACTCACAGTCTGCTGGACAGCAGAACTGGTGCCACAGGTGAGAAAACGAAAGAAGATTACAACTGTGGAAGGACCCCGCTCTGACAGCAGAACCCAGACAGGAAAGTGAAGGCATGAGAAGTCCAATGATGGCTTTCCTTACTTTGAGGTCCTCAGATGTGCTGTGTGAGTCTGTACCTGAGCATTTGTGGGTAAGGTGAAAAATAAAGTGTCTCTTTTGACAATGTGGAACCTCACATTATCTTTTCAATAAAATACAGTATAGAAAAGTAAGAAGAGCATTCCTGCTGTCAGTAAATGACACAGTGGGCAGCAGGTAGTCTAATAGTCTGAGATGTCACCTTGTGTTCAAAGAAATTACACTGGAATGCTATCTACCCCAAATTTATCCAGTAAAAATTACACTGTTGCATAAAATATATAAATCAATTTAAGCAGATTAACGCAGTCAGCCACTGGAGAAGAACCTCAACTGAGTGAAAAAATGACTGCGTGAATGAACGATCCTTTTACTTTGAAAAGATGCAACAGTGCACCCATACCCTGAGGTATGACCTTGTTGATCACCAATTTATCCTTCTGTCCCTCTGACCGACACATGTTGCTGTGAAAAGGTAAAGAGGGAGATAAAAAGTTTTGCCCAGGGTGACCTGGTGGACATCAGTCAGCAGTTGCATATGGAGGGAGAGTGAAGAGAGGCCAGTGAGAACCAACAACCACTTCTGAGTCTGTCAATGGCAACTTTGGCAACAGGAAAATGGGACTGTAGGCAGATTACAGCTGACCAGGGATCCATGGACCCCACCTGATTTCCGGCCCCACCTATACCATCCCCAATTGGCCCTTGAATGCTGCCGCCTTCTGTTGCTGAAGTGATCCAGGCAGATTGGATTTTATCCAGTTCCACTTTCCAGCATTCATTATTCTTCCCCTTTGAGAATTTTTAAAGCTGCAACATGATGCTTCCTAAACTACTCCAGGCAAGAGGAATGGTGAGCATCTCATCCTGAGATCTGTGCTTTTGCTTAGCAGTGAACAGCAGCCAGATATGGGAACAATGTGGCCAGGAACTGAGCGGAAAGGGACTTGCAAACAAAGGAGAATGGCAAAGAAAAGCTGCATCTTTACCATTCAAGAAAATGCCTTACTGCTGCATTCTGTGGAGCTTCACACACCCTCAGCTTTCAAGCAAATGGCAACACATTTCCCTGCAAAGTTCAGCATGGGGGGATTTGAGCTCCATCATTAGAATGTACAGCCAGCAGCTAGCGATCGAACGATGCGGTGTCGTTGGCGCAGCCGGTCAGGTCCAGGCAGATGAGCAGAGAGGTAAACGCATGGAAACAAATGCAAACTCTGTGCCCTCGCAGCCCCTCCCTCCTCCATTTCTCATGCTCAACCAATGCCCAGCTTGATTCTTTGTTCCACCACCCGCTTACTTCTCGGCTGATGTAATTCAGAGGCTCTCAATTGTTATTTCTTACTTCCGGTCCTATGTGGTTATAGCTGTGAAGGAATAAGTGGTGGCTAAAAGTTAAATGAAACTGAAATATTAACTGATGCTGTACCACACGTGTGTTAATTTGTACACACATGATTTACTGTGAGTCAAACAAATATGCATTCCAGAATACATTCTTCTGACCGTTTCAGAAATATTATGATATTTTAGAAAACAAATGATTTATATGAACAAAATCAACCTGGAACTTATTGTTCCAGTCTAGTAAACAAACAAGAATTTGATTTAACTAGACTTGTCCGGAACTGAGTACTGGAACCTCTACTACAGAGAAACTCAAAGGCATCAGGTCAGGAAGTTCTGCTGGGCATGCAATTCCCTCCAAACACCTCTCATGGTTTGTAAGGAAGAAGTGAAAGGCGACTCCTCTGTGGTCCAGAGTTCTTTTAGCTGTTATGGTGAAGAGAATGTGTTAGAAAGACGTGGAAAATGAGCTGTGGAGCTTCCTGATAGATGGAAAGCAGAGATCAGGCAGGTGTCTGAGCTCCTAACCTTCTGAGAGGGGGGTGTGGAAGTTGAGTTCAACAAGCTGATGTTTGGAAAAGTGTACACTGTACCTACTGCTCCAGCAAGAGCGTCACAAAAAGGAACTGAGCACTGAAGCTTGATTCAAAAGACAGCTGCTCTAACACATGTGATGTTCTTGCTGTGTTTTGTAGACCGCATTTATCTGAGAATGGTCCCATGTCAAACTGGGGCTGTGCCCTCATGTCATGTGCAGAGTCTCCATACCCTCATGGCTGGGTAGCCCCTATTTCGCAGACACGAGCAAGAGCAGCTTCAGCAACAGCATGTACGCCGCCACTGTGTTCATTCGGATCCTCTAGCAAGTGCACATCTTGCCTAGCCTGCTTTGCACCTGGGGACTGGATTAGCCATCACCTGCACCTGTGCCACACATCCTGTCAGCCACCCTATAGAAGCCCGTGCCAAAATTCAGCCGTGCCTCAGGATAGATGGCTGCAGTTCTCAGCAAAGGACTTTCAGCCAAGGTTGCCCTAATACAGCTGCACCTTACGATTGGAATCCGGCTCATCCATACATGCAAAATGGGGGCTAGTTGGGCTCACACTTACACATGTTGTTGTATTGCATGGAGCTGTGAGGTTGACTCCCAAATGCTCAGGGGTGGGTTTAAACCACAGAGCCAAACTGTCATGAAGGGGTACTTCTGTAGGATGAGCTCTTTGACAATGTGATAAGACTCAACAATGTGAGGCACAGAAGCTCAAAGACACTGACTTCCTTTATTCTTCCATACAGCACAGGTCAGCTGTTCCAAAAACACAGATCAACATACACATTCTCAAACACGCAAGCATAAATGCATGCACACGCGGCATCTTATACTGACACACAGAGACCTACGGCCTGCAATGCAGAATTATTAGATGCAGACCAGACACTCACATACCCACAGGTGCCGACATAAAAACAAGGATGATGACAAACTCACCCCCCATCACACACACACACACACACACACACACACACACACACACACACACACAAAGTCCCTTCTCTCCACTCCTTCTCAGGCCAGAGTACTGGCACTCTCCCCTTCCTCCATGTCCACCTCCCAATTTGCATTACAAATTTAACACGAGTGTCGTCCGTGAATGTTTATCACCAAGGTGGCACCAATGAATGCGACTGCTCCTACATATTCATGGGGGGTAGCTCCCTGAAATGAGCTTTTTCAAATTCACATGAATGTTGTGATTCAGAATGAATGTCCCAACTGCAGCTAAATGCCTCCCACTTCAAATTCAGAATATGCCGCCTCCAAGAGCCACGTGCCTTGTTATTAAGTCATCAAACAGCCGCTCCGTTTTGTTTGGTAAAAGATGCAAGTCTATATGCTTTTGTTAATGAATGAAGGAAGAGTGTAGGTATTGTGTATGTATGTGTGTCATCATTTTTGTCCTTCTGGTTTTAGATTAACAGTTCTGCTGAGTGGCGATTAATATGAAAATGTTGTGGTGTGCGTGCTGGCATTCATGGTGGACATTAAGCACCCGGATCCATCTTGGCGGTCGTTTCTCTGTTACTTCTATACGAAGCATGAGGCAATTTCACATGGTATGTGATACTTGCGGTATGTTCAATCGGTGCTTAGTTTGTATGTAGCTTGCGTGTCCGTGCAGGTTCAGTTTCTTCCCGCAGTCCAAAAATGTGTGTTTCAGGCAGACTGGTGACCTCTAGTGTGTCAATGACTGCAGTTTTTTCATTCTTAAGTGTTTGAATACGGGCTGCAGGGCTGCTCTCTTCGCGGTTACCCCATCTCTACTCATTCCTTCCCACTTGCCACCTGTCACCTGGGAGAGACAAAAATCACAGTCCTCACTTTCCTTTTGATTTCAAAACAGCTCAATTTCACTGTCACCTCAGAAAAACGAAGACGCGCATTTTGTGGTGTGGCGTCACCATGGCTCCTCCCCTACTGACAATTTCATTTTTGTTAAGAAGTAGATACGATGCACTGAATCGTCTAATTTTTAATGCATTCTAATTCAACCCCGGCACACGCCTTGCTGGTTAGCTGAGTCCAAATGCACTCTGTGTAACTGTGTCAGCTGAATGGGGCCTCTCAGAAAGCTGCTGCATCCGACATGATGCCGACCGCAACACCTTCTCTCACTTTTTGAAGTGTTCACAGTTGACACAATGGAAAGAGCCTACACACAATCTGCCAAACTCGTCGATGACTCAGATGCACATCGCACCGCTGGCAGTACTGTCATAGGAGGCAAGAAAGATCAGAGAGCAGTTCAACAGAGATCACAGCACACAGAGGAAATGGGAAGAGTCACTTACTGGAGGTACAGTTAATCCTGACACAGTCTAGATGGGGAAGAACAGACGAGATGTAAATTCATCCTTCAAGGCTGCAGCTGCAGACATCCGTTAAGATACAGTCTCCACCCCCTGGGGACGGACACGCGAGCAACAGGCCCAGTACCTTACATATTCCAGGCAAGATGGCACCCGTCCACTTCCTGTTCCTGTCACTGCCAAAGAGTTCTGGCTGAGATTGCCTCTCTCTGTCTTGGTGAATATTCATGAGCAATGAAGCCAGCAGGAAAAAAGTAGATTCTGATACACTGGCAGCTACAGATAGACATTTTATACACACCGAGGCCGATGAATGTCAGAGAGGCATGGGAAGCGCTCTCCAGCTCATGAATATTCATCGGCACCTGGAACTCCTCAAGTTTTGCAGTGATAGGTTAAGAGCGACACCGGGCTGGCCAATCAAGTGCCTCTCACCACAGCCCCCGTGACACTGATTGACTAGCAGTGGTCACAAACAAAAGAACGGTTGAGGGCAATTATGGGTGAATTATTACTCTCTTTGGACGGAAAGCTCAGGGTGAAAGAAGAGGCCATGGAACGTCGGACCTTGGTTCAAGTCAAGGCGCGACATATCATATCAGATCTGAGTGTCTTTCACTTTGGCAGCCAATTCCATATTCCCAGCACTCAGGAAGTACGCTTCCCTGTCTGCTCCACGCTTATGTCCTGAATGGGATGAACTCAGTGGTCCTTCTCTTTATGCTGTCACGGAGGCTACGCTATTGTCAACCAGTCGCTTCTCCTTGAAGTCAGTCAGCTGTAGATCTGGCCAGTGGGCTCAGAGACCTGAGGACCATGTGAATGGGATCAGGGAGCACTAAATGAAGTCAACGGGGTCAGGAAGTAATGGGTCGTGTCACTGAGGTCAGTAGCTATGGTCTGTTTCAAGGTGATTAGAGATGTTAGCAGTCAGTCTGGTCTGTGGAGCAATGAAGTGCTGAGAGTAGTGAAGAAAGACACACAAACCAGGCCTCTCCATCACCCAAACCCCCAGGGTCTCAGCTGCTCACGTGTCGTCAACCACAGCGGAAAAGTGGTCGCAAACCACCAGAGACCAATGCAAATGTGTACCCAAAGGGAATGCTGTCCTTTCCAAAGGTATGTGTGGTGGGGATGTGTGATCGTGTGTGAGAGAGGCAGAGAGAGAGAGAGAGAGAGAGAGAGAGAGAGAGAGAGAGAGAGAGAATCTGTTTGAAAGTCAATATTTTTTGAGCATGGTATATATTCAACTTTTGTGTGTCTGTCTCACATGTGTCTTCGTGGATGTGAGTGTGTGTATCACTGTGATTGTGTGTTTGTGTGTTTTGATCTATGTGTATTGGTGGGATCAAGCATTCCCAGCATGGGCCACATGATGATCATCTGGCAGTGAGCGATGGGCCGCAGGCTCCGCCCATTGAAGGGTTTTGCACCGTTCCCTTCTCCTTATTACACATGATGACCGCACAACAGAAATCATTCAGGTTTCTGCATGTGTGTGTCTGTGTGTAACTCAATGTGCATGTAAATGACTGGTGCATATGAAGAGGAGGGGCATGCTGGCCAGTGGAGGAGCAGAGGGTATAAAGGTGGAGCTCTGTCCATTCAACATCACCAGGACCTCTGCACCTCAGCACCATGAACAGCGGCCCTGAGTGCTGCAACCCACAGCCAGGGTCTCTCCAGCCACCATGAAGAACACAAACGCTTATAATAAAAATATTAAAGAAAATAATAACCGTCCTCTGGTAGTACTGTTACAACTGAACAGGAATATGTGTAGGATGATAAGGTGCGGGGTGTAGGGTGTGGGGCCCTGTCCAGATGAGGTACCTAAGTTGACGGTGAGGCGCACACGGCCAGCGTCTAACTCCAGGCGTAGAGTATCAGCTGAGTTGCGGGATGTGGTGGCCACCAGCAGGCCATAGGCCCTCGGTGAGCGGAAGCGCAGCGACACGTCCTCTGCCTCTGTGTGCATGGCCACTGGTAGCTGGATCTTCATGAACTTGCTACCATCGTAGCTCAGGATGGTAGCATCTGTAGAGAAAAGGCAATGGGAGACAGGTTATCACTTTTCATTAGCAAGGGCATGAGAGAAGGCAGGGAAAAAATACAGGTTTGTACTGCTTGCACGGACAGGCATGAAAGAGTAGGTGGGGAGAAAAAGCTAGCTTCACCCAGAAGAGGGGTAAATATATAAAAAGAGGATGGAGGATAAGAAAGATACTACTAGAACTATAGGGTTTAAGCCAACAGAAGCAAATGTCAGTGCTAATACTGCCTGTAGGGAGTGGAGTAGTTGAAAACACACTGGCGAACCTGAAGTGCTTCTCATGCCAACTGATTATTTACCTATGCAACTTGCCAAAAAGTGCCTCTCTTACTGTGAGTGTCTGGTCAGCAAAAAAACATCTCAATATGTGAGAGAAAGAAAAACAGTTGTTTAATTGCTAGTTCAAACGATCTGTGATGATCTGTGTTTGGTTTCATGCTGCTTCCCGCCTGTAATGGCCCATGGCTTTGTTTAGATGACCATTTGCACAGAGAGCCTCACTGCACTAATGTGGCACCCTCAGGCATGCATGGTGCACTGTAGATGTGTGCGTGCGTGTGTGTGTGTGTGTGTGTGTGTGTGTGTGCGAGAGACACAATCATCTACAATTCTGACTCAGCACATTGAGGATCAGACCCACACAGCCTCCTGCACCTGGAGGGGAGGACAGCCTCTGCTGTGGCACGCAGTGGTGTGTATCTGAGAAAGTGTGAATGAGAGGAAGTGTCACATAGGCCTGGGTCATGTGAGCCGTTGCCTAGATGCAATCCTGCAGTTAGTCAGACAGATGGGTGCATTATGAAGGTAGCGTCACACAGGGGAAGACATTGTCAGACAGAAGGGGGGCCCCTTGACTGGGTGTGGTGTGCAGACATTGCATGGTGTGCGGGCTGACAGTACACAGTGTTGCTCCTGCCCATATCCTGTGCTTCTGTCATGCGTTTCTGTCATTCATATCTGCACACGGAGCCACTGCGAACAGAGGCTTGAAAAGTGGCAGCACAAGGACAGCCTCATGAATGCAAAACAGCAGAAAGACAAAAATTTGTGGAAGGGTTTGTGAAGGAACACATTTTTAGGTACGGCTTTTATTTCCACTGCTGACAATAAACAATGTCTCTGCCAGAAGTGCATTTCCAAGAGCTTCCAGAAAAAAACCCAGCATGGGGAAGGAGGAGGAGGGGAGGGGGAGCTCGGTCACCTGCTCTGGTACCCATTTGAAACCAGTGACTGTCACACGGCTCCCAATCTCACCCTGCACCTGCTCCTGATAACAGGAAGCCTGCTGTCCAAAATGCCTGCTACCCACAGTGCTCTAGGACAACGGGAGGGGAATTTCCATGGTGATGATTAATTAACAAGATTCAGTTTGCTGGAGGAGGGTACTGTGACGGATCGGGGGGCATTGGCCAGACAAGCAGTGATACCAACACACATAACTCTCTATCCATTATTCACATGTAACTACTTTATACCTCTCACTGATCTTTAATTATTTTCTTTGTATGCACTGGCTCTTCGACTCGTGAACACAGCTGGTACTGGAAGTCTGTTCATAACTTAGGCTCTGCAATGAGGTAGTAAATTGTTTTGATCCAGTTACAGTCACTATAAGGCTCATAATACAGATGTCCTTCAGTTTAGATTCTTGAAAAGTTAAGGTATGATCTAGCTATAGTAAATACTTTTCCATCCTTCCATTAACACTAACATGACTGAAAGTAAAAATATGTCATTGCCACAAAACTCTTGATTAAAAAAGTGCAAATGTTTCAAAAGTTCATAAGTTGAAACTTCATAATATGATCATCCAGTTTATCACAAAAAGTTAAGCTAATGGCTTTTAGATCCTCTTGGATTGAGGCTCTTGGGCTGCAGATGGAACTGTGTAATGCAGGATAGATGCAGAATGCATGGAAGGTTTTAGTAAGTTTTTTTTGTGCAGACCCGCTGGAGTTTGCTGAGGTTTCTTGCCACTTGAGCAAATGATTGATGTAAGAGTCGGAACTGCAACCATCTGCCTGCTGTTGTCCCTTTACGTGCTTGAACAGTTGTTCCAAGGTCTTTCCTTTGTGACAACTGGACAAAGAATACACAGCATCAGCTGGCATGTGACAAATGTCACATTGCCATTAGCTGAGCGTGAGCAGCATAGCCATGTCCAGCCAGTGGCTTTATGATTAATGATGAAATAGCTCTATGCAACATTTATTGCCACCTCCATGTCTGTGTTGTTAAGAATTTCACATTGTCTATTTTTCTTGAGATGCATCATCTTTCTATACATGATGCATGTGCTTCTTGTCACAGAGGTGAGGGACTAGCAGTGCTGACTGCTATTCGATGGCGGAGAGATCATCCGAATGAACAGATCCCAAGAGGAAACTAACAGCTACTGGGACGGGAGGTCTGCACCGCTACAGAGGCAGTGACCCAGCTGAAGATGGGCCTGAGGGACACTCACCCTGTGGTCTGCCCACCTCAGAGCTCACCTGCCATGCACATCTGTTTGTCACAACTGCTTGTGGCCAAAAGGAGAATAACAGCCTCCCAATATATTCCTCTGCCTTGATTAACCTCTACACTTATACTGAAAGGCACTTACATTACAGCTCTTCAATAATATACATACATACATACATACATACAGAGAGAGAGACAGAGAGGGGAAAAAAAAGAGAAAGACCCCCTCCAGAACTGCAGGTAAACAGACACAAGGTAAACCATCTGTCTCTCCATCTGACCTGTTTCCTGAGCCTGAGTGCAGACACCCCTCAAGCTCAGCACACAGCAAAGGTCTGCAAGATGTGACCGATGATGTGTTTCAATCATGCTGTGAGTGCTGCTAACCTGATGTTAGAACTTCAGGAAGAGCAACTGGGCTGAAGAACCACTTGAACACAAGGAGTTTATGAGAAAGGAAACAGTCAGCATTAGCACCACATCGGGCAGCATGTCGGCCCGGCAATTGGAGATCCACTGACGAGATGAGGACTCTAACCCAGCATCCAGACCATAGGCCATGATAAAAGCAAGTCAACAAGACTTAACACCATAAATCTTACATTTGTCTTTAATGCCAGTACCATTAGAGCACCATTACAGTACAGTAATGATGGCTCTATCTTCAGCTCTCGAAGAAGACAGAACCTGTTTAGTAGTAGCTCAGCAGCGATATTGCCTTTTCAAAATGCTTTAACCACTGTTGTTTACGGTGGGAGTGGTGAGCTCCATAATGGCTCCCTGCGCTCAGCACGAGCTGTTAATACAGCAGAGTAGCAGTCGCCCGGGGACACGCATGTTCGACATGTGCTGTATGATTTACTGGAGAAGCCGCCTCCGAGGCATCATGCATTATTCAGCTCAACTCTTCGTTTTCCCCAGAAAATGCTCAACTCCCTGTTTTTACACCATGTCGCCTTTTCTACGCACAAAACAACCTTGAGGAGCATACAGTATGGAGCTCAATATTGAATATGCAAAGACTGTAAGAGATGAATAAAATGCTTTTCATCTCAACTGTGTAATGTTACCATGCAGAAGCTACACAAGAGGATGAGTAAATCAGAGAAAGTGTGAAGTGCATAGACACTGGGTGGTGTAGCAGTTAAAACTGCCCAACTCCTAAGATAGGACCCAAAGTACTTAACCTGAACTCAGTAAAAAATTACCCAGCTGTATAAATGGGTAAATCACTGTAGCTGGACTAGTGTATAAACCAAAGACTCTAAGTTACTTCGGAGAAAACAATTAGCTAAACAAATATTTGCAAATTTACTCCTTCACATCTGGACATTTGGTCACTCAACACACAAGATGTCAAAAACTGAAAGCCTGTAGGTTTTCAGTTTTGGTCCTGATGCAACAGACTCCCTCTGGTTGTCAGAGCTACTGAATTGTTTTCAACAAACAAGAAAGATCTCAAAGTTCATCTCTGTTCTTTCTCTCTGAGCTCCTACATAAATTGAGTACAAAGCCATCTGCTATGATTATCTGTGTTACTTGGTGCTTGAATCTCACTTCTATAGGCAGCTTTCTGAGGGATGTGAACCAGCAATGTGGTGGTAGCAGATTATCTAGCTGTGCTTTGATAGTACTGCATCTGTGTCTACAGCTTTATATCTGCTGCTGAATAACTTTGGTTATGCAGAGTTGTACGTCCTTCGGAGAAAAGCCTCTCCTGAATGAATAAATTTAAATGTAAATGCCTGTGGTTGAAGGTCTCTGTTGCTGTACCCTTGAAGAACCCACCTCTCTCACAAGAGCGGCCTAGGTAGCCTGTACCCGAGCAATCACACACGTAGCGGTTCCAGCCCTCGCGACACACGCCACTGTTCTGGCAGGGGTTGCTTAGGCACTGCTTGGGTGGCTCCTTGGTACAAGAAGGCTTGACCCCGGCAGCACGCTGTGATTCAGCCAGGCGCCGCACATCCTTGCTTTGCCCATCCACAAAGAGGTCGCGCACACAGCCCACGTAGCCATAGTTCAGTAGTGCTGTCCACACCTCGGTGGGGAAGACCAGGCCCTGGCGGTTCTCTGGAAGCCCGCCCAGATAGAGGTGGTCATCGAGGTCCAGAACCTCACTGTCTCCTGGCGCTGTGTAACTGGTGCGCATGGTGTTGATGGAGATGGTACCTGGAAAGAGGGAGGAAAGGGGGAATGCAGAAGGGGAAGTATAATGTCATTTTGCAAAGAATCTGTGTAGGTTTGTGCTGCAAAGGAACTGTTTCTCATGTGGGCATACATGGCAGGAGCTACACAAACCTGTTGATATTTTTCCTACGTTCATGACACTGTGTTTAAATTTGTGTAACACATCAGACAATCACTGAGGAAACAGGCACAGGTGTCAAAGTGAAGTCCAGTAGTTGCTCTTTGGTGCCTCTGCTCTGGCTGCTGTATGAACAATTGGCTGGCAATGCTAGGGAAGATGAGCCAGTATTTCTGATGCAGGTCCCAACTCAGGAAGCAACCATCTGTCTATGCAAACAGGGCCCTCTCCTACTCCCGCACACCACTGGTGCAGGCCGGTTTCATTCTCCTCAATTCACCAACCCATTCAGGTCTCTCTTATGTATCCAAACTGTTTTCCTCTTTTGAGTTTATACTGTTTATACAGCTAGGCATTTAGCTCCTTCAGCTGATCTTATTAAGCTGAAGAGCCCACCAAAACAACAAACAAACCTCTACATTACAGGTGTAATTCTTTACAGACTAGGCCCCCTACTAGCCCACATGCAGGAGTGACATGTACTTCTGTACTGGGACCACGCTGCTATTTTGAGACTAGACCTACACCCGGCATACACATATTGCCTTCTCCTCACTGTGACTGCAAGGAATGCACAGCGAGGCACACGACGTCTCACTGCGGAGGCATCAATGGAAAAGACTCACCTTGTCAATGAGGGACGGTGAGAGAAAGGGAGAGGTGCAGAGGGAGAAAGAAAACGAAAGGAGTGAGAGCCAGACTAAGGCCACAAAGCCAGTATTCTTTTATATAAATTTCATCATTTTGATAATTTTTCCACAGCAAAATTTAACAAGGATTGTTGGTGAGGAGAGAAAGAGAGGGGCTGTGGAGCTGTTGCCCACGTGTTGGACCTCGGGTCGGAGGGAGGAGGGGCTGGGGGCTGAAATGTCATTACTGCGCAGCTCTGCAGTGCTCCCTGCAATATCCCCCACGTCCTATGGGAGCGGTCTACTCTGGTTTCCATGACAACACCACGGCAGCGCATAGAAGAGGATGGAGCCCGAGAGTGAGGTGTTTGCAGGAGAAAGAGAGAATCATTACTCCCTTATAGTAGATGTTTGTATCCTAGTGATATCATGTCACTCATTCAGGCATGAGGACCGTCACATCCCTCCTTCAGGTGTCTGATGCCTATCAGATGGGAACATCCCAAGGCTCTGCATGGACCACGTTCTCCTCAACTCTAGTAGGTCAGGGAACTCTGGATAAAGCCAAACAAACCAACACATTTCTGCCACAGCAATTGAGAAGGGTTGGGACTTACCTGATCTTCCATCCCGCTGGAAGTCCACATGGTACCACTCTCCATCATTAACCTTTTTGTTGACAGCCCGGGTCTTGGTGGTCCCTGAACCCATGTCCAGCAGCAGGTAGAGGTGGCCATCCAGCATCTCAATTGCAAAGAAGTCCACTTTGAGGGTCTGAGGGCCCCGCATGTCCTTTTGTGGCTTGGGTCGCCCGTGGCTGAACAGCAGCAGCCCGCTTGGTTCCGTAGTGCGGAAATCGAAGGAGATGGATCCCGTCCTGCGGGCGGTCCAAGCACTCAGCACCACATATGACTCTGGGGTCTCGAAGGTCACTGGGTCCAGCGTGGCCACGCTCTCGCACTTGAAGGCTACTGTCCCATAAACCTTCATCTTGGGGTCTCCCTGCCGTGCCAGCCGGGACAGTTCCAGCCTCACGTCATTGTTCTTATACACCACCTGTTTCACAGAGGGGACAGGACACCGCAGGTAGTAAACAAACATTAAAAGACACAACAGAGTACAAATTTCAAGAGGTTAAACTTATCAAGCTGGCTGAACATAAGGAACACGATCTAAACAGGATTTCTGTCTGCAGAACAGGAACATGAACAGAGATAAGTGTATTTCTCTTTCGTGTTCATTATAATGGGACTCTGAACTCAAAAGGTTTCCAAAAAAAGGGAAGGTAAAACATTAGAAACCAGATTTGAATGCCAGGAAACTGTCATCACGTCCTTTTACAGTATTCTAAAATGTAACTGTTTTACTCATCATTCAGCTGTATAAACAGAACATTATGACAGTATTCTGTAATACGTAATTGACTTTTTCAAAATGTGCCAGCCCACAAAAATATATAATAAAATGTCCTGTTCCCATGGCAACAAGTCAAGCACAATTGAACACTACCCAGGACTGCTTTCGTATTCTGTTACATTTGTCTTGCTTTGGACTTTGCCACAGCGTGGAAGCTTGTTGTGTAAAACAGTTGTATTTTAATCTGGATTTCAATGAAACTCAGTGCTGAAAGGAGAAAATGGCATGCAATAAAAAGGTATTGATGATTGTTCAATCCTGCCAACTGGTCCCCAGCTCAACCTAGAGATTAACAAGTTGTAGCTCTTTTAACAGATAAAATTTATTTTGGTTCAAAAATAAGCCAATTCCTCTATGTCCTAAACACACTCAGCCTTTCTGCACCCAGCCTGGTGGCATTAAATATGCAATACGGGGGAAACGGGGACGGCTGGATCCCAAGTCTGTCCATCTTCTGCCACCTTTGGTGTGTTGCCACCACTTACTGCTGTATCTGCTTCCAGAGCAAACCTCCCTTGTACTTGGTAACAGCAGGAACCTGGAAAGCAAAATTTTGCCCCACTGCAGACTATGGAACCTATGTTGGATTCAGAGTGTGGCTGCATCTGCAAAATCAGCTTGCAACCAATACCCATAGGTCAGTTTAATGATTCTCTGGAGCTGTGAGGAAATGTGTCCTGGAGAAAGGCACTACGCTGGTTTAAGCATCACTGCTGTACTTCTTGTTCACAGCAAGTGCAGCAAAAAGGCTGACTTTTTCTTAATCCAAAGCTTTCATCCAATTTGACCAACAAAACTTTAATATAGTTATGAAATTAAACATTATAACTGAAGCGATTTAAGGTAATAAATAAGACACAAGGTTGTATTCATGAGTACAACAGCAAGATGCTCGGGGGTCCTCAGCCTCCATACTACCTGTGGAGACTCCTCAGATGTGGCTTAATGGTGAGAGGAAGGCAGCCTGAAGAGGGAGCAGCAGCAGACAAGGCCCATAGCAATTGCTTGGCTATTGCATTATTAATGACTGCAGGCCCAATTTGCTAATAAATTAATCTATACGAGTTTCACTTGATGGAGCTCTGCTGAGGGAGACTTTTTTATCATCAAGTTTCAATTAGCACTGTTTTCCCACTTAGTTCTGCGGGAAGCCGGGATTGCCCGAGCTAGCAGCCGTGCCGCAGAATCCAGGCAGGCGTGAAAGGGGCAGAATAAAGCTGTGTGTGGGAGAATTTACTGACAAGTATGAGGAAAAAGTGAAAATAGCTTTTTTTTCCCCAGCGATTCTTTGTTACTCAAAGCAGAGATACTGTGTGTGCTTGGTCTCAAAACGAGGGAAAAAATGATGAAGATACAGGACACGTAGCAGAGCGAATGAGCTATCAGCGATGCATTTGAGCTTTAGCTTGTCTTCAGGCTAAAAGAAACACACAGAAATCCCATATCACGTCTCATGTTTGTCTGGCTGACTGAAATCCCAATTGCTGACGCCACAGTGATGGAGGGCTGAGGTTTCCAGTAGGGGGCACCCGTGTATCACTGGGCATTTGCATGCATGTTTCCATTAAACTGGTGGTGTGAAGGAGCAGGGGAATTTTGTGAACCTGTCTTGTGACCCACAGTGCAAAGCAGCAGTTACATTTCTGTTGTCGGTAGTTATTTAACCCTCTAAGGTGTGGTTTCGGGTTCAACATTGCTTCTGCTTGAATGAAGCTGTTACCTTAGAAATTAAAACAAAGAATTGCAGAAAATGCATTTACTACAGAGCAAAGGGTCTTTCTGCTTGTAGAGTTGAACTCAAATAAAACAAATGCGAAACGTCAGTAGCGACAGCATAGATACACCTTTTGGGAAGAACATCTCAACTAATGAAAAAGGTAGGCCGTAAGATATCTAACGGGAAATTTCCACCATAAAGCGACTTAAAACAGTTCTGCAAACAGAATTCCTCAGGAAAAAGGCGCCCAGCCAATCCCTGACTGGGGATGGCCAAGGAGGAGAGATCAGTGTCAGGCACAGCCAGTGAGTAGAGCCCGCTGTCTGGAAAGGAAGCGGCGGACATGATTACCTCCTTCAGGCAACCCATAAAGTTGTTGCTCACTGGCGATCCAGGCAGGTCCGCTGTGCTAGGACTGCCTCCAACATAGAAAAAGTCGTCAGAGCCTAGCATGGTGTAGTCTTCTTGAGTGTAGCCCGTGGTGGTGAGAATCCCATCCACGGATATTGTTACCTAGACAACAAAGCACAGGGAAAGGACACGCTATACTGAAAAGGCCACAAGCTACAGTCGCCTGCTTTAGTCGCCTGTTTTAACCCCTCGTAAGGCCACCACATGGGTTCTTTTTCCAATTTTGGTTTTTATTAACCCCTCATAATGCCACCACATTGATTCTTTTCCCAATTTAGATTTTTAAAAAAATAAAATTTAGTTAAACCCATTTTCATGTCTGTTTTCATTTAGTTTTTTCTCTTTTGGCTTATTTTATTTGAATTGGAGCCCACCTACCGTGGTGGGAGAGGTATGCTAACTGAGGAGTCCACGGGTTGCCCCCCATTACTGTGTTAGTATAGCCCCTGCTGCAACTTAAAAGCAATTCGGCAGACACAAAAATGGTGTTAGTAGAATGTGTTAGGGGTTAGTTTTGCCAGGGCAGGTATCAGTTTGTTGAGCAGTTCTTGGCTGTCACATGAGAAATGAAGCAAGGAAATACAGTGATAAACACAGCATGTCGGATGCAGAGGCACAGCCACAGTGCACGTTAGTGTGGGCAAACAGAAGGAAGCTGCAATGCAGCATGGGCATGCACTGAGCAACCACTTTCTTACTGCATGCGCACATGCAAAAAATGACATGAGATTAAAGTGGACAAGGTAAAAAGAAAATAGGGAGAGCGAAGGAATTGAAATGGTACCGGAGCACACAAATACACACGCCGTGAGAGACTGAAAAATGAGGAACATGTCTCCTGTGAGGATCACGTGAACAGAGGGAATCAGGTGATGGGTACGGGTCTCCACAATACATGCCATGCCATATGGATGGTCACACAACTGGCTGGGCCAATGAGCATCGAGCCAGCCTGGTCGCAGGACTGCCTCAGCCAATGGGCATCGAGCCAGCCTGGTCATGGGACTGCCTCAGCCAATGGGCATCGTGCCAGCCTGATCAAAGGACTGCCTCAGCCAATGGGCATTGAGGTAGCCAGCCAGGAGAATCCTTCCTGTTCTCCATTGCTGGATGCAACAGGCTTGAAAAGATGCTCCCTAAAAGGTGGATGAAACACAAAAGGACAGGAACAGGTAAAATGAGAGAAGTAGTCCAACAAATGAAAAGAAACCAAAATAAAGGGGGGTTTGGGAGAGGGAAGTAAGCAGAAGAGGGTACCAACCGCAGTTCCCTTTTTGTTAATGACGTCTACGGTAAAAGAAAGATAGGAAACAAACGGCAAAGCCAAACTAAGAAACAATTAGAATGATATCTACCGAACAATGTAGTTTGTTTACCATAGCGTGTCCAATGCCTGAGTGCTTTGTGGAAAAGGGGGGAGAAGGGAAATTAAAAACTGTGAACAGAAGAACGGTCCTTACTGAAAAAAGATATGATGGTCACTACCAGGTTAGTACATTATTCTGGAATGCCCAGAGATTACGGTTAGTAGAATGACACATTCCATGAATGACAGGTTAGTTGTTTTTGTTTCAAAGCAGGTTAGTAATGCAGAAATAGGAGAAAAAAAGCAGGACCAGTGGGAAGGCAACGTAGAACTCGTAGAGCACATCAGCATGATGTCCCACCCTTGCCCCTCGCTACGCTAGCACTGCCCTCCGTCCTGACCTCATCCACTCCGTGACACCTTATGTGTAACACGATTCCGAATGTGACTGGATCACGTGGCGCTTCCCAAAAAAAAAAAAAAAAAAAAAGGAGGTGCCACGGTCCAACGGCTAACTGTTCTTCGAAACAAGGCATGTCTCCTCATGTTTTACAGATCTTTTAAAACTGGTTTATTTGTTGACCATTAAAGAGCCCTTTTCTCCATAGAACATACTGTTTCCCATTCAGACCCCCTTGTGGTCCTGGCATGAAGCAGCAAGGGGTGATGGGAAACAGATCAGACCCTTCACTGACCATCAGGAGGCTTACGGGAAAGATCCTCCAGGGTCCCAGTGAACATCTAGGCTCCTGGTACCCCTGTAATCTGTTTTTTGATACTTCAGCTTGCATTCTTTGAGCATTTGTACCACTGATTTCTCAAACAAAGATAAATTAGCAGAATTAGTTATTCTTTTCTAAAACTGTTTGTTTTAGCTCTGCTGAAAAGTAATATGGATTCAGAACCTTAGCAAAAACAGCTGTAAAAGGGAAATAAGCTGCTACAGACCAGCATTTGACCCACTAATGAAACTATTGTTACAATTAGGCTATTTTAAAAAAAACTCTCATTTTGTAGTTTTAAATTGGGTTTTATATGCACTTTATCCCAACTTGGATCATGTTATATGAGCTTTTGACTGGTGACTTCTTCAACTGAGACAGCTTAGCTTCCTGTGCTGAACTGACCCCCCCATCACTACAACAGGGAGCTCAATACAACATCTTACAGATGACAGAAGATGTCTAAGTTGAGACTCAAGAGTTTAAACAACCCAGTTCACTTTGTTGTGTCTTGGGTTTGCGCAAAGTGAATAAAGCAAGCAAGTAAAAAAACGAAAAAGGCTGATCTTAATTACTGACATGTATTTAAATGTAAATGTGTCTAAGGACTGCCACAGATGGTCAGTGTGGATTGCTTTATTTTGCAGTATTTCTGTTCAAGTCTTCCTGCTGTTGCACCTTTGTGGCTGTTACCTGACGTAAATTCCTCGTTACTTTGACATCGTGCCATTCATTGTCATTAAATTTGCCGTTGACAGGCTCCACAAGCGCCTCAAAGGCGCCTGAGCCCAGGTTGATGACGAGAGAGACGGCGCCGCTCTTCAGCGCCAGGTTCACGTAGTCGGCCGACTTGCCAGTGTGCAGCATGAGGCCGTTTCGCTGCAGCGTGCGGAACGAGAGTGTGATCTCGTCACTGCTGCTTTGGATAGGGTTCAGTGACAGGTCGTAGCAGAAGTACTCTGACCCTTTGAAGGTTGCCACGTATTCCTCTTTCCCTGGAGAAAGGAACAGAGATAGAGAGACAGACTGTTGAGTGAAAACTGTCGAAAAAACATTGCATCATCGACCAAGGAAATGACCTCAGTGATTCCCTCACTCTTCTTCGAGACAGACCAAGCTTCTTGCCCAGCGTTCCACATGCAGACCTTTAATCTTCTGCTGTTCCCACCCAATGCCCAGTCAGTCTGTCACCCATATACACATATGCACATATTTCTATTTGCTAGAATCTCACATTTGAGCAATGTAAAGAAGGTCATCCTGTTATCTGATCTGGACCACTTCTCCAAGACTGTTGCAAACTCCCTTAGTTTAGGTGAAGCCTCTTGGACCTTCTTACTCTGTTTACCTTGTCTTGCTGAGTCATAGCCAACAGCCACTGAGAACCAGTCATAAGAGTGATGGTGGTATAGAGTATGATTTCTTTGCTCACCATTCAATATACCCAACGGCAACACATAGTGAATGTTTCACCCGTATCTCCTTTCTGCAGGAAGTCACCGTTAACCTTATTCACTTGCCAGCGTTAAGCACAATACAAGTGTGATGTGAAATCACATGTAGGGGAAACTCAGGGCATGAAAGAACCAGACATGAGTCAGTTTTACAGATTGTGCAACAGAAATGTAAAATAGGTCCTCAGCTTACAAACACAATTGTTATTCTGACCATAACACTTTTTTTCATAGCTCCAAATTCCCTTTTACCACTAAATCACAACCAACAGAATATTAATAATATAGACTTCCCTCAGTTTATTTATTTGAAATGTTCTGTAAAATTCTCTGTTATATCTTAGAGTAAATAAAAAATATTTTTAACTCTACCTACATTAAAAGTACATCAAACTTACTGAAATGTATAAACACTTCTCCAACTGAATGCGGATTGTTGACCGATTAATTCAATAAACGTGTAGCTTTTCTCCTTTTGGTATTGATGGATAATATACGGGAACAAAAATGAGCTGTAGAAACTGTGGAAGTGAGTTGAATTAAGGTGGATACACACTCTGAAATTTTGTCTGGAAGCCCTTTACTGCCATCTATTGACTCAGAGGTTAAATACCAATGGTATTCACTTTGCTACAAACAGAAATGTTATAGCAGAGATAAAAGATCCAATTAAAAATAAAACAAGTGGAAAAATTCACACTTTTTTAAATAAATTTGAAACTCATCTGCATATAACACATATAACAGCACATAACAAAGGAGCCAATGCACTGGCGCAGGCCAAAAACAAAGCAAAATTATCTTCTACTGTAACTGCACAATCAGAACAAAGACCGGATACAGGTGTATGTTTACGTCACAGATTTTTGGTTGTGGAAGATCACTGAGATGGGGAGAAAGCCCCAGGACTCTCGAGACTGTTGTAGCTTTCTGTCACAGCTATTGTGCTATGATCTCAAGTTTCGAACAAGCTGCTTTTCACGGCACTTTAACTCGACAACATTCCTCCAAAGGAAAGGCTGAGAGTCTGCTGAGTTGAGAACAGGGCCAACAGATGGTTTGTGGGTACTAGAATTGCAGTTTTGATCAACGGATTGCCAGCTGAAATCCTAGGAGGAACTGCCATTGTATCCTTGAGGTATTACACCTTTCACTTCTGAAGCCTGAATTCTTCCAGTGAAGTGTCCAGATTTATACACCAAATTCTAAGCTGTTTTACCAAAGTATCTGATTAAATAATTATAAATACTTTTAGATTTTTTTGTTCATTTTTACTTATTTTATAATGAAATGCAATCATTAATTTACAACATGGGTACAGGCCATTCTCACTAAGTATCGAGTACCAAGGCAATAACTCTATTCTGTACATTTGTAACCACAGCAGATAATGCATGTGACAGCCTGATTCCTTATTCAGTTTACAAAATGACAGTTTCACGGGTACTTCTCCAACTAAATCACTTTTTTCTTTTTCCACAAATTCCCACCTCTTATTTCCGCTCGCTAACATTACACCATTAGCTCAGCAAACACTGCCATTAAAGCTAACTTTTCTCAGAGATTTACAGTTCTTCCTGCCATCTGCCCATCCAAGCTACCGAATCGTTGACAGTTCAGGTTCAGTCTCTTCCTCAAGGGTGCAGAGGAGCTTCCTTTACTGGGAGGTGGACCAGAAACCTTTCCTCTTAAGTCTTTAATCACTGTGGCAGTGCCTTCCTTCAGACAAGTGCGGAAAGACAGAAGACCTCCTGGGATGCATATAAGCCTGACGCTCCCTTATTCAAAATACCGTATTCCCACTCTTTTATTTCAATTTATAAACGATCAGAAATATGTAACTGCAGTGCTTAGCAGAAACTTTTACCCTCATCTGCTCACACATCCTACAGTTTGACACCTCAGCTGCTTGACATCATCCATACTGCTGGATATTGCTCAAGACATTTGAGCAAAATACATCGCTCAAGGGTATGACATCAGGATCCTCCCTGGCAATGAATATTTTGAGCTGTGACTCAGAACTATAAATCCTTTATCACTGCGCCACCTTCTGCACACACTTGGGTTATAGTAGGAAGTTTTTCATAAAAGCTCCACACATGGCCAAATGGGCTTCCGTTTTACTGGCGTCTCACACCAAGGATATCAGATTTTGTTTTAGAAGTGTAACCATTCAACAGTTAGAGAACAACAAAACGGCTGCTCTGGACTGGCACCGCTTCCACAAGTGATGCACTAATAAGCAGTCTCCTCTAGGTGTCACGGATTTGTACCTCACATGGAAAGGTTGTACTAATTAACTGTCATTGGTTTAACAAATGGGACATTTTTATGTTTGTCACAACAATGGCTGTGCGATGTCGAGAGAGGTATGCAGCCCCCTCAAAGCTATTATCATCTTCACCAAAGGCATCCATTTCCACTGTCACAACTCTTGTTAGCGCTGCCATTAACCTTTAACCTCCCCCTTCATTGTGGATGAGCAGTGAGCTGCGAGGGCGATCTCATTCGGTCTGAACCAAGGCAGAGAGTCCTTTTTCACGTTTCCAGTGCGCACAAGTACCAGTTATAATGCTCTAAAGGAGCTACATTTCTGCACAATACATTGAGACAGATGACAGATGTGCTTTTATATAAATTAGGGTCAGTGAGTTACTAAAGCAAAAGACACATTCTGCAGCAAATCTGTTCAGAAGCAGAATATTAAAAGACAATCAGCAAATGACACTTGGAACAGAGACAAGAAATTACAACATTATAAAAGCAAATCAAAACCAACTGGGTTCATGAAGAATGAGGATGTATAAATGATGCATCAATAATAGGCATAACAAGAAAGAGCATTTTTTTCTGGTCTTGGCTGTGATCTTCCATCTAAAGTGACCACTTTGGAACTTGGTTTGGCCTTCAACTTGCTTCTTCATTATACATAAGATGAAAAAGAATATGCAGTTGCTTGTTGGTGTAAGCCCAGAGTCAGAACTATATCTAAGCCAATTTGGGCAACTCTGGCACCATACAGTATATTATGTTTTCAGGCTGCACCCACGGTATCATGACTGTCCTGGAAGTGTGCTAGGAGTAAATGAGACATTCGGTTTTTGAGGAAAGGCTGTGAATGACCACAATAACAACCAGATGCTGACAACTGCGGGTCAACCAGCATGGACATTTAGGGCATCTTTTCTGAAGACCAGAAGGAATCCAGAGAGGAAGCACTAATAGATCATTGATGGCTTCAGTGCTCTCATTTCTTGATGCGCTTTTCTGTTGGTAGCTCTCCATTCCATGGTCTTTGTTGTTCTGCTTTTGGTTTTCACTGTTCCAAGTCTCAGTTTGTGTGGAGAACTTTTTGTCATTGACTTCTGGCCCACCCATGTGGCCACTTCTGTCCCATAACAGGGCATGCCATTAGTACATCATAAACACAGAAACAAAGCAGCAACACAGTGAAGGAGGATGCCATAAATACCTTCCTTTCATATATAAAACACGTTTATTTTGGTGCAGTAATTCTCTAGAAACTCCCCTCCTACATGCTTGAACACAGGATTAGAGAATGTTCGAGGACACCGAGGAGCCTCAGAGTTCAGAGGTGATTTTCCCTCAAACACTAAAAGATGCACACAAAAATATTTCCAAAGTTATGGCTGTGTGGATGAGACTCACCTCGAGGCACGACTGCATTGGAGTCTTTAACTTCCGGCGAGACGGAGATTTGATACAGGTTACAGGAAAACACGATGGGGGAGAAAATGCAAATAGGGTTCCATGCAACTAAAAAAACCATCTCTTTACACCTTGTTGATCCCTGGATTCTTTTTAATGCCATCTCTCAAAAGCACACCCTCTCCTCAGACTGATACCAAACTTTTCGCTGTGTACTTAAACCTAGCCCTTTCGTCTTTGAAATTCTGCTTTGCTTACTCTCCCTGTTCCTACATTGGTTGAGAAATATATCATATCATAGAGAAACTTATACTTGATAAATACAAAAGGGATAGTTTATTTTCTGCTCTTACACTGAAACATGTTTGTAAAATCCAAAGTAAGTTAGGTCAATTTCTGTCCATTCGATCAAGCCTGAGGTTAGCACTGAATGTTTATAGCTTGACAATGCATACTGTAGCACCGGATGCTATGAAAAGACGCTAGTAGGTGTCTGCATTGAATGCGCATAGCTAACTAAGTGTTTAAACGTAGACTGAATGGTGTGTTCGCATGGTTCCAGTGTGTGGGTAGAGGGGCTGGGGTAGTTCACTGGCATTAGGGCGGAGGCTAAGAGAACAGCTCTTCCATTTGCCGGTCCTCCATTTCCACTCCTCTCTCACGCCCCCCTCTCTCTGCTTTACAGTCCCTCATTCATCTCTTCCTTACACAAAGACGCTTAACACAAGCCCTTCAGTACCACTACCTCATTCCGGGATATGTTGCATAATTGTACAGAACCTGCACGAAGTCATACATTCCTCTTTAATCACCGCTACCTGCTGATCTAATACCCCTTGACCTATGTTAGTCCAGTCATTACAGAATCAGTATCTTTTAAGTAATAATAAATTTTAAATGACCATCAAACACTATAAGTAAAATGTAATCCATTACATCTCAGTATTTGACAAGCAGGTAGTTATTTTTGATAGACAAGTAATTACAGTACCTGTTGTACCTTTCACTTCACATTTACATTTATAGTTTTATATGTACTATGCAGAAATAGCTAATAGCCAAAAAGTAATAAACCTAGTAAACTAAGTACAATTTAGTAAAAACTTTCAAGCAAACACTGACGAGGAACTGTGGATCAAGCCCAATATCTTCTGCAAAAAACAGAAGATATCACAGTGGGTCATGGTTGGGCCTCATGGATGATGCTAAATATAGACTCGTATTCATATTCTCAGAAGAGGATGAGGGGCAACATTCCAGGCTCTGTACTGGCGCAGACATGTATCCATATTAATGTACTGATGTACACATGTTCACAAATGCTCAGATACAGTACATACACACCTATACCCAAATACATGCATGCACACACAACCTTACCCATATTCGAAGATGCACACTAACGTTTTGGTCTTTAAAGGGCAGCTGGTTACCTGATGGAACTTCACATGAGAAGGACTTACATGGGGCAAGGCAGACACACAACAAACCTCCTGCACTCCAGCATTTATGTAAACCTTTAACAAAAAAGTCGTAAAGACAAAGGGCAGATTATGACCATGACAGTGACATAAATTAACAAATGAAATAATAATGAAAAGAATCCTTAGAGCAACTGACATAATGCAGAATTCCAAGTCTTAAAATGGCTGTGGTCCCACACAAGGCTCATCTGTAGGAAATCTGATTAAATCGGGAAGCCCTACTTCAGGTTTGCCAAAGAGAAGAAAGGTGCAGGGCCAGCATTCTAATGCTAATCAGTGACTTGAACGAAGCTTCATTATTAAATATATCAGATAACTTCTATTTGGCGGTCACCTCTATGGAGTATGGCTACTGCTGCCAGCACCTTCAGCAAGCGATCAGGTACATTTGCACCTCCTGTGTGGCATTTCAAATTTGCTCCTGCCCCCTCCTTCTGAGGCGAATAAATTGGACCAAGGCAATTTGGGTGAATTCTATGAAGTGCACCGCGACACAAGCGAACCCATTACGAGCTAACTACAAAAGGGGAGTTTTTATCCTTTGTTTATATTCGTTGATAGAAGCAGTGGGGGAAACTGTGCAATGAAACGGAACATTGTTAAATTAAAAAACGGCCAGAGCCATTTGTGAACGGCAATGCCATTTGGCGCTCACGGAATGGTCCGACACAGCTGGCGCATTAATAAAGCCGAACGGAATGACTGCAGACTCATTATCGCCGAGGCCGCCCACGCCCTGCATCAAAGTTCCTCCCGGCTGCCATCAGAGGCCCATTGCGCCTGTATAGAACGGCAGGGGTTTCAGCCATGATGGCAACACATCTCAGCACAGGGCCAGCCTGCTTCAGCCCTGTATGAGTTCCAAATCCACAAATTCCTCTTTCCAAAATGCAACCACGTATGATGGTGGCAATGCAAGCCCAGTGGGACTGTCAATGCCACATCTGGTCAGTGGAGGAATGCTTCCTTCTGCACAGCCCACACAGAATCATAAAAGCATTCACCAACATTCACGTGTGATGTATATGTGAGGGGAACACCTATTAAGGTAAATGAAAAGTGCAGGGAAGCTTTGATTTGTTTTTTTTGTCAATGTCACCTAAGAGTAGGGTGCAGGAACTTCAGACAAGCAATGCAAGCATCCTCCACAACAAAGAAAAACCCACGTGTGGGATAAGCAGTATGCTCGATTAGCAATAGCTGCTACTGGACATCATCAGCATGAAACACTGAGAAAGAGAGAGCACTTAAAAAAGAAAAGGAAGCAACCACACCTTCATCCCCTGTACTTCAGAAAACTGCTGACCTGTGAAGGAAAAAATGCTCCACTCACATTACTGACTATACGCTCACTTCAAGGTCACTGTACTTGCAAATTGAAACTGCTGAGTGAAAAGAGGCAGGCGCACTTTAGGAGCACTTGGAATGGACACCAAGGTGGATAAAGGTGGGGGTCTGTGTGAGTGCACAGTTTGATAGTGGCCCTAGATTTTTCCTGTGGGTGGAGCTTCTGCATCTTGTTAAAACAGAGGTGGGGCTGAGATGTACTTCAGTTGGCAGATCACCTGTAACTCAAAAATAAATTCATTTATTAAGATCACTCACGGTGGGTTTTTTAGGGATTGTTAGAAAGTTGTTATATGTGTAAACAACACCAGGAATATAAATCTATGGTAAACGAGTGAAAGAAAATAGAAAACTATGTGAGCAGTAGGTAGACCACGTGAGTGTTTCCTCCAGAAGAGATTGTTCCCTGTCTTTTCGGAAAGCACTGTGAGATAAAGGAAGAGAGACGCACAAAGTGGCATGTGGCAGACCAGAAGTGAGGGCTGCAACTTGGGAGGGAGGTACTCTTATTTAATTTCAGGACCGAAGCAGCGTTGCTGTAGTGATGCACTGCGATGGGAAGATGGTCTCAGAACAGCATGGAAGCTTTTCTCATCCCGTCTGCCAAAACACACACATCTGAACACTTGTGCACCCACGCACGCACACAGTTATTTGTGGGGACTGTGCAAATTAGTTTTGACTTATTTTTCAGCAGACTGGATCCTCGACAGTGACAAGATTAACTCACAGTTTAAAGACTTTAAACTTGCTGTATCTATACTTCAACTTGCAGGGTGTGCAACTAGAGCCTGGGGACTACAGCAGTGTCCCTGGTGGCATACAACTAAAGAACCAGGTTCAAATTCCTAAACCATCTGGGTTCATCACCATCTGTTAGACTGATTCTTCTATGAATACTGCAGGACACTGCCTCTCTGCTGTCAACCCTCAGCCCCCACCACACACACCTGACAGTCATGTGACCACCTGCTACCCTCAATGAGAGGAATGATCACAGTGCAATAACCAAAACATATGAGGGACATCATATAGTGAATACGACACTTCACATGCCTATTGTTATAGGTAATTTCACAGGGAATTGCTGAGATAAATTCTGTATACCTATTTCAACAAGAACCACTGCATGAAGCAGGCGGAGGAACTATGCACTTTAAACCAGAGGCTATTTTTACCTCATAGTGAAGTCCTGCTGTCACCAAGACTGTCAACAATGAATGACAGGGAACATGTAGGAGCCACTGAGATAACAGGCGCAACAATACACTCGGCAGAGATCCATTACCACTTGTCTTTCATAAGAAACCTCATCTATCCACATGTGTGAAATGTACGGTACTATACACTGTATGTCACACAAGGTTACTGAGATAGAGGGAAAAACACTATAGTAATATACAGCAAAGAGCCTGGGAGTTTTCCATTTCTGCTTAGATGTGTGAAAAACAGCAGGGCTCTTCAGGCACAGAGCCCAAACTCGCTGTGGTCCAAGAGCAGGTGAGTAAATACACATTCTGATTCTGTCTGACAGAATTCTGCTGCAGCAGCTCTGGGAGGAAAGCGCACAATGACTCAACCTTCTCTCAGTCCCCATCTACAGCATACAGACCACCCATGGACATCTCCTCCAACAAACTGTCCAGTGTCACTGTGCCACAGGAGGTCAGAAACCTACTGTCTGAGATTGTGTGGACATTGCTGAGTGTGACAGCATCATTTTCAGAATACTCAGTGTGTTGGATAAGTGACACACCTCTTTTGCACAGAATGACAAGTTTTTCCAGAATAGAGGAGAGAAAGCTATAGGTCTGAGATGCCAAGGACTCGGCCGGCCCAGGCACCACCATAGACACAGTTAATAATCATGCTATTCTAATAGGCACCATGGGTATGTTAACCAGTTTCGGTGACTGTCACTAATAAGCTCCTTCAAATAAACCGTTTTTAACAGCAGTAATGATAAGACGACCCAGTAAGAGTCCCATTGCTCTCTGACATGCTGGATCATGCAAAAAGCCGTGTGTGCGTCTACAGCGACCATAAGCCCTCAGGCTCTTTTATGGACTCTTGTTCCCATAGCAACACCACCCCTGGCTTTGTCAATCAGCGTTTGGGACCTAGAGAAAAAATTATTTCTCTCGGGTTCCTTTCATCTCAAAAAAGGACAACTATTATTGTGCTTTTGCTAAAAAAAGAGACGTTTACCTGCGTATTAACGCACACACCAAAGACAAAGTGAGATTCTTATTTGCAATGAGTCCGCATCAATGTAGCTTCAAAATCAAAGTAAAATTAAGTATAGCTTATACGTTACAGATGAAGTACAAAGATAAATGCGTATGAGTTTTTGTACATGGTGTCTGTGTTGACATATGCTGGGCTTGACATTCGGAGCCCACCCGAGTCTCCAAAAATGAACAACCATTCATGGATACCTTGAAGTGAAAAGAGTCCACCAGGATTTTGTAAATGATGGAATGTTTGATTTTTACAATAGACAACTCTATTGAATCACCAGGTGTACAGCTTTATAGTCATACAATTACCCTCTTAGTAGCCAGAAATCTGTACCGAATATCTTTTAAACCCTGGGTGGGGGATTGGGGTTCGATTGTCATTTCTGTGGGAGGTGCGGAAAGAAGATCTCCTTGAAATCTGATTTGGGAGGGTAGCTTATCTACATTAATAAGGATTTAAAAATGCTTTTTCTCCAGAGTTTACACTTTTGGACAGATGGCTCTAAAGTTCAGCTTATAGTCTATAAATATATAGATGAATCATGAATGCAGCTCTGAGGGAATAATGTGTAAAAACTGTAAGGTGGCAAATATTGTTACAAGGCACTTTATGTACACTGTTTGGATACTGACTGTTAGCGTTATAAACAGTAGAAGGGCCAGGCGTGCCTACAGATGAGCTTCATGTCATTTATGGGTAGCACCCTAGCACTGCCTCTCACTGATCACACAACCCACTATCCAACATACATATCCAGGAGACTTGCATCTGCCATGTTGCAGGGAGAGGTAGTACAGAGGATGTTTTGGCTCCTCCTATATTCCTCCCGCGATGCTGCAGATGCACTCCATCTCAACAGAGTAGTCATGGTTAACATTAGAATGACCACACTCATATTGTGATAATATTGCTAACATTTAACTAATGATTTAACACTTTTCATAATTTTGTCACAAACAAATAACTTTGTGACGACGCCTTCATAATTCAAAAACAATCAGGAAATAATATTTTTAAATACATAAAAGCAGTGTCGCCCCAGAAAATAAATCATATCAAGGAATCCAATTCCTTGCAAACTACAATAGCTTATTTCCTCATCTGTAATGTAATCCAGCCTGCTTGCAGCATGTCCATGAAAAAGCCCACAGTAAACATTTGTGTATTTTAATGGAAAAATTATTATTGTGGAACATTTCCTGGGGCATTTCTCCCTCTCTTCCTCGCTCTCTTTTTCTGGTGGTGGGAGTGGAAAGCACCCCTGTAATGGAATCTGTGGCAAACAGATGCGATATGGGAGTCCTGACAGCTGTCGTCCTCTACATCCTGAAGGCATGGCAGTAACACGGGACCTGACGTGAATGTGCACCCCACACTTGGGGGCGGGGCTCAACAGCAGGCCCCCGGCTGTCAGTCAAACCCAGGGACCGGGTGACAGTGTGGAGGAAGTTTCATGTATATACTGTAGGATATATATTAGCAAATCCATCACCATCTCTAAGGTGGGTGGATGAAATGTTGCAAAGGCTAATATCCTGTATGAGAGCAGCAGAAGCTCCTGGGAAACTCAACGAGAGAGAGAGAGAGAGAGAGAGAGAGAGAGAGAGAGAGAGAGAGAACACTTTCTGGGCATATTATCTCCCGGGTTCCTTATCGCTAGCTGCCATTCAAGTTAACTTGGCGGCACAAATTCAGCACTTCACACTGAAATTCACACGCCGCTTTAGGGTGCGGTTACTGCAGTGAAACAGGAAGATGAGCTGCGCTAATGAGAGGCTTGATGTTGTGATGTTACAGGCATCTTTCTTCTGTAAAACATACTAATTTTTAACAGACTGTGATCCCCACTCCAAACAGTCTTCATGAGTAAAACAGTTTACAGTCAAGCTGACCATTCACTGCTTGGTGGCCAAATCTCCCTCCCTCTGCTTTGCAGGGGTCCGGGGGTGGAGCGGGGGTGAAAAAAGGGGCGGAGTAATGGAGTGACATGACACTGAGTCACTGACGTAGATATAAATGCACACCACCCGCCAGGAAAGATCACCAGCAGAAGAACAGCATCTCCATTAATCACTGTAAGGAAGCTCAGGAAGGAAGAGGAACAGCCACAGCATACCAGTGTATCACTTTGTACTATACCGTACCAGATTAAACTAATACACTACAAAGCAGATGCAGACAGGTCTCGTCTACAGAGAAGACAATCCGTATTTTATTAGGAGGCTGGAAAACGGCTGGTGAGAAATTCCCATCGACCTCTGAGGCTTGAATCTGAGTTAGGGCAGTTGAAGGGATAATGGCTGTGCTTGAGGTTCAGAGCACAATTACACAGAACAGATCCAACCGGACACACTGCTCACCCAGGATCACAGTACACAGATACTCGTACTACATTCATATTCAGGATGGACTCGGTCAACAATGCATTTCTCTTGCTGTTTTTCGCATTACAGTTCCTTTATTTATTTCTCCAAAGTGCAAGTACACGTAGCACACTAAACCATTTACAACAATTTACCCAGTTATACAGCAGGCTATTTTTCTGCATTAGTTTGGAGTTGGTACCTTGCTCAAGGGTACTAATGCAGGAGTGGGGATTGAAATCCAAAAGACTCCACTGGCAATGCGACAACTAACCACTGCGCCGCCTGCCATCCCCTATTAATGTAAGTTCCTTAACAGATGTATATTATGTGCAGTTGGACGTTTTCCTTATTTACAGAAACATTTCATAAAAAGCATTCCAGCATAAGCACTTCTGTCAAGGGTACAACAGCAGAGCCTTCCCTCTCTGAGCAGCCCCTGTATTCAAAGCAGCAAGTGCGCCAGGGCCCCAGGAGACAAATGGAAGCGTTGAAACCAAGTGGCTGCTGGAGAAGAAACAAGCAGAGTGAGAGGAGGGCTAAATAAACTAATTAGACAACATGGCCGCAAGCTCATTGTGCTCGAGAGCGGCAGCGAGTCTCTACTGAGAGGCCTGGCATCAGCACACAGAGCAGGAGGTCACCGAGAAGGACCTGCTGAGTCTGTGCTGCATGCGTGAGTGTGTCAAGAGAGAGGGCATTTCCATTCTCATGCTACAACTATGCCGTAAAATGGGGGGAGAATCAAAGGAGTGGGGAAGCAGGAAGGATGGAGTGAAGAAAAAAATTGGAGGAGCAACAAAAGAGGGTTACAGAGAGGAAGAGAAAGAAAGGTGTAAAAAAAAAAAAAAAAAAAAGAGGGAGTAGAGCCAGGGGTTTGTCAGGCTGCAGGTGCACATGAGGCTTTTTCAGGTTCTGCCAAGGTTCCCCCAAGGCACAGCCCCCCTGCTAGGCTGAGCCAAGGTCAGCACTTCCTATCAAGGCCCCCGATGCTTTTATATTGGAGGTGACTGCCCAGGTTATTTACATGGAAAAGAAAACCTTACCTCTTCACCAGAGTCACAGCATGGTACAGCAATACAGCCACCTGCTGGGTGGGAGCTCAGCTTGAGCAGCAACCTCACACAGGAAATGGATCATTTGATTCTCTTGGTTGAAGTGAACATTTGCTTTGTATTTACAGCATGCAAGTAATTCACACAGGAGGATGTTTATCAAGGTAATCTGTACACATGTACATGGAGTGGAGCGCGTGTTGATATTGCAATTAATGGTATCCGAACACTTTGTTTTTCAGTAATATTTTGTATGCACTATGCTGTGCTGTTGTGTTTGCGGCCCGAGACAACAGGAATAGGAAGTTGGTCGAGAAGCGAGTGCAGCTAGAGAAATGCACATCACACGTCCAGTCTGATTATCGTGCATCTCCGACACCCTCTCACAATGTCTATCAATCAGTCAAGAAAGCTTGTTTCACAGAGACAGCTCACTCCCTCAGTTCGAGCCTCTGTGCCAGAAGGTGCTCTACTGAATGACACAAAGTAGACTGACTGAATGACCCCTAACACACAGCCCTCTTAAGGTGATGTTTGCATCTTATAGCAATTTTGCGCATTACCGAAGCAGATCTGCATGTACTTTTTGCACTAAGCAAAGGCCAGTGCGCATAATGTGCAAGAAAAAATACAAGGGGCTTGGCTGTTATTTATCTGACAAGTGCACTAGACTTACAGTGATTTACCAATTTATACAGCACAGTCATTTTTACTATCAATTCCTCACAAGTACCTTGATCAAGGATACTATAGCAGGTGGTGAGACTGGAACCCAAGACTTTTAAGTGTAAGAAGATGTCTAGTGCAAAACCCATTACTAAGAGTATTATTATAATTTAGCACTTTTCCCACTGAAAAGCTGCAAGTGAAGGGCCTGTTTCATCCAATATTTAAAATTTTTCTGTCTTTGACAGGAAAAGGGTCCAGATTTGGCTCAGTGGTGACACTGCTTCACAGGCCATGTCTGCACTCTGTCTTTCTAATACACCTCCGTGTGTAGGGAGCTGCAGGGCTCAATTCGTTGCCAGTCCATGACAACACCACCATGTGAGAGCCCGTTCAAATCCCTCAGCTGATGCAGTCATGGTCACAGCCCCTTCCCTCCACCCAATTGCTATGTTTTAGCCTTTGCCTAAACATCTTCCTCCTCCTTCCTGTCTCCAAATTCTTGTCCTCCCCTTTCATCTCTTCTCATTTCTTTCACACTTCTCCCCTAAATAAAGCTTGTACCATGCCACTGACATGTTGTTTTTTGCAGTAGTAGCAGTTGTCGTAACAACAGGAATGCAAAATGCCACCATATGGAGAAAGGGTGTGTCTCCATTATTCTCTCCTTCCCTTCTTCAATTCATCTACCCCATTTCCTCCAGAGGATTTCTGTTAACTCCCTCTATTCAGGGAAGCCTGTGCTTTTTGTCTCTTTCTCCCCGTTCTCATAATTTTTTTAAAAGGGTTTGTGTTTAAAAAAATGTTCAGCTTTCATATTCTAAGTTTTAGGTTTTACCCTGAGTCTTTAGTCCTTATGGTTCTGTTATATAATGCTAGTAACTATCGAGCTGACCACCAGCTAAAATGTGAGGCTCAGCAGGAATGAAGGAGAGCATGGAGAAGCCACACAGGCTAGTTGAGGCCTTTTACACCTGAGTGTATGACGTTGGTATGATGCCCCAGCTGCTGTCTGGTCTTCAGGAACTGTGTGTATGTGAGACTGTGCTTGCAGAGCATTTCCAGCAATGTTTATTCTCTTGTGTGATTAAAAACTCACTCTGCTCACAAAACAGAGAAACTATTTCCATCTATACCTGGTCTCACAGATGCCCTTGTGACAGGCAGGCTATTATTCTTTTTTCATTTACCAAATACTTTTCTCAAAGTGACTTAAAACGAAAGGTTTATTTTAAGGTACCAGTGATTTACACCTTTACAGAGCTAGAAAATTTTTACTGTATCAAGTGCCTTTATTAAGGGTACTGCAGCAACAGGAGCATGGATTCAAACCTAAGACTGCAAGGTGATGCTCTATCCACCATGTTACTACTGGTGCCAGGAGTAACCTCAGAGAGATGTCTTATATCTCTGTTTTCTAGGTGATACAGACCCCCCCCCCCCACACACACACACTCACACTCGTGGGCCCACTGATATTACACTAAGACAGTTGACTCCTAGCCCATCTTCGACAGCTTGTTTTTGCCTGCAAGTCACGTCACTTACAGTCAATCAATCTGTCACATTTCATTTGCTTCATCTGCATGTAACAAAATAATCACAGTGCTCTTCACAGCAGTTTTACAGATTTTTTTTTCCTTAAAAAAAAAAACAAACCAGCCAAGTCCCAAAAGAAATGAAAATGAGTCTCATAGCTATTTCACAGGGGCAGGGGAGTCTGATTGCAGGTTAATAGGAACACACAAATTCAAGGCACATAATGAAATGACACAGACTGGTTGAGATGTAAATCTTAGTTTGTATGAATCGCAGCACCTGGTTTGCCGTAATGCAAGCCATTCGCAATGTCCACTACTAGGAAGGATGCCCATTTCAGTACAGTTAATGTGTACGAATCAACTCCTGCCAGCTGCTGAGTCCAGTAGTGGGCAAACATTTCTGTATGTCCAGTTAAAGGGAGAAAAACACGTTGATTAATATAAAACATAACCAATTTAATGGTTAATTTCCAGAGACACCAAATAAGGAAATAAATGAGGAGCAATGCAGAAGAAATGCAGAAAGATCAGAGAAGGAGCCACGTAGTCTGGCAAATTCCTCCATTCCGAAGCTGCCGATTTCCAGCCGTAACCGATTACACACCAAACATTTTAATTGCTTCCCGCAGCAGCAACACTGTATCCACAAACTCTTCTTCTTCTTCTTCTTCTTCTTCTTCTTCTTCTTCTTCATCTTTCGGCTGCTCCCGTTAGGGGTTGCCACAGCAGATCAATTGTTTCCACTTCTTCCTGTCCCCTGCATCTTTCTCCGTGGCACCCACCACCTGCATGTCCTCCTTCACCACATCCATAAATCTCGTTTTAGGCCTTCCTCTCTTCCTCTTGCCTGGCAGCTCCATCCCTAGCATCCTTCTCCCGATATATCCAGGATCTCTCCTCTGTACATGTCCAAACCAACGCAATCTCGCCTCTCTCACTTTGTCTCCAAACCGTCCAACCTGTGCTGACCTTCTAATATACTCATTCCTAATCCTGTCCATCCTCGTCACACCCAATGCAAATCTTAACATTTTTAACTCTGCCACCTCCAGTTCTGCCTCCTGTCTTTTGCTCGGTGCCACCCTCTCCAACCCATAAAGCATAGCTGGTCTCACTACCATCTTGTAGACCTTCCCTTTCACTCTTGCCGGGTGTCCACAAAGTCAGTTACTTTAAATATGACAATGTTGGGTGTAAGGCAAAATTTGAAATGCAGTTCATCCCTCTGGTTGTTTCACTGCTCATTACTCATTCAAGCAGCCAACTTTCTTGGTCTGCGTGACTCACAATGCTCACGTTTTCTTTGGTGCCTCTGAAGATTTTAAAATAAAACCTACTGGCAGACAGCTTAACCACTGTCAAAAATATATTCAGTGATGCATGTGACTTACCAGGTTTGTGTTACGGTTTTCAAAAAATGCACAAGGTGGCCAGTGAAGTGTAAGCACAGGTGAGGAAACTGTGAGAGGGAAGCTTTGGTCAGGTAGCTCTGACCATGGTGCGGTTTGGTTAGCAAGCTGAGCACTGTAAGTCACTCTGGAGGACAGATCAGTTAAATAAATAACTGTAAATGTGAAGCAGTGAAAGGACAGTTGAGACTTGTCACTTTATTCGGCATCCTCATCATAAAAACATTACTGCACTTTAGTCTTAATGAAAAGCCATGGCCCCTCACTACCACTTAAAATTAAGTACAGTACTAAACGCCACGGTCAGCCAATCCACATGACCTATAGCAGCCACGATTTGCCATGAGCCTCCTAGGCTCCAGTCCTTGTTCTTCTGCCTGACAACTGCACCACTTCCTATGTGATGGAAGGAGGAGGAGGAGGATCCAAGGGAAAGGACAGAGAATGATCTCGGATATCAGGAGACCAGGTTAAGCCCAAGACTGGGAGACCAGGGGCAAGACAACATCATGTGTGCAAACTGGCTTCTGATTCCCGTTCCATCACCCATTAATCCTTAACTAACATTCCCTGGAACGACCATTGCTATTAATGTGCAGCAGGCCGATGAAAACATCCAGAGACTCGAAAGCCATCTTGAGGACATCACTGGCATGGTTTTGTTGCTTTCCTCCAAGCATCCACAACATCTCCCTCTTCTACCCAAGAACGCCGCTTACGGTCACAGAGCAACACTAAAAACATAAACAAACATGCCCTCCTAGGGTGGATAAATGCATTTTTAATGGTCTCATCCTCCACTAAATTAGGTCATACAGAGTCCCCCCAAGCATCCAGCACATTACAACACTTGTTCAGCAGACAGAGTGCCCCTGTCACCTGTAAAAACACACCAACTCGGCAAACAAATTGTGGCGACATTTGTAGTGGGGCATCCAAGTGGTTCAGCAATTCCACGTACAAACGTAGCTGAAGACACAGACCTTCCCCTGAGGCCATCAGGCGAGACAGGGCTGTTTAAATGCACCAGAGAAGGTAATAATATTACATAATTAGCATTACATAAATACTACACAACAGTATTTCATGAATATAAAACACTCCCAGAGGGATGTTTGCTGCGTTGCTTGAGGAGCTCTTGATACCTACATGGTGACGTTCAGCCATGCGGCCATGCAAGGACTTTGGGATTCACTTCCTGATCCGTTAGCACCACCTGCATTGGTTGAAGGGTCACTCACAGTCCTTGGTCACCCTAGACAACCTGAATCCAGTTTACAAGCTTCATTTCTCTGTGCTTCTCTCTTTGGGAATTTGCACATTCTTGCAGCATTGCG
The DNA here is from genome assembly GCA_018136845.1 of Heterotis niloticus. NCBI lineage: Eukaryota > Metazoa > Chordata > Actinopteri > Osteoglossiformes > Osteoglossidae > Heterotis > Heterotis niloticus. The sequence continues at coordinate 18,081,773 of CM030895.1, forward strand.
TACATTACGAGACCTCCAGTTAAAGGTCTCTTGTGATAAATCACTGCCCAATAATCGAGATTTGCTTGGTAAGGTGTCTCATAATAAGTCAGCCAAGCTAAAAAGCAGAGGCAGCCTACGTTAAGTTTCTGTTAACATCCAAAACGTTGCCGTTATGTTATTTTTATACAGCAGCAAGTTTGCTGTCCATCCAGCTAATCAACCTTCTGTTTGAGAGAGCAAGTTGAAGACCAGTCAGGTGTCTTCAGCTCCGTGTGAAACCTTTCTAGCACGTAGCGCGTGTTTATCATGCAGCCAGGCGCTGCTATGCATCATTTATGTGCCTGGCAATGCCGACTTCCTGGGCACATCCTGAAGACGTTTGCTGAGCGAAGGCTCAAATGCAGGCGTGCTGCTAATCTTACATTATTCATTTTTTGTTTATCTGTGAAGCAAAGGCCCTTATCTAGGCCAACAAACACAGCTTGCAGCTCTGCCACCCTTTCATACAGCTCAGTATTTCCTGGAGGAACACAAGTGATATATGAAATATGAAACCCGCTTACAGTATATAGTTGTCAGGGCTACCTCTATCTCCAGTGGGACAAGAACGCTAAGACCTGAAGAGTCTGAAACTGCCACTTATGAATCCTGAGATCAATTCTGCTGCCTCAATAGTCCCAGAGTAGGCCAGTGTTCTCAGGTTCTGCTCATTTGGTCTTTCAGGCTTGGTTTGCATATATTGGTCATTGCATCAAATTATATTATGGTTATTATTATTTGACTGGAGTTCACCAATGTGTTTGTTCTTTAATTTTACTAAGCAACATGTGGCATAATATTTTGAGCAGTATTCTTGCAGTTGAAAGACCTGGGTTTGTATCCTCACTCTAACTGCAGTAGTCTTGATCATGTGAGAAGAAGGGTAAGTGCTCTGCAGTTGAAATCAGCCCATGTTGATCACTCGCAATGGTTTTCTTAGTAAGGGGGGGGGGGCACAGAAGTGGCTGACCACTGCATGCTTCCACACATGTCTTTGGGTTGCAAACAGGGAGACAACATGCAAATTCTGTACACTCTCACCCGGACTCAAACCTATGCCCAGCCTGGGAACTGTGGGGCACCCCTGTTACCGGTTTTGTCACCAAAACTGCTACTGGAGCCTTTCTTGTGCTCAAAATCAAGGTACTTGATACAAAGAGCTCAGAATTGACAGTGTAAAAATGACCCTGCTATATAATTGAGAAAATCAGTGTAGCTACTGTACAAACGTAACAATGCAAGTCAATACGGAGAACAATGTCAGATAAATGATTAAATAGCAAGAACCAAAGCATGGAACGAAAATTGCTCCAGCTTATTTAACCTGGTTTTCATACAACTGGTATGCTTGCTGTTTTGTGTTCTGACAAATCCAACACAACACTTTTGTGAGATGGTCCATCACTCTGAAGCAGCCAACAATTTATCCATGAACTCAGGTCCTTTGTCTGCATACAAGTGCAGTCTGTCTTTTTCTGTGCAGTGCAGCTCTGAGGAGTTTAGTGTTATTTACACCCACAGCATGCCTGGAGAATGCTGCACGTGTACACTGTGTGCACCCGTAACTCTTTAATCAAATTCGACACGTAACACATTACAGGTACGGATATATGCTTTCCTTTTTCTGTCTCATCCTTCATCAAGCGTTTTGATTTAGTGCACACCGGTCAGGATAAATTTCGTTTCACAAGAGAAGTCATTTAAAAAAATGCATAACTGATAAAACAGTCAAACAAGCCCAGTGTCATTTGATTTAAGAAACAAAGTGAAGAGTAAAATAGAGATCTAGTTTGATTTTCAGCTGTTTCTCGACAAGTTGTTTATGTGTTGTTCAATAAGTCTAATAAACAACATGTTTTCCCTGATTATGGCTTTCAGTCTGTGTTGGGGAAAATTTAAAGGGATTTATAGATGCAGATGCAAAGGGGCGTTGAGGGCCGGGAGCATGGGGTTGGAGAGCTTTGGCAGCCAGACTCCACCCTGCTCCATGCCAGCTGCAAACAGTCAGCCACCTGCAGCTGAGATCCTGCGGTTGCCAGGCGACAAGAGTGTTCTGGGTATCCCAACAGAGACACAGTGGGCGGTCGCCCATCTCGGAGTAACACGAGGCCAGCTGAAAACGAGAAGCTGGGTCCCTCTCATAGCCACAGATTCGTCCCTCCAACCTCCCCAGCCTCCCGCAGCAGCAACAGATGACCCAGTATTGTCAAACATGCAGATATATGCAAATATATTCATGTACTAGATTAGAACCCTGAGTGAATGAACTCAGGTTCACAGATTACTGTCATTTAACAATTTAGGCAATTTTTTTTCCCTTTCATTCAAAATTATGGAAGAGCCAACTCTTTCAAATATGGATTCATTTTAATTCAGCACTTAACTGATTTATAGAGATATTTCCTAAAAAAAAAAAAAAAAACCCAGAATGCTGCAGTGAACAAGCAGACTGACTTGCTGATTAGAATAAAAGCTCCATATTTTAAAATACACAGGCACAGGCTGGCACTGCCCCCTACTGAATTGGACCGACCACTCAAAAGAGGCTGTTGGACCGCTACCAGTTGGCTGCAGGTGTAAATCACCTGGTGTTTCTGCTGTAAATCAAGCACTAATTGAAAGAGGTTCTAAACCATGCAGCACCATGTGGCCCTGGAGGCCAGATGCTGGGGACTCCAGCTGTGCACATTGGTGTAGCAGCTCCTTGGACATCAGGGAGGGGGGAAAGGTCCCTTTCCGTGGAGCAACAGTATGGGCAGACACCCGTTGCTGGAAACTGACACCGTGGCATGGTTCTAGCTGCCTCCTGGGAACATGGGAGAGCCTGATGGAAGGGCAGCATCTCCGGGATTTAGAGCTATTAATCACAGAACATCTGCCCAGGCCATAAATCCGGCAGGCATGCCTCATATTACAGGAACAAGTGATCTTTTAAATTTAATTTAAAATCCTGTTATTCGGGAGCTGATGTAATTGCCTGCCTTTTTTGTCTTCCTTGCTGTTAGCGTAAGGCAGATGGGACCCATGAATTTCACTTAGAAAAAATGTACTAATTTTCAATATGTTATTGTATTAGTAGCGCTCCTACAGGGTTATTGTATTCAAATCAATATTATTATTATTATTTTATTCAATATTATTGTAATGAACATTTCATACTGTGTACATTAAACAAACAATATCAGCAGCTTGTTAGAGATGGGGGACCCATTAATGGATCACACAATATCAGAATGATAGTTATGTGTGGACGACACTGCCATTTCTCCTGGTCTAAGAAGGTTTTGGTTCCCGATGATCAGCTAACTGCTTCTTCTTCAATGTTGAACCAACAGCAGCTGTAGTGTTAAGTGCCCTAGCTTAAACCATGTCACTGCTTGTGGACTCCACCCACATCCCAAGAGGCACTGCACTGACTTCATCTACTTATTAGTGCCTCCCTACAAACCCTGCAACACAAGAAAAAATGTGAGAACTCCACCCCTGCAAACCACTTGATGACCTTCTCCGTGTTAACAAGGACGTGACACTTCAGCATGCCGCTTTATATAACTCTGTTTTAACTGTCAACACCTTCGCACGGTGTTTCTGTGGGCTCCCCGCGTAACATGCAGAAAATACATTCAGTCTTGGAGGGTGTGGAGTGGAGCGGACACCCTTCCCAGGAGACTGAATGGCAGCACTAAAAACTCACACAGCTTATAGAAAGCTTTTCTGTTCCATTATTCTATTCTTTTTTAATATTAATTTTATATCCATGGACAGTGAACACAAAAGAATTACATTTCAGTTTTTCCAAATGTTTATATAATACATTTCAGGTTAAGCTAATTTTTATCCTTTCTTACAAAATGGACAAGACATTAACATGGCAATGAGTGGTACCAGCAACATTAGTTTTTTTGGCCGAAAGTCCAGTTCATTAATGAGCTTGCTGCTTACAATCCAGTTAAAAGGCTGCTGCATTCTCTGTGAAACTTACACACTGTAATCCCTAGAAGTTGGAACTGGGGAGAATTTGTTAATCCTAGCACGTCATTTTATCACTGATATTTTGTTATCACAGCTCAGAAATTTTCATCTTAAAGCGATATGAAAAAAGGTCACCACTTTCTTAGGAGATCAGAGTTATGTCCTTGAACATATGTTCATTTTTTGTGAAGTCATTTGTTACCCCAATGACAGCTGGCAACAACCAGCACCAGGGTCATGCTGGAGTCCATCCACTGTGGCTTTAAAGCTGGAGGTGGGGACAGTAATACATCAATATTCCGGCTTACAATGGACTACATTGCATGTTTAGGGGAGAAGTAGAGCCCTAAAGATGACCAAGATCGCCAATAACCAAAAAAGAACCATGATCTATCATACAGTAACTGAGATGTACGTATAGTATGACACCCCAGTTGGTACAGCACTGCCTGCTGCTGTGCACAGCAGTCTTTCCTCCTGACTACGCCTTTGTCTCACCAGGACTACCTTGCATACCTCAGCTTTCATGGGCCCTCTAGTGAGTGACTGCAGTCCTTGGAGTTCAACAGCCCAGCCCATTAGTAATGACCCGTGTGCCATGCCCTGTCACTGCAGATGTGAATCCTTGTCACCTAAGTACAAATTAATCCCGCTTATTTATCTCCCCTCTCCAAGGTCGCACCAGCCTAGAACAACAGTTTGTGGACTGAAAATAGATGAGGAGTTATGGTCCATAATGCTAGAATGACAGGTCCATTCATTTCTACCACATGGTAAGATAAAGTTCATAACAACTCTCTGATAACAACAGCTTTGAAAAACAACTTCAAAAACGAAGTCGTTCACTTGGTTCCCCTCATATTTGTCTCCACCAACCAAACAACAGATGTAGGTCCAGCTGACAAGAACAATTCTTTACTGGACAATTTAGATTTACACTTCAACATGGTGGTAAATAGAAGTGCTGGCAGCAGATTATCAAGGATGCAAGGTAATGGGGGAAAAGGCCATCCAGTATATAGAAACCATCTGGAGCCAAACTGAGTCACCAGGGCCCAACAAGGCAGTTCTCACATTAAGGCAAGGGCCATCATAATTTCCCTTTTTTAAAATACTGAGCATATCACTAATATTCACAAGTCTTTTTTGCATAGCTGGTAACTGTTGCTGCTGCTCCATGTGACGTTTCCCCAGGACGCTCCAGTCATATGTACTGCTGCCCTTGGGGCTCCCAGTCGTGTCTATTGGTGTTGGTTGCAGTCTACAGATGCTTTATCAAATCTTTTTAAGGCTGCAGTCAGAGACCTCTTGAATAGTTTATATGCTGTGCTGCTCATACTGTAGGCTTACTAGTGTAAACATATACAACAAATCTCCACCACATACTGTGTCGAAACATTTATCCATCCATTCTCAGTAACTGCTGTAACCTGCTCATCTCGGAATCCCTGGGGGCTAGGCTAGGAGATTATAACCAGAATGGGACACTAGCTCATTACAGGGTGGCCACACAAATATACAGTCACACACATACACACTCTATAGGTGACCAATTAACCTGAAACAAATGTCTTTGAACTGAGGAAGGAAACTGGAGCACCCAGTGGAAACTCACGCAGACATGGGGAGAAAATGTAAAATCCACACAGACTGAGCCAGATTTGACCCCACATCTAAACAGTCCAGGGGGCCAGATGCATCTGACTGGAAACTGCAGAAGCTGAGAAATACATTAGAGGAGGAGGAGGGGTCACTTTAACAATTTGTCTTGAGGCTGAAGGACAAGCAACTTCTGAGACAAAGAATCAACCATGTTTTGCAATGAAATGTAAAGATTTTCACAAGTTTGTGAGATAAAATGTTTTCCCCTTAATTCATTTGCCATTTTCTATTAACTGAATTTTTCTGTAGTACACATATACAATTCAAATTCTGATAAATGCAGCAGACTTTCCAATGAGAGTAACAAGCTTGCCTCAATGGTAAATTACGTTGCCATATATGATTTATTATGACACCTGCTCCTGTCTCTTGTGAAATGATTCATGCAACTGTAAAGATTTTATACCGCTTATGCATATAATGATTATTCTCAGGTTTAAATGATGTGTTTAAAATGAGTTTTTTCTTTTTATTTTTTCATCTCTAGAGTCTACTATCAGATACAGAAACTAATGGGGTTATTTGTGCTAAAAATTACTTTTCCCTGTGATGGACTGTCATCCTGTTCAGAGTTTACTTTACCTCATGTTCTATTTTTTTGGGATTTGCTTCCAACAACTATGACCTTGAACTGACAAAATGTTTCCGATAAAGAATGAATGAGTGTATGAATGAATGAAGGAATTTTTGATTTAGAGTCAAATTTCACAATAGAAATATGATGGTATTCAACAGCTGGATACAGATATCATGTTTACGCCTTAAGACTAGAAGAAACAGCCATCCATGGCTGTTTAAACATGGACCTTTTGTTACACTGCTGTAACTACAAGATCATCAAACAATAATAATAAAAAATGCAGGCGTAACTAAATACGAACAGCATTTGCAGAATGTTTTAAATATTTAAGCTAAAAATTATATCTAAAATATATAGGCCAGTTAGTAAGTAAGAGAAGCAGAAACATGTTGCAATTATAACACTGATACTATACTTGCAACTGGTATCTATACATCATCACACACCACGACAGAGGAAACTCTGCCAAGCTTGATCTCCCCATAGAGCCTAGTTTAATACCAGTTCCTCCCCTGGTCAGGTGGAGATGGATATAAAACTCAAAGGCCTTAATTTGCCCCATGAAAGGCAGGATTTCAGAGCATGACATGTATAGCCGAAACCTCCTCCCAGAGTTTTTAAATATACTCCAGCTCACAGGATGGAAAGATAAGTAAGCGAGGACATGCATTTCATGACTTAAGGAAGCTAAATGCATCATCCAAGATAAACTGAAACAGTGAATGGGGCGTCCATAGCAGACAGGCTGGAGCAGTCACCAGAAGTTGCCAGACATCGCTGCACCAGATTTGAGCTGAATGAGGCATCTGAAAACCTGCACAATTTTTAGAAAGCAGTTTCACAAAACAAAGTGAAAGCTACTTTCAGTGTATTATTTGACTCTAGCCAAAGAGCTGAGTGGAGCTGTTGCTGAAGGAGATCTGAACTACTTAATTAAAGCCTGATCAGAACTCACTGGACTGCCAGAAACATAACCATTCAATTTCAAACTTATCAACAATGGGATAGTGATCGTTGGGCTGTAATTCCATTACCGATCTGAGGCAAAAATAAAGAAATAAATTCCACTGCTACGAGAAATAGATTAGAAACATTTTTGCAATGATAACGCAGTGGAATGGATCGCCTCTCCTGAGGTCTGGAGTGACATTTCACTTTCTCGTGAATAATAGATGAGAATAATTGCCTCTTTTGTGTTTATTCCCCTCAAGTGTTTTAACCCATTACATTTTCCTTTTTTTACTTCGCTCCAATCTCCGTCTCCATAATATCTTCATTTTTTAAAGGTAGTGGCTTTGAAACAAGTGCATACAGTAGCTGCAACAAGTCCTGCTGGTTTTTGCATTGAACCAGACATGCAGAATGCTTGAAAGCAGACAAATACAAGGGACTGCTGGACTGAAATTGGAAGAGAACCTTCATTACTACTTTCAGTGTTGCTAGGGAGACAGGAGGTAGCAGAATAGGACTGTGTCGCCCTCTGTGGAATTCCCGGTCGCAGACATCGAATGACGCAGGCTCCTGCATGACAGGTGGGGCAACAAAAGCCAGCTTGTGATCAAACTGCGTGTTTTTTTGGCTCCAAATCCTTCAAAAGCTCATTGTTCTTAAGTGTTGTGATGACGTTTCAAAGCATTTCTCATTCTCAGTGATTCCTCTATTCATGAAATTTGAATCTGCAGACACGACAACAGAGCATGTAGGTAACGTACAACTGAACAGATTCCATTAAGAAAGGAAAACAATTTTTTCAAATTACTGAACAATGCTATGCAGCTGAAAATCGATTGGTTTCATCTACATTACTTTCTAACATTACCAGGCAGAGCTAGACAACCTTTCCTGTCTGTCATTTGGACACTCCAATGAAAGCCATTTCATTCCCAAGGCAACCACACACATAAAGTAAATGAGAGACTGAAGGATGTGTAGCTTTTTTATGGGAGTGGTACAACACAAAGTCAACCCTCAGTGTAGTGCAGTGTTTGAAAACCTTCCTGTTCTCTGCTATCAAGGATGCAAACAACTAACCAACAGCAACAGCAATGAAGGATCAGCTTAAAACAGGCAGAGTCACACACACAGCAACCATGTGGATAAACACAAAAGAGTGGGGATTGCTGACAGCCCCGAGGCTATGCACACAACATTAGCATACAAAGAGCCTGTTGAAGCAGTCGGCACTGTGTTTTGTCTCACATTATTTATTAGTGCATCCAACTTTAACCCATTTTGTATTAAAAGCATATATATTTACAGAATCAATTAATATAAATGATCATATTTGACAGTAAAGAGTGGGGCATTAATCACTGAGCCAAGCAAGGCCCCATCCAATTTTTATAACAACAAGCTTACAAACTGAGTATCCAGAAGGTTTACGTTATTGTGGAAACCACAGAGCCAAAACAGCATGCGGCTCTCACAGTCATTCATGAGACTGGGCACAGACCTAGCTGCCGCCTTCCGCCACATCACCTTGCACATGCAAGCATTGCCTGTCACTTCCTCAGAATGGTCTTAAAAGTTTTTGCCTTTAGAATCCAACATCAGCTTTCCCTCCCTCACCACCATGCAGTGGGTCCTTAAAGAAAAAACTCTCTGGCCACAACACATTTGGTGTACATCTCAGGTAGATCTGTGTAATAGCAGTCTTTGTGATACAGTGTAAAAACATCATGGTCAGTATCCATAGTTAAACTGCCTCAGTGGTCACCTCAAATCATCTTTACTTGCCTTTTTCTGCTGGCAAGGTCTGAAGGAGAGCCTAAATTAAACCTGTTTCAGCAGAGGCGCTATGCGCTCGTGCTGGCTTTGCCTGTCAGCTGGGCGGCTAATGAGAACAGCTTGCAAGCCTCGAGCTTGCTCTGGTAGACCTGTGAAATTCTCCTTGGGCCTGGTGTGAAGTGCAACTGCTGCAGGACAAAGCACTCCTTCTTTTGCTAGCTTCCGTCTTCACTTCCCAGCCACTAGGGGGTCAGCTCAGGATGGGGGTCCTGCATCATTACCCCCTTATCACCACATGATATCCATCTGAAAAAAACAAGTTACAAACGCAAGATCCACAAGCACAGTGAAAAGCAGTAAGTTGCAGAATCAGCCTTTCACCAGTGATTCTGTCCCCACTTTTCTTAATGAACACTTCTTCAACGTACTATGCTCCCTAAGGGAAGACACAGCACTGACCTCATATTTTTCAGGTAACATTTCATTTGAAACAGGAAGGTTCTGCTACCCAAACTAATTTCTGCAGCTTTCAAGAAGTCTTTCCTTAAATCAGAGCAGAAAGGCACAAAAACTGTCAGCCACCCACAATCCCTCCATCCATAATTCATTAATCTACTACCTTTCCTCGATCCATCACCCATGTCTTATGTGTGTTTGGGGGGGCTATGAGGCTAAGAGCATGCTTTATTTTTTCACTGTTTACTGAATCTTGAAGACAAAAGAAGCTGTCCTCCTTTATATTCCCTCATCCTCTGAAAGGGAATTTACTGTAAGTCAGCACATGGCTGCTACTATGATCGTGATATAAACAAGGTCAAATTTTAACTGAGAACAATCTATTTGAGCTCTTAATAAGTCAAGAAACTGGTCCCTTCCTTCAGTTTGTTTACATCACATGCATAGTTACAGACACGCAACACTGCCAATGAATCTTAAACTGTTGGAAGTAGCTTCCCAGACATACACAGGTTTCATGTTGATTATTAGGATATCCAGTACTGTGTGCAGCTGAGACCATGGCTCAGCTTCACCTCTCGCTTTTAATTGTGTTGAGCTGAGCCGGTGCAGTATGAGCGTACATAGCTCATGCTAACCTTTGGAAAACTACAGCATGTAAGACAGACAATCATAAAGAAACCTTGTGGTAAGACAATATCCGTCTAGACCAATGTTGGCAGAGGCTCCCACCAGAGCACACATTTGTGGTCAGCCAGTGACTCTCACTCTGGGACCAGGAAAGGAAATGTGCAGCATCAGACCTAACTCTACGCCAATCAGATCTGTTGTAATTGCTTAATGCTATTACTGGCAGCTAATGTGTGAGTAATTCTGTTAGCAGAGAACAGATTGCTTGAGGATTGGCAGGGGCACAAAGGGATCTGCTGGCTGGTCAGGAGGTCCCACATAAGAGCTGGGCAGAGTCCAATAGTGCTGTCCGACTGTTCATCTACCCTAGACCTTGTTCTGTAATTCATGCTTTCCCTTTCTCTGTGAGCCACACCCATGCACCTTCTGATGGGTGCAGTTGTGGCCCAACAACCTACCCCTTCCCCAGTTTGAATGCTTTCTGGGCCCATCCTTCTGTGACACTATCCCCCAGGGAGCATCAGTGCCCACAAAGTGTCTCAAATCTTGGTTTGCAGTCAGGCCCCAAATTCAAGCACAGTGGGTCAATCATGACTGCCTACAAAAAAGATATAAAACCCTTGGGGTCTGATAAGCATCAGTGGAGGAAAGGTTGACAAACAGCAGTTGCTACCGTTAAAAGCTGCAGGCAGAGATTCCAGGAAGTTTCCTGCCATATACCTTTGAACAAAAGCATTTTTAATGAACTACTATAGTAATATATCCTCTCTGTCAGTGCATGAATTGTAAAAAGCAAGATGTGGATAAAAAATTGCCAAGCACTTAAATATAGCCAATTTAACAGTCATAAAAATTTAGAGGATGTTAAAACCTGACATCTAAAACACAGTGTCAGCAAACAGACCTTTCACAACCAGATGAATGAGACTGACGCAGTCAAAGCAGTTCTGGTTTGCAAACCACATTGATGACGCAGGTACAACTTCACTAAACTCCTGTCTCCTGGTTTTTAACTCTTTCCTGTGTAAGCCTTCAGTTGATCACAACTCTGGGTGCGCTGGCAGATGCCAATGAGGAGCAAGAGAGAGAACAGCTAGGAAAACTCACCAAAGCATAAAGGAGGAAATAAACGTATTCAAAGAGGCCAAAGAGTTCAAATTAAAAGGCTGTTAAATAAAAAAATAACTGGGTCAGCGCTGTTCAAGATTAACTGCATGGTGTCCTCGGACAAACGACTTCACGGGGACACCATGGTTAGATCAAAAACACACTTCCTTCCAGTGGTTCATTGTTATTCAACCTGCCACCTATGTCAGTCTACTGAAATCAGATCTGAGAGCCAACAAGGCAGCATGATCTTTCCACAGTTGTGAGTCCTTCACCCAAAACCCTGGATGCTACACTTCTTTGTTGTAGACTTATAATTATGTATTTAATCTAATTCATTAAGTGATCTAAAACAAGTTGCTTTGGTTTAACTGGGGTGACTTCATACAGATGGGTATTATTCAAACTGAATTTCTAATTCCTTGGTAATGTCTGCGCAGTGACAGGAAGTGACATGAAATGATTCCTGCAGTGTTACTCAGCCCAGAGATGAGCTGGGCACTGTAATATAGAATAAAAAAGCCTCAGTGGTACAAAATCCGCAAATGTGAAGCTGTGCACGCATGAATTTTGTGTATGGGCACCAAAGTCAACATATACCAGCAGCCATGTGGCAGCGATTATACAAAACCTAGCAAGGTGCAGGTCAGATATGGCAGTGTGAAAAATGAAGTTGCTGTCAGTTGGAGATCTGCAGTTGCTGACAACTTTCTCCAAAAACTCCTGAGGAGCCTTGAGAAAAGCTTGTGTGTCTCAACATGGCAGGTGAAACTAGAAAGGACTGCAAAGTACAGGCTATGGAGAAACAGAAAATGATGGTTCTAGAGAACAAATTCGAGTTATCGTGTGAAATTTTGGGTGCGGGAAAATGGGGAAGGAATCGGAGTAAATACTGCATGGTTACTCTCCCCCAGACCAGCCTCCCATACAGCCATTGCCCATTCAAGGTAAATATGATAGCTTCAGCTTCACTGGCTGAAAGACCCATACAGGAAGTTCGAGCTACACAAATTTCAGTGAGTGGCGCTGTGTCATACCATTGAAATTTTCTACCAGACGTTTATATACATAGATCAACAACTTACAGACAGATCTAAAGCATACCAGAGACAAGCAAGCAGTCAAAACAGTCCATTTGTTACCTAAAATCACCTTCCCTTTTATGGCCCAACCCAGGAAGAAACAGAAAAACAGCCATCAAGAGACAGGAAATTAACACAGAATTACCACTCATTTCCCAGACCTTTGACCTTTCCCTGAAATAGCCACACCTTCAAAGACAAGTAAACAGCACCTACCTGAGACACAGTGGGTCCATTCTGCTACAGCCATTGTGATGCCATGATATGTGTTGTCGCTTGAGTGTGAAGCAGTAAAATCATATCTAAGGGTTATGGTGTCAGTATAAATTATGTGAGAAACTGTAATGAAACACATCATATACCTTTAAGTATAGCTGCCAATCATAATAATACAAATGACTCAGTATATATGTTGTAATTCTATACCTTGGCCACTTGTGTGTGGCTTCCTTACCTGATTGGAGCAGATAACCAAGGTGCAGCAAAGGAACATCATATTGGCATGAAACAGAACGCATTCTGAACATGCTGGCTTTCATTCCAACCAAATCTTTTAGCTTTGTTGGTCTAGTAATTATTCAAAGGTTTACTACTGCTCATGCTCATCCAAAAATACAGCAAATCAGTGGGCCACTTGAATAATTAAAAGAAGAGGTTGGAGTAAAAGCCTAAATGTAGGCAAGGCCCCTGACAAAAGAAACACTTTAAGCATATGTATAAAATAAACTTGTAAATATGCTTAATGCGGCATTATGTGATCCAGCAGTGATGTCATGATGATCCTTACCTGCCTGCTTGATGGAAGCTGCCATAAACAACAACCACAATCAAAGACTGTTAACATTTTGACAAAGTTAGTACCAGACTTTTTGGATACAGTTCACTCTCAGCAAATTTGGAGCAGATTTGGTTATTTTGTAGAGACAACTCAGTTAAAGTTTCAAATTTCAAATGACTTTCAACATTTTCCATGAAATCATTAAACATTATAGTTATCAACCCATATCTGGTAAAGTGCTAGCAAGTCATCATGTATACACTGTTTTGTTCGCTAAGTAAGGGCTATTTTAGAAAAGTTAGCTTAGTCACCATCATTTGTCAGTTTCATATCTCCACCATAGAGCTAAATGCTTACTTACAAACAGGCTTTATTATAGCCACCTCTCTCCAGTCACCAGGGAGGAGAGTCAAATAACCCAGCCTGAGGACCACTTACCCCATATCGTGAAGCAATCTGGACAAAAAAAATCCCATGTGAATGCCTAAAAAATGCTTACAAATCCATTATGAGATCATCACATTGTGTGGTTCAGTAGAGATGCTCCTCACCTTGAGTATAATTTATGAAGTCATGCATCAAGCCAAAGGGTTTCTGTCACATCAGCCATTAAAACAATGCCACACCTACCTTCAGCAGCTTGAGCACACGCCACTTTACTGTGTGCGTGCAGATGTAGATAATCCAGTGACCCATATTTTGCCAGTGAATTTTTATCAGATGTACATACTGTTAAAAAAACCAAACAGGAGTACCTTTGCTTTTACCTATGACATTCATTACATGGATCCATGAAGAAGGTTCCCAGACAGAGAGGGAAAAATAAAGCAGAAAGAAGCACCTATAAGAATCATGGCCATGACTGAAACTCAGTGTTGAAGGACATAGATATGAGAGTATGGACAGACAAGCGGTGAAAATGTCAAGGGAAGAGGAGGGAAGGGGACGGGTACATTCCTTTCCAGCTGCATGCTGCCATGCCAGGCCCAGATGGCACAAGGACAAGGGGAGGACTGCAGTGGCATACCATCCACCAGAACGCAACAGCCACTTAACATTTTAATTTCCCAGCTGGTGTAGAATAAACAGTCCACCACTAGACCATGGACTTGTACGGATGGAGGACATACTTTACACACCTACCACAGAGTGTGTATCTATGAAGTGTCATGTGGATAGAGAAAGTAACTATCACAGTGAGCAACCAGAGTACAGAAGCACAAAACAACAAATAAAAATGGATCAAGAAGGTAGATATGTGATGAAACAGAAAACAGAAATATACAGAAACTAAGCCATCCACTTATGTGGCCAATGCCAAAAGACCCCAGCTGCGTTACACATGGACATACACGTAGAGACACACATGTATTTACACACATCTTGACACGTGAGCACGCCGAAAGCATCTGGCCATATCAGCAATGGCAGAATGTGGGAAATGCAGACCATTTTAGCAGCAGTTTGGAGGCGAGGTGGAGAGAGTCACAGTTGAAAATGGAGGGACAATGGCGGGAGGCAAGTAGCAGAAAAGGAAGGAGCTCATACCTTGGTCGCCCATCATCAGGTGTGCCAGACCTTAAAGGAAAACAAGAGTAGAGTCAGCAGAGAACAGGGGGATTATGGGAAGGTTCTGTCACACTGACACACGGGCATCCCATTGGCTGAGGATGACCGCAGCACCAGGGTTGAGGCTGGGGGTGCTGGCAGACAAGAGGTAATGGGGTAAACTTGGGCAGGAGGGTGGTTTTAAAAAGCATATTCTACAACCAGCTGGTTGCAATGCTTTGTCTGTTGTACTTAAAAGCAATAATAATACAGACCCTTTAAATGCCAATCCAAGAGAGGCTGGTGGAAGTGGAAAGTTCCCTAACCAAATCCCACCCACAAATACCCCATCAAAACCTGCAGGATAGTGCAGCATCACAATGACATAACCAAAAAGACAAAGACAGAAAGAAAAAGTTTATTTCTCTAAAACATTTCAAATGATAAGTTTGTCTAAATTTTTGTAAGATTTGAATTGGTTTGTACAAGATTAATGGCTGTTGTGTTCTTTAAACAAAAGGAAATTTTTCATTATTACCTGGAGAGTTTGGAAACCCTTATACAAAAGCTGTTAAACCAATTTTTTCCCCATCAGTCTAAGGTGACTGCTAACTGGCTGAAGACCAGTTTATAGAGAATGTAACCTCATGGAGCCTGAAGACCATAGCATATGGATTCTAGTAAGAATAAGAACTGGTATGAGTAAGAATGTAATTTCTTTCCATTTCTTCTGTTCTACCGTGTTTTGAGGTCTGTCCTTTAATAAGCTGATGTGAGATCCAGGACCAATCCAGTCCAACAGGGAGTTCTAGCCATATTTTGAATCTGGAACCCCAATGTTTTCTCAGATCAAAGGGGAGCAAGAAACATGCTCAGTTGACAGCACTCACCTGGTGTCTGTACACATGGCGCAATTTCCAAAATTACCACAATTGTTGGAATTCAACGCATGAATGTAAATTAGCAAACGCTAGCTGGAACTTGGGTTTGTGGGAAGGGTAGCCACTTCAGGCATAGTCAGGGTCAACTGAATAGGCCACCCTATGGCAGATTGAGAGGATTGAAACCATGAAGAGACTCCTATGCAAGGCAGTCAATCCCTTTTCCAGCATTTATGACCAACTGACAGGGGACCAATTACATCCATGGTAAGTTTTACTGAAGAGGTCTAGTCCTGGAGAGCTACAGGTCTAATATCTCACCCAAATGAACAAGTTATTACTCATTAATAACAGCTGCCAACTCATTTAAGATGAGAAAGGTCACTGAGAATTAGAGTGATATTTTAGGCTCATGCTGACCAGGTTTCTTCCAAAACTGGGTCTGTGTAATGCTGACTTACCATAACAGATTCAGACATAGAACCAGAATCATAATGACATACCTATGGGTCTCTATTTTTCAAAAAGTTCTCATTATTTTCCATTTAAGGTTAAGAACTTTAGTTCACTAGAATTGCAGGCTGTGATTATTTTCATTCTCAACTCTTGAACGCCTTTTTATAGAATTTCACTTTGCCTTGTTGCAGATGGAATTGGACACTATTGAAAGGTAACTTCACATATGCCTTTACAGACTGCAGTTTCTAGCCCCCTTTTTAAAATAAACAGGCTAAAGGAAAATCTAACTTTCATATACTTGTTGTCAGTTTGTTCCTAGAAAGGGCAGAAGGTACACTCACCTTATCCAGGGCCCAAGGCAGCAACAGTGACACACAGGTTTCGCCCACCAAGGCGTGGAAAATTTAAGCTACAATCGCTTTAGCACATAAAAACAACAAACTAGAAAGACCAAAGGGAGAAGTGGTACCCACCTCCAACGTAGATGTCTTCTGCAGGTGCGGCCGGGCAGGAAGAGAAAGAGGGAGACATTCATTAAGCCGCATGCAGACTGGAACTGCCCGTTGCGTGTTTGTCCATGCATGGCACCAAACACCGCATGCAAATGTGTCCTGAAATGCGCTGCTGATGTCCTACCATATGCTGCCCCACGGTTCCTTCAATGCCGCACAAAGGTCACTCAACAGCGCCCAAAGGTTCCAAAGGTTCTCTTTACCAGGCCCTAAGGGTACTCCAACATTGCTCAAGGTACCTTCAGTGCTGCCCCAAAGATTCCGCAACAAAATCCCAAGGGTCCCTCCACCATGCCAAAGATCCCTCAACACTGACAGCACACAGAATGGGGAAAAGCAGATGACACAAGGATGCCTGCTCTGTGGAGCTATGTGCCTGCTCCTGTTTCTTCATCTCTTTCCACTTCTGTTGTTGATGTTCTTGTTCATCTGTATTGCACATTTTTGTATTTTCTTGTCTGAAATGCTAACTGACAAAAGACAATTATGTGCAACTCAGATGTCAAAGGTGGTCTGCTTGTAGGGAATAACAATGCCCTCCATTGTTCCTTTATGTATACAGTGAACGTGAGGAAATTATAGGTTGGCCATATAGTATTGTGAAATCCTGGAGGGAATAGGAAACAAATTCAAAGGGAAATATGGAAAGGAGAACTGTGACTGCAGTTCACAGTGGATTTTCTCAGCTTTTGGACTAACTCGCCACTTAATGTCTTTTCTAGCACGTAACTCAACTGTCAGCAGCGACTTTAAGAACTTTGACAAATGAAATCTGGGTTAACCCTGTCAGAACCCTGCAGTTAGAGTCCTTTCAAAGTGCTGACTGCACTAATACATTTGGAATGTCATTAAGAAGAATTAAAAAACACACTTTACACATGAAGATTAACAGGCCAGGCCAGTGTTAAACTAATTCCTTGCTCCTTCTGAAATATCAAAGTGGAGTCTGTGGAAAAACAAAGCTCTGAGAAAGAGGCCTTGATTTGGTAGCTGTGTGAAGCACACACTGTATATCGGGGTGCAGTGGTGATTGGCAGAATATGGGTAGGGCTAGTTGGGTGCTGACAAATCAGAGTGATCTGTTGTGACTGACACAAGGTGCCAACATGCCATCCATCAAATCTTGGACAAAAATTGGATGTCTGCATCATGCAAGTGTATTTTTCTTTTTTCTCTGCCATCATCCAGAAAAGAAGCACTTTGTAACGGCTTACAAAAGAACAGCACGCATGAATCAGCAGTGGCAATCAGCATATTTCAGACAGGTATGAAAGCTGCTGCTGATGTTATCTCTCTTGTCATCCCACCGTCCTGCTGAACTGGACCATGTGACTCCACTGCCTGCATCTGTCACCCATCAGGGAGCCCTATTTGTTCTGGACGTGCATTGACGCACTCAACGATGATGGAGATGTCATCCTACTACAAGATGGCACCCAATGGTACTACCTTATAGGCATCCTGCTAGTCTAATGGTTAGCTGTCCTCAATCTTGTTAGTAATCTGGGAGTAATTTTTAACACTAAAGCCTGTTACTGTTCTTACCTTAATGTGTTGGCATTTCATGTTGAGACAATAATATACAACAAAGATCCAGTCATTTATGTACATAGAATCTAGCCTTAATTCTGGTAAATTAATTTAACATGGATTAATGGACATTTCTTTTTCCATAAATTTTGCATTTACACTTGGTTTACAAAATGGTTGTCAAAGAACCATTTTAAGATGGCACATATGCTCTCTCCAAGTGTGTGCCCTTAACTCCACAGAAACAGACAAAAGCCCTCCCTATCCCAACAGCAATACTTCCATCAAAGATACAAATTCCTACCTCTTTTGGTTTGGTTGTGGCCCCATTCATGTGGTTAACTGCCCCAGGAACTTACCAGTAGTGCAGTTCAACTTGCCACACAGATAGCATGCAGCGTGACCAGGTGCCCCATCAACTTTGTGCAAATGATGAAAAAGTAAATAAAGGAAAATGTCATGAGGTACAGCATTGCCAAAGGATGGATTACTCACGCTACAGGAGAATGAGCTTTTACTGTTTAGCTCAGTGGACTCGTGCACGCAGAATGGTAGCATGGGCAAAGCACTCTGAGATGTCAGACACTCGGCCAACACTGGTGTTGCGAGAACTCAACTTAACCTTTCAACATTATCTTGACTTCTGGTAATGGTATTTCAACTAAGAGCATTTCAGTGCATTCAACAAAACTGTCTCCCATTGTAATGTGTACTAGTTGCAAGAAAATATTACAATACACATATGTTGTATGTAAATACATATTATACAGATAAAATCTGAATATGGCCGAAAGGTATTGACCACATGCTCTAAAGAAAATGTATGCTAATATCTGTAAGTTTGCACAATTTATTCAATTTTTTTCTCCTACATATATATTATATTCTGATGAACGTTTAATACATTCATCACTTTATTATTGTGTTCTGCATTTTTCATATTTTGGCAGTAGTGTTATTATCCATCCTATCACCACTTATTCAAAGCAGCAACAGTCCACAGCCTATCTCAGAATCATTGGGTGCAACACAGTGCCAAAAATGAAGAAATTCTAAATTCACGTTGTGCCAGTAGCTTGTTCCTGTACCATAATGCCTTGTGGCATAATACTTTTCAATATGGCAGCCTGTAAGGAACATAACTGGCTAATATCCTTACAGTTTTGTGTCTCATGTTTGCTTTATTTCTACACATTTGTGGAAGGTCTCCATTTTAAACTCATAAATAATCAAACAGCATAATCCCCTGTGTGCTGTGCTACATGGTGGTAATCCCTTGTGTGCAGTTTTTCACTTTATAGAGCAATGCTGTATGCTGTGCTTTGCAGTACAACTCCCTGTGTGTGCTGCATGACACATTCCCCTGTGTGTGTGTGTGTGTGTGTGTGTGTGTGTGTGTGTGTGTGTGTGTATTCTTTTGCATGGTTTGATGTTATACTTTTTTTTTTAGTTTTAGTGATATTTGGGAAAGTTGGTTTGGGAGTTTATTTTAACACTTCATTATTTGTCCTTTTAAAATAGTGTACAAAAGCATGCCAATATATGCAATTTCAATTATTTTCAGTATTTTCAAGAACAACATAAGTGTGTAAAATGGAGTTTACCTGTATATACATCGTTTATCATCATGAACAATGTTCCCCTAAGCTGAACAACTAACTCTTCATTACAGTAGGAATATGCAACAAAAAATGAAAATGCAAGCTTTTTCATAGATAATGTCCAGATCCACAGTGTAAAGAGTATCCACAATAGGCATCCTGGCATTCTCCGTCTCCATGATGCTCACAGTTCATAACAAGGCATAAAGGTGACAGGATATTGGAAATGAAACCAACTATGAATCTGACAACCTGCTGTTCAGCATTCTTTTGCTTTGCATCTAAATAACCAACAATAGTGATGAACTAGATCCCGCAAAGAGGCCTGACAACAACCACAGCTTGCAGAGCTCAGACAGCTAGGCCAGAATGCTGAGTGTCTGTTTCAGCTCAGCTCCCTACAGGCACTTCCTGTGTGGCTTTTCAGAGGTCCACCTTGAGAATCCACACAAACCTGACCAACAACACACATCATGCAGGATCTAAACATTGCACAGCAGAGCAGAGGAAACAAGTTAGAAGAAGAAAGGAGAATAATCAACTCCTTCATTTACTCTTACAAAAGGAGAGTCCCTTCCATTTGCAGAACACACTCAGTATCCCTACACACACAGCACTTTGACATCATCATTTATGCTGTAGAGCAATGAAAATTCTGTAGTCCAGCTGATGTGAAAAATAAGCATAGTGTCAGGGCCATCTGCTGGAAATGTTTTTAAATCGTTAATTTTGAACAGAGCCAATTGCCCACAGGGTGACTCCACCTATGATCAATGTATCGCAACAAATGCAATTGTCACACTACAATAAATCATTCTGCAGTGCAGGCTTAGGATTCTGAGTGTTACTGGATCTTTACAATTCCCTGCATTTTTAATTTAGCCAGTTCAAAATAAGATCTGCATTCATAGAGCCTATTAATAAAAGTATACATTTTTGATGAATCACCTAAATAAGCACCCATTCTGAAATCCAAAATCTTTAAAAAGTTAGGGTGGTAAGCAGTCTTCTTCTTTCGGCCGCTCCCATTAGGGGTCGCCACAGCGGATCAAAAGCTTCCACTTCCTCCTGTCCTCTGCATCTTTCTCTGTCACCCCCACCACTTGCATGTCCTCCTTCACCACATCCATAAATCTCCTCTTAGGCCTTCCTCTCTTCCTTTTGCCTGGCAGCTCCATCCCTAGCATCCTTCTCCCGATATATCCAGAATCTCTCCTTTGCACATGACCAAACCAACGCAATCTCGCCTCTCTGACTTTGCCAACGCAATCTCGCCTCTCTGACTTTGTTAGGGTGGTAAGCGGTAGTCTCAAGATATGGGTACACTAAAATATACTGTAGCTAAACTTCAAAATAAAACATGGTTTAACAGAGACCTTTAGTGAAACCATTTTGTTTGACCACAGTAACAGGAGCTCTTTTAGGGGCATCAAGCAGTATAAAGATGGTAGCTTCCTGGGTCATTTGTACATCTGCAGAGGATATTTAATCTCATTTTTGGTCAGTGGATTGGACAGGCCATCAAAATGAGGTGCTCTACCTTCAGATGGACCACTGGGACAGAAGAGTGTTAGTGGAGGACAGAAGGATGGAGACATAAAGGTGAGAGCTGTAAATCTCTCATGGCCAACACACTGGCCATCTGCACTGTGACTAGAGTACTACCGGAGTATTGCATGGAAAAGAAGCTGTGTAGCTGGAACATAACAAAGGAGACAGCCCAGAGTAACTGCAATGTGGCAGAGGGCACGCCATTACAGCGTTACAGAGAAGAGCATACTTTTGTATCTGAGCGGGTTACGAAGCAGAACAGTGACTATGGGAGTCAAAATTTCCCAGAACCATCTCCACAGGCATCAATATTGTGCACTGCAGTCATAGGCCCCACGGGATAAGAGCTCATCACACATAGTTCCAGTAGCCTGATTCCCTGTGCTGGCATTATCTGGGACAGCACTGTCTGCTTGGAGGGACAGTTGCTCTGGCAAAGACCATCTTGGCATGCCTCACAGCTAGGACGCCCTGCCACCCTGCTTCAGGCTGCTGGAATAGACGAAAGCACCAAAACGGGCTGAAAGCTCACCATCCATCCTACCAGTAACATCTGGCTCAGCATCAGGGAGTAACTGGGCTCCTGTAATTCAAATTCAGATGATCCAATTAGCATTTCATATGCCTGTGGGGGCTGTGGCTTTGATAGGCAAACAACGTTAAGTTCTAAAAATAAACTAGGTGTCATTTTCACACAGAATGAACAGTGGGTCCTGCAATATAAGGTACAACAATGTTGTGTGAAAAAAACTGGAAATATCCATGTTTCTTGACTAAAGGATGAAAAGGCAGCTGGCCACAGTTTCTACTAACACCTGCAAAAGCTGAACCAAGGAATTTTTGGTATTTACACTATAGTGCTGTATTTTTAATTACATGATATGCTACTGCCACCTTGTGATGGACTGGCATCCCATTAGGGGTACAGTTTTGTAATCTACCACTCAGTGATTCCAAGCTCTGGACTGCTGTAACCCTGATCAGAATACAACAGTTAATGATAATGATGGATTGATGGATGGATAGGTGATATGCTACTAGCAAACAAAGGAAAAGAGTGTTGCTTCAGAGATGTATCATTAAATCACCCACAAAGTGACAGAACAGAAACTGAAACAAACAGCCCAAAAAAGCTGAATGGATTCCCAGAAACAACTCTGGGAAAAAACTAAAACCATCAGACTCATTGAGATGAAAAAAGGTGGTCTCCACAACTTTCACATGTGCCCAGAGCTAGAACCATGTAAATATGTATAATTTCCTCTCAGGTGGTGATATGAAAAACAGTAAAATACAAGTATCAAATTGAACTGATTTGTTACAACTTGTTTATTACAAAAGGCACAAATGTGGACACCAACAACTTCCAAGTTACATTTAGTTCTAAATGCCACTGTTATTAGTACTTCATGCACATCATTCCCAGAATTATTCACAGGACCCAACATCCCTTGGTACATTAAAGGAAATATTATTACTTCAGCACCATAACACTGGTAGCTAAGGACCTATCTGGCTTTCAAAGACAAACCAAAAGTTATTAATTTCCAAGGTGCTCCCACCGATGTATATGAATCCACCAGATCCCCCATCTCTCTATATCTTGTTCTTCCTCAAACTGGAAGGATTCAGTCATCATTACTGATGAAAAGGAGGACAACAACATGCACTGGAAGGAGCTTGCAGGTTCAAGCTTTGGCATAATGTAAGTATTTGCCCTTTGCATCTCTGAAATGAGACTTTAATGGGGGGTTTGAGTGCGTTTATTGGAGCAATGTACTATTTGCCAGCAGCTCCCAGTCCAGGGTCTTCCTTTAAAGGGCAAAGCTCCTCAAGCTTCTGACTCAACGACTGTCAATCAGCAGCACAAACAGCAGTGTCTGGCCAGCAATTTTAAATATCCCTCCAGCCTCCTGTCCCCATCCTACACAGAGATGCTGATGTTCACACACAGTTATACAACTGTTATCATGCAGAGAGATGCACACAGTCATGAACACAGAACTACAAATTTCTATCTTTGAATATTTTCAACCTTCAAAAAATGATGGTCATGAAAAGCGTATTTGTGTTTCTGTCTCTTTGTAAAGGGTAGATTCTCTCAGTGCTAATGAAAAAATGGCTCATGGTTTCATTGTGCTGCCATTTCTACTGTTGAACACAATAGTGTGAATGTAAAATTAATTAAGCAAGAAAAGGACAGAGAAAAGAATGAGAGAAGTACTTTTTTGCAAGGTGATAAACCAGGAATGGACGCAATAACCTACAATTAACAAGGAAATAGCACTATCCTTGTGAAACAAGCATTACATAAAGATTATCTGATTGTTAAGAAGTAAATGCAGCAGCACAGTCTTACTAATCACCACTGTTTAATTCCAAGTCAAAACGATCTTTGTGCCAGTGATGGGCAGGGTGAGCTGATCAATCAACAGCGTACCTGACGGACACGTGAAGGACGCATTTGACTTTCTGATTCACTGAATGGGTGACCAACTGGCTGAACCGACTGACTGGCTGGTGACTGGATAGCTGAAATAGTGACTAAGTGGCTGGCTGACTCGGCCAACTGACTGACAGATTAATTGAATGGCTGACGACCTTTGATGGCAAACAGTGAAATGACTAACTGATAAATGAGAATTCTTATACAGTTAATCACATATTACGGCACAGTGCTGCCAGTTAACAGGTAAATTGACATAGCGACATGCTCAAAACTCAAACCAAATGAAACAACAAAAACCTGAACCTCTCTGTGAACCACATTCCAGACTTCACTGTCTGCCTTAATCCATATTGCAAACGGACATTCAGCATGAATATGTTTGCAGCCCTAGTATTTGCCCAGTAGCTGCTGAAATTTCCACAACGTTTTTCCAGCTCCCACCAGAGACCAGAAACATGGAAACCGTCCAGAGAGTAACTTAGCTACCATACTGGGATTTCTTCTTGCTTTTCTCCAGCACAGCCCTGAAATACACTATATGACCAAAAGTATGTGGACTACCCTTCTAATTATTGAGTTGAGCTGTTACATCCATACCCATAAGGAATAAAAACACATTCTAGACAATTGTGTGCTTCCAACTTTGTGGCCACAGTTTGGGTAAGCTCCTTTCCCGTTCCAGCATGACTGTGCCCCCCGTGCACAAAGTGAGCTCCATAAATACATGATTTGCCAAGGTTGGTGTGGAAGAATCTGAGTAGCCTGCATAGAACCCTGACCTCAACACCAGTGAACACCTTCAGGATGAACTGAATCACAAACTGCAAGCCAGGCCTTCTCGCCAGACATCAGTGCCCCACCTCACTGCTGCTCCTGTGGCTGAATTGGCACAAATTCCTACAAAATCTGATGGAAAGCCTTCCTAGATGAGTGGAGGTTGTTACAGGAGCAAAGGGGGGGAACAACTCCATATTAACTTCCATGGGTTTGGAAAGGGATGTTCAACATACACATATGGGTGTGATGGCCAGCTGTCCACCAAATTTTCCCCATATAGTGTCCATAACTTGAGTTGTACAAAACAAAGACATGACCTTGAATAACAGAAACTTCTGAGATGCAAAAGTATTAAAATGTTTATGTTTCTGTTCAAATTCATCAAGGTAACTTAATTAAAATAAATGGGCAAAAAATAGCAGGGGAAATGACAAATACTGAAAGAAAAACACCTATATAGTCCCTATGTCATAAAGTGTTGGTAAACTAAGTGGGGCTTTGATTGCCACGTAAATATCCAAAAGGATCCAGGAGCCATCCAGAAATTCATAAACACCATCATTCATGCTACTTTAGCCATGCTTGTGGCTCAGCCAAGCTCACTGCTGGACGTTCTGGCTTTTCTAATGGTTCCTTGCAGAGATGTCATGGCAGCAAGTGCCACTGAGACTCAGCTGCATTAGGCGTGCTACTTCCAAAGGACAAAGCGCAATGGGGTCATGGCGGCCTACAGCAAACACACCATCTGGGACTCACTCTAATAAATGGGTAACTTTGACAGACCCCGTGA
Organism: Heterotis niloticus; assembly: GCA_018136845.1. Classification (NCBI taxonomy): domain Eukaryota; kingdom Metazoa; phylum Chordata; class Actinopteri; order Osteoglossiformes; family Osteoglossidae; genus Heterotis; species Heterotis niloticus. The sequence continues at coordinate 18,106,886 of CM030895.1, forward strand.
AAGCCCTACTTTTTGTATGGCCTCCACAGGCTCCTCAATTCCATTTTCCTAACACGATGGAGAAGATTTCTTAATGGAAATTTTGTTAATCATTGCAAGACAAACTAGACAACCAGTTCATTAAGCTAACAGAATCCTATTAAGGTATTTAAAGTCACTTCATGTCTGTTTATGAATAGATATTCTAATTGTAATGCTATATGGTCAATGAAGCCTATAAAGAGTCCCTGTATTGAAGTGCTAGAGAGTTGGTAAGAGTGGTGCCAGGTTGGAAAGATTTTTCTGGTTGCCCATTAGAAACCCAGCTAATCCCTACATATAGAACTAAAAAGTTATCTAAGGACATAATGAACACACCAAAAACACAGAGGCCTCAAACAACCTATAAATTAACATTTACGTTTGACAATTTTATTGTGTTCATTGAGTTGAGTATATAAACCTTGTGACCTCTCCAACATTGGGTCTGAAGGTTTTGGTTTCCTGGGTTAGTACATCTGTCCCCTACCATTTGAAATGTTAACCAAAACAGTATTTTTGCTGAGACAACTTAGGATGGATGAGAATGGAATAGCACTGCCCGTTAGACCACATACTGGTATGACGATTCCTAATGCATTTCCTACAGTGGGAGTGTCTAGCTATAACATGAAAAAAGAGCATTCAGCTCAGCCAAAGATGAAGATAATCAAGTTTTGGAAGAAGCCACTTTAGACCTCCAAACCTACCGTTCTTCATTCTCATAATACTTTCGGGTGATCCAGACACAAACACATCTATATTTATAATGAAAATTTAAAATTTTTCAGCTATGTTTTTAATTCAGCTTATACAATTTAAACTTTTTCTTAAATGTTTAATGCTGACATGCACACTGGAGTAACACTGTACAATTTTTTTCATGCATATTTCCTCTGAATGTTATTACAGTCACTTTTCATTGTACTCAACTATATGGAGGAGGGGGTGAAATGAAGAAAGTCTGGAAAAAGCATAACTGAAAGCATAATTTAAGTGTAACATTTATTACTATGGTGCTGTATAGTACTTCACTCTATACTACAGCAACCTAAAATAATGTGCAATGACCATGCTAATACACTGCCCGGCCAAAAAAAAAGTCACACACTCTTAACATTTGGTTGGACCGCCTTTAGCTTTGATTACGGCACGCATTTGCCATGGTATCATTTCGATAAGCTTATGCAATGTCACAACATTTATTTCTGTCCAGAGTTGCATTAATTTTTCACCAAGATCTTGTATTGATGGGAGAGTCGGACCACTGCGTAAAGTCTTCTCCAGCACATCCCAAAAATTCTCAATGGAGTTAAGGTCTTTACTCTTGTGGTGGCCAATCCATGTGTGAAAATGATGTCTCATGCTCCCTGAACCACTCTTTCACAATTTGAGCCCGATGAATCCCTAGCATTGTCATCTTGGAATATGCCCGTGCCATCAGGGAAGAAAAAATCCATTGATGGAGAAACCTGGTCATTCAGTATATTCAGATAGTCAGCTGACCTCATTTCTTGGGCACATAACGTTGCTAAATCTAGACCTGACTGACTAAAGCAACCCCAGATCATAACACTAAGTTAAATCCAGGTGGTGACTTTTTTTGGCCTGGCAGTACAGTACATAATAGCCATTATATTTAAATAAAATGAGTTCTGTAATAGAAGCATGCATACACAGAGTACAGTAAATTCATTATATGCAAAAACAGGGAATAAGGTGCCAATATGGTTTGATCAGAACACCGTTATGGGGGACTAGGGGATGTTGCACTGCCTTCATGACACTAATAGTGGAGATTTTCAGATGCGTTTTTAGTGAGACACTGTATCCACATTATATAACATATTTAAATGTCTTCCCTACATTATGTTGACTTTTTTTTAAATATTAACATTTTTGCCATGGTCTATAAAGTCTGAAATTCATTAAATCTACCAGTTTACTAATTAGAGTTAAATTTATATTTTAGTGATCAATATAAGCTCTGGAGGCTTCATGAATTCCTTTGAAAAAGCAACCATTTATGTCATCCCAAATACATCACTTGCCCAGATAACCTTACAAATATTTAGAAAGTAAAATACTCTTTTTATAATTGTAGATCTTCTCAGCTTCTTGCTTTCTGGGACATAAGTAGTATCTGTTCAGTTGAAAATAGAGATTAGAGAAGCCTTTAAAATGAGCTGTGATTTACTGGGCTATATGTGCAGTATCATAGATGGTAAATTACAAGTAAATGTATGGAAAAGTAGTATGGCATCTGGTGGAATTCTCTTTCTGGAATCAAGAATGATTTTTGTGGATTATTATCTTTGGCTATCTGCGAGCAATCTAGCCACCAAAATTTTTTAAATACTGTACAATTTTATAACCCTATATTTTAAATAATTCAATTGCGTCCCTCAAGGACAAAGAAAGGAGTTATCTTTACCATATGAACAATATTTCTCAGGCTGAGAATGAATCTGAGATAAATTATTGATCTCAAGGCTCCATAGGACTTCCTGTACAGTTGGGCTGTATGCAGAATGGGCGGAAGCCTGCTGCCTGCGCATTAGGCTGTTAAAAAGAAAAAAAATTATATCACAGCAGCAAACTCTAGTCCGTGTACACACAACTGACACTACTCTGATGTCTAAGAAGAATTTGATTTAAAAAACCAATTGATCTCAATTTTCCAACATTTACGCTCAAAGATCCAGCAACTTCGAACTACTCAGAATGAATTAAATTTGTAGAAAATAAATAATTACAATTAGTCGAGTAGATAATAGATACTCAATTACCAGTTCAAATAACTCCTGATGCACTTTGTAGCACTTCAAAAAATAAGCCATAAAAATATGAGATATTATGAGTCCTTCATAAAGCATTCTCTAGGGACATAAACACACATCTCCTGCCCTGCAGGCCCCGAAGAACATAGGCTGTCTACAGCACCCTGTCTTAACAGACTGACAACCACCTGGTGCGGGAAAAAACTGGTGAGTTTCAAAAGAATGTCTTCTGCTGGAGTTGTTTTACTTATTTTTGAGATGCACTTTAAAAAATTCTGAATATATACTGTATAATATAATAAACTATCAGAAATAAGAGGCAATCAACAACATGCACAAGTTCAAAGATGATGTTTTTCAAAATGCCCACCAAAAATTATAGAAAAATAACAGCTAAAGCTGCAGATGGCATGATGTCAGAGAGATGGACACCATCCAGTAAACAGGTAGCAGATGAGTCCAGGAGTCTTACCTTCACTGCAGTCCTTCCCCTGGTAGCCCGTCTGTGAACAGTCGCATGTTGGCTGGTCATCCACAAGGCTGCACACTCCTCCGTTCAAGCACACATCTGCCCCGCACAAGTCACTTCTGACCCCCTCGCTGCTGATCATCACAGGCTCTGAGCCGTTCACCTTCAGCTCACTTATCCATCCTTTATAGGGCACCTGGTCCCTGACAGCAGCGGAAGTGAGTCGCAAGGCCACTGCACGCAACTCGGGAGGAATCCCACCCAGAAATAAATGGCTAAAGACAGTCATATCCCTCCGTTTGGACTTCACCTCAACCCACTTGATCTCTTTGTCCACAATCAGTGTCGTATTTTTGAAATTCCTCCGGATGGTGACGGAGTGCCACAGGCTGTCGTTCACGGCTGTGTCTGACAGCACGGTGGCAGGTTCCGCGCAGAAGATGGAGAAACGCAGGCTGAGTCTGCCATTGTGTATAAGTAGCTCCAGAAAGTCACAGAAACCCTCATCGTCGAAGTAGACGAGCAGCCCATGGGAGCTTTTGGTTTTCATGTTGAAGCTCATCTCACTCTCGCAGCATGCGTTCCACACTGGGAACCGGGCCCACTGACCTTCTGCCCCTGTGAACTCCAGACTTGCTCCCCCTTCCACCATGCAGCATAAGAATAGGCTGACCCACATCAGATGTAGACTGTTCTTCATCATGAGGCCCATTGTGTGAAAATGTGGGGTAAAGTGTAGTATGGAGTAGTGGGGGTCAATATGTCTTAATTTATGCACCTTACACCTGTACTGGACTCATACACTTGTAGAGCACTAGGACACTAGCTATGCTGGGTTACTGGGACTGGCCTACCATTCACCAGGTGGGTAAGAACCTTCTTTTGGACATCTGCACCGCCTACTTGTCTGCAGGTCACCCATAGCCAGAAACAGCTGCCCCTTGAAAACATCTCACCTCATGTAGGTGCTGTCAGATCCTTTCTGGTGTCTTCAGTGTCCTTTCCTTTACACACCAGAGGTGTGAAAACAGTACCTGCACAGGCACACATCCATTACTTAGTATCCTCCTCTCCTCTTAAAAAAAAGTTATGTTTTGTTATCAGAATATAGCATATCTCAGGTTTGGGGTGCCAAGCTGTGGCTGAAGCTGGGGAACATTGCTAGGGGCCTTCCCACACTCTCAGAAGTTTCTCCAGCGGTGTTCTTCTTCTGTGCCACAGAGATGCACTCTTTTCACAGTTTGGCCTTGGGCCAAAGCCCTCACAGGTGCTCCATGGTGACCAGAAATCTGCAGGGGATCAAAAAAGAATGTTGTGACATCACCTTTTTTGGGATGACCACGTAGAGTGGGGGTTGTAAGCAGGTGACAATGTGCATCCTGCTACACTAAATTACAGGTGTGACACCTGGGTCACAGCATGGATGCGATGCTGTCACTCAGTGAAGCTCTAGATACTGCAGAGTGTCATACTCCATGTAGTCAGTGCTCAATATGAGGACAGGCAGAGAGCCAATCCTCCTCAGTGTGACATTATAAATTTCTTTCACATAACAAAAGCTCCTTTACAAGAATTGTGACTTACAAGAAAATGTCATTTGTACAGAAAAATTTTAATGACAAGGTGCAAACTGTTACTTCTGAGAAATAAGAACATCCATTTTAGTTCAAAATAAGTGTCTTGGTGATGTCATGCCAGACAAGAGTTCCCTCCCCCAACAATGCAACACACCATCTGTCACAGTCACCTTTGTATTTTCTACTGGTTCTATATGCAGGTACACAAATACAGGGATACTGAACAAACTGCTGCTTTGACAATCTAAAAAAATCTAAAACTCTTCACCTGAAGAGGGACATGCAAAAGCATTTTTGTTTACTCTGAGCTGTATCTCATTAGGAGGAAAAAACCTCTAATAAATGAAAAAATGTAAATGTCAGTCTGAAAAAGCTTACCTACTTTTAAAACTGAAGCCCTTGAAACACACAGTATTGTATTAACAGATAATTGCAAAAGATTTGTGCAATTTAATTCATTTTTATACTTATTACTTCAGCAAGTTTTTCTCCAAGATGAGGTACAATAATAAAATAATATTTAGCAGACACCTTTGTTAAAGGTGAATTAGAGTTTTATATATACTATCTTGAACTCGCTTCAATTAGTGAAACACTTATACACACTCCCTCAAACACACTATTTGGATTACCCAGTTTACTTGAAATATGTATGTGGGGAAAATGGAGCACCTGAGGGATACCAATGCAAACACAAGAACATGTAATCTCCACACAGACTGCCATGCCACGCAAGAAGAACAGAATAAAAAAGAAAATTAAAAATACATAACATGATACTTATGATAAATTATTTGAGAGAAGGCACACTGTGACATGTCGGGTTCTTTCAGGCAATTTGTATGGAGCACAAAACTGTGGGTGAGGCTGTCGGTTTCTCTTATTTTTGGCATTTACAACACAGTAATAACGAAGCATGGGAGGGGTGTAAGGGAACCAGATTCTGACTGGCACATCTCCCTCCTTCCTTCTTTTTGTTGCCGATTGCCTGAAGATACAGAAATGAATTCTTAGATCATGCGGGTCTTAACCCTGGATTTAAAGGTGTTCAGAGTTTTTATACTATGGACTTGGTTTCAACTATACGACTCACTACTCCCATCTTCCTTGCTTCTCACATCATCATCTGTATGGCAACTTTTTTTGGCAGTGTGTCTCACAAATGCATGATCTGTTCTTCCTATTTTTATGTGTCCAATGTATGAGCACATCTTCACATCTTCAGGTATGAATTATGCTTGTTATGAATAAAGGAAACCTGTAACACCATTTATTAAATAACTAATGTCTCCAGGCAAATATACATTTGTTATGAGGTGACCGGGCTTGGTCTAGGAAAACACTCCATTTCCTTATTATAGCTAAAAACGATGCTAGTAAAATCAGAACAACCAAAAAGGTTCTTTAACACATTCATGGTGTTATTAATAATCCAGCAAATTGCACAACCATCAATTATTCACATCGTCAATAAATCCATGAGAAGTGAGAAGGAAAATGAGCAGAGTGATGTGTTGGCGCTCCTTCTCTGCCACCTGGGGCCCTGACTGCTGCACTCATCACTGTCTTTTCTTCACTCACCACGCCACACTCATCGCTATTCACTCATCACCCCTTTGGTGACCACTGCTCACTCCCTGATGTCTAACTCATCACACTCCCCCTCCCCACTCATCACCCCTCACTCCTCCCACACGTCACGCAGCCAGGTGCTCATCTCCATGAACGATGCTAACTGAGCCTTTTGGCTGGACCGCCATCAAACTCCTCAGAATCCATGGATCACAACAAAAATAGGTCCGAGTCCGGAGCGTGTCCCTTTGGCACGTATGTTACCAACATAATATGATAAAATAATGACGATGATAATAATAATGGTACGAAGAAAAGGAAGACGAAGAAGCATATTTCTGCATATGCTATCGCCTTCAGCTCAATTAAAACAGAGCGCAGAGCCCCCACAGCTCCAATACCCCAACACGTCTCGCAGAAGCACGCACACACACGCAACCTAAAGGGTCGGGAGAAGAACGGGGGTATCAGTCATCTAGGGCTAAAATCTGAAATACATACAAAGAGAGGGATTGCTGGGGGAAAGGGTGTCCCTGGCACCTCGGGAGTACGACGGGAAGAAGCAGGCGCCTTCTCCTCACCTGCCCCAGCGCTCGCGCCTCACGTACGCCGCGCACAGAAAACACACAAAACACACACTGGCAAACACACAGAGCAGACCGTGCGAAGAGCGATGAAGGTATTTTACCTCAGGCGCAGGTATTCTTCCCCTCCACCTCATCAGGATGACCGGTGAACAGCAGCGACGACCGGCGATGATGTGTGTTCGGGCACTGCAGCGCTCGGGTGTGTTGCTGTGTGTCTAAAGGAGACTCGTGTTTACCGTTTCGCACCTCCTCCCCGTCATCATCCTCCTCATCTTCGTCGCTGCCCCCCTCGTTCTCCGCAACCCTCCGCCCTGCTTTGTCCTTAATAAAAACTAAAATCAATCGAGTGTTTTTTAAATCACATTCTCCCAAATAGTGTGTGCGTTTGCGTGTGTGTGTGTGTGTGTGTGTGTGTGTGTGTGTCACAAGAGAGGTGCACCCAGTACCTCAGCCGCGCGACGCCGGAGACTGTGAGCGCGCGAGGGAGGGAGAGGGCGCGCGCATCACGTGGTTCGTCTCCGCGCGCGTGTGGGGTGAGGGAGGGGCGGGAGGGGCCACTGCAGCACCGTGGAGAGAGATGGATAGATATAGCGAGAGAGAAAGAGAGAGAGAGAGGGCGCAATCACAATGACCGCATATAAATATAAAAATAAATATGACTGTATGAATATGAATGTAGTGTCAGTGGAGACCACACCTCACTGCCCACATGTGCGAGAGTGGGTGAGTGAGGACCGTCAGCAGGGCACCGACTAGGTATCGAGAGAGAAACAAACTGACGACCGTACAGGAAGTCACTCCTCCCGGCGCTGCCTAATAACTAATAAATAATTGTTCGGCCGCGAACGTCGTGACGAAGACCGCGCCGGGGCTTCCACCAGCAGGCGCCGCGCTGAGTCCGCCGTGTGCTCGCTGTGTTTCCCGTTATTATTCGCTGTCGCCTGACGATGCGGCACGGCGAGGCACAGGTGCGAAGACCGCAGCGGTCGCCAAGCGCCGCTCCGAGCGCACGATGTAGCAGGGCGCCCCCGCGTTTCCTCCGACGTTCCCCTACACTTGAGGAGGTGAAGTGACCCCTGCGCAACACTCGAACCCATTCTCTTCGGCCGTGTCCGTGCGCGTTCGAATGGGTTTCACTGTGTTAGAACGGGTTGGATTGCGTTGGGACGCGCATAAATGGGTTTCAAATGGCTTGAGGGTATTGGAGCATCTGTGAACGTGCCGAAACATGTTTGGACATGTACACCTCATTGATCCTGCAGCTTCTTTGTCGCCATAGAGACCTGCTTCAGTTTCAGTTAGGATTTGCTTGTGTGCTGCTGTGATGTTGTCAGCATGTCCCAAAGTCACGATTTTTCACGTTTGATTTCAGATGGCCAAGGAACGGGGACGAAAGACATCACTAATGACCAGAAATGAACAGGCCTGGCTGAGAGAGAAGAGACCACGGCCGGCATCAATATCTCTTCAGTGACACGGAGAACCAAGCCACGGTGGCAGTAATACACTAGCCAGGGACTTCTGACTTCCTCCGGCTGGACACTCGGTCATCTGAGAGTAACCCAAGGTCCAGTGAAAAGACAAAAAGGCTTTAAGCTCTGGAAGACCCTAGGGGGCTTGATCATGGCTCCTCAGGTGTGGGTTCGCACAGCTCAGTCTGTTGAGCTTGCATGTTCTCCTCATTTTCACATGGTTTTCCTCCAAAGACATTTGTTTCAAGTAAAATGGTGAATCTAAATTGCATTAGTTTGCGTTTGTGAATGAAGACAATGGACTCTGTCTCACACTTTCTGGACCACCACAACCTTCCTTTGCACAAGTGGTTATGACAAAGCATGCTTGTTCACATGAACACCCCAATAACAGAATTAACTCCCACCATGAAATTACCTCATTAGATAAATTACACTATGAATTATTTCTTAGGTAAAATTTGATTCCCAGATTAAAAGTCAAATTTCTGTCTTTTAATGTTGTTTTTCTTTTCACGTTTATCTTTCTCTGTCTTTGTAGTCTTTCCAAATACCCTCTGCAATTTTTCTTCAAACTTAATTATTTTCACAAAATTTACCAGATCACTGCCTATTTTTCACTCTGCAAGAAAGACACAACATGTTGTTAGGGGTGCGGTAAAATGTTACTAACAGATGTTAGAAGCTAGATGATCTTCATTTGATCTCGAGATTACATCTTAATTTGCACTAGTGGTCATTGGTTCCAGTGTAATGCATAAATTCAGTTCAGTTTATTTTCCTTGTCCAGCTTGATGTGGTGAGCAGTGCAGTAGGACCAGGATGAGAAGGCAGTCCCAGAGCCTCCTGTTCCTTGCAATGATCTCCAGCTCCTCCTGGGGAATCTCCAAACAGTCCCAGGCTAGTCAGGAGACATAATCTTTCTCTATCATGTGTCATGAATCTTCCCTGGGTTCTTCTCCTATTGCGAAGCATCTGCTCAGTATGCCAGGACCACCTCAACTAGCTCCTCTTCCTCTGCAGGAACACCAGCTCTACGCCGAGACTCTCCAGGATTGTTGAGTTTCTCACCATATCACACAGGATTATCCCAGTAATCTGGCATAGAAATTTCATTTTGTTCACTTGAATCTGGGATCTCCTTCTTTCAATCATTACCCACAACTCACGACCATAAGAGAAAATGGGAACGTAGACAAAGCAGTAAACCGAAAGCTTTGTCAAAAAACTCAGCTCTTGCCTAATCATTGCAGATGGTACAATGCCTGCAGAACTGCTGATGCTGCACCAGTCCACCTTTCAATCTCCTTTCTTCTGCCTTAACTCATAAACAAGACCCCGAGGTACTTGAACTCCTCCACTAGGGGCAGCTGTTTCTCCCGCAAATGGAGAGCACAATTTGCTCTTTTCCAGGGGAGAACCATGACCTCAAACTCAGAGGAGCCAAATCTCACATTTGATAGCAAACCTTTTCCAGTTGAAGGTCATGGTCAGAAGAGACCAGAAGGACAACATGATCCAAATACAGTACAAATGACACCCTTAGCGCTTCCAAATGAACAATCTCTGCACCGCAGCTGTGCATTCATGCCAAAACGGCAGTGGAGAAAAGACACAACATTGCTGGAGCCTGACATCAACACTGAATGAACTCAACTTAATACCAAGGACATGGACAAGACTTCAAACTGTGCTGATGCAGGGAATGGAGAGGACACCTCAGTGGTCCTGGTGGCCCATATGTAGTGCACACAGTAGTATGCAAAGTCCACAAAACACACATAGAAACCTCTTCCTTCTCTGTGCTTCAGTAAATTTCTGTGCAAGTGGTACTTTTCAGAGCATTTTTGCCATTGATACCTTTTACTTTTGCTCAAGTATAATTGTAATAAAAGAAACAGAATAATAACTCCATTAGTGCTATATCTGCATTGTTGAGAACCTGGGCTTAAACAGCTCTATAAGAGGTCATTCTTACACTATATTACATAAATAAAGGTTGAAAACTTCATGCATAACATAATATAAAATATATTACCTTTATATACAATAGACACCATTATAATAAATAACCCAAGCTTGGATGAAGCTGGAAATCTGTAAAATGCAAATGAAAACAGAAAGCAGTGATTTTAAGATTCACTTTCACCTTTATTCTGTCACAAATGGTATAAGGACAAGATATTTAATATTTAGTCAGGTAAGCTTAATTTTTTTTGCAAATATACATCTATTCTTGCCATTGAGGGCCTGCAGCACATTCTAAAAAAGTTGGAATGGGGCAATTATAGGGTCAGTAAAAAAAATTGATGCGAGAAGAAACAGATGATGTTCAATAGGACATTACAAACATGCTTGAGTATAAAAGCTGCATCCAGGAAAGGCCCCGTCTTTTAGCAGCAAAGATGAGCAGAGGATTGCCAGTTTTCCCACAAATGTATGAAAAAAATCATTCAAAAGTTTAAAAACAATGTTTCTCAAAGACAGATTGGAGGGGATTTGGGTATTTCACCCCTAACAGTGAAAAATATAATTAAAAGATTCAAGGAATCTGGAGAAATTTTGGTACACAAAGGGCAAGGGTGCAAGTCTAAGCCGACTGCTTGTGATTTCCGATCCTTCAGATGGCACTGCATCAAGAACTGTCATTCTTCAATAAGTGACATAACCACATGGGCTCAGGAGTACTTTGGCAAACCTTTATCCAGTAACACAGTACGTAGTTACATCCACAAATGACAGGTACAACCGCAGTGTGCAAAAAGGAAGCCGCGTGTTAACAGGGTCTAGAAGCATCGTTGACTTCTCCGGGCTCTGAGCCATCTGAGATGGATCATCACGCAGTGGAAACATATAGCGCGGTCAGACAAATCAACATTTCAAGTTTTTTTTTGGAAGAAATGCATATTGTGTCCTCTGGAACAAAGAAGAAAAGGACCATCCAGACTGCTACCAACTATAAGTCCAGAAGCCAGCATCTGTGATGGTGTGGGGTTGTGTCAGTGTCCTGGGCAAGGGTGACTTGCACTTCTGTGAAGGCCCCATTAAGGCTGAAAAATACATACAGATTTTGGAGCAACTTTTCTGCCTTCAAGACAACAGCTCTTTCATGGACACCCATGCATATTTCAAGATGACAGTGCAAAACCACGTTCTGCATGCATTACAAAGGCATAGCTGCACAGGAAGAGACTGCAGGTGCTCAACTGGGCTGCCTGCAGTCCTGACCTGAGAATGTGTGGCGAATTTTGAAATACAAAATGCGACAGCGAAGACCCCATACTGTTGCACAGCTTAAGACTTGTTTGAAAGAAGAATGAGACAAAATTATACTTGAAACGCTCACCAAATTGATGTTTTTCGTACCTAAATGTTTATTAAGTGCTATGAGAAGGAAAGTCAACATTGCAAAGTGGTAAATTCTTTATTTTCTGACTTTTTTGGAATATGTTGCAGCCCCTCAATGATAAGAATGGATATATATGCAAATCAGCCACAACATTAAAACCAGCTGCCTAATATTGTGTAGATCCCCCACATGCCACCAAAAAATGTTTGACTGATCTGTGCATGGACTCCATAAGACCTCTGAAGTTATCCTGTGGTATCCGGCAGCAAGACGATAGCAGCAGATCCTTTAAGTCCTGTAAGTTGTGAGGTGAGGCCTCCATGGATCAGACTTGTTTTTCCAGCACATCCCACAGATGCTCCATCAGACTGAGATCTGGGGAATTTGGAGGCCAAAACAACACCTTGAACTCTTTGTCAGGTTCCTCAAACTATTCCTGAACTATTTTTGCAGTGTGGCAGGGCCACTGCCATCAGGAAATACCGTTGCCATGAAGGGGTGTACATGGTCTGCAACAATATTTAGGTGGGTGGTACCTAGGTGGCAACATTCACATGAATGCAAGGCCCCAGGTTTCCCAGCAGAACTTTGCCCAGAGCATCACACTGCCTTCTTCCCACAGTGCATCCTGGTGCCATCCCTTCCTCAGGTAAACAACGCACACGTATTCTATTGCTTTATGGTCCAGGTCTGTGGGATTGGACCAGAAGGGCAACCCTTCGCTCCCCATGTGCATCAATGAGGTTTGGGGGCCCATGACCCTGTGGCCGGTTGACCTTTCTTGGACCACTTTTGGCACTGTGGGTACTAACCACTACATACCAGGAACACCCACCCCACAAGACCTGCCATTTTGGAGCTGCTCTGTCCCAGCTGTATAGCCATCACAGTTTGACCCTTGTCAAAGCTGCTAAAAGTCTGCTTGCCCATTTTTCCTGCTTCCAACACATCAACTTCAACAACTGACTGTCCACTTTAATATCTTCCCCCACCCCTTGACAGGTGCCACTGTAATGAGATTATCAATGTTATTCACTTCACCTGTCAGTGGTTTTAATATTGTGGCTGATCAGTTCATTTACAAAGAAATGAAGTTGACCTGACTAAAGAGTAAATATCTTGTCTTAATACTGTTTGTGATGGACTGCAAGTCAAAGTGAATTTTGAAATCAGTGATTTCTCTTTTTATTTGCATTTTCCATACTGCCCCCAACTTTTTCCAAGTTGGGGTTGTGTAATACCTATAATATATTACCCAACAGCCAAAAAACAGAGAAAATAGTCTATTTTATAGATCACAAGTATAACAATTGCAAAAAAAATTAACTTGGAAAAGTGTTTATGTTTTTATTTATTAATATTGGGCATATCCACCCATCTCTCCTTACCAGTAAGAAATATTTGGGGTTTCTATATAATGGCAGTGTGTCAGCAACACTGGTTTATCTGTTGCCAATGAAACATGTCAATAATAAGCAGGAAAGTAAATTTTTGGAGCAAAATGATAAAAGGTCATGTTGCAAAAATTAGTATGTTCATAAAAATTGCATATTAAAGCTCCAAAATTTGTTTACTGCTGCCAGCTAAGGGTAACTGGTCAGCAGATGAGTCAGTGGAACCATCAGGCTCAGTAAGAGTGGTACTTAACACATTGAATGACTCCCAGACTTAAAGCTGACAATGGCATTGTGGAAGAAAAAATACCACTTTGGGTGTAGAGAGAGTTACACTTTATTGATCGATTGAATACACACCGGTGCAGGAGAGCCCCTTCGAAAAGAGAGTCTCCTTGAACAAAGGATACAGGGATCATTTATACAGCAGCTCGCAAGGTATACACCCCTCTCAACTGTTTTCCACTTCTGCTCTCTGTCAGTGTGACTTTAAACGTTGTTGTCATAGGGAATCATTATCCCATCCTAAGTGTGGTGGAGTAACTCTTAATTTAGGTGCCTCAGTTAAGACAATTTCAGTTTTATTACTCCTTTACATATCACCAGGGTCTGGCCTTGGTCTAAATTGACAATTCCCTTGACCCCTTTACCTTTGCCTTGTCTGTAGTTTACGTTTCCCTTCCGTAAGTACCTTTTGTTCCCTTCCTTTTGTTTTTCCAGGGTACCTTCTTAAATACCTAACATTCTAGCAAGGCAGAAGTCACAACGCTTTATAGCAGTAAGCACAATATACTGAATAACATGGTCATAAAACATTCACTACACTATTGGTTAATACCTTTAACATAGCACAAACATGCATTAAGAGTTTAACTTCAAGAATTTCTCTCACAGCATCACATGGAAGAGAATTGTCTGGAGACTTCAGAAGAAAAAATATTTCATTGCACCCAAGTGAACAAGAGTACAAGAACATTAGCAAATGACTGTTAAGCCAAAATACAGTAGCAAAAGTGATACGGAAACTCTAAAAGCATGGACTCGTGAGAAGCACCCTGAAATTATCAGCCCTGTTGCCTCATGATGACCGTTTTTAGCTGAGAAATTCTCAGTGCAAGGAATTTCAGGAAAATCTCAAAGCAAGTGCCTCAGAACCGGCAAGAGCTGTGCAAAGCCAAACTGGAGTGACTGTTTCATCTGATATCGTAAGATGCTTTCTGCACTGAGGGGGAATACATGGTTGTTGCCCATGTGAGAAGCCACTGCTGTAACCAAAGCACAAGGCTTGTTTAGGCTTTGCCAAGACCAATATTAACAAAGGTGAAAAGTTTAAGGAATCTTTTCTCTCATCTGATAAGACCAAAATCAATTATTTTGCATCTGATGACACCCAAGAACTATGGTGTGACATGAAGGGAGAGTAGAGTGAGAAATGCATGGTTCCCACAATGAAGTGCAGTGGTGACTGAGTTCTTATATAGGGATGTATGAGTGCTGAAGGTGAGGGAGAACTGAACTTCACTGATGGCATTGTGGATGTACTGGAAAACCTTGAAGGAAAAGAAGAAACCCTTTCTCCACACCCTTGGTTGCCAGACAATTTTTCAATATGACAATGACCCCAAAACATTGTTCTAAGGCCACTGATTCATTCTGAAGGAAGAAAAAAGTTTAAGTGCTCAAGTGTGTCACCCATTTTGAAGGCACAAGTTGTGCTGCACTCCCCATAAAACATCTAGGCCCTCAAGGAGGTCATCCTCCAGGACTGGAGCAAGATAGACATGACAATACAGTACGCTGTACACATGTAGACTCAATGCCAAGCAGGATCAGTGTGGTACTAAAAAGAAATGGTGGACATGAAAAATACTAGAATATTACAGATGTACTCATTTTTTGCAACCCTTTATTTAAGCAATGTTGCTTAATTTACTTTACAGATAGTGATGACATATCTTTCTATGTTGTTGTTAAGTACAGTATATGTTTAATTGTTTTATATTTTGACATATTTACAAACAAATTTAAAATTTTTATGGTCATAATTCAGAAATATCTATGTTGAGAGAGGGTGCACTCATTCATGTCGTGTGTGTGTGTGTGTGTGTGTGTATGGCTGGGTAGTACAGTGGTAACAACATTGCCTTTAGAACAACAAATTCAAATCCTAGTCATGACAAGGGAATTTCCAGTAAGGGTCCTTAGGCTTAGACCCTTAACGCTGAAGCAAGCCTACCTCGGAAAATGAGCGAGATACTTATACATAAAGCCATACCGGCTCGGATGTTGCCCGGGTTAACAAGGTCCGTGTCAGTTGTTGAGGGACCAGGACATACTGGTGAAAAGTGGGCTACTGGAACAAGACACACCTGGATTAGGACTGATAACTTGGAACTGATGGAATGCTACTATAACAGCAAGCCCAAGGAGAGAGGCTATATGCACCGAATGTGGGAACTATGGATGACCAGAAGACCAACCTCCATGCTGACCAAGAAGCAACTCTTGGCCCAGTGTTCTAACATCAGTAGAAGGAAGCTACTCTCACAGCTGGAACTTGAAAGATTCCAACCACAGAGTGGGAACATTACAGTTGATGGAACCAATGAGCTTCCCCCAACACCTGTAAGTACAGAGAAACCACCTGCTACTCCACCACCAGTCATAATAGCAGCATCCAATGAGCTGAGGATGAAGATTGAGGCCCAACTACTACACCCAGTCAACCCTCAAGTACGACTCCCTCGGCTAACTGCCAGAATGCCTTCGGAAGAGATGCTCACGGAAGTTAACAGTGTTCTGCGCAGTATTCCCACCACCACCATCACTGAAACCAATGAGCTTGTATATGCCACTGTATATACAGTAATCCTGGAGATGCTTGGGTATAAGATCAAGAGTAACAGGGTAGAGTGCCCCCCATGGAGAAGAAGATTGGAAGCCAAGATCAGGGAAGCCTGAAGGGACATCAGCCGGCTCACAGAGGTGCAGGGAGTCAAGAGAGACAGGTCCTGGATACTAAGAAAATATAGTAAGATGCCTGTAAGCAAGGCTCTGGAGACTGGCAAACAAAGACTCATAGCTCTGGCAACAAGATTGAAGAGATACACCAGGGAAGCAGAAGCCAAAAGAATAAATGGCCTGTTCTCCAAAGAACCATCTAGAGTGTTTTCACAGCTGCAAGGGAACACCAGCAGCAAAAGATTAGATCTGCCCAGAGCTGAGGCTAAGAAGTCCTGGAAGGATATATGGGAGAAAGAGGCATCACACAACACCAGTGCCAAGTGGTTGGAAGACATAAGAGCTGACCACAGCGACCTCCCAGAACAAGAACCAGTCACCATCACCAGGGCAGATATCCAACAATGTGTTTCAGGCATGAAGAACTGGACAGCACCTGGACCTGACATGGTACACACCTACTAGCTGAAGAAGCTAACAGCATTCCATGACCGCCTGACAGAAAAAATGAATGAACTGCTAACAACAGGCACCCACCCCCGGTGGTTAACACAAGGCAGAACAATCCTGATCGTGAAAGACCCCCAGAAGGGCACACTGCCCTCCAACTACAGGCCAATAACCTACCTCTCTATGACATAGAAGCTCCTCTCAGGCATCATAGCAGACAAGCTAGGTAACTACATGAGTCAGTACATGAGCAAAGTTCAGAAAGGCATTGGAACCAACACCAGAGGGTCAAAGCACCAGCTACTGGTTGATAGAACAATCACCCAAGACTCTATGACTAGACAGACCAATCTGAGCACAGCCTGGATTGACTACACGAAGGCCTATGACTCGATGCCCCACACATGGATACTGGAATGCCTGGCACTGTACAAGGCTAATTGATAAGCTTCAACAAGAACTCCATGCAGCTGTGGAGGACAACACTGGAAGCCAATTTCAAGGCCATTGCACAAGTAACCATAAAGTGCGGTATATATCAAGGTGATGCACTGTCCCCGCTGCTGTTCTACATAGGACTGAATCCCCTCAGCCAGATCATCACAAAGAGTGGATACGGATACAAGGTCAGAAGTGGAATAAACATCAGCCACCTCTTGTATATGGATGACATCAAGCTGTATGCCAAGAGTGAGCGAGACATCGACTCACTGATCCACTTCACCAGAATTTACAGCAAGGACATTAGGATGACGTTCGAACTAGATAAATACGGACGCATGGTGGCCAAGAGAGGGAAGGTGATCAGAACTGAGGGAGTGGAGTTACCAGAGGGCAGAATAGCAGACATACAGGACAGTTACAAGTACCTTGGTATCCTACAGGCCAATGGGAATCAGGATGAGGCTACAAGGAAATAATCCACAGCCAAATATCTCAAGAGGGTCAGACAGGTACTCAAAAGCCAGCTCAATGGTAGGAACAAGATCCAAACCATAAACATGTATGCCCTACCAACCATCAGGTACCCAGCAGGAATAGTGAACTGGCCACAGGAGGAAATAGATGTCATTGATCTCAAGACACGAAAACTCCTCACGATGCATGGAGGATTCCAGCCGAAGTCCAGCAGCCTGAGACTCTACGAATAATGAACAGAAGGAGGGCAAGGATTAGTGAGTGTCAGAACAACTATCCAGAATGAAACAAGGAACATCCGTGAATAAATCAAGAAGATGGCTCCTCAGGACGAACTGATGAATGAGTGCCTCAGGCAGCAGAAAACAGTGGACGGTGATGAGGAAGAGAAAGCGTCGTGGAAGACCAAGCCCCTCCACAGAATGTATCACCGGCAGATAGAGGAAGTGGCTGACATCAAGAAATCCTACCAGTGGTTAGAAAAAGCAGGCCTGAAGGACAGCACAGAGGCTCTGATCATGGCAGTACAAGAACAGGCCCTAAACACCAGATCTGCAGAAGCTGAGATCTACCACACTAGACAAGGGGCAGACTGTGCAAAGATGCCCCTGAAACTATCCAACACATAGTAGCTGGGTGCAGAATACAAGCTGGGACAGCATACACTGAAAGGCGGGGGTAGTATACAGAAACATCTGTGCCAAGTACGAGCTAGAAGTCCCTAAGTCCCGATGGGAGGCACCTTCGAAAGTGGTTGAGAACAACAGAGCTAAGATCCTGTGGGACTTCAAGTTCCAGACAGACAGGCACCTGCTGGCCAATCAACCAGACATAGTGGTGGTTGATAAGGAGCAGAAAACAGCAGTAGTGATAGATGTGGCAATCCCAACTGACAGCAACATCAGGAAGAAGGAGCATGAGAAGGTTGAGAAGTATCAAGGCCTGAAGGAACAACTGGAACAAATGTGGAAGGTGAAGGCCAAAGTGGTAATAGGAGCACTGGGGGCTGTGATTCCCAAACTTGGAGAGTGGCACCAACAGATTCCAGGTACAACAACTGAGGTCTCTGTCCAGAAGAGTGCAGTTCTAGGGACAGCTAAGATACTGCGCAGAACCCTCAAACTCCCAGGCCTCTGGTAGAGGACCCGAGGTTGAGGAAGGCACACACACCACCCCCCTAATGAGTTCTGTTTTGAAACATCACTATAGGAGGTGCCACTAATAAAAGTAGTGCTATACACTTTCACTCATTGTCACTTTTTCTGTGGATTTCTTTCTTTCTTTCTTTCTTTCTTTCTTTCTTTCTCTTTTTCTTTTGTATTTTTCATCCTTGACCAGTCTGAGCTTATTGCTGAGTTTCCTGCCTAAAATGACAACATAGATAAATCACATTCAGGAGAAGCGATTACAGCACTTCTTAAGTAAAATTCTGTTTAAATGGGGTTTAATAAGAGTTTTTGTCCCTACAGATCATGAATTTTGTTCGTTGAAATTGTTCTCTAAATTGTAGTAAGTCTATACAATTTCATTATTTTAAATAGATAGACAGTTGTAACAGAAATGTCATTTTGCATTTTACTAACATGTAAACAGCAAAGGTTTGAAAAAGGTATGAAAACTTGCAGGTTAAAACACTGGAGCTGATATTTACGTGTAATTTGAATAACTCTGATTTACTTATAACTGTTACCGGAGAGCTACAATTGTACATGTAATTGAAGAACTGATTTCTATAAAGTTTTATTGATTCTAGTGGACTATAAATTATTAAGTAATATATTTACTAATTTGCCAATTAATATGCTGATGTACTACAAACAGAGTAATGTCAGCAACAACAGAAAACAGAAGTTGTAGAGTCAGGTTCATTTTACTCTATTTCAGTTAAATACCTATTTCCATTTACTAAGAAATGCTGCACCAAGGTTTGTGTTATTAAAAATGTTCACCTATAATAAAGCTGATGTAACAAATGTCTGAGTGCCAATGCTATGAACAAATTTTTAATTTAATTCAGAATTTTATGTTGTAACTTTTCACTGTTTGCTACTTAGGTAACTTGTTCTGCATGCTTTTTAACCCAAATGTTGATGTCAACATCAGTATTAGCTCTAGAATATCATTTGAATAGCTGACTTTGAGTCCGCCTCCTGCCACTGCTGTATTGCCTTGGACCAGTGCATTTACCCAGCACAGTTCCAGTATAAGCACCTGCTCAATAAGTGAGTTGTAAATCGTTTTGGATAAAGGCATCATCTAAATGGCAAATGAATGAAATAAATTCATTTTTGCAGTGTAGTGATTAGTGCTGTCGCCTTGAAATCGAAGGACACAAGCTCAAATCCTTGCTTCTGCTGTAGTGCACTTGAGCAAAGCACTTACACTGAATTACTCCAGAAAAACGGCCAAGCTGTATAAAGGGGTGAATCACTGTAAGCAGCTTAGTTGACAAATGAACATGCAAGTCACCTTGAACAAGCATGTCCATTAAATAATGGTTAATACCAACACCTAGCAGACTGTGGCCTTGAATATTTGATTGGTCTAAGTGACAGCATCCAATTTTATTGCCACACCAGATTTAATGTATTTAAAAGTCATGCAGAGTGAGAGAGAAACCTGTAAACTGATGCTATTAACATTGCTAGGGGTTCAGAACATAAAGTCTCATTTGGATCAAAGTAACTTGATATTTCAGCAGCTCTTTTTACTTGCTACTTTTTTACTTTTACTCAAATATATTTTTGAGCACAGATTTTTACTTTGTCTTTTTAAAATAACAGCAGTTTTGTTCATTGTTGTTTTTGACTGCCCACATCTAAAACCCCTCAGATCACCAATGACATTCCTATGAACACTTAAGCATTGCTTTCTCTTACTAGGAAGCATGGTGAAACTGAGGAGCTGAAACTACTACTCCCTGTGGAAGCCAGAACTTCTTTATTTTCTGATGTGTAACTTGAGGGAGATTTTAGTGGCAGTAGGATGTTGTAGGATAACCAGCGTGACTACATATTCCAGACAATACAAAACAATGATGGGGTCAGGCTTTTGGTCCAGGTTACAAAGCAACTGGTGTTCTGAATGGGGACTGAAAGTCACTCCTTGGAAGATGCTCCAGTGGGTAGCAGGCCACTTGTGCAATTCCATAGACCGTAGGTTTCTTGTCTAACTCCATATCTACCAGCTCATTTGACTTCTGTGTTTGTGTTGAGAAATTCTGCACATCATGATAAACCATTCTTTTCTCCACAAGCAACACTGATCTGTAGGGCTGCTCACATTCTGCTGGTAAAAAAAAATCAGTGCAGTGAAACAAGATGTCTTATACTAGCTGCTGGCCTGAAGGGTTCCAGCTGGATCAGAACCTGGGCTGCACTAGGAACTGGACTGGTACAGGCTCATCCCTGGATTTGGGCCTGTGTTGGATCAGAACCTCAGCTGGATTAGGACTTGGGCTGGAAGAGGCTCCACACTAGATCAGGGTCTGGATTAGGATGTGTTTTGGCGTGTTGAATGTCTCAGGTCAAAAAAAGAAAGAAAGAAAAAGAAATCATGGGCTCCAACCCTCATCTACACTGCTAAAACAAGGTGGCAGATCAGTTGCAAAGGGTGTTTTTCGCACTATACTCCATAATTAAAAAAGAAGAAAACAGTCACAGTGTAATGACTCAAATGCAGAAAAGAGTTTTTAAATAGACTTCACACTTTATTTCCATTGGCTTCTGAACATAATGGAAACCAACTTGAAAATATATTTTATCTATTTCACAGAATACTTTGTGTGTTTTTCCAAGAATCAACTTGTCCTATCATTGACAGTAACATTGGCGTTTCCGGACATTTTGTTTGAACGACTCTTTTCCCACAGTCGGGTTGTCCAGTTCATTGATGTTGATGTTATTATTAATTTCTTTTGCTGTCAAGTGCTCGTCACTGTATACATAGAGCTCCTGCAGTTCTAGTTTCCACTTGTGTCCTTAATGTGGAAGGGTGTGCCCATTATCACTGTATTTGAGTCCAACCTTCTGGTTGCTGGTCCTTCTTTTCTTATTGTTCTCCAACTTTTCAAATCCTAACAATTTTCAGAGAAAATTTATGTTTCCAGTGTAAGATCTGGTCTGATTTGGCCCAGCATCAGTCTCTTTGCCCTCCTGGATATCCTCCTCCACTTCCACGCACCATGAAGGACTAGAAGTCTTTGGCCCCAGAATATCCTTATAGGGGTTTTGTCTTTATAAATAACCTCTATCAAGCATGTCACAGTGTTGTGTCATTTGAAAGGGTCCATCTCTAACAAAGCTATGCAAGTGGCATAGCAGTTAGTGTTACTATCTTACATTTCAAGAATTTGGGTTCAAATCCTACCTTCAACCATGCTAACCCTTAGCAAAGAACTTAACCTGGACAGACACAGTAAAACAAATTCCCAAGCAGTATAAACAGGTGAATTATTGCAAGTACCTTAGCATTATGACTGATTTTAGAGAATAAGTTCATGTTGCATGTACACCAGTAGTCGTTCAGTCAAAATGATGTACAACATGTTTAAAGCTCTGATCTTCAGAATTTCAATGGCTGGTTAAAATATTCTCTTGTGTGGAGACTGAAAACTGCATGATTCCCTAAACTGCTCTACATGACCTGCAGCCAGAAATAATCAATTTTTCATTTTCTATTAGTGATGCGAACATGATGTAGAGTGCTCTCCAATGCGTGTTTGTCTCAGTGAGTGTGTGTGTGTGTGTGTTTCAGCCCCATCTAGGCGCTTATGCACCAAGTCGGCATGACCATCTGACAGCTGTGTGTAAAGCATCTGAATATGAATTTGATTTGAGCTCGTGTTCATCATTGGACAGACGCACAGCCACTTATCTTTGGGGAACACGGCTAAAACTTCCCCTTCTCCGAGCGAACGGAAACCAATTTACAAATCAGTATAAAAGGACGGATCTGGAGGTTTTCCAGTGAACATGGGCGCGTTTTTCTGCAGTCAGTCAGACTTAATTACTGTTGTACAGCTGCACACACAATTGCAACACAATACAGAGAAGCGTCCTCTTTAGTTGGGCCTCTGTCAAAGGAGCTGATGCTGCTCCTGCTTTCGAGCAGCGGGATCCCGTCATTTACGCTCACGAGATATCAAGGCAGCTTTAAATCATCATAAAAGGAAATTGGCAGAGAGTAAAACGAGAGGACAAGAGGATGAGAGGACCGCAGGCCGCTGCAAGGGAGAATATTAGACTCGCTATATTAAATGTAAACTCTAGGACTGTTTATCTGATGTGCGAGGCCGGGGAAGACGATTTGTTTGCTGAGGAAGGCCTTGCTCTCGTGGTTATTTTTCAAAAGCCCATTTCTCATGGAGGGGGCATTAACCTATCGAGTGAGAAAGCCTGTTATACACTTCAGCTTTCACACAGCCTATTACACTGCGGAGCACTTTGACATAATGATGGTGTAACGCTCCTGCTAGCTGCACGCTGTCCATTTCCACCTCCTTTCGCCATGAAACATAATTACTTGCAATTTTCCTGCATTTTCACGATAGGACTTTCATTTATAAATCAAGTGCCCTTCGGGGGGGAAAAAATACTAGAATTCCTAAAATTGCTAGTAATTAACTAAATGAAAAAATACATTGAGAATATATTAACTTCTGTACAGTTCTTATACTACTGACCTCCAGGGAAAAACAAATGCTTTGCTGTCATTCACCACTCAGTAGACACTACTATGGAATAAAGATGTCTGCAGGACCATCCATCTACAGGAACAAGGCCCAAACGGACCCCTTGGCAAGGATTTTAAAGAATCGCACAGCGAATCTCTTCCCTTGAGAAGATGTCTTCAAACCACTGTACCAGAGAACCACAGTAAGACTGTGTATGAGGTGGTTGGGATATTTCACACCTCCACGAAGCCCGTATGTATGAGGGAACCAGGGAGGCAACCAGGGAGATAGCTTTGTGTCTGAATCTGTTGTTGCCTACAGTGTCCAGGTGAAAAGGTATGGACTTTGATCAAAAGCTGAATGCTCCCAATATGATAAAAGGACAGGTCCTGTACTATCTGGTCATACATATTTGTTTCTATTGCCATGTGTCTAATGGTTTGGACAGATGACAAAGCTGCAGAGCATTGTGATAATGGAGAGCATAGTGATGAAGGGTGCTGTGTGGGGTTCCTTTCCATTCCAGAGGCACATGAGGGGCTATTCTACTCCCTCAGTGTACTTCTTTCACTCTCTCTCTCCAAAGACAAGGACAAAAAGATAACCAAGATTCGTGCTGGAGCTGGGGATTGACCCACTCCCACCCCCACTGGTTGGGCACCACTATTAGATGCTGTGATTCTATTCTTTTACAACCCATTGTATTCCTCTTACATTCTCAGACTGTCATAACGTGGTCAAAAACTGGGGGGGGGGGCGTTTTTGACAGTTACGTGGGAGGGAATGACTCTGAAATCTTCACAATTAACTCCCCTGCCATGCTTTTTATTCGTGTTATGCAGCACATATTATGTATGCTACCCATTTAACAACTGTAAAAACACACACACACAAAGTAAAAGTATGGATTTTTTTTACTTCATTTATTGATGACTTAATTCATGGGAACTGCTAGTCTGGATGAATTGCTAACCAAACTTGTTCAAACTTGTTCCCTCTCAGGCTTTATTTTTAATTTATGGTCTTACCTTTGAAATATGAAACACCACATTATACTATATTGTATACTTAAATTAGCTGGCTAGCATAAACCTCACTGAGTACTCTTTAATAAAAGTTGAGTACTCCCAGGCAATGAGCAAATATTCCTTAATTCCAGCTGAGTACTCCTTATCCACCACCAAGTACTCTATATCTGCCACTGAGAATGTGTTTGTTGCTTGAAGAAGCAATAAGAATGAGATCAGCAGGAAGAAAAAGTTATTTGTTGAAGACAAAAATGAAAACAAGACATTTTGTGCTTTAATATAACTGGACAGAAAACATCACACATACATGCATGCTGCAACATTGATTTACATGGGTCTCTCTCACGCACACGCATGCGCACACGCACACACACACAGATACACACACACTCCTCTTCTTCTTCTTCTTCTTCTTCTTCTTCTTCTTCTTTCGGCCGCTCCCGTTAGGGGTCGCCACAGCGGATCAAAAGCTTCCACTTCCTCCTGTCCTCTGCATCTCTCTCCGTCACCCCCACCACTTGCATGTCCTCCTTCACCACATCCATAAATCTCTTAGGCCTTCCTCTCTTCCTCTTGCCTGGCAGCTCCATCCCTAGCATCCTTCTCCCGATATATCCAGCACCTCTCCTCTGCACATGTCCAAACCAACGCAATCTCGCCTCTCTGACTTTGTCTCCACACCGTCTAACCTGTGCTGCCCCTCTAATATACTCATTTCTAATCCTGTCCATCCTCGTCACACCCAATGCAAACCTTAACATCTTTAACTCTGCCACCTCTAGCTCTGCCTCCTGTCTTACACACACACACACACAAATTGAAATAATCACATTCTGGAGAGGTCAATATATACATAATGATGATTTGAATAAGTTTCATGCACAGATTTGTTATGCACATACAAATACTGACACTTTGAATGAGTGACGCACACACATACTGTAGTCATACTTTGGATAGATCACGCGCACACAGATGGAGCGAACCTTCCGGCACACTCAAATAGCCTGTTCCCATGGCGCTGGAGTCATCTTCACATGCTGAGCCACTCTTCGAACCAGGAGCTGTAGGTGGTCTGTAGAAACAGAGCTTCTGCTGGGATAAGCATTGATCCAGAGAACTGTTTGCATTCTGCTGGTGAAACTCTTTAAATCCTTTTAGAAAAGTCAATGTCCTGTGCTGGAGCCAGTGGCACAGGATCTGTGTATCTGTGTGTGTGTGTGTGTGTGTGTGTGTGTGTGTGTGTATGTGTGTGTGTTTATTTGAGAGAGAGAGCAAGAGGGAGTGAGATAATGTGGTTTGAACAACTTGGTTTCTACTCAGTTGATTCTCCACTGTGTTTGGTGTATATGTATACACACACACACACACACACACACACACACACACACACACACACACACACACACACACACATTGTATATAAACAGAAATGCTTACACATGTAATTTGAATGCATATGAATGTCACTATTATTATTATTAGCAAGAGAGCATATACCATGTGTAATGAAAGTATTTACAGATTTGTGTTACTCTAAACTTTCAAAGGCTTTCATATATTTCATTCAGGCATTTACCACCTTTCTAGGACAGGTATTCCATATGTACATTTTCTGTAGAAGCCATGCCATCATTCCATATTTCCATTACTACTTACAAAACACCCAAACGAACTGATTACAAAGGAACTTACTGCAGATAAGCTTTGAGACCCATTGTAACAGCATTCCTACTCTGCTGTGTTTATTCCCAATAAATTTGGAATCAACTCCCACTCTTGCTCACAGCTGCTGAATCCCTGCTAGAATTAAAAACGGTCTCAAAACCCATCTCTTTCAGACCCATTTCTCTCTGGATTTACTGAGAGCTACAGAAATGATTCCAAGATCGTCTGCATGAATATAACTCATCGATACATGAGGGCTGACCAAAAATACTTCCCTCTCAGAAAAGAAGAATGTTTTTTGATCACTATCCATATTTTTGATCTCAGGATCGATGTCTGTAACCAGCAAACTTTGAGGGATGTGTACCAGCAAAATGGTGGCATCAGACAATCTGAGACTGTTTCTAAAGCTCATAGCCAGATGCTGAATGCAATTTTTAATTATTTTGTATTCTGGTTTGTAGGCTGCGTTACAGGCAAGCATCTGATAAATGAAAAATCAAATAGAAATGTTAACCCTTGCTAGCTGCTTTTGTACTTGCACAGTAATATGGCTGCAGCAAACTCATCTCTGAAGTTCTGATGAATATAGACATGCAAGCAGAGGTTCTTGAAGTCAGCATAGTTCATATCCACTCAGGCAGCTTCAATAAAATGAGTACATTTGTCTTGTTTTGATAGACAGCTCACAGCTCAGGAATGCTTTTTGCCTTCTTATGAATAAGTTAATCTGCTATTTATGTATTTATGCACATTGCAGCTTTTGTTAATCTACTTATGGCTGTGTTATTTTTTTGGAGTGTCAGTCTGGGCGATGCGACTGCACCCCAGCGTGGCAGTAATCTCATGGCACTGCTGGGCTGACCGAAGCTCCTCCACGGTGTGTTTCCGCTGACTCTGCGAAGGCACGCACCTGCCCCTCCCTGCCTGCCCTCCCCATCTCCTGACTACCAAAGTGAGAACGGCGATGAAGTACAGGGTGGATGATAGTTGGGTGTACAATGGCTGCCTGTCCAATTAGGTAGGCAGGGGAGGCCGGCGTGGACATCCAGGATTTACTGTTGGAGCTGGCAGCTATCAGTACTGGCCTCTTTGTGCAGGATTAATGAAGAAATTGCTTTTTCACGCCTCACTGACAAGAGCCATTAAAAACTTTTGCCCAAAAATACAATAAAGAGTTTTTATATTAAGTTGCATGAACACACCTGATGTGCAGATGTTAAGGAGTGAAGAAAGAAAGGAAGTAAACGTTTTTTGTTTTTCCAGTGCATCTGGAAGAGCAGAGTGTGTAAAGGAACATATCATTAGACTAAAGGGAACATCAGTTCTCCATTCATGTCTTCACAGAGGAGCAGACAAGTGGCTGAAAGGAAAACTCTGATTCTGCTGTTGCCTGGAAAGGGGTTTGGTTGGATTTCTCCTCATTCACCTCATGCACACATCATATTCTACTTCTGTCCCTCAAAGAAAGCCATTCAAAGTGGTCCACCTGCACCTGCAATCTTCACAGTGATCGTAGGGACCGAGGCAGTGTGGCTGAGTCCTCTTCCATGGTTCCAGCACTACAGCAGTCCCATAGTCATCACTCGGTGACTTTCCTGGAGTGATTTACTTGCTTGAGTCCATGTGTTTCCCTCCTCGAGGACGTTGCACTTCTGGTAGATGGGTAACGTCACATCACGCAAGTCATGCTAGACTACTGCAAAAGACTTGCATCTGTCCATGTAAGTCTGCATGATGCACATGATGCAGAATCACACAAAACCAGAATATATATTTGGAATCAGCTGCCTGGAATTGAATAATCCCAGAAGCATAGACTGTTTCTTGCTTTAAAACACTGGCAGAAGTTCAGTGTAAGGTTAATGCAGCGGGCAAATGGTAACATTTAATGAAAGCAGGCAAATAAAGACAAACATATGCAATTTAATGCATCACCTTTTGACCGATAACTGCTGTAATATCTTCTCTTTTTTAGCAGGATGGGCTGACAAGGTTATTACAACACTTTTCCCTCCGTTTTGATGTGTGGAATTCTGCACCGGATAATTAAGTTTGCTCCAATCTGGCAGCCGAGTGGAGCGGAAGCGTGAGCGCCTTATTGCCTCCCCCTGATGAGACGTCCTCCCCGATTTCCCCAAACAGCGTGCCTTTTTCATCCCACTAAGCGGCCTGTCAAGACGCTGGCGCTGGAGCATGAAAAGCTGTTTGCAGGGAGCTGGGAGACGCCCCTCCCCGAGTTCCACCTGCCCATCAAATGGGATCATCGCGTTGAGACATTTGCTTAACTATACTCTCGCTCGTAAGGGCAGCGGAAGAAGTTGGATGGCACAGTAGGTGGAGCGATGGCTAGGGAACTCGCCCGAGACATTATCATTAAGTCAGAAAGGATGCTAATGGTGTTCCTTAAAAGTAGTACCTGGTCTCTGTCGTTGATTGACTAAAACTGTAAGATGTGTAAGTTGTTTTAAATAAAAGCATTTGATGGAAGTGCTAACTGAGGTTAAGCCAGCTGAATGAAATTGAATTTGAAAAAAAGACCATCTCAAGCAAAAAATGCTTTGAACCATCATCGAATCAGAAACACGGGGAAAAAATGTGTATGCGTAAGAAGTGGAACTTTGAGACGGCTAAAACGTACGAGAGCAAAATGATTATCGAAGCTCTTTTTTTATATTGCTAAGGGCCGTGTGGTGCAGGTTGGACTCACATGAAGGTAGTACTGCTATCAAATGCTTTGACTAGTGTACAGGTACTAGTGTAGTCTGGACACAAGCACTATTATGTTATGAATATGCTGCTTCGCCGATGTGCAGTAGCTCTGATGGGATGCCGATTTTACTTTTGACATGCTATTTTAACATGTTTGTGGTTAAGAAGAATGAAGACACCAAAATGAGTGATCATGAGCTTTAATTTTCATCAGCCCAACAGCACATCTGTCACCACAAACCTCCCCTTCCAAAGCTTCCAAGTTCTTTGTGCACCTAGACTGCCACAGTCCTCCTATAAGTCTCCAAAACGTTGCCTTAGACACCTTAACTATTTACACAGCAGTGCATTATAGAAGCGTTACGGGAGCTGCCGTATATCTGTAAAGAGCTGTGTCTAACCGAAGCAAGATGTTGTACGGGGTATGGCAGACATCGACTGTTAAATATGTTAAGGAGCGGGGGGGGGGGGGGACTAAATGTCTGCTCTGAATGCTAAATATCTTAGGGATGCTTCTAAGTAGGGGTGTGTCCTGGGAAGCGAGGTTTGGATGACTTGCGCAGGACAGCAGTCCATCCAAGGGAACCTGAGCAATTTTATTCACTGAAAGGAGGCATAGGCCACCAGGATACATGAGCAAAATGTTGTCGCAGAGTGTGAGGAAACCAGAGTGGTGGGAAGAAAGTGAAAAAAAAAATGCACACAAAACACGCAAACCTGAGGCAGGATTCAAACCCTCAATCCAGATTTGTGAGTCAAAGGCCGGCAGAGGATCTATTCTGGGAAGAGCCACTGGGCTCGGATGGATCAGAGCCCACGTTTGTCTCTTCTCTCCAACAAGGCAGTGCTTCACCGTCCAGAATCGGAGACTCGGAGCTCAGGCGCTGCCTCCAGTCAAGCGGCACAGCCTCAACCTGAGATGCTTCCAATTAGCATTCCCCTCTGTTTGTTTTTCCCTTCTTTTTTCACAAGATAGTCTGATTAGGCTTCCGGAAGCGGGGAGGCAAAACAAGAGAAGGAGAACCTTCGATGAATGGAATGCTAATCTGCTCTCACCCGCTCCGGTACAAGTCAGGATCGTGCCGAGTCTGCAGGAGATCGATCGGCCCTCGGAAGGCACCGGCTCGCCTCTCGGCATCAACGATTTTGCATCGCATTATCATAAAATCGAGATTAAAAATTTGTGTTAATGAGTGGATGTCTGTGGTCCAAGGAGGGAGGCGAAACACCCCAGGAGCGCGGCGGAGACCTCGCGCGCAGACAAATCTGCTGGTAGCCAGGCCTCGGGGAAGAAAGATTTATCACGGCGAGCATGGATGGCTGAACAAGAAATCATGCAATACAGCATATCAGCTCATTTGGCTAATTTTCAGTGGGTTGTCGCTATAAGGTCTGCGAAAGCTTGTTCAGCTTTGGGGGTTTTCAATTTACAGCCGTAAACAGCAGTCTGTTCATATACTGTAGTGGCGGTTCTCGTGTTTGTGTTTACAGAGGTCACAGTGTAGAGAAGCCTGTGGTGTGCAGCTGTTTTGGCTCGGATAAGCAAGGCTGACAGTCGTCTTTCTCATCTTCCCGCTGCATCTGAAAGGCGCCACATCTGTCAAACTGGCCCAGGGACTCTGGCCTTTTATGTGTAGACATGGGAAACTGTTTCAAGGACTTGCAGAAGGGTCTATTCATCGATTGCTGTCCTCTGTCTTTAATTTTGGTAATGAAATGGACTCAGGGAGACAAGAGACCCCAAATGTTACCAGTTCAATTAAAAAACATATTCTGCCAGTCTTCATCCATTACGTTGACAATACGCAGTTTCAGGAATGATCTAAATCTATATAATTAAGTCAAGGTTGTGTTTATGATACTACAATCCCAAAATTAACATTTTATCAGATTTGGTATCTGACTCTCTGAACAATTTTGTATTTCTGGGGAAAACAAACTACATGCAGTAAAACAAAAAATAAGCACATGCAAAAATGCTTTTCTTCTTTCTCTCCGTAATGAACTGGCTTTCTGCACAGAGTGCAGTTTCTTAGGCTCGCTCAGTAAATTTAGGGTGGCCTCTGCTCCAACCCTGCCTAGGATGAAGCAGTCCTATGTAATGGACAGGCAGGATGGATGGATGGACAGATGGATTTCTCATTTCTTCTGATTATAATGTAGTATTTTTTCAAAGACAGGACGGTAAGAGCGACCATTTCAGTCAGCGCGTGTTAATAAGTATTGGGATGCATCTGGTTGCACACCCTAGACTGGAAAATATATGGCATGCATTGAATAGTGGTTTCTCTGAGTTCTTGCATAGTGTGTGTGTGCGTGTGCGCGCGCGCGCGTGTGTGTGTGTGTAAAATACGTGAAAATGAATGACTCTAATAAAAAAAAGCTCAATTTCTTTTTGCTGAATTAATCTGTGTCTTTGAGGAGCTGTAGCTGATCTTTCCAGAGACGGATGTGCATTCATTATGCTAAAGGGAAGGCCGCCGTTATCGGCAGGATGATGTGATTCATCGGCTTGGAGGAGCCAGTGCACGGAGATAGGCCCCAGCCGGTCTCACCGGTCCGCCCTGCCGAACGCCGCTCCGCTGCTACGCCTCTCACTCCTCTGTGAAATCAAAGCCCCATAGCTGCGAGTCTGCTCATAAGCCACAGGCATC
Source organism: Heterotis niloticus (assembly GCA_018136845.1). Lineage (NCBI taxonomy): Eukaryota > Metazoa > Chordata > Actinopteri > Osteoglossiformes > Osteoglossidae > Heterotis > Heterotis niloticus. The sequence goes on from CM030895.1 coordinate 18,138,169, forward strand.
GATTAGTCCACAAAGAACAAGAAAACCTTCCCCGTACAGTTTATTACAGCTCGGGTCTCATGTGCTTTGGGTGTGCTCCAGCGCAAAAGAAACCAGCCTTTGTGAGTTGTACAAGACCAAACCCATAAATGGCATGTTTCATGCAAGAGTAAAGCTGCAGCTGAAGGATAAAATGGAAGCATACATGTGTCTCTTCAGGGCAGCCTCACATAAGGGGTGACAGACTGCACTAGAACTTCATGCCCCAGACCATTCTGCCAGCTGAAATCCAGGATGACAGGACCTTTGTGGCATCCACTGCTGTGCTCTGAATCATGAAGACACGTTGTCCTAATATTGCTTCATGCTCAGTACATAGCGAGATTAAATAGAAAGGGATCCACGCCTCAGACCTAATACCAGAGCAATCTCAAAAACCATTAAACAGTGGTGGACCTGCATGACTTGTGAACATGATACAGGGGCGTCCTTGAACACCAGCAGTGACTGAATGAGCTGAAATGCTGCTTTACATACTGTCTGGTGAAGCTCGTGCTCTCTACCTTAAAGTACTGACATCGGCCATTCTCATATGCCTGTCCTCACAGGACAAGGCCCACACAGTAAAATCCGTGCAGAACCCAGTTATGTGGCCTGCCCCCAAGATGAAGAGACTGATCCAAACTTTTACCTCTGCTACCAAATGAACTGCTCTCACACCTTCTGGTCTGAAAATCTTGATGGGACAACCTTGAGATACTTCTTGGAGAGACAAGAGGACCTGCAATGTTAAAAATCGGATAGTTAAAACATCTCAAGGAAAACTTAGAAACATTTTTCCCTTCCAGATATTAAGTTTGAACACTCGCACAACAAATTAATGAAATATTTTTTGTAAAGATCTCTTACTAAAGTAAATGAAAGCATCTAAGCACGTGTCAGGTACGTGGACATTCTTAGACTTACCGAAACACCTGTGGCAACTCATACTGACAGGTTCTCTTGGACAGCTAGAGATCTTCAGAGGTCCCAGGCCATCTATCCCAGGCCATGGTGACACGGTTATGGTTTGCTCGGGTTCATATCTCCATATTTCTGCAGAATCGCAGCAACAGTCGGCACATCACAGAACTGAAATTTGAACCGTACGTGACTACTCAAACATCCATGAGGTGCATGGATGCCGAGCATCTCCAGTGACACATAAACTTTGCAAGGAGAACCTCAGCAGCACAAATGACTATGAGCTATGCTGCAAGTAATTTTTGTAAAGTGACAATGATGTGCATTTAACCGAGTGCCTCCTCATTCCCGCAGAAGCGCAAACGCACCAATTAGCATGGAGTGAAGAACACCACATGCATCCAATTAGTCTTCTGCAAAGAGTTGGGTAATAGTTTCAAATGGATGAAGTTATTATTTGTAGGAAAGTCATTATTGGGTTTATCAAGTACTTATTTGATGTTGCCATTAAGATAGTTGGCTTTGGTGTTTAAGAATCTCACCCTCGTGCAGAACGTTCGTTACGTTCAAGATGTTTTTCCAATGCTGCTTTTCATGTCTTTTTCCCTGTTCCGAGAGGCACAAATATTACCGTAAACAGAATAACTGTTAGTTAAGCACTGATTTCACCAAAAAAATCCAAACTGAGATGATTATGACCTTCACTTGAGTAATGAACAAGATGCATAGCTTTCGAGGGCTGGAGTTGCCCACTTCTGCAATAATCACTAACTGACTGTTCTCAAGAGGACAGGATTTAGGAAAGGTCAGACTCAGGAAAGCCAACATCATAAATTCACCTTTCCTTGAAAATTGACCAGTAAGTGGTTTAATTTTAAAGAAGCTTGACTTTTAACCCAAAGTTTGAAGGTTTAAATCCTGGAAGGGAAAAACTACGCATGATACAATTGAAGGAAAAAACTTGCTAAGCAAATAAATAATTTAGTATGCATTAGTGAAGTGATAACAAGCTTACATGATTTAATCTTGCATGCTTCCTCTACCCTTTGTTCAAACCGCTGAGTCATTCACATTCGCACCAGGAGCAGAACCGGCAGCACTGGAGTTCTCTGGGTTTCCCTATGTCGAAATTTGGACCGCATTCCTTAGCAGGCTGCCTGGGAGGCAGAGGTGACATGGTCCATCCAGCGTAACGGTCTCTGTCCATTCAGCAGGGACCCAGAGGTTAGATTTGCAGCAGGCCGATGAAAAACAGAATTGGAGAAAATTCAATAAAAACAAGGATTTAAAAATCACTGAAGTGCAATGTGACAGGGCAAAGTAGCAGTATCTTCAGATTGGTTGTAAAGCAGGAAAAGGTGCCGCAATGGACAGCTCTTTTTTCTCACAGTGCCTGGATTATGTGGGAGGATATGGGGTTGAGCCCCTTTTGGTCTGTGTGGAGTTTGCATGCTCTCCCCCTTTTAGCATCCGGTTTATCTGGGTGCTCTTGGGTTCCTTCCGCAAACTCAAGACTTGTATTTTAGGTGCACTGGTGACTCTAATTTGGCCACAGTGTGTGTATTACATTTCTACTGCGTATCGATGACTGTAAGTACAGCAAAGGAGTGTATCCAGCATTGTAAGTCACCTTGAATAAAAAGGTGTCAAGTAAATATGACATAGCATTCACTGCGTCTATGGAGATAACTGTCTGTTAAAGGAATACATTTTAGTGCTGTTCTCAATAGTGAGATAACATGTCTGCTTCCTGTAAATCAAAGGCTGAGAGGATCCAACTTCAGATCGTGAGTCTCTTTCCCATACTCACATCCACGTCCTCTACCTCATCAGTGAGCTCTTTTCTGGCCATGGTGCTCAAGGTCATTTTGAATATGAACCATGACCAGCACCTGCAGCCTGGATCACTCCACTAAAAACCAACTGATGTCATTATGGGGAGAACTCATGAAGTCAAGTGAAGGCCAGATGTAGCCAATGTGCCAGGTTAAACTCCATTGAAAGCCTCTCAAAATGTGCCAGGAAATGATTACTGACTATTCTGGTGTGCTTGTCTGGGCTTAATGAGCTTGAGAGCTTTGGCTGAAGGTGAGAAGGTGCAGTCTCATTCCAGACGTGGAGATGTGAGAAGATCAGCGTTTGTAGGAGTTCCAGAGGTCTGTCACATTGCACCACAGTTTCCTCTTAGTTATTATGTTCTTTATGATCTCGCTGGCAGCTTGTTAACATCACTTCCCAGGGGAGACAACCTGATGCTGATCCCCAACTCCGACTGCCCAAGAAGCAGCTCCAGGTAGGAGGCAGGGAGTCGAGCCAGACGGAGTCAGGACAGAAATATTCAAATGCTGTTAGCAGATGTCAGGCAGGGCTGCAGAAGACAATTAGTACCATGAGAGAGAAAAACAGGAATGGCAAAAGAAAATTAAACAACAAATAAAAAGAAGAAGCATATGTTTCTATATATTTTATTTATCTGGCTCATATCTAGGGCAACCTACGAGGAATCCAGCCAGGGCGATCCATGTCTTCAGTGAGAAAGTAAACACGTCTAACTTCAGGATGTCTCTCAGAAGGCTATCCCAAACACATCCCACCAGAATCCAGATCCTTATGCAGCAGGACAGTAAAGAAGCCGGGGATGACGGACCCTCCAGGTTCTTAACCTTTGCACATTGTATTGCTAAGAGGATAAAGGATATTCACATGGCTGACAGCTGCTGGGATGCCGAGCTGACCAAGGGATGGAAGGAACAGCAGCAGAGGTTATGGGGTAGACCATGCCAAGGGCCATCGTGTCGTACACCATGGAAGAGGAGCTCAAGGGGGAGAAGAGCCCATCACACAGATTAATATAGCACCCATCTCTGGGTCTGACACACTTGATGAAAGCTCATTTCTCTAAGGGATGCTATTTGCATAACAAGGTTTTCTTTTTTTGTTCATGGTTGTCATGGCCACCGGTAAGATTTCACCCCCCGCTGAAATCCACTCATTGTTGGTCTTTGTGATTTGCCTGGGTTGAGGAATATCAGGTAAAACCTCCAGGATGTGAACACAGCTAGAAGCACATGGGGTCCACACTGATACCAACTGTTCCCCAGCTCCTTGAATGGACACAGAAGAGTCAACACAGTACAGCTGAATGGCAGAACAAAAACCAGCTCTTGACTGCTGCGATGCTGTAATATTGATCTAAGACTTATCATCTGCCAGTTCTTATATGTGTCTGCTCATCTACCAGCCACACCTTTTCACAATGAGCATCTAAATCACTCTGGATATAAGAACATATACTGAAAGCACGTTTAATATTATGCAGCAGTTCTGCAAGGACCAAAGTCAAAAGCTAGGAAATTAAGGCTGATGGGCTTATGAACACACACAACACAAATGATTTTTTCAATAAATAGAAAACTATTTGTAAAGTAAAGAACATATTTAAAATAATTTTCTGCTCCCTATCTTATGAAGTTGACTGTGCATGACTGGTAAAAACAGACCACCAAGTAAACGTTAACAAATTTGTACAGCTCCACAACAATGGAAAATGGATTAGATTAGAAGTTAAAGCCATCTCTGCAGAAAATTTAATTAGACAGAGAAAGCACTTATGGCTGTGAAGAGCAACCAAAGAGGAGCATGAAGAAGCTTTAATCCAGGGAGGTGTTTCAAGACTTCCTGCGGCAGATTTCACTGAGGTCAATTTGGCCATGACTCTCTCCGTTGGTGTCATTTGCAATCAGCACCACCTATTGGCATCTCATGGCACCGTTCTAGTCTCTTCTACATGAGAACTCAGCCTGGGTTTTTGATTTTGTCCATGAGCACAACAGAATCCTTCGTTCAAATGAATCGCAGTCAGAAAAAAGAAATATTGCGCCACATCGGAGTTGCAGGGCTCCACCAGTGTGTCAAACTGACTCAGTTCTCACTGTGGAATCTACATATATCTGAAAACAATGACCGCAGTATGACTATGGCCCTGCAGATCAATTCCTTCTGCTTCCAATAACAGCTACTGTTCACTTAAGACGAGGCAACCTTTACCTCTCAATGGCCAGACAAAAGACTATTATAAAATATTCATATTCTATTTAAATGGATATTCCCAAATTTTTCTAATCAGCCTCAGCAGACTGGTACAAGAACCTACCTATAAGTAACGAAAAAAATATCTCAAACAGTACAATATAGACACTGATACATTATATACGTTACAATGCCTTATGAAGGACTAATTCAGGGACCTTCACACACGGTAACGCTAAACTGTGCTACAGGATTACCTTTAAAGCTTGCAAGCAGCATGGCTTTCTGTCATTTTGGCACCTGCCTAACCCCAAGTGGACCTAAACCACTGAACCCTGTCCTGAATGCCCAATTCCAAACTCCAGCATGGCCTATTTATTCAATAACATGACTGTAATTACAGGAACATTCAGCAATAACATGGGCCTTGTGGTATTTCCTTATTACCACCCTAGCTGTCCAAGTTGTAAATCGCAGGTAAACATGGTGCATTGCTGCAATGTAAAACAGAAGAACTTCTGTGCTATGGAAAAGATCTCTTCCTCAAAATAAGGCCAGATAGGAGAGCTAAAACTGTAATTTCTCTTTAATGAGCTCTTTTGTGGCCCACATATTTCATAATTCCAGATGCCGATACTACAAGCAATCTATGCTGCAGTCCATTGGAGACTGTGATTCACTTTTAATGACGTTTTCAATCACTTAGAAACCTTGTCCTATAGGGCCTTCATTAGCTCTGGAATTTAAAGCGCTAGAAATGTGTTTTTTGGGTGCAGTAACAGAGTACAACCCTCAGAGTTACAGGGACTCGGCATACTTTGGAGTTGCATCTATTACGACCATCGCAGCTGACACACGGAAGTCACAAAAAGCTGAAGGGCCGTTCTGTCTTCATGGTGACTTGGTCCAGAACATGAACTATAGTATCACTGGAGGATTGCTTTGTTCATCTTTCTATACCTCAGCAGACATCCATGGTCATCATCATCTACAATACTTGTAAACTCTGAGCAGACGTTGTTCAGATTTTTTCCTTATTAGTAGTTAATGTACAAGTCATCTTTACTCATACTTATCAGTCACTGTACTTTTTTCCCCTCTGCACTAATCTTCACTGAGCTATTTGAATACTAACTGCTGCTCCCACTAATGCTGCACACCCCACAGGACAGAAAAACACACCCCCAACATTGTCGGCTGTTCTGCTGGCCATGCGTCATTGCTTCCTCCTCCATCTGTAACCATTAACATGTAGTGGCTGAATAAAGTCCAGGGTAATGCATTTTTGCTGTTTTTCATCCCAGTGAAGCAGCAGTGGGAGCTTCGCTGGGGGCGTATGTGTGGTTGGCTGCAGGGGTGCTCAGTGTGGAATGCTGGTGCTTATTTGATTAATTTCCAACATCTTATGAACAGGGTGGGTGGGAAGGGTGGGATTGTCTTCACGACTGCATGACATGTATTCACTCCGGTTCCCTGTGCATTGTACGATCCAGCATCAATGTGTGATGACTTTGTCTGTGTGTGTTTGTGTGTAGGCTGGGAGAGGTGATTGCATTTGAAGGTTTCCTTTACTTAATATACAACTGAACAGATGTGGACCACGGGAGCTAAGATACGCCGATGAAAATATTTATACCAATAGATCAAATCTCACACAATTACACATCTGGTGTGAAAATAAAAAAAAAATAAATAAATAAACATCAACAAAAGAATTAAAGTGCATTAAGTGTTCTGGGAGGAGAGAAGGAAACACAGGAATGACAGTCCATCTCAGGTGGCAAGCGATCCCTGGAGTGGCAGGCATGGTGGAGAGACAAGGGACTGGAGAGTAGATGTGCTTTTCAAGCAGGAAACAAGGCTGCCCTTCCTGTTTCTTATGTTGTCCCAATTCACTCCACAAGCCTCACGCAAAGAAGAAACAGCATAGCAATTGCGCTGTGGTTAGCAATTAGCATCAGCGTGCAAAATTACAATGGGAGGTATGGAGAAAACGAAAGAATTGGCTTTTAATGTTGGCTTGAGCACAGTTGCCTTCATTCACAATATGGCAATGACTGAGTTCACATAATAGCAGGCCCCGTACACTGGCTTCTAATTATACCAGAACAAGAAATGCCGCTGCCGATTTGGGTCAGGATACAGTGAGGTGTCACACAGCACGATTAGAGGACAGAAATATGGAAACCCCCATGTCAGTCCTGCTTGCAGCATAGAAGAGAGTCTAGTACTGTGATTAAATGCCATTTAGGATCTGAGAAAAACAAAGCCTGGAGCATAAGCATGGTACTTATCAATGAAAGCAATTGAAGTCTCACCCAAGCCACCATCTACTTAAAAGGATCCACGAGGCATGTCGGATATTCCAGAAGACATCACAGAGGTTTTGTCATCTCGAAGATTTTGACTCACCAAGAAATTCAAGTTTGATAAGCAAAGACAACGTGATGCAAGTAAACAGACTGAAAGCATAAAAACAGACCCAGTCTAACAGAAGCTGGAGCTGTTTCTGCATCTCTAAGTGCATAAACACAGCTGTTGCGCTGCTATAATGCATAAACTGCTCGCTGTCTTTGAGAACTGTCGTATGACATCAGATGCTGTGGGCTGACCGCTGAGACAAATCCAGCTCTTTCTTCTTGACAGCAAGAAATTTGTGTCTTATTCATGATCCAGGGATGGGGAGCTAGGGCCTGGTCTATCTGATGGACTTAACACTCTGCAGAAGGGAAGTGTACTCTGTTCATCTAATAGATTTTGCTACTTGTGTGTAGATCTGTGCCGAGCCTCGGAGGCTTAGGGTCGGCAAGCGACACAGTCGCTGAGGATCTCCATTCGCAGCCCTGCGCTCGCGAGTTCAGTTATTTGCGTTTGCTTTAAATGTATGTCTTATATGGAACTTAAAAAAACCCAGCTCAATCACACAGATCTGCGCCATCTAGTAAAAATGCAGACTTGGTGCGCAAATCGGTGCTCTTGTGAAAACCGCCAAGGTCTGCATTGATAGTCATCCAAACCAAAGAGCATGACTGTCATGAAACCTGGTTATGAAAAACTTGTTATCCAACACACCTTAGCAGGGAATCAAACAAGTTGAGGTCAGTTAAGCCAACAACATGAGACCACACACAAAACTGAAACTTGCATTACAGCACTGGGGCCTTGGAAAGCATCCTTCCATTTCATTGCATGCGAATTAGCTTTCTGGCGCATTTTACTCATCTGGAATGTCTGTGCTACACTTTGCTTTCTATCCGTGCTGAGCTATCGGAACGGAAAGGATTCTGCTACATCTCTGGTCTCGTTTGATCCCCACCCAGCAGAAGCTTCTTGGTGTGGGAAAGTCAACCGGCCCCTGACAGAACCACGTCTCCTTCATCTCTTTCCCTGGGGTCAGCTTCTCCGCCTTCTTTCTCCTCTTCGGTGTCTCGCTTAGGCCTCCCTTCCACTCTTCAAGACCGGCTACTCACCCAATCACACCGGTGACTGCGAGCGCTTTGATGTCTCTTGATCTGGTGGTCTTTCATCTATATTTAGACTGAGGGAACAGTCTCTGTTACACCTTTGCGACTGTCCGCACCTCATTTCAGCCCCGATGTTAATGCCTCCTCTGGAGGACTGACCACACCCCACATGCAGAAGGCACGCCATACTAGACGGAGCTTAGGAGCCATATGAAGAGAATCAGATGACAAGTATGGCAGGACACCACTAAAAATGCGTTAAACGTTTAATGTCCTGCGACTCCCCCGTAATAGACTTCATCATGTGCTGCACGGTGAGCTATCAATTCAGTGCAACAGACATGTGACGCAGCCACACGCAACCCTGGTTTCAGACACTTCTGGCTCTATGGAAATTTAACGTAAAGATTAATGAAATCGTAATGTAATTATAAACTATTTCCATTTTTTCTGTCGGTGTTATGGGGTTGTCTTACTGCAGTTTATATTAAAGATGACAATCGGTAATGAATTTTGGAGGAGATAAATGGGATTAGGGGAGTTGTGCCCAGATTTCATTGTGTGCGAATCATGGCTCTCCAGCACCAGCGCCGTCTCTGCAGCACCTGGTTAGCATGCGTGCTGTCCCGGAGACCTGCAGCATTAGAGGGATCACCAGACGCCGCTGCCTTCCCCTCACACGCCTGGCATCTTTAATAAGCGTGCGGGGTTTTATGCCTTTTCCACATTAAAAAACGGCTAATTGATGGCACCAATTACTCTCAGCTCATGCGTCGGGGTGCTCTTCTGCAAGTTGAAGGAAGTTATGGTCCCCCCAGCAGGACCAAGTGGAAGGGATTCTTTTCTGGTCCTTTTAGCAAGCTGTGATGTCTGGTGTTGAAAAATAAAAGCTAGCACAGCACAGAGCAAAACTGTGTCTCTCCTGCGTTCTTTCTGCTTTTTTGATTTCAAGATGATGGGTACTGGTGGATAGATTTATTGAAACAGGACCTTCAAACATTTCTCTCATGCAGACCGATGTCTCTGTTAGAGTACTATGGCCTCTCAGGGACTCAAACAGGAAACATTTATCATTTCTTAGCGCTCTATCTTCTGCTTGTGGCTGTTGTCCGAACCACGGCATCTGTTGCTTTCCTCCCATTACAATCCACACTATTTTTGTGCTTCTCAAACTCTTTTCAGGTAGATTGTTCTCTGCTGGCTCTAGAATGATAACGCAGGCATACAAACACACGCTCAAATGAATGGACACATTGGAAACCTCAAAGCTTTATTGGATCACTGGATTATCCTGCATCAGCCCCCTCCATTTCAGAGTGCAGGGGTGTGGAGGGTAACTGATTTTTGGCTTTGCAGTTGTGTTCTGTGTATTATTGACGGTGGAAAACGCTCAGTGTTTCATGCTTCCTTCACAGTGAATTGGTGACCACATCTCCCACGCGCCCCCTCTATCCGCTCGGCCATTATTGCTGCACCTACTTACTACCCCACACAGCCCCTCTGCTGGCAGAATTTAAGAACACCTCTGTCGCGGTAAATCACGGGCGCTGACTAGCAGGCTGCTCTATGTGAAAGAAAGCGCCTTGATAGGGATATTTACTGCAAGGGAAGGTGAAGCGCCTTTTGCTCTCCGAGAACAGATGTGCACTGCGGTGAAGGTTGGGGGCGTAGGGGCTGGATGTGTGAGGAGAATGCATACCGAAGATCCTGGTGAAACACATGTGTAGGTAGACTCAATCCTGCTGCACAGCAGATATGTCACCATGGCAATAGCTGGAAAATTCTTCTCAAAGAATAGTGGGTGATCCAGAGATTACACAACAAAATGTATATGATTAAAACCCTGATATCTGTCCATATTTATTCTGCCTAAAGTCATGGAATGGAACCTGTTTCAAAAGAGACTTAGAGAAAACATAAATAAATGAACATACAGTATCTCGAGCACTCGGCGGTATGAATTTAAAAGAGGGTCAACAAACATCTCTCCTGCTACTGAAATTTCCAACCATCACATCTTTTATTTTATGGCCAATTAAACAGAAAAAGGAAAGGCAAGGTTTCTCACATTTTATATATCGCTTTATATATTGTCATATATTATGTTGCATTCAAACACACCTTTCCACTCAATGTGGTGTGATGGGTGGAAGCAAGATGATGGTTCTCCACTCTTCCACCCTGCTGTTCTGTAAGTCTGTGTGCCGGTCCATTTAAACATTTCAATAATTTATTCAGTGGCTGCAGAAATGTCATGGCACCCCTGTCAGATTGAATGGGATCACTCAGAAACCGAAAGCACCCATCGTGAGACATGGCGATGTCCTCTGTTTGGTTACCACTTGCATGTCTTCAAATGGACGAGGAGAGCGGGATTCAAATCTAGGACTCTAGGTGTATTTGCGTCGCAGTAAATTCTGCCGCATGGTGCAGCAATTGGGTTTTGGTACCGTAATTTGTTCTATTCATTCATCCCTCCATCCACTATCTTTAACCACTTCTTCCTGACCAGGTCGCGGCAGTCATAGGCGTATCCAAGAATCTCAAAGCCCTAAGCTGTGAAAATACACCCTGGTTGGGACTCCAGTCCATTGCAGAGTGGCCTCAGATGCACACGCTATAGGCAATTACCCTGAAATATGGATCTTTGGACTGTAGGAGGAAACTGGAGCACCAGGAGGAAAGCCATGCACACCCCGGGGGTCACGCATACTCCGCACAGACTGAGCTGGATTTGAACTCTCGTTCATACAGCCCACATCCAAAAAAGTTTGAAGGTCATTCAAATGAAAAATCTCACTGCCTCTTTTAATATGAATTAATAGAGTGATCTTGTCTTCTAAAAATATACAGACAGCCATTAACCTAAATGTAAAACTAATTTGTGATTGTTGATGGATGAAAAAAAAATTTGCCAGTCACTAGAATGAAACAACTCATGAGTTGTAATGGTACCTGCGGTGTTCAAATTCCCCGGCCAGTGTGCCTTTGAGTTTGCATCACACACAGGTCACTGTAACATGAGTGTTGAGCCGAACCGTGTCTTTTAGACTCATAATTACAAGAACAAAGCTGTTCATTAGAGACCTCAAAATGACTGCACGATAAGCAAAAAGAAAAATGTGGAATTTGCAGAGGCACCGTTGGGACATACACGCCTGAGGAAAAAAGTGCTGGAAAAAAGAATGTGTAATGAGGGACACTAGGAAAAATGGGTACAAATAAATAGTTTTTTCCCCGATGTTTTTGTTTTCCGTGGCCCTCGGTGAAATATCCGCCCTGTTATTGCTGTCAGCAGATCAATGACTGATTCAGCAAAATAATTGTGGCGAATGACCAACGGGTGAAAAGGGCACAGTGTGAGGGGGAACTGGTTAGGAAAGATTACTGGACGGCAAGGTTATTATTACAACACATATCACTGGCAGCTTTGACAGATTCATAATTCTGTATTACAGCTCATGTTTGGTTAAAATGAATCTTGATAACTTGACAGCATGATATTCATTGCTTTAAAAAATCTATATCTAGCTACACAATTTGTCATTTTTGTTGTGTAACATGCAGAATCATCTTTCAGTGGAGGAATTATTTAGAACAGAAGAGTGTGTTCCCATGCTAGCGCAAGGACCCTTAAAGCATCTTCCAAACCGCCTAGCACCATGCAAGGCCAGGGAAAATTTGCAGAAAGCAACAGGGTATTCCAAGAGCCCCCATTATTCTGTGTGCCTCATCCCACCTCAGAGTCCTTGGTTGTGGAGATGGAAAACTGAACTGCAAGCAGATCACTGGGGGAAAGCACTGGCAAACTGTTCAATGGCATGGCGATGAGTGGTGTGGCCAGTGAGGTCGCCACTCTTCCTCTGCCATCAGGAGAATGAGGTCTTCCTCAGAGGCTTTGGCTCACGGTGATCGGCAGCATCTTGCAAACCGCAGGGCTGAAACTTGTCTCTGGCTCTTGGGCTTTGATGCACGGTCACAGGTCCAGTTACGGATCTGTCACAGCGCTGGCGCAAAGCAAGATCCCTGCCACAGCGTAGTCAGCTGAAATGTTGCTTCCTCTGTGGCTGCCAGCAGAGGCGTGCTCCTGCCCGCTGCCAATGTCCTGGTGGCACGGTCACCAACAATCTCCTCACAGGTGACACTGATACTGGGATTGGGAATGGCAGAGCGGGAAGGATTCGTCATAAGGTCAGGAATCATCCGTTGGAACTGAGGTGGCGTTAGCCCGGAAGCCGCCTTCTTCCACAGTCAACAAAGGTCTCACACAGGGCTTTTGCTCTCCACTGCACGTCCCTGCTGCTTCACTGCTCATCCGGGGAGTGGTTCAGATGGTTGGTAGTTCAAATCCCAGCAAAGGCGTTGCTTTTTTTTTTTACTTAGGGAGCAAGAACATAACCTTTCATTGCTTTAGTAAATATCCAGCAGCTCAAATTAATCTCAGGATGAGCCCATTTGAAAAAGGCCTAAATTATTTTTTAATTTGTTGAGCCAATGAATAACAGTAATTAAAGATAAACTGTAATTAAGACCAGGGGCCGGACAATTACGACAAGACGACTCCCAAATGACCCAAGGCCTCATGCATGCTCGAGTCTCGGGCAAATTTCCTCATCTGACTGCAGGCATGAATAATATTTGCGCTCAGCCTGAGAGCTGCTGTCCGTCGGCTTCCTTTAGTGCCTTGGGGGTGTAGGGTTCACATTTTTGCCCCACTGCCCTATTTCCACACTGGGTTTTCTAACACTAAATGATAGCCTCAGTCTTCCATCACACTGGCTTGTTTTCCACCTGTTTTTGTTTATTTCCATGCCAGTCATTCTCTGGGATTGTTTCTCATACCCATAGGCTGGCTCTGTTATAACAATTTGACTTTATAAGGAGTTTAATTTAATGCCACTACCTTGGCTTACAAGGTATTTTTCAAATTATAGAATGCCATATTTTGGTCTCATGTATTACCCGACAGCTGACTGGTGGGAGACCAGAGCCAACATGCTTATAGTTACAGCTTCGATCACATTTTAATCAGTTATAATTCGGATTATTTTTTGCATTATGCTATTGTGATCAAGTTTTCGATCTCCATTACCCCTTGTCTGCTACGTTCACCTGTTAAAATCTCAAAACTGCAAAAATAATCGTGACCCCTGTTTGAAGGTGTCAGCTTGCTTAGTGAGTATGAGTTCACTTACACAGCTTGCTGTGATTTCTTTTGTTCTTACTGTTCTGTTTTTCAATGTGGAAATAATGCACAAATGTTAACTATAACATCTCTGCCTGTTTCCTTCATAAATGTTTAAGTGTACAGTATCCAAAAACTAGGAAAGAGCTGAATGAGTACAGGTAGACAGATGTACAATATTACAGAATAACTAATGAGGAGAAACTGCCTTGTTGTGATGTTTTATAATAACTATTGCAAACTCAAGAAACTGTCTACTTTAATGGGATCTGGTGATATTTTAGATATTTTATGGTCATGATTTGTTTATATTGCACATCAGTTTTAGGGGCTAGGAATAAATACCAAAGGTTGCTATTGCAAATATTGGTAGTCACAGCCTTGAATACTGAAAATTCATTCATTTTTATTTATTTTTTTTTTGGATAATATGAGGCAAGACTGTACACATAAAAGAAAAATACTGTACAGCATATTTACATATGAACATGCAATGCTGCGGTTGCAGTTTGTTATGTATTGACAGTGAGAAGGAGATCCAGGGACAGTGTGACTGTCATGAGATGAGAGGACACAAAGAGCAGTGTCTGCCTCTCCCTACCACCGGATGCCTTTGTTTCACTCCGACTGCCTTGAACTTGTGTGCACTATTAACTGTCGCACAACAGAACAAGAAACCACATTTGGATCTAGGTTTTTCCTGGACAGGGAATGTAACTGGAGCTGCGTGAGACTCTGCATGATAGGACAGAGCTGTTCTCAATTCTATGAAACCACAAAACATTCTCGCATCCCTGCTCCTGATCACAGGCCATGTCTGATGCCACATTAATCTCCATTGTCTCTTTTTGTGAAGGATGGCGATGTTCAGATGTCAGTCTTCGTCACTTATAGGAAATAATATCTTCAGCGCTGTCTGACAGACTTTCCTGGCAGAAAAACAAGCACGTACAACAATGAGAGGAAACACACCAATTCCCACGATACTGGTCTATGTTGAAGAACCACACTGTATAGTAAAGGCAGATTAATATCTGGTGTTCCTACAGGTGGTGAATAATTCAGTACAACATCTTCCTGCTAGATACTTAGCTAACAGTCCAGTAAATGGATGTCAGCGGACAGTAATCCTACTAGAAAATGGAATGTAAAAATGGAAAAGAGCGAGTTTGGTTGCCTAACTCGGCCTTGGGATGATGCGGCTGATAGTTGGTGCTGGCTAAATGGGGGTTTTTTCAGCAGTTATATCTTATGCTGCCCGCTTACTGTGAAGGTTTAATTAACAGCATCCTGCCACAAATGTCACAATGTTTGTGTCTGGGAGTTATTGAAAGGCCACCGAAACGGCATGGGATCTCGTAACCATGCATTCCTGCCCCCTCTCCAGCCACACACCAACAAGCAGTGCAAGTCACAGGGAAATTTCCACTGCTGCCTTCACCTTTTTTAAGCGGTAAAACTGAGGCGCTTGTACAATGTGCAAAGGTAGTGGAGAAAGGGAATCAGGTGGTCGCAGAGCCTTTGAGGGACGTACTGGTTGCTCTGAGCACTTGAAGAGTCTGGAACAATGGGGTACAAGAAACACGAGGAGAAAACCCAGTAGAATGATGGATGCAGCCATCTGAGGAAAACGAACACTGGAGTGCAAGCGTGATCCTCTCAGATACGTCTGGGGTCTCAGCTGGAAATACTATCTGCTATGGTCAATTGTAAGAACGTGGGTCTTGGAGGAGGGTCACTCAGCTGTGACCCCTGGATCCTATGAATTGATAAAGGCCTTCGGTACATGGAGGGCAGCTCTGCTGTGATGAGTGGGTGTGCTTACTGCACGGGGTTTGGCTTTATGGGTGCATTCCTGAAGTGGGAAGCATGTTTGCTGGTCTGTGTCTCAGTTTATGAGAGAAAGGGGGTATGTTTACAAGACCATGCAACATTTACATTGGAATTCAGTACCTGCTAAAGCACAAGGTCAGCCCTGATGTGTATCCAGTCCATCCTGGCTTTGTGCTCTTTGACAGTAAGCAGCCACCTTTCTGTCAGATCTATAAAACATGCAGTAACCTAAATAAGTAAACATTTATAGCAAATACACCTGTAATTAAAAAGCATTAAAAAGCATCAATGTGCATCTTACATCTGAGCATGCAGCATCAAACAGCACTCACACACAGGCGCATCAGCACCATGGCATCACGCAGGTAATTTCCAGTGGGCTGGCTGTTTTTGTGGCTGCGGTTATGAGAAGGCTCTCATTTGGTGTTATTTTGAAAGGCTGATGAAAGGAAAAACGGAGTTGCAAATGAGAGAAAATCAGCTGTTTGGTTGTCTTCGGGGATTGATGTCCATATGGCATCGTGTGCAAACACACGGGGTGCGCATAACTCTGTCTCGCTCTCTCTCTGTCTCTCTCTCTCACACACACACACACGTGCACGTTCATGCACACATTAAACAATTTGACATTTTCTAGGTGTTGTCCTTCACACATCAACCCCTGTCTGTGGTTCTACTTCTACCTGTGAAGGCCCAGCAGATACACAGAAGGCCACTTAGCTAAGCAATGGAGTATGAATGTCACATTTTAAAGAAGAAAGGCAGCCAGAGAGACTGTTGAATGAGCAGATGTAAGACCCCCTGATGGATGTGCCAATTACATTATGATGCAACTTAAAGTGATGGTCAGGCAACATCATCTTCAGCAGGCCAATAGCCTGCTGTGAGGGCTCAGGGGCCAAGGTAGATGCTGCAAGAAACTGGGGGTGAAACAGGAAGTTGGAGTGAGGAAACCAGCAGGTAACAGCAACTGTCAATCAAATCGGCTATTCACCTCTGATTGGTCAAAGCATGGAGTTTGGAGGAACCACTGACTGGAAGGTTATGGGTTCTAGTCCCAGAGTTGACCTCCATCTTGCACAACACCATTTTCCACGTGGTAACGCGGGATTTAGGTCAAAATGTTGGCGGTGACAGATGGAGAAATGGTGCCAGTGGTTCAAGGAAAGTCTGTGTTCTGTGGACAGATTTATGCCTTTCTCTTTCTTGTTGTTTGAAGAAGGATATCAAAACAGAAAACAAAAAAAAAACCCTTTTGTTATGTGCTAGAAAAGGGGTCTCAGAGCAAAATTTTAACTGCATTTTATTTGTTTACATAAATAAATGACACATACAGTCCCATTTTTACTGTTTGAATTTTCAGCCACAATGGCACTGAGACACTGCATAAAGAAATCCAAAAAATAAAAATATATGAAATTAGTAACATTAATAATGCTAATAACCACAGGTTTTGAAAAATGTTTCCTTCTGACACAAGGCTGCCGGCATGACACATCATAGAAGGATCTGCAGAAGAGCGGGATGAACAAAACAAGCAGAGAAGAGGGTTGAAGGGACAGGACAGCGCTGAGAGCAGTGAGATACAACACACAGAGGAAGGATGAGACTCAACTCTGCCAGTATGTTCCCTGTGGAGATGATAAACAGCTCTGGCATTCCCTCCTGCATGCATTTTTTACCAATAAAACACTTGAAATTTTGTCTAAAAATGCAAACAAACACATAGAGATGCTTGTGTTTTACTATTCAATGTTCTTTCTTCCTGTCAGTTTGCATTTACACAAGAAATGTGAAGGAAAGGGGATGATGACAGAGGCAAGGTGGAGAAAATGAATCTTTTAAAGGTTTTGGTTTCTAGTAGTGAAAACAATGATTTTAATTTTGGTGGTCGGTTCATTTCTTCGATGGTTTTTATGTAGCCAGTACTTCAGGTAAGAAAATGTTGTGTTCTGATGTGAGCGGTGATACCTGAAAAGATTCCTGTCACCTCTGATGACTCCTTTACACGTGCCGGGTTCTGCATGGTTCTCTGTGTGTACAAGGCCCGTTCCCAGCGTGTCTGCTTTACTAAGGTTCCCTGCATACCCAACAAAGCATGTCAAAAAGCCCGCTGCCTCGCTCCAGGAAGAGCCTGGTTATTAATTCATCAATTAATGCAAGGAGACAGAACGCCCACTGACCGCCGTTCCCACCTCAGCTCCCTAGAGGAACACATGTTCTAAAGAATTGCAGGAAAGCAACGCAGTCAGAGCCATGGAGGAGGGAAGAAGAAGCAGCCCGTCGGGTTTTTGAGAGAACAGCTGTCACCAGGACCAGGAGATGTGAGGAAATCTCCATTAAAGGTTTAATACAGGTGTGGTAGCACAACACAAAGAAAGATGCACAGAGAGAGAGAGAGAGAGAGAGGGGAGAAAATGCCTGATGGCTGTCAGTGAGAGTGGTGTGAAGAACCACATCTCCGAGATCCCAAGCATGATTGGTGAGAGTAGACATTGTGCAGGTCCAATCTCAAGTGAAGGCTAGATGTGGAGATGGTGCACAACTGTTTGAATGCTTCCTGAATGAATGACATTCCTCTCCTCATCGGGGATCACTGGCAGGGACAGTCCTGCCTTTGTACTGTAGAAGGAGCTGCTTACCATGGATTTCTTGTCCAAACCCAGCTGTGAGCATGTGAGTGGTCCTTAGATAAATATTTTCATATCCTTTATTAGTAATACCATTATTAATAGTAATAACAGCCCTCTGGGGTGTGGAATCAGAGGTCTCTCACTCTTTGGGAAAATACATGGCCTTCAGGCCGATGGCTTGACATAAGGGCTCAGGGGCCAAGGTAGATGCTGCAAGAAACTGGAAGTGAAACAGGAAGTTGGAGTGAGGAAACCAGCAGGTAACAGCAACTGTCAATCAAATCGGCTAATCATCTCTGATTGGTCAAAGCATGGAGTTTGGAGGAACCGCAGGTGTAACAGCACTGACCGGAAGGTTATGGGTTCTCGTCCCAGCAGTCCGTGCTGCCTGAAAAAAGCACAGCTGAGCTTCTTGTGTAAGCACACTGACACACACAGCTGGTAAGTTTAGCCAAGATCTGGAAGAATTCAGAGTTGACCTCCATCTTGAACAACACCATTTTCCACGTGAACGCGGCATTTAGGTCAAAATGTTGGCCGTGACAGATGGAGAAATGGTGCCAGTGGTTCAAGGAAAGTCTGTGTTCTGTGGACAGATTTACGCCTTTCTCTTTCTTGTTGTTTGAAGAAGGATATCAAAACAGAAAACAAAAAAAAACCCTTTTGCTATGTGCTAGAAAAGGGGTCTCAGAGCAAAATTTTAACTGCATTTTATTTGTTTACATAAATAAATGACACGTACAGTCCCATCTTTACTGGTTGAATTTTGGCACCACAATGGCACCGAGACACTGCATAAAGAAATCCCAAAAACTGAAAAAACAACATAAAATTAATAACAATAGCAACAATATTAATCTACAGGCTTTGAAAAATCTTTCCATCTGGGCCTACGCTCTATAGATGGGCTTCAGCATCCCCCATTTCTCTCTGTAGCACCTGGGGGCCACGGAGAGAAACACTGGACAAGGGAAAGTCGCAGCACAGAAGGCCTTAAATGCCACCACTGGAAAAATGACATTTCTCCACCCTGGATATAAGTGACAACAGTCCTCAAGCACAGGGTTGCAAGATTTCCCCCTGAATCCTCCATTCTTTGGAATATCTACCGCGGCAGGACATGACTGGCAGAAACCCCAGCAGCCCCATCAGCCCCTAGCGGCTGCCTCCCCAGGGGTGTCAGTCTTTTGAATCCTCCATTTCACAGTTGACTTTATTCATCGTTCCTGAAAGTGTGAATGTAGACAGGTGCATCAGGGATGGTGTTCATATTATATTCCCCTCCATTCCGAAGGGGAAGCAAAGCGGCGATAAAGAAGTGGAGCAGCGAGCTGCAGACGCAGGCTGCCGAGTGACTTTGAGGATGTTAATTAACAGCTGGGGAATTAGCAGTGCAGCACAAACAATGGCGGGAAGCAAACACAGGACGGGGCCAAAGGAGTGAGGTACAAACCACATTGCGCGCATTGCATCCAGCCAGACCCTCATGCAGATAAGAAAGGAGAGCGGTGGATGGATTAATCATAATTCAGCAAAATTTGTGCTTTAAACATCATTCTTGTTTAGCTCTGTTCTGCTCCTTTTTGGGTGAGGTGTCACGTGGAAGCTGAGCTGCGAGAGATGCTTGGAGCACGATAAGCCGTCTCATCCTTCAGGGAGGGGGTCTTCATCTGCAGTTGGCACAATGACTCATGCGCAGACGAAATGGCAGCGACTCAGTCGCAAGTGTGCTTGCGCGAGACGAAACAAACATGGGCACTGACAAACGGGAAGCGTTGTGGCACGGCTTCTCGGGCATGCATGGCCAGACGTGCGGTGTGAAGCCGTTGAGTTGGACAATAAACAACGTTTGGACTGAAGTGGGGGGGTGGGGTGTTACTGCTGTTTGGAACTGCACAGTCAAAAGCTCTGGTCACAAATTTGCTGGGAAAAGTAGACTAGACAGCGACAGACTGGGCAGATTTGGTTAAGGAAAGATGAGCAGAAGGCAGAATCCATCTGCATTCGTACACGCGTGTGTGTGACAAAGGGAGAGACAAAGAGAGAGGTAAAGCATGACACCCACCGTGGTGTCGAAGCACCACGAGTGACGAATGCTCGACTGGCACTACGTTTCACAACTAAGGTGCGATGGACTCACTTGGTGCTCGGTGGGGATTAGAATAAATGCTGTGGGAGACAGATGGCAAGAAATAGAGATCCTGAGGTGCTGTGAACATCTGCCATGTCCTTTATCCTTTCATATTTCCATCACACATTGTTCATCAAGACTCTTCCTTTCCACCAGGCATCTGAACACCAGAATATTTCAGAAATTCACCCAAATCTCCAAGGCTCTGGCGCTATCCGTGTCCCTGGAGCTAACCTGTTTTCAGCAGCAAAAAAGGCCACCTGTCCAATGGTGATCCCCGAGCCCTTAGATTGACCGAACTCACTCTGGTGCTCCCTCTGCTGGAGTGGACGAACTATGAGGTCAAGGGTTACGTCCTTCTTAGCTGGGTAAAGAGATCATTTCCCTGCATGTTGGTTCCAAACAATAACTGATCCCATCAGATACCCCTTTCTTAGTCTTCTGGCTTTAATTCTTCCTGCACATTTCTCTGTTCATCCTCCCACACATATTTGGGGTTCGTAGGAACATTATGTCCATTTTATGGCTTCTCTAGGATGGATGAACGCTTTTCTCTTGGACGTCATGTGATGGACTGTTGACCCATCTGAGCATAGTTTCATGGCCTGGTGTCCGATGATTCTGGGAAAGGTTCTGGACCACCACATCCCTGTTCAGGATAAAGTGGTTGACAATGACGGATGGATGCACGGTCTCTCTTTTAAGAGGGACAGTTCTCTTAGTGGAACTAGACCTCAGTTTTCACTACAGCTCTCCTCTCATTTCTTCCGAGCACAAAACAGAGTTTCGTAACTTTTAATCTTTCGTTTGCTTAGTTTTTCACAAAAATCTGTCTTTCACTGCCCAGTAATCCCAGTTGAAACAGTTCCTCTCTCCCGCTCATCCATCTTGATTTTTGAGCACATGTAAAAATTCAATTAAGTGCCCTAATTAATTTTGCTTTTGTCTCGGGAAGATGAATCGCTCGACGTTCTGCCGATAAGACGTCCTTGTTATCGACGGCAAATGAGCGCAATTTTTTTTCAGCTGTCGCTGCAGTTTCCTTTGTGCAGCGAAGCGTCACGTTGTAAATTTGCAGCAGCGGTCCTGGCAGCAATCTTTCCAAGATGGAACGCATTCGCGCACGATGAAACATGAGTCAATGTCACCGTGGCCTCCGACAAGGGAGTGTCACGTGGCTGCCGGTAAGGTAAAGCACTCTGCTGTGCGGAGCGGCACTGGTAACTGTGCAAATGAAGGGGGCAAACGTGCACTACAGGTGCTGTGGTACTCAACCACGGGTATCTCAAAGAATCCGTACAACCAAAACTTTAGGCATTTCAAACGACAGCGATCCGTTCATTTAAGCTTAATTTTAAGTGTTAGTAATATATGTATAAAAGTGCACAGACTGACTATTGCAGTCAAAATGGATATAAAGAGCAGGGCATTGTGGGAGACCAGGTACTGACAGTCCTCTCTGTATGCTAGAACATGGGCCTACGTACTATATTCACCTCTACGAGCATGAATGTAACACCGAATCTCATATTTTATTCATCATTGTACATTAGTCTCTTAAAATTATATTAGTGGGCGACTGGGTTATATAACACTTTTGGTCATATATTTATTACATTTTCTGAGGAAGTCAGTGAAATCCAGCAATACATGGACATGTGCACTATGTTAGCACGGTGGCTCACACTGCATCCATGACCTTACAGCTGCAGGTTTGAGTTTAGAAGAAGTGTGTGTGTGTGTGTGTGTGTGTGTGTGTGCGTGTGTGTGGGTGTGGGGGGGGGGTGACTTGAGCTTCCGGTTCTTTTCTCTCACACATTCACACTCAGTCTGTTCTGTCAAAGTTTTTCACTAAAGCACTGCTGACCTCCTGAAATTTTGACAGAAATTATTTTTTATGTTTGTAAGGTGCAGATGTTTACTACAGGAAAACCCTGAGACGTAACGGAGTTGTTTATTGGCTGTCATCCTTTAGCAGCATTTTCTTTTGTCACTTACAAATGTACAGGATTTACTAATAAGGTCAAATAGCGTATACTGTATGGGTAAAAGTTTCTATTAATATTACTAGCTTTGTGGTAGTGGAGGGGGAGTTGTGGCTCTCCCATAATGCACTGCTGCTGCTGGTACATAATCGTGTGCAACCATTGTGGGAAATTTTAAGGGGACCGTACAACCCCTCAGTCTTTGAAAATTGTGAGGTGGGCATGTTGTGCTCTGTGGATGCTGCAGTCCACGCGAGGCAAAGTGAAGCAAAGCGTGCATACACTTTTCCAGTTTGCTAAACCCCAGTGGAAGCATGGGGAATGCAAGCACGCTCACAGTGAGTGACTACAGCATTATCGTTCCACTAGAACTAGTCCGTATTACAACTGTCACGTGCACATTTGTTTGCAACTTTTTGAATACATATTTACTAAATAACAAATAAATACATTTTTTCCTTTTTCTTTACCAAAGTAACTAGATGACAGACTGAAAAATATTGTTTTTCTTTGACTTTACAAGAACTTGTATTTTACATGAATTAAGTTTTTGGGCCCAACTTTTCACCAGGATTTTACTGTATTTATAAGGTTGCAGTAATAATTGTTGCTATTGTAGTGCTAAACAAGATATGTAATGAGTCCTGATACAAAATTAAGAAATATTTGTCTATGAGCCACTGCATGAGTCAATTTTGCAGAAGTCATTAAATGCATCTCGGTGTCCTTCAGCGTCCTTTGGCATTCTGGCTTTCTGAACCCAAGGTTCCTCTGAACCGGGGAGATGGATGGCCCTGTGTCTATTAGAGTCATTATGGCCTTTTGCCTGCAAGTCCTCACAGAGCTGAGGAATCTGGCCTGACTCTGTGGCACTACAGTGCACCAATTCACATTTCTCAGCCATTCCTTTACCTTTAACTGTATTGTGATTTGTATTTGGGTCTAAATGAATCTGTTAGTTTTACTTTAAATTTTTAGCCACTACACCAATACTGATTGGACTGGTAGTTTTTTTTTGCATTTCAAGTTGACTTGAAACAAGTTCCACTTTTGCTTTTGTTCTTACTTCAGCCAAATAGACAGCGACACACATGCAGGCCGTGTAATAGTGTGTACTGCAGTCTGCTAAAATATTCCTCTGTCAAGTCGGAGTAAGAACATCCCTACAGACACGGAAAAAGCTCCACCACCTTGTAACTGCCACGCCTGAGAGGATATGGCTACCCTTGTGGATTTCTGCTGTCACAATGCATTCTACACGTTTTGCTTTGAGGAGACGGGTGAAGGCATTAAATGTCCTCCGTGACGATGACTGCAGCGTTTCCACATCAGACGGCTGCACACAGCCGTACGTGTACGCTTACACCCATGACGTCACCACGGCGACTCTCCGCTCAGGACACTCATTAAACCGATCGGACCCTTCAGAGCTGAAGATGAGAAGAACCAGGTGTTTCTCCAGCGAGATGGTCCTGAATTCACCATGTACATGCACTGTCACCTGCTTGTTTGGCCGCACAGTGCGCGCTTCATGTTTTTTATATATTCTGTTTGTCAGACCTAGGCTCAGCGTATAATATCCACAGTTTCGCTGCCTCGTTTCTCTGAGGTGCAGGGAAACTGTCACCGCGACAGAAAAAAAAACTTCTCTCAGATAACTCCACGCTCTGTTCTCGCTGATGCCCACAGAAAACCTTTCTAATCAAAATACTTGCCTTAGAATGAACAGTGTTCTCAGTGGAATCCTTTTTAAAATGTTCCCTGGAATGCAGAGAAAGCACTCGGGGGTTCTGCTAACCGTTTACTCTGCTAGAGGACAGTTTTGTGATGCAGTTTGCTAATATTCAGTGTTACTCATTTTGAACGCCTGTCACTGCACACCTGAGAGGCAGGAGGCAGCTCAGGTGAGGGCGATGTTCTGGGAGCTTGCAGATAACGGAGAGCTTTTTTCCATGCTGCTTCCCGTCACCCATGTTTCCCACAGAGTGATTGTCCCCAAAGCAGGAACAGGCATAGTCCCCTGTGCCTTCACCCATATCATCTGCCTATGCATTCTCTGTGCCCAGTGCAGGAACCTAAATGGGAGTGCGGGGAAGGAGGGGGCTGCGGTTGATGCTGGGCAATGGAGGGACAAGTGTGGCAGGAAAAATTCCCAGATGGGACGTTTGTGCTGAGCTCCACAAATGAGATCAGCGCTGGCCTTTCTCTTTCCTTTAGCTTCTGTTTTTTTATTCATGGCCCACCTATTTCTTATTCATGGCCCACCAGCTGCACAAAAGGAAAATTAGCCTGGGCAAAGTATTCACCTTGTCCCACAGGCAGTGTGGATCCTGGACTGTAGCTCTTCATCCGACAGGGACAAATGAAGGGGCCGCAGCAGCGGAAGCAACTTTGAGTTTCAAAAAAAGACAGTACATACAAAGGCTTTTTAGGGTGATGAATGCAAAACCGGCCGTGGGTTTGAAAGACAGGAGCGCTGGATGAGTGGGGCTCAAGCTGATGCATCTGCTGTGGGTTCAACAGCCTGGCAGTGTTGTCTGTGTTTCAAGTGATCCACTGATGGAGTCCATGGCAGGACTATATCCTTAGCTTCCTCCATCCACCTGGTCTCAGAGGTCAGGCTTAAATGAACCAGGGGACTGGGAGTTTTGGAGAAGCTGGGCGATCATAGGGCTGACCCGGTGTCACCATCTGCCTATTGGGTGTTTTATTGGATCAAGGAAACACAGTGACACATTTTCTTTCTATTTCAGTTCACTGATTTCATCAGGCAATTCCCTCTTCTCATGAAGTGTGTGTGTGTGTGTGTGTGTGTGTGTGTGTGTGTGTGTTACTGACTCTCCATTGCTTATGTTTCTCTACCCACCCCTCTGCCTCCCCCTAGGTAGCCGAGGGTCGCGGTACAAATTCCCGGTTTAATCGGCTGTGAAGGCAAAAGCCTGTCTGTCAAATTCCTGCCCTGGAAAGAGGATGTTTTTCTTTGGAAAAGGTGAGTGATAGATGATACCAAAGTTCCCATTTATTCCAGGGTCATGGTTGTTGGAAGTTATTTCCTCTGGGTGCGACCAATATGAATCTTTTGGCCTGAGATTCATTTAATCGAAATTTAGTCCACTGGATGCTTAATGTGGCCATTTGCTTTGTGAAATCTTGCACTTTTCTGAAGTTGTCTACTCAGTCATCAGTAGGTGTGTTCACCTCCCGAGGCCGCTTAGTGTTCTACACTTGCTTCCTCCAATGGCACCAACCCTCATATTCCAGATTATCAGAGTTGCTACTGCAATATATCGACAATCATTTGCCTTCCGATCTGCCATTATTGTTATAAATTTTTAAATCTATCTTAAACACTCTTATTTGAGTATTGAGATTTTTTTACCTCCATGTTTAATGGAATCATGAAGGCCCCCATGTGAACCGCCTGTCTGTTGCTCTCGCTGGGCTTGCCTGTAAAAATGTACAATGTGGAGATGTTTTGTTTTGCCTACTGGAGCACTCAGAGATGTGTTTCTGCAAGGGTTGCCCTCACATATTCATGATTACATCTGCACAGCAAAGCCACTCTCTTCTTACATAATGTATAACAAGACTGTTCCTCATCTGAATGTCGATCGTAGTCTTGATGGCACAGTCTGGCTCCATGGTGTCTTGTTTTTACGGCCGCCCCCATGTCCCCCTGCGGCGAGGCATGGCCTTATTCTGTTTTATTAAGGCTCTTGAACTTTCTTCTCATGTGGGGGAAATGCAGGATTCACCCTCTTTTTTGTGGAAAGGTTTGCCAAAGAAGGATGTAAGTGAAAGTATTTAGGCAACCTACAGATATGCTGCAAGGGTGTGTGTGTGGGCTGAGAAGGTTCACTCAAGGTATTAGAGGATCTGATTCATAAGAGGAAAGGGAGGAAAAATAATTATGTACATCAGTTTATTTCCCCATTTCACTTGTATGCCGATGCTGCTCACGCACCAAGGTGTTATAACACAAATGCCGACATTTATATAAACACAAGCACTCATGGCCGCATACAAGTACACATAAACACAAATTCACACCTGCACACAGACTGACAAGCACACAAACTGTATGTGGGATATTTGTGCAGATTTGTATGTGAAATTCTCCCCAACCCCTCTTGTGCTGATCATGTTCAATCAGAGCTACCAAACACTTCTATGCAGATATGAAGTACACACACACACACACACACACACACACACACACACACAGAGTTACTGACCAGTGTTTGGGAAATCTTTCTGTGGTGTGATGATTATTAAATGTCAACATATTGGCACATTCAGGAACATCTGGGCCACCAAGGGCATTTTCAGTAGTACTGTATCTAATGGTAGTTCACACTTTCAAACCAAATTCAGTAAGACACCACAGCTGAAATTTATTTGAATCCCAATATCATTCTCACCATATAACTGAAGTTTTGTGGCCAAGAAAGGTTTCCATGTACTGAATCTGTGCTTAGTATACCATTCAGATTGAAGAGTGCTCTATGAGTAGGCAAAGGACTGACTAATAGTAGAGGCTGCTGAAAACAGGCAAGTCAGCAAATTGGGGCTGAACGGATGTACCATGGGGTTAGGAGCACCTTCCAACACCGACACATACACAACCCAGAGTTCACATGTCAAGACATGGTGATGCACAACACTGCGTGCGTCCACTGGGCTTCCAGTGGGATGAAGTCAAAAAATGAGGCTACCGAGCTACAGTCAGAACTTTACCTGTCCGGGATTGTTATCCTAGAACGTAATAAATATGCTACAAGTACACTGAAGAACTGCAGAAGAAACCGGACTGCAGGGGGATGAGTCATTCTGTTTGGTTTGCAAGAATAGAGCGGTGCGACCAGCATTTAGGTAGTCGCATCATACGCTGTAGCAGCTGCAAGCACAAGGGCTGTGTGTTCTTTTGACGCACACGCTGAGGTTAAAACATCCATCCATCCTTCCAACTAGTTTCCGTAACCGTTATATCCTTTTCAGGGTTGCGGTGGTCGGAATCTATCATCACTGGGCAATGGGCTATGAAACCATACCCTGGGATGACACACAAACACATGCTGAGGGTAATTTAGAGCGACCTGAAATGCAGGTCTTTGGACTGCCCAGAGGAAACCCACACAGACGCAGGCAGAACATGCAAACTTCACACAGACCAAGATGGACTGAACCCAAATAACATTTGGTTACGTTTGCAGTTATGGAGCAATTGTGGAGTTCCCATCCCTGTTCAGCCAGTGAAGGCAATGCAGTATAGAAGCCCGTGTCCATCTGCACAAACAAAAAAGTTGCGGAGAAGTTTACTACCGCTCAGGCAAACTATAACACATCGATATTTGTGCCCTCCCTGGACTCACAAATCAATCCTACAAAGGACACTGTAAATAGGTGTGTCATTCAGTTCTACAATAAGCCCTCTGAGAGGCTCAGACCCTTTCTTCTCCGTGATTGTTTCCATCATGTTTGCCATTTGGTGAGATGCAGTGTGACATGGATGTAAACTGTGCCACTCGATTAAACCTCCCACTATTAAGGGACCTTCCGATGTACGCGTGCTACTGTTTGTTAGCGCCGAGCCTGGAACTCTTGTTACTGTTAAAGAGTCTCTTATTTAATTGTTTGTCCAACAACGGAGCAATTTTCAGAGGCCAAGCCTTGTTTCCTCCTCTTATTTTGTCATCGTTTTGTCTCAGGAACAAGAACAGCTGGTGTGTTGTGACAGCACAATTTTTTGCATCGCCGTCCCAGCTCCTTCGCCCCACTGCAGAGGTTTTGCAGTGCACCTACATATCACGACGGCGATGAGGGGATTACACGGAAATGCGACCGCAAACCTTCTGATCCATCGAGTGCAAACTGCCCTTTTCAGCAGCCGCCAGGCGTGATATGATGACAACTCGCACAAATCGATCGCGGCGAGCGCCTTCTTACAGCACCGGTCATCTCGCAGAACCGAGCCGCTGTCACCTTTCCAGGGACCCCTCGTTGACCGCCGGCGTTAACCAGATGGGTTGAGAATGTTTTGTTCATTATTTTTTGCAACCGCGAGCTTGCGATGTGGCCTCTGCATCCTGATTTGCATTTAAATGATCAGATTGCTATCGGGTCTGGGTCAATGGGCAAAGGCATTGAGTGGGTAAGTGGTTGTGCTCCTTGAACAACGTGCGGCGTGCATTTAAGACATTAATTATTCCCCGGTCTGTGCGGTGATCTGTTGAGTTTTTTTTTGTTCGGCAGCGTTTTGTTTGTTTTTTTTTGCATCGACGAGGTGTCAAGGACAAGGTGTTGAGTGACAGTGCCAGGCCGCCTGCTGGTTCTGCATCATGACTTCCCTCTGCTGGGTCCTGGTGTGAACGAGACTCATTTTGTACAGCAAACTGCCAGGGTAGATTTCTCTTTGCTTAGTTGAAGTCATCCATAAATACCTTCCCTGGCTCACTTGATATTTTCTCTGGCTGCGTTTAAATAAGTGTTCAGGGATAAATTATCCCTGGACAAAATGCTAAATACTACACTATAACTGGCTAAAAGCAAAACTACGTGGTTTTTAAAAGGACCCATCAAAGACTACAGAAGGAGCTTCTGGTTTAATGATGGGCGTTTTTGTGAAGGGGAGCACCAGTAGAGTGGACAAGCAGAGTAGCCAGAAAAAATAGTAAAGAAAGAAGAGAAATGACCTCTAGAAAGAGAGGATCAGTGGGACGTGGAAAACCGGTGTGAGACGCACAGGGACCAAAATAGAGAAATCGCCTGACAAACCACGAAAATGGGCTGGAACAGAGAATTATGACTTTAAAAGGAGCTGCGCTCTGTATTCGTTCAGTAAGTATGCTATCCGTAAGCCTGGACTTGAAAACAA
Organism: Heterotis niloticus; assembly: GCA_018136845.1. Lineage (NCBI taxonomy): Eukaryota > Metazoa > Chordata > Actinopteri > Osteoglossiformes > Osteoglossidae > Heterotis > Heterotis niloticus. The sequence goes on from CM030895.1 coordinate 18,167,245, forward strand.
GCCCTGCTGAAGGTCGGGGGCATCCCCAGTGATGTGACTGGATTATGCACACAGTCATTGACCCTGGAACCGGGAGATAAATTAGTACGTTACAGTTTTGACTGTGACTGGGCACAGGGTCAGCTGCTCTCCAAGCGGTGGCTGCCGGCAGACAGAACCGGGACACCGGTGAGGTGTGGTTCTGGAGCTTGATGTCTAGAAGCGCGCCCCGCTGAGGGAATCACTGAGGAGGGGAAGCAGAGAGAGCACACACTGCCCGGAGAATACAGATCTCGAGCAGCCACAGACTACGCCGCAGCCTGGACACCCCATTTCTCATCCAAGTAACATCTCCGGTGCATGTCAAGATATGCAGATTTAACACAAAAGAACGCCTGCAAGTGTGGAAGTGGAAATTGCGGATGAGCGGTCATTCTTTATGTTGACTGTTTACGTTCTACAGCAGCTCCCTGTACGCTAACTTCACATTTAGTCTCTTTTCAGAGGGTTAAACTGGGAATATTGCACAGCTCCCATGCTGTTTCTGTTACAGTTCACAGATTTCCACCGAAGCCCAGAGAAGACAATGCCGAATGGCTAACCCTGCTGTAAACACTCTCCTCTGCTCCAAAATGTTGCCTGCATGCTGCGCACACCTCTTCCTCCTCTCCTGGACACACTCTGCTGGCTCTCCACTCCTTCTGCACTCCCCTCCTGTGCGACCTGTGCATAATGCACACACGTTCTCCTGGCACAGTGAGTCGTGTCAAACTGACTACGCATGGCTGCTAAAACATTATGCTGTGAAGAGTCCTTCATGTGGCTGCCCACAGCCAACAGATTCGGTAGCCCCTCTGAAAGGAGGCCGTGGCCGGGCAGCTGGGCAGCTGGGCCGTGACTGCGTGCAGCAGCTGCACACTTTGTCCTCCATCTCTGCCCACTCTGTGCCCATCCTGTGCCCACTTTGCGCCCCATTCTCTGCCTGCTCTCTGTTGACTCTGTGCCCACCGTTTGCCCTCTCTTGTTAACTCTTTGCCGACACTCTTGTCAAGGCCTTGGCTTCTCTTGGGTCGGGAAGCGTGTGAGCTGACAGGCGCCTAGGAGGAAGGAAGCAGCCCTAGCGAGAAGCGGTGAACTCCCCTCCGCTCTGCATTCAGCGACTCAACTTGAGGAGACTGGTGACTCTCCAGTGATGGTTTGCTCCTGTTTCCAAAAGCGCAGAACGGTAAAGCAAATAGGCTCTTAGAAACAGGCTCCTCTCGAGCCGTCTTATTTCCAAGCGCGGGGTCTAATCGCGGGGACCGCACTTCATCGCCAAATTCCACAAGTTTGTACTTTGACGGGAATTTATCGCAAGTCCTAATCAAAGCGGTATTAAAGAGAATGCCCAATAGGATTTGCATAGTCGTGTATCATTTTTGTTATGTTTGTAATCACTCTTGAGAAATAAGCTTTAATCCTGAGAAATAACTGTTGTTACCCCCACTGTGTTTTCATTAATCACGCAGGTCCCACAAGGCGAACGTGGGAGGATGAAACAGAATCAACAAAAGCGATGCGATTATGACATCTGGCTCTGACTCACTGGGATGGCCGGCACAGTGAAGGTCATTACTTAATGACAAGCGGTCACGTGACCACGATTCGCTTTAATTTTAATGAATCGTCCCCTTTGGTACCCGTAGCCAAAAGGGAAGCAATGCGCTAAGTAACCATCACGGCGCTCACGGCAAGATCGTGCTCACATCCCGATCAAGCCGTCGAATGTAAAAATCACACCGTGTGGCTGCGGAAGTGATGGGATTCGGCCCTTATGCGGTTGCTGGAGACCTGACCGGAGAAGGAAGCTCATACTGAAACTGCTGTGACCGTTCTGTCTTCCCACATATTGTGCAGGAGCATAATTTTCAAGTTGTCGTTTTTTTAAACACTTTTTTCTTTTTACTGAAGTTTTTATTCCTGTAGTGTTTTCATTTCCTTTACTTTGTTGTTGTTGTTGTTAAGCGGTCTTGAGTCAATGTCAACTGTTTATTGATAACACATGCCTTCAGGAAGTTCTGCCCTCTGTTTGTGCCCTTAGTGCCGAAGGGGGTTTGTCCGTGCTCGCTGTGATCGAGTCGATTCTGCCGCTTGCTGATCGTTCTTTTATATTTCTTCCAACTTTTCTCATCAACAAAGTGTTTCTTGAGAGAATTCACGATGCTTTCTTGAAAGATTTGCACGATGACAAACTCGGTCTCGTGTGTGATTCCAAATAGAATCCTCAGCTGATTTGATCTAACATCCGCCTGTTTTTTCCCTGGCTGTGCCCGGTGCCCTCGAAAGTCTCCTTCAGCATCATAGTTCAAAGGTGTAAGCATCTCATCCATTTGTAGGGCTTTTGAAAGCACCATTGCTTGAACAGTTCCACTATTTGTCTTGTGTGCATACATCCTCTTTGGGTGCCATTTCTCTGTAGCTCTGCCATTCTTCCGGCTGTTAGACCCCTCAGTGCCGCTCACTCATCCCAGGCTTGGCAGGAGACCTTGTACCTTTGACTAAGAAGGTGATCGCCTCCATTTCCTCCAAATGTACCCTACATTCACACATCTACACACCTCCACTCTTCAGGACTAAGGTGATGTACCCTAAGCCTTGTGTTGCCATACGTACCGTGAATAATAAAAGGCTTGTGCAGGAAACGTGCCTCTGTGGTCTGTGGAAGACTTCTTTTGAGTGTGAGAAAGGGACTGTGGCACATGACTGTTAAATCTAGACTCAAATTTTGAGGCCTGAATCTCACCTGAGATGTTCGGCACTCTCAACCAAACCGAGGGTTCAGCTATGAAACGAGTGACGCTCCCAGCCTAAGAAGAATGGCGGAGACCTGACCGCAGATGGAATCACCAGGGGCGCTGCAGTAACGGACCTCACCAGAAGGGAAGCAGAGCTCACGTTGAGCCTAATAAGGAACGTCAGTTGCCTGGCGACACCTTATTAGTTACATAAACATGCTGGCCTATTTGAGGTCCCAGCTAGCTATCAATGCACCCAATTCATTCATGCTGCTGACAATTGCATCGAGCCAGCGGGGACTTCCATTCGGCACCCAGATCTCAGCGCAAGTACAAAACCATTTCGCATCTTTCACATTTTACACAGGAATTCTGTGCAGAGTTACGGCTCTTCATTTTGCGCAATGCCTTTATTAATGTATCCATTTAACAGAAAACGTGGCACTCACATAAATTCTGTTATTTATTAGGAATTTTCCTTAAAATTTTGCACGAGAGGCTCTTGTGTCAAATGAGAGCAGGACTAGCAGGGCACATTAGAGGTTCTTATGTATTGGCTGCTAGAAGAGAAGAGCATAAATATTTAGCCACTATTTACCTAATTTGTCATCCTGTCACCATCTGTACAAAAGTTGACAAAGACACAGAAAAGCTGCAGGAGCTCAGCACACAGAGAAAGGGAGATCAGAGAGTTGTGGGAGGAGTAGAGAACGCGTCTTAAGGATCACTTGTTCTTGGACTTCATCTCCATCTCATCGTTTAATACCTTTCGCTATTTTTCTTGGTTTCACTTAGTCCCCCTTGTTTTCTGCCCAAAAACATGTCAGAAGAGTAATTGCGGACCAAATGCCTAACCCCCCCCCCCCCCCCCACACACACACACAGACACACAGAGTAACCAGTAAAGCTTGCCCCCTCACTGGGGAGTGTGTTTGGAAACATTTCACTGGTCTGCTGGAGTGCTGTGTCCTGTCCAATTTGTCTCCTTGGTGGGCTTGACGCAGCACACAAGATGGGAGGTGACGATGAAAAAAATGTACATTTATTAATCACGGCCCAGTAACTGGCGGCAACACGCGTGGCAGATCTCATGGACAAAATGGGGAGTGGCAGTGACTTGCGTGTCAGCAAACTCGGTAAAGAACTACCGGTCCTCACCACCAACGCTGCATCAAATCACATCAAACTCAAGGTGGTGGGTGGAATCACTGCATCATACAGTGCAGTCGCAGCTGATACCACCATCAGTTTTGCATTGTGATTGTCTTTTTCTAGAAAGATGGTGGCCCAAATCATGGGCCATTGCCGAGGAATGTCTCCTCATAGAAACCCATTCATACCTGCCTTGTTTTACCCATCTGTAAGTCCTGAAGGACAAATGGGGTATTCATTATATCCCACCAGAGTTGGTCTCAATGCAAGGAGCTCATTTCCACTTCTGAATTGTTTTATTGCTCTAGAGGTGCCTCTGATCTTACACCACTTCCCATATTCTCTACCAAGAAGCATATCAGAGCAAATCACTACTTGAGCAGACAACAGCAAAGCTCCTCACAGGTCATGAAACTATGAGGTGACAAATTACTTCATGTGCTTGTTTCACCTACTAGAAGCTCTGGAACAGCCAGTGTTGTATGGGGAGAGCTGGGCTGAGATTATGCGGGTTCCAATCAAAGGATGGTTTTCTCCGTTGTGACCACAACCCGAGCTTCTTCAGCTGAATAAAAGGAAAGAAATGGAATGGCACTTTGGACAAACCATATGCTAAGCAGCTAAATACGAGGAAACAGACTGTGACAGTGACACTGGCAAGTGGCAGCTCATGCAAACCGTTTAGCTGCTTGAGATTGGCCAATTCACTTTGGCAGCATCGCCTCGGCAGCAAAGCGCAGAAGGGCTCATGACCTGCATTGCGATCTGTTTGTTAAAGACCGGGTCATTAAAGACCAGCAGCACTTGTGCAAACAAACGCTTTCCTCCAGGGCTGCTGGGTGAAATCACATTTAATGCATAAGCAATGTGGAGAGAGGTGGCGTTATTGAAGGAAAAGGTCTCCTGTCCTGCCCAAATCTCCACCCCATGTCTCCTTTTCCCCACATTCTCACCACGTCTAAGACTCAAACTATGCCTTTTCACAGTCTAAGCGTGTGCACATTTTTATATGCACGCATGTGTTTGCGGGTTTAAATTCGTCTGACTTGTAGGTTATAAAAAGTTTCATACCTTACAGTGCTGTAAGAAAGTACTGACACCCTTTCCAAATGTCTGTTTTTGCACCTTTTTCATATTAATGTTGCCATACCTTTTTGTCAGTTCTAGCCATGCATGATTGGATCCTGAGGGAGAAACCACTTTTTACACCTTTTCTTGTCATGGAAGATAATGCAATTAGCAGTCACAGGTATGACAAAGTAAATCCCCCTTCTCGGTGACTTACTGGTTGCAGGACCTGTAGCTGTAGTAACTGCAACTAAACACTCCCTGTAGCTGGTAAACGGAGTCACACATCACTTTGAAAGAATTTTGGCCCAATCCTCCATATAGAACTGCTCTAGCCCAGCAACAGTTGCAAGTTTTCATGCAGAAGTACAGAAATACGACGAGTCTGACTCCAACTTGACACTACTCTAACGTTCCTGGTTGAGAGAGCATGATGGAAGTCTTGTCTGAGAACAGTAATCAGGGTGCAAGCAATGCTGTGCTGGAGAGCGTATCAGTGCCTCTAACCCCATGCCCTTGTGCCATTTACTAGGTTCAAGAGATGTTGGGTTACCATGACAACTGCATCCCTGAAGAATCAGCGTAATGGACATCCTCCTGTACTCTGCAATGGCTGAGGCGGCAATGTATGTGTTTCTCCACACCTCTAGGGCCCTTTGCCTTCAGATGAACACACTCCTACCCAGGTGAAATCTGCACGGATTCTATTTCACAGAATGTCATCAAAGCAGTAACAAAAGGCATGCACAGAGGTCTTCCGTCAGACCTTATAGCAGTGGTGGGGGGTGCAGAAAGTGAGCTAAAATATGGCAAGAGTTCAATAGGTAACCCAGTCACAGTATAATGGGTGGTGAGTTCCTAAGTACGTTTAAATCACACGCGTACGTAGGATGCTGACGTTCTTCTATGCTGCACCATCAAGATTCCGATCGACATTCAGATGAGGAACAGTCTTGTTATACATTATGTAAGAAGAGAGTGGCTTTGCTGTGCGGATGTAATCATGAATATGTGAGGGCAACCCTTGCAGAAACACATCTCTGAGTGCTCCAACACAGACTCTGCGATCTCCTCAGTCACATACGGGCCAATTTGTATTGTTCTATAAACTCATTCTTAACTCAGATCAAGCAATCTTGGGGTTCCAAACTATATGGAATGTGTGTTTAGTTTCCTGCTCAGGCCTATAAATTATACATAGCTTTGACACACATCACCTTCCCAGAGCCACAGATAGGCAGTACCAGGCTGGGCTTTGCCCTGAAAGAAAATCATTACTCTATACTCCATGTGAGGCTGGCAATGACCTAAATGTTTCAGAGCTTCATCTGTGTGTGTGTGTGTGTGTGTGTGTGTGTTTGCAATCCTTTTTGCTTGTGTATGTAAGTGCATCGATTATTAATCCACAATAATTTTGGGTAACAGTTACATGTGTTGACAGTTTTTACTGATGAAGCCCTACGGAAATCTGGTAAAACATAGTGAATGTGTGTGTTGAGTATTCCCTGCAGTAGAATTAAAATTGCGGGCATATTAATGTGACTGTATTAGCCATACAAGACTTTACTGTAAAGCACAGCACCCTTGACCTTTGACCTTCATCAGGCCACAAGTTACCATAGTACACTCAGGAGATTTCCTCTGTACGCAGCAAACCGCAGCAAATTTTGAAAAGTTTGAAAGATGAAGCCAGTCTAGATATAGTAATCCCTCAAATTAAGCTTGTGTCTCATTTGGGGTAAAACAAAGGATGTGTAAACATAAGGCTGCTGACTTTACTCTGCCTTGATGCTTCCTAACTGGTTATCTGGTTTGTGCCTCAGTTGCTCCTAAATGGTTCTCAGTGCCCTACCTCAATGGCTCCCATCTGGTTGCCATTATGAGCCTCCGCTGGCCATTTTTTGCTCTGCATTAATATTCCATAATAATTTATGATTCACAGACTTAAGTGGCTCTGATTGGTTACCTCTGCCGTGTTGTAATTGGCTGTAATTGGGCCTGACTTGAGCCAGAGCCTCAGAACCTTGAGACAGGGCCACAGGTTAGATGGTAGTTGTGTAAGATGTTGATGTTGAGCTCATGCACTCTTCGAGGGAGTCAGGGCACTTCTCCTTCTCACGTTTTCCTTGTCTCGGCTCCTGTCCATGTACACACAGACCCCAGTCGTGGACACAATGCCCGCTGCCATGGAAACGACAAGGTGCCCTTCAAAGGTTTGTTTCAGCAACAATGACAGCAGCTCCTTCAAGCTCCCTCTATGTGAGTCTCCTCTCTCTTCCTGAACTCGTGCAAAGGGGAATAGAGTTGAAGTATTTACTGAGTCATAAGAGGGGGGACAGAGTATCAGGCCTCGCTGAGTCACAACAAGGGAACAGAGCTCCAGAGTCCCAGCATGTGCTGAAACTGCCATCTGTGATCAGAAGCCTTGCTGCCAAAATTAACTCCAGCCAAGGAGCTTCCGTTGAACCGCTGAGCTGAAACATGATCCCATCACTAAAGGTCCAGCTATAAAAATGCATAAAAATCTGCACGACAAAGCACACTTTGTGGGTTTTCCTCCAAAGCAGTACGATGCCAACATCCCCTGCTTATTCATGTTTCATTGTTAATGCTTCTATGACTGCACTGTTTTATATACGAAGCCTTGGCTTTAAATTAATTTAGGGGTAAAAACTTGATTTAAAGAGTCAATATTTCATTGCCATTTGACATTTATCTGATCTGCAGCATCTTTTGATAAGGACTAAATATGTAAATGTGACACAGAGCAGCGTGGCCTATTAAATCAAAGTGTGTCAAGGCTAATCTGTTCAGAAGCGGCATGCAGGGGTGTTATGGGGGTGTGCGTGCCCCCAACGCGCTGGTCGTGCAGTGCTTTTGGTAACAAGTGTTGTGCTGTGTGGATTTCACGCTTCTTTTCATACTGACCTCGTATTATTCCGCACCTTTTTTTTTGTTACGGGGCAGCAGGCGGACCGATCGGAACAACCAGGGGGCTTCTGAGAAGGGGGATCCCTAACTGCCGCAGCACCCAGCTGTATAAATGCACAATATGCACATTGCTCTGGATAGAAAGTGCTTTTCAAGCAGTTAATAATTTTTGAGGGTAAAGGGGTCACTTTCCATGAAAGCAGTGCTGACTTAACAAACAAGAGCAGATGTTCCTATGGTTCTGGTTGTGAAAACAGGCTGCGCGAGTAGAGCCAGGCCCCCAAGGTTTGTGTTCCTTTGTGTACACATGGCAGTCAGGGGGGTACATTAACCTTTGTACACAGCTCTCCTTCAAAATGCAGACAACCCACACGGAGCACTCAGTCGAACCTTAATGAGACAAAGTCACTTATCGTCCCTACATGGAAGGTGATACGTCCATCTTCTCAGGTCTTTCACGGGTGACTCACACATTTTCCCTGGCAAGTATGTGAGAGTTTTCAGCCAAAATTCCATAACTTCATTAAAAAAAGAATCTGAGTTGTGGCTTAAGAAAAAAGTTGAAGTAGAAACTGCAGGTTGCTCAAAAGCCAGTTTGTGAGCTTTGTCAGTAGCATTGGCAGTTCTGCTGTAGCTATGGAAGATTTAAAAGGCAAAAGATTCCCTTTTGACACTGAGAAGGCTGGGTTTTTTCACCAGTGATATTTGACAAACGTGTTTTATTGTCAGACCTGTGGCTGCTAATGCAATCATTACTTTGGAAACATAGAAATATCATTGTGAAGAATTACTCGGAAAGGGATTTATCAGACAGACAGTGCAAAGTTTACATGTTATTAATCCCTGTAAGAAGTGAATGAATCAAAAATTATACCCAGAGCCACTCCGTCAGATTTTTAATACTTAGTGTCACTTCTGCAGTCCGTGCTTCTGCAGCATCTCACATCTTCGCGTACCGACGCATCTTGCAGCGCTTCAACGTTTCAGAAATCATTCACATGAAAAATATAAAGAATTTCCAGATTTCAAAAGCCTACGCTCACAAGTGACTGAAGCACCTTGCGAGAGTCGGGAAGAGTATCTAGGATCTGGCCGAATCCACAGAGGCACCACAGATGGTGGATCTCAGAACAACTTGGCTCACACACTTCAGCAAACAGCAGAAAATAGCAGGAAAAGGCAGCCAGAGAATCTGGACAGCCTTTTTAGTTTGAGAATAGTCACAAAGAAAAGAGAGAATGCTTATGAGACCATGAGCGTAGATGCTGTCGCCACGGTGACTACATTGGTATAACCTTTCTGATTGGTCAGGAATTATGTCCGTCACAGCACATTGGACAGTGTTCCCGGTTCTGAAATAGAGACGACCAAGAGTTGCTGAAGGATCTCCAAGTATTCATGGAGTACTGCAAAAAGCAGGACACGAAGATGGAGATAGATTCCTCTGCATTTTGATGTACATTTAAGGAGCAGATAGGGGAATAGTTGAAAAGTTGGTTTAAAATAGATGGGCTTCAAGGCTCTTTTAGAATGCTGAGGGTATTCAGCAGCTGTAGGAAGAGAAAGTGACCCCTGATGACACCCAGTTATGAAGTCTAAAATGAGCATAATGGCCTCTGACTTTAGCAATGGGGACTGTAAACAAGTGGTGGCGGTCCTTCCTTACCTAGGAAGCCGTCCTAAATACTAATGCCCAGTGGAAAGCAAGGTCATCCCCATGAAGGAGCACATTCTATTGCAAAGATTGCTGTCATGGCCATCTACCAAATCCAGCACATTTTCGGCTCCCCAGCCTGAAGGATGGAGGGACGCTTGTGACCACCGAGGACAGGAGGACAACATGGACAGTCTCCAGTCAGGAGACACTGGGAGTGACTCTGAAAACATGTTGGCCTTTGTGTCTTCCTGCTGAGGTTGTTCAGCCCTTACTGCTGCTGCTCATGTCTGGAAGTGTCCGGGTTAAGTTTCTAAAAAAGCTTTGCTTTGCCCCTCCTCGCTATGAAGACCCTCATTGCTCATCCACCTGACGTGGCGCGATGAGTCAGCCTCAAACATGCACCAAGGTCTTGTGTTAAATCCCAGAGGTGAAGAAGACGCTTTCCCAGACTTCCACAGGCTGAAAAGAGGAGGTATTTTTAGTGAACAAACCCTCGTGGCGCCAGTGGGAGGAGAAACACTTTGAGTTGTTTAGCAGAATGCATCTCTAGCCATCCATTTCACACAGACAGTTCAGGTGGAAACGCTGAAGGGTACAATGCTTTGGACGGTGCCTTGAGCCACAAGTTCACACAGGGCCCTTAGGTCAAATCCCAGTAGTGTGCCGAATTTCTGTGGATGAGTTTCACTCATATGAACCAGCGGCATCACATAGTGCTGCAGGATCACAAAGGAAGCTGCTGTGATATATACACACTGTACATACAATGCAGAGGCTTTTTTCTTTGGATCAAAGGGAAGTTAAATGCTGCTTCTCTGTAATGCGGTGGAATGGATCAGAGTCTCTCGAGAGGGAAGGTTCCTGTGACGATCCCACTCGCCCCCAAATGACAGGTTGACCCCGGGGGTTAACCAGGCCTCGGCAGAGGCACCATTGGTGACGAGAGCAGCCAATTAAATCTGCCGAGGACCCTTGACATCACACCTTGCGTCGCCCACTTTATTTTGTCTTTGAGTTAGCAGGGGGTGAAAGGCAGTGTGTAACAGGTAGAGGTTGACTCTGTAGCCTGCTGGGGGTAAGAGAGACAGATTCCATGGGGATCATTATCATGCTCTCTCTCCATGGTTCTTAACAGCACGTCAACTCCCAGAGGACTCTCTTCAGAAGATATTTTGTTTTAATCTCGCAGACTTGACGGGCAAAGTCACAGAGCGATTGAGTAGCAAACTGATCTCCATTTCAAGTGCCTGACAGATTTCCATCACACCAGAACACTCTTGTTGCGTCTCTTTCGTCACATTTTCTGATCCGGCAGCCTTGCCCTCATCCACCCTGTCCTCCACGTCAGTTCGCAGCTCTCTGGAGAAACATTTTGTATTTCGCTCGAGACCTTTCTCAGCATCAAACCACAAGTGCCAGGCGACTGGCTGATCCAGTCGGGCACTAAGGAAACAGAAGGTCATGCCCACATGCTTCTTATTGGTGCCAGTCAATTGGTGGAGCCAATCGGTTGCTGGGAGACGGCTGGCTTGTGGCCACCTGTTCCTCCAATCAGTCACCTGGGAAATGATGGTTCACGCCCACTTCGTTCTCATTACTGCCAGGTGATTGGTGGATCCAGTCTTTCCCTGGGGGAAACCGGTGGTTCACGAGTCTTTGTTTCTCTGACATTCATTGACACTTTGCTTGTAAGCTGCTTTATGAAGGTGCGTTAGGAAGGCGTTTAAGATGCGGTTTATCAGCAGCTAAAAGGCTACTTCGGGTCCTAGGGAGTTCATACAACAGCGGAACTTTTAAGAAGGGTGCTGTTGGCCTCAAAACATGCAGGCAGTGGTCAGTACAATGACACGAAGCATCCTCCCTACGCCCACATCCATAGGCTCTATTGCTGTTGCTCTGTCCCCTATAGGAGTCGCCCCTCCCTGCACATTACCCAATTGGCAGCAGTAAGGCACCGGGGGTAGCGTCCATCTAATTGTCTCCCTTCTTGATCTTTCGGGGAATTAATCAGACATCCTGGCCCGTGCTTCTTATAAAGGTTATCCCCTGAACAACAGCGGCTTAATAAGCGAAGGGGAGGAAACACGCAGCAGCCGACGGGAGACGTCCTGCTCCTCTGCCTCTGGTCCTAATTAGAAATGGAAATCAAATCAACAGCAGCCAAACAGCTGCAGCCGACTATATTCCCAGTTTCTGTGTGTGTGTGTGTGTGTGTGTGTGTGCATAGATCTGACAGTCAGAAGGACAGTGTTGGGCAGCGTGTGCGCTGCGTGTGAATTTGCGCACGAGCGTGACGAGAAGGGCGCTTGTTGGAGATGGCTCTCTGTTATCACCACGGCAACACTCTGTGGAGGCAGCTCCCTCTCCCAGAGGCCCATGGGTGGTGTGGACCAGAAGACACCCCCCACACCCTCCGCTCAGCATCCGACAAGTTTGTGGGGAAGAAACCAGCTAGAGTAAATTTCGAGATGACGGGTGTGTCCTTCAGTTGCTATGGATTTCGTCAGATGTTTATGAAAGGGGACGGTGATAAAACACAACCAGCAGCCATTTCGAAATATGACAAAATTCTGCGAGAAAATAGCGCACACGGCCGAGTACACGTGGCATTTGTGCAAAACCGCTTGGCCTACCAGGGATATGAGTTCCACCTACTAATGATCCAGGCTAAATATGAAAAATGATCCCTATCTTGATGTATTTCTTATAAATTGAAACCTCATGACAAGGTGAGGAAATGAATCGCCATGGTGACCGCATTAGAAAAGGACCTACTCTGAGCCGACATCGTGCTAAGCCGAGTCACGCCGAAATCTCTGCTGACTACGATTGTAGGAGAGACGTGTGGCGCAGTCTGCTGCTCTGCTGCCTGAGCAGTGACACCCACAGGACAGCACAGGAACAGCTTTTGAAGAACCAGAGAGAAACTCGCACAAAGCCACTGTTGCAGAAGTGTACGGCGACCACATTATCACCGCCAGCGGACGTCTGGGGTTTGGTGGCTTGTGGGTTCAGGCAGAGTCTCAGTTATGCTCCCTTATTACACATCTAATGGTGCACGCAGCGCTTCATTACCAGTTTCCTTACAGGCTTTGTTATCATCTTTCTGTGGTCGCTGGTCCACAGCGGAGTGTGTGACCACGATGCTGCCGAAGATATCCCTCCGCACAAGTGGCTAGGATCTGGGTTTTAAATAAGCATCTTTGCAAATAAAACGTTAATGTGTCCGTAAGGTAATCGATAGGAATGCATCTGTGAGGGAACCACGGTTCTAAAAACATAGTACTGAGGCCTCCCACAGGCATGGAGGTTAACCCCTCAGGAAGAAAGAGTAAGCTAGCATTTTACATGAAGAATGCTGTCACACCACCTGAAGAAAGGTAAGAAAAACAGAATTTCTGTAAAATTATTTGTAATTATACCCCAGTAACTTCTTATTAGCAATGAATTGAAAAGGAGAAAAGTAACCTTGTTTTGGTTCTAAAGTTTTTTTTTTTTTATTACCACTAATAACTCTGGCGGCATGGTGATGCAGTGAGGCCTGTCAGTACCTCACAGTGGGCTGTCTGGTTTTGAATGTTATCCTCCTCTCTGTTGGGTTTTCTCCCACAGTCCAGTGACATGTGTTTCAGGTTAACTGGTCTTTCTAATCTGACCAAAGTGTGAATGTGTGTGGCCACCCTGCCAAGGACTGATGCCCCACCCAGGGCATAGCTTCATAGCCTGGTGGCCTGGTGATTCTGAGATAAACTCCAGACCATTGTGACCTTGACCAAAGTATAGAGGTTACTTATGGATGGGTGTTGGTCTCTTCTACTTCACTGGCTGCTGTCTGTACATAGGGAAATAAACATTTAGCTCATTTGCTTCATATTGAGCACTGCTTCTTGCAGTCTTAAAAATGAATTTACTCTTCAAACAACAGTAAGACTGCAATTTTCTGCTGAAGTCAGCCATATCAATCAGGCATAAAACCATAAACTAAAATCGGCATCAGCTGTTACTGAGTTGTCATTATTCCAACACATTCATTACCTTTATATTTATATTAATTACAATTTCAGCACAAATATGAACACATCAATTAAACCTGAAGCGAAACTCTAGAATGAGGGCGGAATCCTGATACAACTCGACAATGACTTCCTTTCTCTGACAGTGATGTTGTCCAAGGTGGGGGGCGACACGCAAACTCGGTAGAACACGTATCACGAGTGGTGCAATGGTTCAGGACCCACAGGGGACCGGAAAGTGCCATGTCAAGTCCCAGGAGGGTTTTGGTGCGGTACCTTTGGGGAGAGAACTCACACACACATGTTACCAAACTCACAAACCATGGGTCACTTTGCCATTACAGCGTTGAGCTCCAGTTTTGTTTACTTATTACTTCTCTCTTTCTACTGCGGAACAAAAAACACCTTTTCAAGTTACAGGGTATCATCTGGACGTTTGTGTCCAACGTTTGTGTCCGGTTGTCATATTGGAGCAGTGTCTTCCCGTAGCCACAAAGTGCCTCCAAATTAGTGTGGCTTTTCAAAGGACGCGTCGCTGCCAGGCTTGGTGTGCGGTAAAAGCGCAGTAAAGCGTAACAAAGAGCACCATTAGGCCGCCATAATCGTGTCCACCGAAGGGGTGTCATTATTCTGCGAAAACAAAGCGCGGGGCAGCTCACACTCTTTGTGTCGTGCTATTAATGGGAGAAAAATGGCCACGTGGAAATAATTGCTGCTCTCCTGTTCGTCCACACGAGCGCTGGGAAACTGCAGAGGAATAGAGTGGCACAGAGGTTACTGCACGGAAACAACCTTCTTCATCTTTTGCGAGCTGATTTCGATTAAAACCCGGCTGTAACAAAAGTGAGTGTGCAGATGGCAAAGTGTTTAGCTAAGAACTGGACAGATGCGAGACACCCTGAGGTGGTGAAGGCCATAATGCACAACTGGTGTTTCAGGTAAGACACATACGTCCTGCGTTTAACTTCCTACAGCGTTTTAGGACACGTTGAAAAATTCCGGTATTTATAATAAGCAAATATGCCAATGGTTGGCATCAATGTTTTTTCTGGGAGGATCAAAGGAACACAGGACTCCGTGTTCCCCAGGCTGTGCCCTCCAGGCCTGCTTAATGTCAAGCAAACCTGAAGGTGACCCCTTGTGAACGGCATTGCTTCGTGTGAGCTGCGGGTCCGCTCTGGTCCAAACCAGATGGGTGTTGCAGTTTTATTCACATGGAAGCAACGCCGATGGGTTTTCCTTAAACTGGAGAAGCAGTGCGGCGGCACAAGGTGGGCATGGGGACGAGGGCTGTCCTTACAGAGCAGCGAGGAGGAGAGCAGGTCAAACTGTCTGGGAGGAAAGAGATGAAAGAGGAAATAAGACGTTTGTGCCCTACAAGAAGCAACGGGTGCTGTGGCTCCTCACATGGGGGGGGGGGCTCCAAAGGAGTGAGAGGTTTATTAAAACCACAGGAGGCGCCGTTTCCTTCTGCTGTATAAAGCAGCTTCCTTGACATTCATCCTAATTATCTCTCCTCCCCGGTGCTGCATTCGGGGATGCGTGTTTGTATTATAAGTGAAGATAAACTGTAGAGCCCGACTGATGAGTGAGGTCACCTCCGACATCCTTAGCAGGGGGGGTGACATGCCGGGTTCCTTCTGTCCCAATATCAAAGCGACACTAAACCGCCAGACTGGGAGGAGCGCCGCGCTACACCATCACGGCTGCAAATCAAACATGCGCTTCCCATGATGCACTTAAACTGCATCTTCCGTTCATAAAAATCTTGGATTTCAAAATTGTTGAAATGAGCTGCATCCCCTTTAGAAAGAATCCATAGTATTTACATCGGTGAGGATGGTGAGGATAAACTGACTTGTCAAAATGATATTTGTATGTTTGCTATCATAATGATGATGATTGTTGTTGTTTCCACATACTATAACCACCATTTATACACTCTTGTCCCGTGCAGTGCACTGGTAGTCAGGAGCCTATTGAGGGAGATAAGCCAGGACACACACACACACACACACACACACACACATGCACTACAGCCATTTTAGAGTTATCACTTGACCTGAATCACATTTTGGCCCCTTTTTGGCCCAAAACAAAGTACATGACCAACACATACATACCCAAGACACTACCTGATCAACACATTCGTATGCATAAACATAGCCGAGAAGTGAAATACTGCCTACACAAAGAAGGAACACACACAAACACACGTAATGATTTTGAAGTTTAAGTCTCTACCTGTGAAATTAGTGTTATAATTTCTTCTCCCCCTCACTTCTGAGAATAAAGTCTAGTCAAGTTCAGAGATCCCATCTTCCCTTTTTCTCGTAAAAAGAGCCATGCAGCAGTCACACATGTCTTCGCAATGTGGGAGGAAACCAAACCCACGATCCCGCAGATGTGAGGCACCAGTGCTACCTACTGAGCCACACACTCTTATTATGAGTTCAGACTGCGGACAGACACACCTCAGGAAGTTTACTGAGGCTCTAATAAACGACCACAGAATATTTCCAGAACAGATAAAATCATAAAACTACAAATGCTGCTGAGCTGATCAGGTAATGAGTAAACAAACAATAATAAGAAATTATAAACGATAACAATAAAGGAAAGCGGAAATGGAAGCATGAGGCCTTCTGTGTTTTCCTATCTCCCAGAGCGAAGGAGCGAGCGACAGGTTTCTGCCCGTCTGAGACATTTTAATTTCCGCTTTGGCAGGAAGAAGCCTGCTCAGCCTGTGGCTGCAATCACAGCTGCTGTCTCAAAGCATCCGCCGGGGTCCTTCTGTGTCCACTGGCACCTAGCTCCCCGGTCAAGGCCCCAGACATGCTGTGCAACGCCCCATCACCCCTGCACATTGGAAAGAGTCTCAAACCCCTCATCAGTATGTCAGTTCTCCACCTAAAGTTATGAAAATTAAATGATACGATTATCTTGCGTTCCCCTGTCCAATTAAATCATTTCTGACCTCTTATTATTCATATAGCAGACCCAGCGCCCTCCATGCTGTACCAGAGGACCTTCCTCAAGGATACACAGCTGTGGTTCCTCCTCCTAGGATTTGACCCTATGACCTCGGAGCCACAAGTCCAGCATCCCTCAGTCGAGACTAGGGGCCTCCTGCTGTGGCTCTGATGAGGGGGGAGTCGAGGTTGCCCGGCCAAGGTCACAACCCCTAGGATGCCGCGTGCTGCCCGAATGCTAATGGTAGCAGCTGCCCGAGATTCCAGGATCGAATTTAGAGAGAGATGTAAAAGCAGAGCGAGAGAAACAGGCAGGAGGTCACCAGTGAAATCCATCTGCTAACCTGAACATGTACAGTTATGCGCTTCTGTGGAATTAAACATCTGCACCGAGTGTAAATGAAAACTTTGGAATTTTATACATATGCAAGTTGTGTTTTTAATTTAAAGGTTCCGTCTCAGTCTTCTGTGACCACATCAAACCGCTTGTAACTTCAGCAATGGGTCGTGGGCAGTCTCTCTGCTCCCGTCTTCTGACTGAGCGATTGAATGGCATAAGAACCAACCAATCGCGGACGGGATTTAGTTCCTACCCGGACTTCCTGTCAGTGCTCGATTTCCGCTGCCCCTCGTGAACTCTCTTGCAACCGCCGTCTCACTAAAACCTTGTATTTTGTTTATTTTCAATTGTGGCAACTGTGTTCTGTTTTTGTTTACTGCCACTCGCTAATGTTTAGCGCTAGTTCCAGGCAACACTCTTTGTTGGAAACAACACTCAGTAAAGATTTTAACGGAACTTAAACTTATTACACAGTTGCTTCCGACGATCAAACATCATAGCCTAGCCTAGCCTAGCCTGCCTTAAAAGTCATTACGGCCATTATGAGCTTGCCGCCTTCATGCTGGGCAGTTATCTTGAGTTTCTCTTTAAGAGTAATTTCCTTCTTCTTCTTGTCACCAGTAGCAGGAGACACAGATGTCCATTTTGTCGACATGATGGATGCACAAAACACAATGTAGATAATGGGGGGTGAGTATCCACAAAATGCTGGCCACACAGAACTCTGTAGAGTATCAGGTTGTATACACTAGCGATCGCGTGGCAGTCTGGGAGATGCAGTTTGTTACTGCTGTCTAACATCGCGAGGGAGTATCGTACCGCATATTGCTTGCATGGGAAAAATTCAAAGTATGGTTTCTACTGAATGTGCATCACTGTCGTACCATCGTAAAGTCGAGAAATTGTAACTCGGTGACCATCTGTACTGTTATTGCACCCAGGTTGTTGTTCCAAAGCCTAGCACTCAGTGATCCTGGACCGCTGCGATGCTGACTGGGATAAAGCAGTTGAAGACAATGAATGAACAAATTTTCCTGATCCAGCTCTAGTTTCTCTAGCAACCATTCACTGATCTATGGCTAAAAGTAAAAATCAGTACATGTAGAGATTATTGAATAAAATCAGCAACTCGGCATCAGGTTCTGACTATGACAGTGGGGCTCAGTGATTTGTTATCGCTCAAAATTTTTCCACTGCAGGCTCTCTAGCCTCAAACCACCTCTTGAAACAAAGCGCACCATCGCGGTCCATTCCGTAATTCTCATCATTTTAACTCTACTTTTCATCTGCAAAACTTTACATAGGCAATTTGCACCGGTGCCAGATGAGTAGAACAGACGTGGACACGGAGCGCAGCCGAATCGTGCTGTTCTCACACGTTGGTGTGTGAAAAGTGGTAACAATCAACAGGTGTGGGAATACATTAGGAAACACGGCTCAGACCACATTCACACAATGCGGCACATTATGACACATCCCAACAAACTGACTTGTTATTCTGATTAATACCAAGAACAAAAAACTTTTTTATTCATCATTATTCTCGTGAAATATTACACTGGTTATTGGATGTCCGTGTGAATACATATTTCAGCCCACATGTAATGCAACTCAAATCATTCTCTTGATCTGTGATTTTGAGAAGGTTTAGCTTGGTTTTGGAGGAAAAAGTTAAACACACACACGCATGCACGCACTATAGTCCGCATACAGGATGCTGCGTCCTTCCTCCATGAAGTCCAGCCCAAGCCCCCCCTCACCCACGCACTGATACAGGGACACACCATACAGGGAAGCTGTATTCTGGCGGACAGACTGCTAAACCCAAGAGAAGCATTTTATCAGAGGGACAGATGTCTGTGCTGCATGCTGTGTGTCTCTGGCCTCTGAGCTACAGTTGCCTTTAATGATGCTGCTCCTTGACTCATCAGTTGGAGCAGTGGTGATGTGGCTGTGAGTGAACTCAGAGCATGGAAACATAAAAAACACACAAAACCACAAGAGCTATTTCAGCTGAAATTAATAGCATTGTGTTTAACTTATAAAAGATTAATAGTCATTCTTTATGCATCTATTATCTGAATCTATTTATAAGGTATGGATACACCCCCCTTCATACAAACTGTACATTTCAACAAGTCCTACGTCTTGTTTAACTCTTGCATTTATAGCATCAGTTAGTGTTCAGCTGAGCATTGGAATGGGCAAAATAAGTGACCTTGGAGACTTTGAATGTGGCATGAGAATTGGTGCTAGGTATGCAGGTTCTAGGATCGGTCTCTTGGGCTTTTTATGCATAACCATTACAAAGGTTTACTGAGAATGATGCAAAAAGCAAATAAGTACCAGTGATCTGTGATCCTGTGGATGAAAACATTTTGTCAATCAGATGGGTCAAAGGAGAACACCCAAAGACCATGTTGGGTGAGAGTGCTGTCAGCGAAGAACCAGAAAGCATGTCTCAGCAAGTGGAGGACCATCAAAACTGGACCAAGGAGGAGTGGAAAAGTTACCTGGTTGAAGAAATCTAGGCTCCTTTTGCTGGTCATGCTGATGAAAGTATCAGAATTTAGTGCAAGCAACATGAGTCTGCGGAGTCATCGTGTTTGGTGTCAACAGTACAGATCCCTGATTTCAATGAAGAATGACTGAATGGTATGGCTTCTCTGAACATCTTTGCTGACCAAGATCATCCATTTATGGTTACAGTTTATCCAGACTTGGATTTTCGCTTCCAGCATGGTACTGCACTGTGTCACAACGCACTTAGGGTCACAGAATGGCCCCAGGAGCGGAACAGCGAGTATTCAATGCTTCAGTGGTCCGCGCAGTCCTGGGATCTAAACCCTATAGAGCATCTGTGGGATGAGGGGGAAAGGGCTGCTTGCAGCAGTACTGGGCAGCCGTCCACTTTGCAGCCACTGCACGACACAATCATTTCTGTGTGGTGCAGCATTCCTGCCCTAAGCATCCAGCATCTTGTAGAATTCACGCCCAGAGGAATTCATGCAGTTCTGAAGGCCAAAGAAGATGCACCACATTGCTGGATAGATGTATTTACATATTTCATCTCTATATACATTGTTTATATTGCTGAAAACCTTAATGCTGGCCATGATAGAAAAGTGTCAGAATACACAATGGATCACAGCTTGCTTTGTAAGGGGCTGCGTTGCCACAAACTGGTCAGAGTGCCCGTGCTGACTCCTGTCCACCGCCAAAAGGGCCTACAATGGGCACGTGAGCATCAGAACTGAACCAAGGAGCAATAGAAGAAAGTGGCCATGTCTGATAAATCAAGTTTTTTTAGATTGTGTAGACAGCAGGGTGTGTGTGCGTTGTTTACCTGGGGAAGAGATGGCAGCAGGATGCACTATGGGAAGAAGGCAGTGTGATGCTCTGGGCAAAGTTCTGCTGGGAAACCTTGAGTCCTGGCATTCATGTGGATGTTACTACCTAGGTACCACCCACCTAAACATTGTTGCAGATCACATACACCCCTTCATGGCAATGGTATTCCCTGATGGCAGTGGTTCTGCCACGCTGCAAAAATTGCTCAGGAATGGTTTGAGGAACATGACAGAGTTCAAGGTGTTGTCTTGGCCTCCAAATTCCTGAGATCTCAATCTGATGGAGCATCTATAGGACATGCTGGAAAAACAAGTCCAATCCATGGAGGCCCCATGTTGCAACCTACAGGACTTAAAGGATCTGTTGCTAACGTCTTGGTGCCAGATACCACAGGACACCTTCAGAGGTCTTGTGGAGTCCATACCTAGATGAGTCAAAGCTTTTTTGGTGGCACACGGGGATCTACACTATTAGGCTTTAATGTTGTGGCTGATCAGTGTATCTGCAATTTGAATTTATTTAAATTTGAAAACTTTTTGCAATGAACTAGAGTCCTATCCATGGTACAGTTTGATAGCTTGGCATGCAGTGATTTTGGGATAAATTTCATAATCCTGCAACCCTGACCAGGAAAAGTGGTTAAAGTTACATACATAAATTCTACAGGTATATAATTTTTTACAAATGTATACATTCATTACGCAGTGTTTTCAGCATCAGTGAGAGTCAGTGAAGAGGAGGCAGCAGGCCAGATAGATTTGTACATGACACTGTCAGATCTAAAGTCCACATGGACTGCAGCATCCCACATGGTGGAGACATGGGGTTGAACCTCTCCATCAGTAAGAGATGAGCCGACGGCCAACAATCGGTGTTACGCGTACACATTGTCATACACCACCTGTGTCTGTATCACCTCCCCAAACACCTCCTGTAACAACGGTTTTGTGACAGAGAAGAAATAGAAATTATTTCTGTGGCCACCTGTGCAGCTGCTTTACTTTCCACCGGTAGCAGAGTGCAGAACAGATTTCCAGCACGCACCATGTGGCCTCTGACCCCAACAGAACACAGACTCTGCACATGCTGAAGTCCGCTGTATGTAGGGAAATGTCTCGCTGTGGGTCCACCCTGGAACGACCGCTTTGTGATGAGTTTGGCGCTGTCTGCACTCACAAACACACATCTACACACTGCCAGGAGTTCTATTTTGGTTTGTTTATTTCATACTTGGCACGTCGCCTTCCTTCCATCTGTTTTACCTGCAGCTCTGCAGCCCTGTACAGACCCCCCCCACCCCCCACACGTCTGCTCCTCCTGCTCTCCGCTTCACTTCTGTTTGTATTTTTCTTTTTGTGCTTTCTTTCCTTTTCCTGTCGCTCCCAAGACTCCTGTTCTCTGGTCGAATCATTAGTGCCTCAGCAGGGGTGACACTTGAAGATGGGCCAGAGGCCTTTCCTGTTCGTCTCCACCTACAGCTACCAGGTGACCTCAAGTTGCTTGACGTGCCCCTGGGTGAAATGGTGCAAAACCCTAGTGGAACCCATTTCTTCTACCTGCACGCCATCGTGTCTCAAACCTGCCTCTGACATGAGGGCAAAGTCCATCCAATGTCACCAAAAAGAGAGTTCTGTTACATTCATTAGAACTCTGGGCAAGCGTGACAATAATACTTTCCAAGTACATATTGATTTTTTGATACCAAATTATACATCTTCATTAAAATATTAAAACTGGCACTTATCACTATTGGAAATAACAAGGTATTTTCAAAGTTCATACAGACCTACAAATATTTTTCTTTTTACTGTATGGATAGTAAGGGGACCTTTTGGTAAAACATTTAAATGATAAAATATTAAATAATTAAATATATAATTCATCTGGTGAGTTATGATGTTTGTGAAAACTGAAGGTCCGCATCAGTCTCAGAGATTTATGGCCTCACAGTGTCAACAGCACAGTGCATGATGGATGCTGTTGTTTGCAGCCCCCTGATAGCGTTTCATCAGACTAACATGAGCAGGAGACTGGAACAAACCCCATGCGTCTCCACAGTGAGTCTGGATCCAACAATTCAGGAAAAGTGCAGATGTTTCAGGGGACAGCAAGAATGTACCTGAGCTGAAGGCTGTGGCTGAAGGCACCGCTGCTCCTCAAACTGTGACCTCACCAAAGCCCACATCTTGAGCTGAAAGTTGAGGGACTACAATGAAACATCTCAGCAGCAAACAATTGTCTTTCGCCGGGTTTTCATCCAGAAGATAGCTTGCAATGAAGACTCCAGAAAAGCTGTCTGATAGGAAGCAAGAGTAATTTTTTTTTTACTCCTTCACAACCTGCTCCCAAAAATAGGCCAAAAAGCAACAGAGGCTCCAGGGGAGATAGAATCTCTGGGCCAGTTTTGCACATTCATTAGATTGCAGGAACTGGAAGTTCAAACGTGAGGAACAGGGGAGCTGTGTCCCAACAAAACAATTAAATAAATGTCCCTGTTTGGCCTGGTGACCCTTGACCTCAGCCAAGAGTCTGTAGTGAACATATACATTTGTTTTTCACCACTTTTGTTTATATGTTCACAAATGCTCCACAGTTCCATACCTTTTCCTGAAAGACCCTGTGCTCATCCACAATATGCAAAAATATAAAATGAAATAAGGGATTAAGGAGTTAAATAATCCACTTATTTAATTCACATTTTCCCTGACGCAGCTGAAAACCTTCGTATTCTTCTTTTTAAGTCCCACATCACACGGTGCAAATGATAACAGTGGAACATGGGGAACAGGAGCCAGCTGGAAGGTCGAGTGTGACGAGTAAAGCCGAGAAGACGCACGCACGCACACGCACACACACACACCAAACAGGAAAACACACAGCGAACAGAACCCACGGCCTCCAGTCTGGTCTTCGTTTTGCTTGTGGAGCAGTATGGACCTGCTTGTCACTGTCACACACCCTGTAAGCCACACCTCCACCACAAGCTCACAACACTCACTAATGTGCTGCAGTCCTTGATATTAAGTTGTTAGGGAGAACACCGGGTTTACCTACAGGTCTCATTTGTAGGTCCAAACTCTACACTGATAGTTGACTGCAGAAGCCGAACCTCTTGGAAATGGAACCAGGGTGGCAGAGACAAAGCCAGATCGGGGGGACTGCTGTCGCTGGCCAGCTGGATCCTGCATTAGTATGGGGCTGTGGAATTCCAGCCCCCTGCTGTGTTCTTGCCCCAGGAGATGGATTAATGGGGCCTTCTCCTACTCTCTCACCTGCTCCCCATGAGCACAGCCACAATTCCAAATGCAGGAATGATTTTAATGCAAACCCATCAAATGGATCGCAGGCTGCCTGCGTACGCAGAATATTGATGGACCCCTAGTCAGAAACACTCAAATCCCTGGTCTACGTATATTCTGAACAGGAAGAGCAGGCTGCCACGGTCGATACCACATACCGCCTCGTCTCACTCTCCCACACGTCTGTAGCGCTGTTGGCCCAGTGAGGGGTACTGCTTTAGAGAAGCAGGAGCTGTAGCAAATCCACACTGGGTGTCAGACTTCGTCCCATCCAAAGGCAGGGGAAGACACCACAATGATCTCAACTTTCTGTTGCTCTTGACCCCTCTGCTGAAGTGAGAACGAAGCACCAACAACCACAGGCATCAAAGAT
Source organism: Heterotis niloticus (assembly GCA_018136845.1). Lineage (NCBI taxonomy): Eukaryota > Metazoa > Chordata > Actinopteri > Osteoglossiformes > Osteoglossidae > Heterotis > Heterotis niloticus. Next base: position 18,191,154 of record CM030895.1, read on the forward strand.
CATCACTCTGAGCAGCGCAATTCAGCAGTGTTGACCAAATGGGTGTTTACCCATTATGCACTGCTTTTAACCAGTGAGACTACTAGGACTTTTAGAGGAAATAAAACATCCTTACACCATGCGGCTGTGTGTCATTACGCAGATTGATTTCTGCTAACTCATTAGGAGATGGAAGGAAACAAGGGAAAAAGGGAATCGTCCACTGGCTCCCGTCAGCCGTGAGCCACTTCTTGGACCCTGGTGGACTGCATCAAGGGACAGCTGTTCCCAGACTGTTTCTCAAAAGGGTTTAACAGCCAAACAAATTCTGAAAACCCATCAGATATAAAGAAGGTCCCAGCAAGCTGTGCCTCCCTCCCAGAAAGGAGGCCTCATGTTCCATTAGCATTAGCAACCGTCACACAACTTCAGCAGAATTAGTCAGACGAAGCTCCATGTCACAGTAGTGTGAGCGATCCCTCTAAGTCCCATATTTCAGTAGCTTTGATGCGAGGCAGGAAGGACAACTTGTTGACACACAATCTCTCTGTGGATAGGATGAGCAGGCCATCACTCACCTGGTTACTCTCACCTCTGATGATTTATTTTAACCGAGGGGCTAAGGCAGCTCCACTGTAGGAAAGAGAACAGAAAAAGGAGGAGGCACCTTCACATGTGCGGTTATGTATCATGGGGGGGGGTTCTCTTGGTCTCTGTGGTCACTGCAGTCTGAAGCGTGTTCCCTACATCCAGAGTTGCCATGGATACATGACCTCGCCAAGGCATCCACTCCTCATCACTCACACACGGTCTCCCCGGTTACAGAACCGCACCAGAGCCACGTCTTGACCACCACCCCTCCATTGACAGCATCTCTCACACCTTCTGTGATGTTCTTTTGGTTGTGTGTAAACAAGGAAATTGTACCCTGGAGCTCAGAACACATCCCAACCCACCCTCACACCTGCAATGGCAAAGGGCACCATACCTATCCTCATGGCTCTAATGAAGGTGTCTTTTACCCAGAATGTCCAGAAGTAAGCGGTATTTGTCTGACCCTCCAAGATGGACAGCATGTGTCTGGATGACAGCAAGGGGCTAAAATGACTTTCTGAAAACATCTCAAACTCAAGTAAGTTTTAAAAATAAAAATAAAAAAATTTTTTTAAAAAAAGCCAGGTGAAAAAAAATCCACAAATATTTACGAATACATAGTTTATGTTGTGACCTTCCTTTTCAGTTACAATTCTTAGGTAATCAAGAAGTAAAAGAATACTGTAATAAAAAGTTAACAGATCATCTGAAATTAGATCCTTGTTGTGTCCAGGCTTTGTACGCAGGAGCAGGAACTGCATGCAGGTGGCAGAGAGCAGAATGTGATGCAGTGGCAGGTGAGCAGCTAGGGGGCACCAACTCTCTCCCTCAGGCTGTCTTCTTGCAGCCACTGCTGGGACAGTTTGTGTCTCTCAAAGACGTCAGCAAACCGCAGGTAGTTCTGGAGGAGGGCGGGCACTGGCAACCGGCGCACAAAGGCCTCCCTGGCCAGCGATTGGCTGCTTACGATGCCCATCACGGTGAGCCGACACAAGTGGCTCAGGGGGGGCAGCGACTCTGCAACACAGAGTGGCACCACTGAGCGAAACGGCCAGTCAGAAAGAGGCACCGCAATAGTGCCGAAACGTGACAGCGGCTGGGAGCTGGATAGAAGCGGGAGAGGGGATTAAAAACACAGAACAAAACACGCAGCATGATGCACACAAAAAACACAGGGACACAAGACAGGTACTATTCACAGATGCAGCAGTGTGGACAGCATGGCCACACCCACAATCCACAACTCACAGTGGCACCTGAAAGTGTCCCCGATTGGCGTAAAGACTCACAGGTGAAGCTTGTTTGTCACAAACAACATAAAACCCTGACCTAGAAGAGGAGAGAGAGATTTTTGGGCAACAGGCCGTACACTGATGTCAGGTGTTCTTTGGTATTGTTTTGTGATCCTGTGTTCTTATTGTTCTGTTGCTGGCTCCTTATTCTTCAGTTATTCTATTTAGTATGTTACATTTAAATATGGGGAAAAGGAATAAAGAGAAAATCCTCCTGCTTTTGTGCCCTGCCTGGTCACTCCTTGGACCACATACGCTCTGGCATGGCACAGGCAGTTCCTGCAGGAGAAGCAAAATGACACACAAATGGGCCGCCTCTCCTAATTACATGGAGACCCCACCGGGGGTTGCTGTAACCTTGAGCCATTGCTGGACTTATGGTGTAGACGTCCCTGTTAACCAGCTGCTTGATTAGACTCCAGTAAGTGCTCATTTGTCAAGAGGGTTTTAACTGTTAAACCATTTTGCTTACGGAGATGAGGCTGGGGCTTCCAGGTGGAGTCTGCCTCCCGCTTTGACAGACAAGCCGAAACCAAAAGGGGCAGCCTCTTCCAATCAGTGAATTCCAGAAAGAAGTTAATGACATCACTTGTGGCCTCCTGAAACCTGGGAAACACACAGACGATGCAGGAAATCTGTTGATACAGGAAGTTTGAGGGACAGGTAGAGGGAAGGGTGCAAATGCTGATGGGTACTTACAGGGCAGGGTGTATTAAGTGTGACGGGTCCAGTCCAGCTCGGAGCAGCAGGGGGAGCCAGTGCACAGCGCCGGAGATGCGTTCCAGGCCGGCTGCCACCAATCCTTGCAAGTGTTCTCCGGTGGGAAGGCCGGCACTCTCCAGCAGCAGTTGTAGGACAGAGGGCAGATCCAACTGCAGGCACTTCCTGAAGAGCACCCCTTCGACCCGGGCCCCTGAACTCAGGAGGAGCTGCGCCATCGTTGGCACCCAGTCAAGCCTAGTTTAGCAGAGGGCGGAGCTAAATGAGCAATGACAACACACAATGAACCAACCAACACTTTTTGAATCGACATTATCTGCTGTGTCACAGGAGGGTAAGGGGTTAATCCCAGCTAACATAGACAAACATCAAAAGAGTGGGAGAATGCAGCAACACCAGTAAAACTTTCTCTAGTTTAAGACTACTACCTTTATTAATTCTCAGTCACGGAAAAATCATAAACAGACAATACATCTCTCTCCAGAGGTTCAGCAGAAGTGAATATTTGTAGGCAGGGAACAAGTCAATGTGGGGTCAACCAGAAACGGATATCAGAGAAAACAAAGTACGAAAATAGACTACAACACTTTAATATAAAATTATTGTGTGTGTGTGGGGCTGCATATAGATGGATGGAGAAAGTGAGAGAGAATTAATCATTCTTTTTCCCCTTTCATTTCTTCTCTATCCCTCTATCCCTTCTCTATCCTTTTACCTTAACCCTCATATTTTCCTGTCCTCCCTCCACCCCCCCCCCATTAGTACCCCCTAGTGGTCAGGAGTGGTCAGTGATCCACTCATTGAATGAAACAAAGGGCCATTTGCACAAAATGGAGCCCAGCGGAGTATCAGCAAAAAGATGAGCCGTGATGCCTTCTGGGAAATAACAAGGTTCCCCTAATTAAGACCAATTAAGAAGGGCGGCATATATGCACAAAATGGCAGTGCACATAGTTTCTAATCTAAACTAATTTATGTGCTCACCTAGCAGGAGAAGCAGCATCAAATTATTTCATAATAAAGCTACACATGTGACCTCTTCCTGATTAATGACATCCTCAGAAAAAGATAAACTGAAAAGTGCAAGTTCCTCCACGAGCTGCGTTCACTATTACCTTTCACCATGGGGAAAGAGGCAGGCAGCCAGCGGGGAGGAGAAGCCAAAGGCGCCACAGTCCTGGGCATCGGGGCTGTAGCCCTCCTTCAGCAGGAACCTTAGGCTCTCCAGCTGTACCCCCAGAACTGCCGAGTAAATCGGGCTCACCTTGCGTGGGGCGTGGTCACAGGAACGGTCTGTCACGGGGAGCAAACGCTCCAGGATGCTGGGGGGAAGCAAAGCGTACTTACTGTGTATGTCTGCGTGTGTGCACACATGGGAGGAGTCACCACAGAGCAACTGCATGGCAAAACAGACATGCTTCAAGCTGAAGGAGGTCTCAGATGATACATGCAATGCACCACCCTATACGCCTGAGGCGTAACAGGACTAATGGAGGCAGTCAGCCATCACTGTACCTGATGTGGCCAAACTCTGCTGCAGCGTGAATGGGCAGCTGCCACTCATCCTCACTGCAATAGAGGTTTGGGTCAGCGCCACGCTCCAGCAGCGCGGTCACACAACTCAGGTGCCCCTCCTGTGATGCAATCAGCAGGGGTGTTGCCAAGTCATGGGACCGGTGGTTGACATCAGCACCTGGAGATGGGGCACAGTGGAGAAATGAGGGCCGAGGGCAGCGCGTCTGAAGCCAACATGTAAAAAGCAGTGTACTGCCATTGGTAGCATGAGCATTTTCGCACCAGCATCTGCTAGGATATCCAGACACTGCCGCTGGCCGTACTGTGCCGCCACAAAAAGAGGAGTGATCTCAAAGTCATCAGTGGGGTCAACGTGGGCCACACCCACCAGGAACCTCACCATGTCAGTGTGCCCCTACACATGAACATACATACACAAACAGGAATAAGAGAAACTTCCCAGAATTTTAACCCCTTCGTCTCTGCTGTTTCCGCCAGTTCTCGCATTCTCTTGCGACTCGCTTTGTTTGAACGCGTTCGTGCAGCATTGCCACATTTGCTATGACTTAAGCTAGATAATTCAGCTAGATGCCCATCAGTCCACACAGCAAACTTATTCATCGCTTCATTTGCCAAGTGCTCAGTAAAACCTGAAGGGCTAACAGCTTTGTTTAAATAATCAAACTTCTTTTTCAAATGCCAGAGTCGGTACAAAGATTTAAAATGTTCTGTATTGTACATGCAAATTAATTACAACATTAAGCATTTTTTAACCAACTATCTGGTGTTTAGAGTGTTTTATCATACTGAAATCATGGGCTCATAGTTATATGGGTGTTTTTGGTATTACTAGGGATGTATCAATGTGGGAATTCTGTAGCAGTACCAATATCTAATTTGTATGCACTTTATCCGCAATGCCGAGACCATTTACAAAGTATTTAGAAAAAATGGGAACGTTTAATTATAGACGTATTAAGCAATTTCCTTCAGGATAATAAAGTTTTCTGCTTCTAGACAAGTGTAACCACAATTGACTACATGTTCCTGAAATAGGCCAAGGTTTTGCCTTACTATTCTACATAATACATTGCTTTCTTTTTAATGGAGAAAAAAAAAAGGGTGAAACTATACAATGATAAAGAAATAAATAACAGATAAGATTAGCCCCTTTCTTCTGGAAGTGCATCGTTCTGTTTGCCATTGTTACAAATGTCATAATTTGTTGCTTTTGCAAACTTCCACGCTGCACACACTTTCAAAAGTGTCGTAGCCCAATGTCTCCTAAAGGTTCTGCTCATAAAATATGATTTCATCACTATGTATTATCTTTCTAAAAGTCTAAATCTAAAAAAAAATTCTGAATACCAAAACTCATCCATCTGGTTTACACTCCAGTTTACCATAAACCACATGCTGTTAAGTTAATAAAATGACCGTCTCTAATGCAAAGTTTTCCATGCATGATTTTCAAAGATAAATAAATACATTAATTAACGTCTACTTTTCTTTTGGGATGTCATACAAATCGGCACCATACCAGTACAGAGAGCTGCAGAGTTCAATACCTTGAACACAGCCTGATGCAAGCAGCTCCAGCCTGACGCAGAATGGGCACGGTTGACCTCTGATCCTCGCCGTACTAGCAGCTCTGCCACCTTCCTGTGTCCACCGTCCACTGCTGCAGTTGACAAACAGAAACAGGAGATCATAAAATGGTGAACTCACATCAGCATTCAGAGTAAAGCAGGGATTTTCAGAACATTCCTCAGCGATACACAAAATCTGTTGCGTATGCGTATATGGTGGTTCTCAAAAAGCCTGAATGAGGCCCTCCCACTGACTCTCACCTGCAAAGAGGGGACTTGCACCGTCGTTGGTGGTGCGATTGACGTCTGCGCCAGCCTGAAGGAGGCACCTCACCACATGGAGGTGACCCTGCTTAGCTGCCAGGTAAAGGGGCGTGGCCGAGTCGTGCGTCAGGGAGTTTACGTAGTCGCTGTCCTCAGACCTGGACCGTGCTGTGAAATGAGTTCAGAACGCGCTCACTTCCCCTCTCTTCGTCAGCAGTACCCACGAGTCTATCATGACCACACAGCAAAACCCAGGCCATTTGCTGCTCACCAGCCCTGAGGAGCAGACGTATGCACTCATGGGCACCGCAGAAGGCTGCCTCGTGCAGCGGGTTCCAGCCCCGGTTGTCCCTGACGTCCACACTGTACCCTTCTCTGATGAGCTTCCTCACCAGCGCATCATCTGCCTGTCGTGCTGCCAGGGCAACAGCAGAGCATGTGTGCTGGTAACACTCTGTGAAGTCCATGTGGCTGCAGGTTGGAGGATAATAGCACCAACAGAGAGGAACATGAGGCCATGCAGATGCCTCCAACCTGGTCTATAGGAAGGACTGTTAAAAGAAAAAGAATAAAAAACTGGCATAGTCTATTCCTTTACACTTTAGTACTTTGAAAGTTTTTACATAAAGTGATTTAGGACTCTGCAAAACATTTAAGGGGCATTTGTTTTACTACACAAATAGTAAAATATATTCCCACTTAGCCTCACAACTGTAACCACTTTCCTCAGTTTATCAGAAAAAAGAAGATGTTTTCCCATAAAACACTAAACGGAAGAGATGCAGGAGCGAGAAGGGGCCATAAAACACACACACTGTGAAAGAAGCCTTTTAAACGCTTCCTAAACACACCTCATACACTTTTCCTCAGAGCGCACATTAAACTGCCACACACGTACTTAAAACAAACGGCTCCTCTGTGGTGTTACAGTCCCTCTGTTTGCCGTACAAATCTTTATAAATGATCTTTTTACATTACAGGGACTGGAAACAAAAATTTGACTGTGAACATAAATGCACGTACACTACCACCGTGAAGCATCTCACAGAAACGCTCCTTTGTTACACCCTCCGCCATGCAAACAGAACACACGGGTAGATTTTCATATAAACTAAACTGAGACCACAAAGTGTTACACAGTGCATAATTTAAACCCAAATCTTTGTAACATACATTTTAAAAATAACATAATACCTGACAAAGCGTTCTTCCGCGTTATTTAAAGCTGTTCCACTTCCGCTGTCATGAGGTCACATTAGACCGTGTTCTGATTGGCTGCCCCAGATGCCAATCAAAATTGTCACCTCTGCTTAACGATAGGACGATCATACCGACGTCCTGGGTGTCTGTGAGCTTTCCTGTGGAGGTCTTTATTTTACTGCTGATCAAAATTGAACCATTCCCACAGTGTATCAGTAAGGGTGATGTAATTCCATTAACTGTAACACCTGGATGCTTGCTATATACTTGAAAACTTGACAGAGGAATGTCTGCAGCACTGCCATTCCTCCAAGCCTTTGGTCCGAAGTTAAAAGACAGACTACTAGTTGCCTGCTGCCAAAATTCATCAGGAATACGGTCTGGAGAGTAAAGCAAATGGGCTACTGTACAGGTCACCCAAGGCACACGTTATTTCATACCAATGTGGTGGAATGCCTGCGAGGCATACATGAATGGAGGGAAACAGTATCCTGAGATCAAACGTCACAGAAACTCGCACAAGACAAGTTTGATAAAAACAAACCATTTATTCGCTTTTTAAAATAAGCAAAACTGTACATCTAAAAAATCCCTGCAGTTTTGGCACAAAAATGTTCAGCACTGCTGCAGAGAGCAGTTGTTAGTGCAAGGCTGGTCTCGTTCTGCTAGTGTGCACATCCATGAACCAGGATAGGCCAGAACCACATCAATGGGAAGAAAGTTATCTGATGGCAGGTTTACATTTAATTGTTCATACTGTTGCCTCATCCACAAGTCTGACAACCGAATGAGGCCATGTGACACGTGATCATGGATGACTGCATTAGATGTACCATGACATTTTACTTAATTGTGTATCTGCTGGCAGGACTGACCACACATGCCCATGCATCAGAGCTCCTCCATCACAAGAATGGACCAAGTTAAGAACAAACTAAAATGTTTTATGGTAAGGCTACCAGAGGTGGCAATGTAGACAACTGGCCACAGCTTGGAACAGGGTTGTGCACAGATCACAACAGCAGAGTATCTGCTTGGGGACCAAGGAAGTCCCTCCAGGCACATCCTAAAATGTTTTATGGTAAGCTGTGGTAAGCTCCAGGCCCCAGCTGTGCAAGTGTGACCTGTAGAGAAGGTTATAGGCCACAGATTCATCCCCCCGTGCTTTGATTCACTTTAAATATCAGCCATAGCAGAGATGCAAATGAACAGTGAAAACAAATCATTTCATAATTTTCCATTTTCACAATTTTCTTTTTGACAAGTATGTGTAAAATCATGACATCTGAAGTACATTTCCAGAAAATATTGCATATATTAGAACATTTCTTGGTTGCACGTAGAGACTTTGAGTTTGTTGTCTTCTTCGCACACAACACCAAGCAGCAAGTGAGAAGCTAGGGGAGAAAGTTCATGTTCTTCATTGAATTTTAGTTTATTTTACACATATGTACTTTATGTATAAAACAACCTATCAACCATCTCCAGCATATCAAGTTTAACCCTGAAAAAGGGAATAAGAGGTAAGTACCATGTCAAAACCAGACTATCATTACATTGATATGCTTATTTTTTCATACTGTAATACACTAATTAATAATTATACAGTGTCACCTTTTGCACACAAACCTCCAACTCAGACTGCCTTATTTCTCAACAATACAACGTTCTATTCAGTTTTACTTGTCCCTGCAGGATGTCCAATTGGTTATCAGTGGCCCAGTTATAATTATAAACCTCAGAGAAAAGCTCATTTTGAGGATGACTAATGGATTGCCTGGCCATTAAAGAGAACAAGGCGACACTTAGCAGAGAAGCAATTCAATACCTCTCTCAGCACTAGGCATAGTAGCAGGGTGACACCAGCAGGTCCGTGAGCACCAGCAGCTGGTCGTCTGTGAACTGCTGCCTGTGTTCTTGCCAGTTGTCATGATGGGTCCGACGGAAGTTGGTCAGAGTCTTCTTCACAGTCATCTGTTCCAATGTGACCACATTAGATCAAACATGGTACTGGCTGGTTATAGTATTTCAGCTACTCTCAACTACAGTCCCAACCCTCACCTACCTCAATGGGTTGTGTGTCATTCAGATGGGAGCTGAGGTCCATGAGTAGTTGGGGCATCCAGGTGGGGACATCATATGGGCTGGACAGGATGCAAGCACTGAGGCCGAGCACTCCAGCATGACGCCGTACCAAGTCTGAATCCATATGTGCGCGTGCGTACACACACAAAAAAAAAAAAAAAAACCACAGAGCACCAGGCTGAGCACATTGCAAATTCAGTTTGGCTTTCAGCTGTGGCACAAAGTGCCTACAGAAAGAAGGTCACAGAGCTGACACATACCTGCTGATGGGATGGTGTCCACCACAGAGCCCAGTTCTCGCTTCCTCTTCTTGGGTAGACGGGTCTTACAGAGAGCCTCAAAGTGTTCCTGCATGGTGGCATCCATGCACAGAAAGTGGCACTGTAAGAAGCCACTTAGTGTGGTGGCTGCCATTTCACGCACCTAATGCAAATAAAGGTGCAAAGGGGAAAGAAAATGAGAGGAAGTGAGAAAGACACTGAGGTGATGCATTTTTATAAAGAAAACGTAAAAGGGAAAGTCGGGAAAACAACACAAACCTCCAGTTGCTCATCCTCCAACAGCCCAATGACCAGCGAACGGACACCCCTCACAGCCTCCTCGCTGCTCAGGAATGTGAACAGATTACAGAATACAGACACTTGCAGGTAGGTGAGCACCAAGTAGCGAGCATTCCAGGAGCTGCTACCTGCAATCTGCAATCAAGAGCATCCCCCCAGACCTCATCAGTGTAAACTCCAAAACAACAATTCAAACAGAGATGATCATGTCAATATGGATCACCTCCTGCAGGGTGCACAGCACTTGAGGGATTTGCTCACGGTACAGCAGTCCCTGGGACATGAGTGTCAGGCAGGATTTAGCATCTCGCTTCAGCTCGTCGTAACTCTTGTCATTCTCCACCCGGGCAATCTGAAGGCAGAGAGAGGACAACACAGAGGGAAAGACTTAACTGGGGGATGCACCTAGTGATACTGTGGACATGGGCAGGAAAGCCGCAGCAAAAAGCAAGAAAAAACAATGAGAAAAGGAGAGAAGATACAAAAGAGAAAATAAAGTGGTGAGAAGAAGGATGAGGTGAAAAAAAAAAAAAACAGACTGACAGAAAGAGACTCACCTTGAACAGCAGAGGCAACAACTTCACCTGCTCTGACAGAGAACTGGAGTATGAACGCCCAGCACTGGCTATGAGCCACTTCAGCACTAAAAAGCAAATGTTAAAGTTATACAAATGTTATGTACATATTACTCAAATGTCCCAAACACCATAATCTCACCAGACCAGCATCACTCCAGCTCTGGAAATCATTTCTTAGGACATGTCACACAAATTTTACAGAACAGTGCCATCCATCTCACCAGTCTTGAGTAGTTTGACAGACTGGGTGCGCTCATCCTGTGTCTCCTCCCCATTCTCATCGGCCACATGGTTCTGGATCTCCTCATCAGCCTCCAGCAGAGGCTTGAGCTGGGTCAGTACACGGCTCATAAAGTCTGATATTCTGGGCGACAGTGTGGGGCGTGTGTGGGGTAGATGTACATCAATCATAAAGATGTAGCTGAGGACACTATGGGTGGAAAGACATACAGAAGGAGGGATCAAATTAGATGGCGATATAATGATGTAGGCATTGCTTCACTGTTATTCCCAGATTTCTGTATAAGTGTCTTATTAATATGCTAAGGGCCAAGGTCACTGGAGTGTCACATGTTGATGGGGCCTACCTGCCAATCCGCTCACGCACATTCTTGTACACCTGAGTGAGTTTGGGTTCCAGATATTCCAGCAAGCGGTGTAGGAGTTCAGAGACCCTCCACTCCTGCTGTGCCAGTGACCCCTGGAGCACATAGAGCCGGCTGGGCAGGGGTAGAGGGCCAGGTCATTTGTTACTGGGGTAAAATCTTCAGTGGTGGCTTGGGTTTGCACATACAAGCTAGAACTGTAAACAACAGCTCACCAGGCATCCACAAAAGAACCCCCTTCTCCAGACACTGGTGACTCCATCAACATCTCATAGAGCCAGTGCAGCTTGCGTGGGTCTCTGCTCTCCTGCAGGTCAGAGGCGAAAGGTCAATCACAACACAACAAGAGAGCATGTACCAGCCCAAAAAAAAAAAAAAAAACCACACACAAATCAAGGAAGACCATGGGCAGTCAGTGAACTGTACATACACAGGCAGTGGCAATGCAGGTGCCCCAGTCAGCATAGGTTTCCACAGTGATGTTGGACAATGCCTTGCGGATAAGGGGGCACAGCACTCCCCACAAGCTCTCCACCTACAAGGGTAAGAGATAAAATGTCAAGAGACATGATCAGCTTGTGTTATTATTCTTCATTGTGACACTATTCTGCATTAGCATTCTCAACCTACTGTAGCCCCACTTTGTGTTAAGTTAAAATACTCACCTTATCGTAGCTCCAGTGCTTGCAGCCTCGAATCAGCCCTGCAACGATCTCAGCCACACAACGCTGTGGACTCTCATGTGTATCTGCCACCAGCCGCTCCATGTGGGGCTGCAGTAAGGGTAGGAAGGCGTCACCAAAGTTCCGAAACAGCCCCTGAGAAGAAGCAAGAGGGGAGAATGATAAGTCCCATTAAAATGTGTTTTTAAAAAAAAAAAAAAAAAAAGTTTAATTGCTAATTTAGCACATCACCAAGGTACAAAAATGGACAGTTAAGGGTCTGAATGGTAACTGGGCTGCAGAGAACAGGATATTGATGCAGCTCCCAGAACAGCCCTGCTGTTGATTCAGGCTCTTGAAGTAAACATCCAGATGTGTAATTACACATCTCTGAAGAAAGTAACACCTTGAATAGGCAGAAGCGGCGGGGGTTGAACTTGTCTTTCCCTTTACGGTCTTCCAGGGAAAGGAACCTGATGAGTTGGTTGATGAACACAGGGTCTGAGAAATGGTCAAAGATGATCTGCTCCCTCTGAAACAACAAAACAGATCTAATACAACAAAACAAAACCCAGACCCTTTGAGGTTGAGGAACATGCATGTATGTGTGCCACTGTGTTTTTTAAAGTGTTTCGTAAAAAAAAAAGGATAACAGTTACACATCATGCTGATGTGATAATTCTGCTCTTATAGAAAAGGTCCTAAAATGCCCAAAAGATGTGTATGATGTGGAGATGTACAAGTGTGTATTTAACTGTAGGTGTTCCTGCATATGTATTCCTTTAAGTCTGTACCTCACACATCTTCCTTTCAGTAATGCACTGTTTGGTCTTCTCAGAGGGACAGTACATCATCAGCTTCCTGTAGAGATAGCAAGACTGATGAGATGAGGAAGGGAGACAGCAGGAGGTAGGGAAAGAGGCTTGAGGGGCGTTTAGGTGAACATAGTAAACTCCAAGCAAGGTTATGAAGATGTAGAGAGGATGACAGGGAAGATGTATGGAGAAATGGAGGGGATGCGGAGGACGGAGAGAGGCCTATACCGCGGCCAGCCATAGTAGCCCCAGTGCGTCTTCTCCACAAAGCGGCAGTTCTCCCAGTCCTCCTGACTGCGAGGCAGGTGACTGCTGTTGTACTGGAGCCAGCGGTTATCAGGCCTGTCTCCTGCCACCAACTCCTCTGGCTCACTCACGCCACCTGGTGTTAGGAGGATCGTTATTGTTTGTATTGCTGTAGTAGATGGTATAGCACAAACAAAACACACTGATTGGACAAAAGGAAAGATATCGTAAGATCTGACATGAAAAACTAAAGCACGTAAGGAGGGATTTGCCAGAGGGAAGGAATGAAGTCATGGATGCTGACTGGCTGAACCTGTACTCACTGATTTCATAGGGACACACAGGTACTTTTCTGTGATGCCTCTTCAGCTGTTTCAAGATGCCAGCTACAGCCGAGATCGCCACCTAGTGGAATGGGTGGGAAGAACGTGAGCGTGCCTTGTCCTTCTGATGATACCCTGTGACTGTGCTGGTCATGGACACACACCTTACGTATAACAAGTGCATCATGGTTGAGACTCTGCACAAAGAAGCGGATGGCAGGAGGAGGCAGAGGGTGGTCATCCCTCAACAGCATTGACAGGAAGCCAATGGCGATATGCTCAAATTTCCAGGGCCTGGGAAACAAAGCAGAGTACTGAGACGTGAGCATGTTAAATTTAAAAAATAAAAAAAAAAAAGACATACACTTACAAATCTCTTTCTTGGAGACATCCCAGCAGATCATTTACCAGCTTTTCATATTTCCTGCACAGAAAGGAACAGAAAGTGAATACAATATGTACTGATCAGAATACAGTATGTATCTATAACCATGACAATGTATATAACGACACCATGTAGCCATTAAAGTTAATAAATTCAGTTGCCTATTTATTAGGTACACCTATCTAGTAGAGTGTTGCAACGTTCTTGGCCTCCAGAACAGTATGAATTCATCTGGGAATGAATTCTAGGTGTACTGTGAAGGAATGTTGTACCACATCAAAATGATTGTGTTGCAATAGTTGCAATAGAATAGATGGCCACAATCTTGCTGCAAATACCCCCTTTCGCCTCAACCAAAAGATCCCTAATAAGGTTGAGATCCAGGAACTGTGCGAGCCACTGAAGAAATAAAAATTAGCTGTCATGCTCTTGGAACCATTCGGTGACCATAAGTGCCTTGTGACATAGTGCAGCATCGTGCTGGAAGAGCCAATCCAAGCCCAAGTGAGAATAAATTGTAACCATAAATGGTCACCAAAGATGTTCAAAGATAAGTCATGTTATTTAGACATTCTTTATTGAGATCAGAGATCCTAATGTGTATTAGGAAAAAACTTCACACCATCACACTGCTACCACCAGCCTGTATGGCTGACACCAGACAGGATGGCTTGATGGACTTGTTGCTTATGCCAAATTCTGATCTTCCTAGCAGCACAATGGAAAAGCAAGCTGTGTGACAGACAAAGGGGGTGTAACCAATAAACTGGAAATTCTACATGTTTTAGTTGTGCTTGAGGAGTTTCACTTGACTCACTGCTCAGACTCCAGATTCTTTTGCTGTTGTCGCTGGAGGCCCTCCTCCTGCTCCTGAGCTGAGGGCATGCCCAGAGAAGGGGCGAGGGTTCCAGACCTCATCAGTGAGTCTGCCAGGAGGACAGCAGTCTCTGGCACCTGGCAAGAGCCAATCATGGAGTAAAACCTGTCGTCTACCTCGGTAGCAGCATACATATTGTCATCACTCGCTTAAGAACACGCTCGTCCAATGCTACTAATTTATTAAGCACCTTTCGCTCATTACCTCAAAGTCAAGTCCGATGGTCTCATATGGTCGGTGGATCTTGTCGGCAAGGTCGTCAAAGAGGCGCACAACGGAAGGCTTCTCCAGGGACATGGCTTGGCTGAGACCAGAACGGACCAATGCTGGCCAGGTGAGTGCAATACAGTCCCAGTCGTGCAGGTTGGCCAGGCACACTCCGCTGTTGCTTCCCAGCAGACAGTAAAGGGCACCCTGATGGTGGAGATAAAGCAGGAGGATCTCAGACACACTAAACTAACATTTGAATGCTTAATAGTATGCGAGTGTGTTCGACAGAGGATGCCTCACCTTGAACTGCTGCTGCGTGATGTCATCCCGATCAGGCTTGAGGTACTCTAGCACATAGGAGACCAGGTCCCGGCAGCAGAAGTTGAAGGTCCCCAGTGCTGAGAGCAACATGGCCTGAGCTCTGCTCCGCACCTGGAACAGGACAGGAGACATATTAGACTAGTGTTTGAAATCACTAACAAATTTCTTTGTTTTTTTAAAGAATTATTACTTTTTAATCAAGATGCCATTAAACTTTTTTAAAAATACAGCCAAGACACAACTAATGTTGCAAAAGGCTATTACTGCTTAAAATAACTGATTTATAATTTAATTTACACATGTGCATAGCCCCATTTTCGGAAGCTATTTCTCCAGTGTCTTAAGGGTAAACGCTGAGCTCATCCTTAGTTTATCATGTTTAAATGAAAGCAGGTTATTATAAAAACCTTTGTGATTGAACACTTTATTCTGTTCAAAATTACCAATGCAAGTAAAATGCCATTCCTTGGGTTGCAAGGTAATGGCATTCTAAATGTTCATGTTTGGGTTTAAAAAAATGGCCAAAACAAAATAGCTTTTTTTTAGGAAATACATCAGTATACTGATGTTTTGCAAAATGAAGGTTATTCCATGGATCAAATTGCCAAGAAACTGAAGATTTCATGCAAAGGTGTCCACTACTGTCTTGAGAGATGAAGGCAAACTGAATTTAACCAGGATATAAAAAGAAAGCCCAAGGCAAAAAAAAAGACGGCCCAAACGCACAACTGCACAAGTAGATCCGCGACTGCAGTTTGAGAAACAGGTCCTCAGTTAGCCGCTTCCTTAAATAGTATGTGCCAAATACCAGGATCTGCAACAGTGAAAAGACAATTCGAAGATGCTGGCCTTACAGGCAGAGTTTCAAGAAACAGGCATATCTGAAACTGGTAAAAGTAAAAATAGGCTAAGAAAAACAATGAATGACTGAATGGACAGTGGACAGTGAATGAGTGGAAATGAATATTAGCGATGAGTTGAAGTTTGACATGCTTGGATTGGATATTGGTATGTGACATGTTCTATTCTTTCATACTGATTATAAACATTTTAACAGTAGCCTGGGAAAAATGGAGGGTTGCATCAGGAAGGGCATCCGGCGTAAAAATCTGCCAAACCAAATATGCGGACGAGCCGAACCGCTGTGGCGACCCCTGACGGAAGCAGCCAAAAGTCAGTTTTATAAACGTTTTAACAGTAATGTACAACATGTACAACATGTCAGTTTGGGAACAAAGAGGCAATACTGAAGAAAAGGACCCACCAATAATAACATACGCAAAATCTTAAATTATGGTTGTATAAAAAAATAAAATAATAATTTTTTTTTTTTTTTTTTTTTTTAAAAAAGCTAGTTATGGTTGGACCCATATGCCAGAACTATAAATGGAAGAGGAAAGTGGGTGTGGCTTGGAAGCAGCTTACCTGGCTATAGGTGCTAGTGGACAGCCTTAGCAGGTCTCGAAGCAAGTCCTGGTGAACTGTCTTATACTGACAACCCTCAACTGTCAGTTTTCTCATCTGATGGATACATACACAAATCACCCAAAAATAAAAGTTTTATGCAGAGGATGGTGTGCAAAATTCATATACAGTTGTAACACGAGATCCAAGCTCTGAGAAATCCAGGTATCCAATTTACAGTTAATACCCCTCCTGCAGTTTAGGAGGCTTTTCTTCTTCATTTACAAGGACCAAAATTGTATTTTACATACCTACTGACAGTTGAGTGAAATGTTTAGATTACCATGTGTGCTGTGTGATGTTCACAACCTCCATTACACCTTGTTCGCTAGTTTCAGATGTTATAATCTCCGTGAACATGGTACTCATATGGAACATGCCAGCTTGTTTGCCTGCATGGTTTTCATTGGTTTCCTTGCTCCTTGCAGTTCTTACATTGCATCTTTATTACAGTATACGGTTTTACTTTTGTGTTTAAAGTTGAGGCTATACAGTATGTGTACATACACACACAGATCAGCTACAGCATTATAACCAGCTGCCTAATATTGTGTAGATCCTCTGCGTGCCACCAAAAAAAGCTTTGACTGATCTAGGCATGGACTCCACAAGTCCTCTGAAGGTGTCCTGTGGTATCTGGCACCAAGATGTTAGCAGCAGATTCTTTAAGTCCTATAAGTTGCGTGGTGGGGCCTCCATGGATCGGAGTTGTTTTTCCAACACATCCCACAGATGCTCCATCAGATCGAGATCTGGGGAATTTGGAGGCCAAGACAACACCTTGAAATCTTTGTCATGTTCCTCAAACCATTCTTGAACAAATTTTGCAGCGTGGCAAGGCCACTGCCATCAGGAAATACTGTTGCCATTAAGGGGTCTACATGGTCTGCAACAATGCCTAGGTGGTAACATCCACATGAATGCCAGGAGCCAAGATTTCCCAGCAGAACATTGCCCAGTGCATCACACGACCTTCTTCCCACAGTGCATCCTTGTGCCATCTCTTCCCCAGGTAAACAACGTACACACACCCTGCTGTCCACACAATCTAAAAGAAAACGTAATTTGGCAGATCAGGCCACTTTCTTCCATTGCTCCTTGGTTCAGTTCTGACGCTCACATGCCTATTGTAGGCCCTTTCGGCGGTGGACAGGGGTCAGCATGGCCACTCTGACTGGTCTACGGCAATGCAGTCCCATATGTAGCAAAGCTGTGATGCATTATGTGTTCTGACATCTTTCTATCAGGGTTACATTTTCAGCGATTTGTGCTACAGTAGCTCTTCTGTGGGATTGGAGCAGATGGGCCAGCCTTTGCTCCCCACGCACATCAATGAGCTTTGGGTGCCCATGACCCTCTAGCTGATTTGTCGGTTGTCCTTCCTTGGACCACTTTTGGTAGGTATTGACTGCTGCATAGCGGGCATACACCACAAGCGCTTCCGTTTTGGAGATGCTCTGACCATCGTTGTCTAGCCATCACAATTTGGCCCTTGTCAAAGCTGCTCAGATCCTTACGTTTGCCCATTTTTCCTGCTTCCAACACATGTGTGTGTCCATTTGCAGTATTACAGAGTAATGGAACTTTGTTGTGATGTAATGGAGCCCTGTTATGTTGCATTGTTATAACAAGTGCTAAGTATTCATCTAATTGTGGCTATTTTAAAATAATTTGGCCATATTTTAGCATAAATGAGTGTAAATTTGGGGCAAGAAATGAATGACCATTTGCATCTTTGATTTCTTAGAATTCACCTTATGTGGAGGTTTTACCAAGAACACATTATCTTTGTATGGAGGAAGACTGCATTTTATAGAATGCAAAAATTCATACCTCATGTTGTAGCATGACTCTGTCAATCAGCAGGGGTCGTATGTGTCGCTTCCTTCCATGAAGCTGTGGTGTAAATACAGTGAGGGCCAGGAGGTGGATACAGTGAGGAAATGGGTGGAGCCAGCAAGTAATGTGAGTAGTCCAGGAGATAATTAGATGATAGGTACAGGGGCAAGGGAAATGAGGATATACATTAATGCATAAATCAAAAAGCACAACATTTGCTAAAAAGGTTTAATTTACTATATTTATTGTATGTCAGGTAACTAAACAATTTAGTATATTTAATAAAATAAAATTTTTTAAAAAACTGTCACGTCATAGATATTATCATGTATGGAAACTAGGTAGGTACCTAGAACCAAAGGGGCACCTACCTGGTCTTCCATGGACTTCTTCACCAGACTAAAACTCTTCCAGCGTAAGTCAAACTCTTTCTTTTGTGAGCCTTTGTAGAGCAGTAGGTCACCAATAATCTGGAGGAGCAAAATATCAGCATGACCCAAAAAAATAGTTTCCATGGTGAAAAAAGTCTGTTCTCCACCATGGAGATGGCTGATGTCCAGGAACCCACCTTGATTATGAGGAAGAGCGATTTGGTGTCATCCTCAGAGTGTTTGAGAATATAATCTAAGGAACGAACCCACAGACAGTGTGTTAATCTAAGGGCTATTCGCAAAATGCAACCTGGCATTTGTGCTAAGTGAGCATATTGGTTGGTTTTTGGGCAGCTCTTAGTATGCACTTGGGGAGTAAAGCTGAAAAGGGACCGACTTACCCAGGAGCTGCCTCATCACGTGGCAGATAGTCTCCCTGTAGTTCTCCCTAGAGAAATCTGTAGGAGAAGAAGGAAGCCCAGATAATTTCTTTGGTGCTGAACCTGGCAGACATACTTTTTCACACAATGGTTTCTGGAGAAGTAAAATACTCACTGTACTCTACCCCAATGCAGATCTGGATGTCTTCTAGACTCACCATACTAGACACACTGAGATACAGAGAGAGAGAGAGAGAGAGAGAGTGAGTGAGTCACACCACCCTGCTGAGGTAGGATAGGTATCTGTGTGTTTGCATGTGTTCTACATCTTACTTACAGGCCTGGCACCTCTGGTCCATCAAGTGGAGGTAGTAAGCTCCCAGCTCCTAGGAGGCAGTGCTGCACAATGGTGAGACTGTGCAGAACATCGTCCCTGTGGATGGCTGAGAGTAAGGGAGCGAGCTAATCAAGCCCACCTCCCACAACATGTTTCTGCAATCGTACATTTACTCCTACTGCCTTCCTACAACCCATCAGCACATATAGCTACACAAACAACTCAGACCTGCTCATGATCTCCTCCCCCTTGGCATGTCTCTGGAGATGTAGCAGCTCTGGCTTCAGCAGCAGGTCCAAAAGGTAGAAGACAAAGGCTGTCTCATCTGCGCTGGGCACGTGCCACTGGATCTGCAGGTTTCGCAGGTCACCAGGACGGCCCCAGTCCTACAGGAAGAGGAGAATGAATATAATTATAAATTAGAACAAAAACAGCAGATGCAAAAATATTTCACAATAGCTAATTTTAAAGAAAAATCTTTCACTGTCACTTAACTAAATGTTAAAAATCTATATTACAGCAGACTGTGTAATCATAAGGTACATTACAGTTTGTGAGTTTCAGAATGAGCAAGATCAAAGTCTGAGGAGTCTTACATGGATGGGTAGGTAGGTGTCAAAGGGATGTTCAAAGCCCCCTGGGACACTACAATAGTCTGTAGGGTAGATGAGGGCAGTTGAGCGCAAGATGTGGTGTAGCAGGCTGCAGGCTAACGTGTAGCCTTGCTTGCTCTTCAGCCGAAGCGTCACCTGCAGAATCTGCAGCAACTGGGTACTATAAGCTAGGAGCTCGGCTCCATCCACTCTGGTCACCTGAGCAAAAAGAGGAACATGAAGATAGTGGCAACACAGGCAACACCCAACTGGGCTGGATCTTAATTATCTTCCGAATTAACCTCAGATCCAAGACTCAGTTACTGGGTTTCCTCCAACCTCTAAACATACACCATAAACGCATACCTCTGAAAGAAGCTGTAGGTTCCACAAAAGCTCCTTATCCAGGTCCTCCTCATTCAGCACCTCCTCATCTGTGGGATACAGCAACCAGAATCAATGACGCACACTTACACACTATAATCACAAGGATGTGACAAGATGCTGGGACCTGGCTGAGTTTACAGGACCCTTACTGGCAGTGATCTGGGAGATGATGCGGTAGCAGTGTGGCACAAAAAGCTTGAGAGACTCCGCAGGGCGACACTGCAAGACAGGGAGAAATTGTTCTTGTTACTTGTCTGTGCAGGAACGACGTAGGGATCTATCATTTTACTCGGTTGCAGAACCCACTTTGACTGCAGCTCGGCAGAGATCAGCCACCATGCGGCCTGCTACCCGCATCTCGAAGATGTTGTTGCTGGCATAGCTGAAGACCTTCTGCAGAGCAACCTATAAACACAACACTTGGCATGAAATAATAAAACACTCTTCCACAAACTCTGTAGAATGAGACACTCATGTTTATAGAATAGTGTGTGTCTGACCTTGAAGATGGCCATGGAACACTGTGTAAGGATAGTGCTGAAGGTGGATGACAGGCCTAGTTCCACTAGGCTCTCAAGTGGGGTCATCTTCTCTGTCTCAATCTCACCACGTGTCTGTTCTAATGTGGAGCTGTCTATGAGTGCAAAGCACCTGCGCAGAAAGACAACAGATGCTGCACATAGGCATAACTGTACTCAAAACACATGACACATTTCCTAAACAACACAAGTTTTTTCAACAGACAAATAAAGCAAACAGACTGAAAACACATGCAAGACAGAACTCAGAAATTCTGGCAAAATCCTCTGTTCACACACAAAACAAATGTGCTTAAATACTATTGGGACAAATGGAGATGGCACAAATTCATCACAACACACAACAAATAACACTTTTATCAGTCCTCATAGAGACAATGATGCCAGCGTACCTATCCATGAACTGCAGAACGAAGTCCTCAAACTCAGCAGAGGCAGAACAGAGCTCACGTTCTACCTGAAGAAAAACAGGAAACTGAGCTCAGAATCCTACAAAGAGTGATGCACAGGGGAAAATGGAGGGACCACACACCTCAGTCAGGTCATTGCGCTCTTGCAAGGCTGAGGAACAGTCCACCAAAGGCACCAGTGTTGAGAATGTAGCAATGAACTGGAATGTTATCTGTAGGAGAAACAGGAGGATGACACAGAATTGCTGGTGTGTAAACTGGGTGCAATATTGCACAGAGATACCAGCACTACCCACCATGCACTTGCTGAAGTCATTGGGGTCGACACCTGGTAGTGCCCTCTTAAGGAGTGGCAGCACGTGTGTAGGGCCCTCAGGGTAATAGGGTCCCCCAGATACCAGGCTGCGGGCCACACCAATCATGCAGCTGAGAGTGGCTGTCAACTGGTGTGGCTCTGTGAGCGTCTCCATAGCAGGGTATGTCCTAGAAGGGTCGATGAAGAGAACACAGCTGGTTTGTTAGTGTTAATTTCACGAATGACAGAGATGCGGTAAATCTACTCTGTTATTTCTTTGTTGTCCCTTCTACATCTTCTCAAGTCAGACCTAGCCCTCCTGTTCACTTCACAACAGCCACACCTACCCTTCTGCTCCAGTATGATCACACGCACACCACCTTTCTCTACAACATAATCATGGCAACCCACCAGGCCCTCCCATTTAAATATATACAGCTGTGCATGCCCACCCATCACTACACGCCAATGTCTTCATGCCACTATAACCACACCCAGTCACTCCTTCTCCTCACTTCTCCAGTACTGGTGGGATGACCAACTCGGGCCTCATCAGTGCTAGATTCTGTAGAGCCTGAGCAGCATCAAGGCTGCCTGTCTTGCTGAACATGGCCAGCAGCACTGGCTGTTTCATGCACTCGACAAAGTCCGTGATGTCCTGTTCAGTGAGCTTGTGGCTGTCTGGCACCGGGGTCACCCAGCTCGGCTTCTTGTAGCGTTCACGGTGCAGCCGCCGAACCACGCTGGCTGGAAGGCGCTGTAGGAGCCTCATTAGCTTTACCTAAAAGGGCAAGTAGATGGGCATGAACAGGTGGACATACAAAAAAATATAAAAGTTGGTTTTAGCACAGTGCACAGATAAAAACATATTCAATAAAACAGTCTAATTATACTCCATAAATAAAAGGAGTGCTCAGGATGGAATATCCTTTTTCTATCTTAAATATGAATTGGGCTCTTCAGCTGTATAAGAAACTACAGAAAGGGACTCTCCCATCTCAAAATCAATGCCACCTGCAGCTTCCTTACCAGTATTCAATACCCACAACCTTTTGGCCACAATTCAAGAAAGGATTACAGCACCTGCTGCCCACAGAAGAAATGCAGAAAGCAGTACCGTGTTTGCAAGTACTCGGGGTTTAATGAAAACTAAAAATGGACCAACAGCTCCTCAGAGGACATAAATAGAACCTCACTCTATGATCAGTCTGGTGGTCCCTTCATGGAGCCTTCTGAAATGGTGAGTTGCAATTTACGTATTTATAATCTAGAATCTCAAACAAGTTAGTGACACCAGGAAACATGGCTAAATGAATATAGTAATTCAATTACTGTTAAGATGCTGGTGCCTGTCTTGCAACAGGCTGTGGCTTCAGGGCAGCTAAATAAGTCAGGCATCTTCAAATATTAATAATTTCAAACCTCAAAGTGTGTAAGTGCCCCCGCATTAGAGCAATTTCCTGTAGGTATTGAACCAATCATGGACAAAGGACTCACCAGCCAACGGCCATTATTGGAGGGGTGGAAGAATGAGGCAATGCTGTTGAAAAGGGCATTAAGATGTTTCTGTGCCTGTTTGCTGGGTCCACCCTGTCAGACACAGGGAGGGATCATAGGTCACCAAAAAACACAAAGCCTGCAGAAAGCAATCCAAGACAAAACTAATCTGTAATATTGAAGAAATTATTTCTCATATTAGCCAAAAGAACAGTTTTTTATGGTTCAAATGTTCAGTCAGCCTTTTCCCAATGATTACCTCTCATAAAGACATGGAATTTTAGCTAAAAGTTTACTTTGACCCCTGCCCCCTATTTCCATTCAGTAACTGTGCTAATGATATGAAAATATTACATATGTCCTAATGCATGATTTGCTAGGTGATCCCCAGAAGTTTAAGGAACAGAATCCATGACACTGACCAGCATGGAAGACACCCAGAGCACGACGTGGCTGATGTCATAGGTACTGCTCATGTACCTGGAGATTGTTGCCTGGCCGCTACCCACTGGCAGGTTCAAATTTCGGAGAATTCTGGTGAAGATCTAAACGTTTTTTAAAGGAATACTTAATGATATGAAATGTCTTCAATTGCCCTCTATATAACATTACAATTCATGGTAACTAGAACACAAACTGAGTAAAACTTCAGCTGTAAGTTACTTTGATGTACTGATTAATACTGCTGTATTCATACACATCATCTTCAGACTACCGGTACAGACACCTGTCATGTGTCACCCACCGTGGGAATATACGGATCCCAGTCAATGTAGCCAATATTGTCATTGGCCAATCGAGCGAACAGATTCACCAGATTCTGAGGAAGAAAAATCAAAGACATGTCACCATTCCCTATGGAGGATTTACTAGACATTCACATTACTAGCATGAATTCATTATGAAGTTCTTAGATATTATTGGAATATTAACAGCTCCACAAGTATTTTCATAGTTAAAGACAGGAGGAAAGGGTGAGGAGTGGTTGATGAGGAAATGGTTGCGTTTAAAGATAAAAAAAAAAAAAAACACACCATGGTAGTTTACAACTAAATATATGGATGTGTTTATTTGATGACACAATCCTATGGCAGGATAGACAGTTAAGGACAAAGTGGATTGTTTGGATTCAGAACTGACCCCCTCCCACCCAGGTAGGTTCTGGACAGACATCCACAAGTCAATCAGCTCGCAGAACCAGAGCCTGTAAAACAAACAAACATATGGGTCTGCAACACTTCTACAGCATCCACACAAATATGTAATACACAGGAAGTTCCTCCTTTATTATGATCTGATTACTGACATAAAAGTTTTATTAGACAGGGGCACACAAAAGCTGTGAGGAGCTGAGAGTAAGGGACTCACTTGTAGCCCTTGTCATGGCACTCTGGGGGAAGCAGGGTGGGCAGAAACAGCTTGAGGTAGCCGATGCCCTTCTGCATGGTGACATCGAAAGGACACAGCAGCGGCCGCCACTCGTCCAGCATCTCTTGAGTTGAAGATTCTGAGAAATACCTGCCAACATACACATTCCAGTTCATAAGGAAACTAGTTGTTCAGCACTTGTGTTTTTTTCAGCCATGCCAACAAAGGAATCCATCCAAAGCACTTACGGTCTGCAGTTCTTCACCAGCATCTTGAGAACATTCTCGATAGAGCTGTTGGGGTAGATTGAGAACAGAAGATAGGATTCACTCACTCAGCTCTGATAAAATAATGTGGCCATTCAGGTCTTTATCAGTGCAGGTGACCACTAGTGGTGGCTGCTTGAACACACACAAATGTCACTGGCATAAAGAAATCCACAACTGGTAACAAAGATTTTTCTGGAAGGCTGTAAGGCTGCTGAATTCTGGACAGCAAAGAGATTGATCACCACCACCAACTGTCTGCACTAATTTTATTCTTACCTTATTTATAATTTACCAGCTTATGTATCTTTTTCCATTTATCTGTTCAATTTATTTGCATTGTCCTATGTCATCATGCTGCCTGTTTGGTGTGCATTTTAGAAGAGAAACTACATTTCGTTCTATCTTGTATAAGGCAAAATGACAACGAAGTGAATCTTGAAACTTGAACACAGCGGTTCAGTTCTGGCTCATTCAGACTCAGGTACATCCAAAAAAAGAGGAGCCCAGATACAGACACACCCACATGCACCCAGATACACTACAGCGATACAGTCAAGAGTGTCATTTTATACTACTCAGGCCAAGGGTATTCAAACTAAAGCTAAATGGGACACATATACAGCTGTCAAGGACTGTCCTTGTGGCATTTAGTTACAAGAAGGGGTGCATAAGTCTGTCCAATGCATGAAAATATTATACTGTATCTAAATTGCATACAAAATATATAAATGCATATACGCAGCACATTCAGCCTGTAGATTTAAAATGAAAATACGGTCACGTACATGTTCAAATGTTTATACAATACACAATGTAGTAACATAAACACACGTAAAAGCAAGTGTATAGCCCAGCCAAGTGCAGTGCTAACACATAAAAACACCCATGCACGCACAGGGTGGCTTCAGAATGCCAGCTGATATTAAAATAACACCATGGTGGACATCGGATACCCCTGGGGCCTTTGGCTGACGCAGAAGTAAGAATCACAGAGTGCAACAGCGAGCTGTGTGGTCATCATAAACCCATTTCAAACACATCCACATCAGCGATCCAAGGTGGTGAGGGAACACTGACCGTTGATGTCCCCTTATTTGTGCGCAGAGTAATGAGGCAGAGCAGCAGGCAATGTGTGCATAGGGTGTCAAGGACACAGTCTGCAAGACCAACCTACTTGGGGAACCAGGTGAGGCCCAGATGCTCTGTTTTGGAGTAGAGGACCCTTTCATAAAGAACATACAATGGTCTCCAGGGAAGCTCCAGGTCATCCCGTGACAGCAGCTCCTTTTTCCTGCCAGGGAAAGAATGCGAGAGACTAAAGTGAGGACAACCAAGGAATGAACACATCCCAATTATAGATGCGAATCTGGAAAAAAAACAGAACAGCCACGTGTAGATTGTGAGGGTGTCTCACTTGAGAAGGTTGATGAGGAGGCGAGCAAATCCCTGCATCATGCTGATCTCCAGTTTGGGAAGGGTCACCAGCTCATACATCAATTTAACAAACAGTATGTGGTCTTCTTTGCTGAACTTCCTGCCGTACAGCCGCAGGTAGCTATCGAAAGGAAAGCGTGGTCATCAAGAAAGAGGGTGATAAAGGAGAAAGGTCACTAACATTCAAATTTAATTTTCCTAAGCGTCCGTTGCTGCAACCTTAAAACAACCAAACGTGGCTTAACAATACCCAGTGATATGGTTCAGTAACACTAAACATTAAATAAGTGTTTGATAAAAAATGCCACACAAACAAATGAAAGCACAAAACTATCATTCATGTTTACTGAAAGAACTTGAGGAAGAGGCAGAAAATTCCAGCTTAGAAAGAGATGGGTCACAAGACCGTCCTAGGCCCGAAGCAATATTGGTGCTCAGGGCTTTCACTGTGGTACAGCTGGTTTGAAAAGGCACACTGTTGTGCTTCTTGCTAGACAGTTGGTCAACTGCGTGTTTAGTTTAGTTACAAGGACTGATTTGGGTCTATAAACCCAACTATTGGTGACTTTGAAAACTACACCATTCTCTCTTTTAGAAACCCCAATGTGTAACTATATTCTGCTTTCGTTGTGTCTCTGAACACAACGAAACGGTTCGCTTATGTTTCCTTCTTTTCTGTGTAAACTCTTATTTCTGTGACAGACGCGAATGTATTGTGCGTGTTACTTTTTGTGGTTGTTACGCATATACTACTTTCTGTGGCAGAACCGAATGCTAGTCATTTGGTGTGGCATTTATATAAACAGCACATATTTTTCTGGGGAGTTACTGGTGTGCTGAATATTTCTTGAGGTACTTATTGATATGCTAGCCATTTCTGTGACGTAAACGTACAGAACTCGGCTGCTAACCGGTTAGCTCACATTCACCAACGAGCTGAGCTACAGCGATTCAAACGGCTTGCAAACGACGATTAAAGAGCGCATTACTGCACACTTTTGCACGTTTTTCGTCCGGCTTTTGCACAGCTCAACTCGGTGCGCGTCCGCGGCTTCCTTGTCACCCAGCAGCCGCGACGCTAAGGGCGGCTGTCCGGCTCTGCGCTCTTCTGCCGATCCCTCGTTATCGTTACTCGTCGTTATTAGCCACCGTCATGGATGATTTATGGTCATCGCGTCCATACTCACGCGGAGAGCCTGCGGGTCCAGAGCAGCGCCCCGGGCCACAGTTCGCGCAGCACCACAGCGCGGCCCAGGCCGCTGCGGATGGCGGCCAGGAGGAGCGCGGACTCGGGCTCCAGACGCTCGGCGTACGGCAGCAGCGCGTTGTACACGAGCTCCTTCTGGGGCTCGCGCCCCGGCGCACAGCAACCGCTCATGGCCGCCGTGCTGTCGTTCGCCCTTCGCTTTGCTGCCCTCCGTCCGTTATTTCACTCTGTTGCGAGAGTACCCTTTCGGATCTGTTTTTTTTTTTCTTTCCTTCTACTTTTCTTCCGGGTCCGTCACAACTCATTAAACGCAACCGTACCGGCGATTAAAGGGCGGACATGTGACAGTAACCGAGAGAGAGAGAGAGAGAGAAAATGAAAGAAAATGAATGAATGAATGAATGAACGAACGAGTGAGTGTTTTACTACTGGAATCTGGACACATTGTCTGACCTTCTTCCTCTGCTGGGACAGGAACTCTTGCTTTTTGATCCTTTTTCACTCTTTCCACTTCACAGGGCACACACCATTTAGGGGGACTTTTTCACTGATGTGCAAAACGCCCCCTGCAGCTCTGTCGTCCAAATGCGTTATTCGGCACACGCGAAACTGGCGAATTAACGATCATTTTATCAAACATCAGTCGACAGCCACGAAGCCCTCCAGATTAGCTTTAGGCCTACACCGAGTGCGAGGACTCGGGAGATGTCCACAGATCTACTTGGCCTGCTATCCAGAATTCCAATCCAGTGTGCTGAACCTCCCAAAGCCACAGAACGAGTGGTTCAAGGCAGCCTCCTTCTCCACCGCAGGTTGTCCAGAGGTCACCAGAAGTGCTTGAAGCTAGCCAATACTCCCCAGCATTTCAACATTTTTTTCTTTTTTGGCTTCAGTCATGCTGCACCCTTGAACCATCTCTGCTAGAAGAGGTACCGGGGAGAAGGAATCAGATCAGCAGGGAGAGCCTCAAACTTCCCTTTTCTTGGTCTGTGACCCCTTTCCATCGCTCACTCCTGGGAGGGTTCCTCTCACTGTGGACAAAAGGGGTCTTATATCAGGGCATATCGTCTTTTATCAGGGAGAGGGGATGTGCTGCAATGTTATATTCAAAAAAGAAATTTATGCTTTTGAAAGAAATTGATCAGCATATTAAATTGTTTTTAAAAAATAGGAAGGACAATAATACTGTCACAAATTACACATTGTGTGAAATAACTGTTCAGTAATTCAGTCTTTGCACAGGATTGCAAAGTCAAGAAGCCATTACTGCGGTCTGCTACCTACACATTGTGGCAAAAAATGTTTAAGTTAATCACATTAATATGCTAACTTATGCTGGAGCACCTCAAAATCATTGTGCTATATTTAATGAAGGGTGAAACGTGCCACATATCATCTTCCTTTCTGTGGCTGAAGTTGCTTATACAATTCTCCTTCTTCTTCATCTTTCAGCTGCTCCCGTTAGGGGTCGCCACAGCGGATCAATTGTTTCCACTTCTTCCTGTCCCCTCCATCCTTCTCCATCACACCCACCACCTGCACGTCCTCCTTCACCACATCCATAAATCTCCTCTTAGGCCTTCCTCTCTTCCTCTTGCCTGGCAGCTCCATCCCTAGGATCCTTCTCCCAAATACAATGACACCCCTAAAGTATAATTTTGTTTTCAAAATTTTTTTAGAAACTTGTCAGTCTATTATTGTTTTTGAGAGATGAAGGTTATCCCATGCAAGAATCCACAGATAGTTATTTTCAAAATAAATATTAATTTGTGACATTTTTGATGACCGTTTCAGTCTTAAACTTTAGTTAATACCAGCATAATTTTTTTCAAAAAAACATGAAAATTCCCTTGTGATTCCAAACTTCTGAACTTACAGTAAGTGTACATGTGTGCCTCATAGTGACCTCATATAGGTGTGTGCATATTGGTATTCACAGATATGTAATGGAATTCTGTTTCCCCTGTGTGTCACAAGGTGACGACATCAGCAATCCCCAAGGGCTCAGCTCTTCTGTCTTGTTTTGTGTGTCCAAGGTAAATCAAGAGGGACTCCTTGAATCCAGAACAGCCTGGAAAAATAAAGAAATACAAAATAACAAAGCAGGCCATGAAAATACACAAACATGCTCATGGTACCCCAGACTCATTTCAGAGAGAGAGAGCCAAGAACAACCAAATCTGTTATTTGTGTTCTAATTCCAAAAACTGAGTAGGTTTTATAGTATATATTTGTTTACAATATACACTGCCCGGCTAAAAAAAGTCACACACTCTACCGCCTTTAGCTTTCATTATGGCATGCATTTGCCGTGGCATCATTTCGATAGGCTTATGCAACGTCACAACATTTATTTCTGTCCAGAGTTGCATTAATTTTTCTCCAAGATCTTGTATTGATGATGGGAGAGTCGGACGGCCGCGTAAAGTCTTCTCCAGCACATCCCAAAGATTCTCAATGGGGTTAATGTCTGGACTCTGTGGTGGCCAATCCATGTGTGAAAATGATGTCTCTCTCATGCTCCCTGAACCACTCTTTCACAATTTGAGCCCGATGAATCTGGCATTGTCATCTTGGAAGATGCCCATGCCATCAGGGAAGAAAAAAATCCATTGATGGAGAAACTTGGTCATTTGGTATATTCAACTAGTCGGCTGACCCCACTGACATAACGTTGCTGAACCTAGACCTGACTAACTGAAGCAACCGCAGATTATAATACTAAGTTAAATCCAGGTAGTGACTTTTTTTTGGCCGGGCAGTGTATTTGCTGCTAATAAACCTACCTGAGAGTTTCCTTCTAGAACTGAGACCAGACAGTTACAGGATATTACAGCTCCTGTAGTTGGCAGTGCTAAATTTAGTTGACACAAGTGTCTCCTTGACTCTAATCCTCAGAGTCACTGGAAGCTCCTGGATGACCTCGAGACCCAGCTGTGATGCACTATGCCTTTAGCTTGTGATTTACAGTCTCCTTGTGACTGATAAATATCTCTGACCTCGGGGATTCTCTTCCACTTCCTGTTTTCTCATCCTCATGACAACTGGACTGTTTTCAGGCTCCCATTGGTAGCCATGGCAGCTCACCAGCACCCTCTTTTGGGCTAAAGAAGCTCTCATTTAAGTAGTTGTTCATCTAGCATTTTCTTTGTTTTATCCAAAGCCTCTTAAACTGATTTTTACTGCCAGGTAGTTTTTACTGAATTAATTCACTGTAGTTACTTTCCTCAAGGGTAGGACAGCTGGAAGTTTGATTTTAATCTACATCTTTTAGTGTAAGGTGGCAGATCTAACCAACTACAGGCAGAAGATTTTTTTTAGTGCTACCATCTTTTGGACTCAAAGGACCTAAGTTTAAATTCCACCTCTGGCTGTTGTACTCTTAATGAAGGTGTTTACCCTAAATTAATAGTAAAAATGAGCCAGTTGTAAAATGAATACAGTAAATCATTGTAAGTGCAACAAACTGGTATTCCATCCAGGCTGTACCCAGAACCCAATGCCCAGCAATGTTTGAATTGGATCTGGCCTCCTGCTATGTTCACAAGGCAAAGAAGTTAACACTGAGTGAGTGAGTGAGTGAGTGAGTGAGTGATTGAATGAATACAAAATTGCTATTTTACCTACCATTCCACCACCTTGAGGAATGGAGATCTAAACTAGTCCCTTTTGTGGGCAGTGCTGTAGTAGCTAGAGGCCCAAATCCAATGGCACTCACAAGCTCAAATCCACAAGGTACCCTGCTTATTGTTCTTGTTAATTGTTAAATCAAATCCATTTTTTTTGAGCTGACCTGGTGTCTCAAACTGTTGCAAGGGAAAATCTATTTTCTGATTAAAAGCTCATTAAAAACCTGAAGACTGTGTAGCTGTGAAATGGAATAACTTAATTTTTTAGATCATGACTGGCAGCTCAAAATGTGGGACAGAAATACCAAGCAGGAATCTGAGCTTCACAAGAAAACATCTAGATAGATACAGTACATTTTTACAGTGTGTAGATATGTTGATTAAATATATCAAAAATGTGACAGCCAACCCCAAAAATACAATGTTTGACTTCTGAGCACTCAAATGTTATGCCTATTTCAGGTTGCAATAAATTGTTCACATTTACATGGACTGAATTTAGATGTTGTGTACCTCCTCACAGGCGAGCTTTATGAGGCCATACCTACCATGTAGTTTTTTTCACAGCTGTAGTTTTGCTGGCGTCACATTAAGTTTTAAACATCCATTATGCCTGGTTTGCAAGATTCAGCTGTCGTAATCTCAGCAATTGTGGTCCCACTTTGCTTTCACCATCAAAATGAGTTCAGCATGTAACTGTGAATTCCTACTTGTTTTCATTCATTATCTTTGTCTTTTCTCTTCAACTTTTGTACTAAAGGCTGAATTGCTACATGAAGACTGTCTTCATTTTTCTAAGTGTCAAGTGTATGGCTAAAAACCAGCTAAAATTGTGTCTAGACAGCTATACAGTATTATGGAGTAATAAAGAGAAACTGCCTTGTTATTTTGTGCCATAATGGCTAAAGATACCAATGCAGTAATTGTGTCCATGTCAATGGGATTTGGTCTTGTTTTAGCATAAATAGCTGTCAGTAAGGAGGGGAAAACTGTATATTGACAGCGGTCATGCACTCATCAAAAACGGTGCTTAACCTTAACACTACTGTTAATCTTTTCAGTCCACTGGATATTCCAAAGGGGAATTCTGATGGTGTCCATTAATGAAAGGTACAACAGCAGTCACTCCTTCAGCCAACAGTCTGGCTCCTTCAACATATGGCAGCTTCTCTCCCTGAAATTATATAGGAGCATCATGCCTTGGAAGGTTAAAGACCTCCTGCTGATTAAAATACAAATAGTAAGAATGTAACTGAGGGCCATTATGCAAAATATTCTTTCTTTGTGTAGTAGATGATTGTACAGGTGTCAGGATTTTTATAGTAATGTAAATTCTCCTTTTTTCATTTCTTTAATCTTTCATTTCTGTGGTCTGACTTGCACCATGTTCAAGATGTTCAAGAAAGCCTTCAAAAAACACGTTCATAACCATCCTCTGAGACTCGAATTCCACTTCTGCCTCTAAGCTTTTCCACATGAGGGAGCCACTGTATTAGGGCACCAGAAGGCCCATTTGCTCTCCATGAGGAATCAGCCCATTAATTGTGAGAGGTGGGAAATGGGAGGGGGGGCTTAGTGGTGGTAGATGGGGTCAGGGGAAAGGCTACATGTAGAGCTTCTATTTCACAACCATCTATCTCCCATCAGCCCCTGGAATTTGCTGTTAGATCCCCTTGAAAGAGTAAAGGGGTATAAATCCCTAATCTATGTGGGGATTCTGCTTAAAAGGTTCCCTCAGTTGGGTGACCTTTCTTTCCAGGAAAATATTCTCCTCAGGAATTCTCAAGCATTTTCCACTGTCTGTAAGATATCTAGGGTGCTTTGCTGTTCTCGTACCTGTCAAATGCAGGATGGCCAGCTTAAACATAGTTACCCTGTTCAGTGTACCCTGGTAACCTCTCAGCTAGGCCATGAGCTGGTGCTGTGAACCTTTGGCTGTGTTTAAAAAACTTCTGTGCTCATTGGAGAAGTAAAATGAAATTTTATTTCAGTAAAAACAAAAGAAAACCAGGGCCCACGTCTTTCCCCCTTATAGCAGTGCTATCACGTCTTTCAAATTTGTGATTTGTGGTTGAATATTCGATTACTGCTCTTAGTGGTGTGTGTGTGTGTGTGTGTGTGTGTGTGTGTGTGTGTGTGTTGTTAAGTGAATCACCATACAGCTATGGTGAGTGTATGAGCTTTTAATAAGCTACTGGTGTTTGACATCAACAAGAGAAAATGTACAAAGGAGCCAGGAGGGCAGGAACTGAGAGATAAAGCCAACATAAAACATTGTGAAACGTGCAGATGGGCTTAGTGTGTGGATTCTGAGAAGGTATCCACACTGATCTGCATCTTTCTTTTGTTTGTGAACAAGAAGTAAACCACACAGGAGCAGAGAGAGACTACATATTTTCCAGATGAATATGTTTCCACGTGTGTGTGTGTGTGTGTGTGTGTGTGTGTGTGTGTGTGCGCGCGTATTTAAATTCTGTGTGAATGTACTGTAGAGTGTTGATCCAAAAGTTCAAGTATAGGATTTTATTCATTTTATCCATCTAAGCAACAGCACCAAAACACAATCTTATATTTTGGACTTTTTGGCCTGGGTGACATGGAACACAACATGCAAAATTTGTCCTACAATCAAAGCTTTTTGGCTTTGCTTGTTTACTCAAGGACTTTTGGCTACTGCTGTAAATTCTGGTACAACCAGTTAAAGGAATAAGCCATTCGACCATCTGTAAAGATACTTTATTAGAGTTCTTTGTGTTGCTTCCTTCCTCTGAGATGGGTTGCTCTTTATTGCTGCAGTTATGTATATTCATGAGCTTATTTCTTCACAGTATATAACAGTAAAAATGCTGTGAGAAGTTGCTGGACAGTTCCAGTCTGAGCCCCCAACTCTGGCTCTGGTTTCGTTTAGCTGGCAGATAGAAGTCTGAGAGTACAAAACAAATTTCCTTTATAGGATAAAATGTTGGCTGTAGGATATTTACACATTCAGATCACTAACAGCCGAACACTGACACAATTCCCGGTGTTGTACCATGGTTCCTCCCCACGCGCTGTTTCTGTGTGAACAAAATCTTTTTATGTGGGCCATAAACCTCAGGGTTACAGCCAGTGAGTGGCAGTGAGAGTAGAGTCCAGGACATAGACTTGAATGCTGTTGCTGCTTTCCTCAAGACTGTCTGAATGACACATCCTGCCACTGACAGCAAAACCATGTGTGGCAGGAGAAGATGATGAAGAAGATGCTGGATATGTGGATCAGGTGGAAGAGCGAGACCTCTGTAGTCTCACAGTGATGACTGCGTAGACTAGGAAATTTCCTTTTGAACAGTTCCAGGGTCAGACTGTTTGGTTTCCATGATGCTCTGAAGAACATGCTTCTTTTAGGAGGATATGTTGTATAATCTGGAGTCCTCCTTAGATCGATAAAAGGATACATTTTGAACCCAGCCTATATTTTAAGTAACTTTGTACCTGTAGTTCTTGGTCCCAGAGGGTTGTGGTGCCAAACAGGTTGTGGTTCTGCGACATAGAGCAATGGTCAGAAGATTTGGTCCAAGCTTTGGAATAATGAGGTGGTCCTGCTGGTTACTGCAGTCATCCTTGATTGGTCTTCCCTAAAGTCAGACACATCAAGCCACCACAATGTAGCTGTTCCTCTTCCTGTGACTCATTTGGTGGTTTCAAACATAAAATTTGAAGATGAGCAGCTCAAAATCTTGGTTTTGATTATGACTGGTTCTCTTAATCTCCATAAACTGGGAAAATGAGCCAGGCCTACCAAGGCCTACTGTGACAGTAGTGTGATGAACCAGTATGGAGGCCAAGATTATGAGCTACGTGTGTTACAGTGGAGCTGTAGTCCAAGGGATATCTGTTCAGGTCCTAGAAGTAGTTAAATTGTCAGAATTAATGTCAAAAAGGAGACCCAGAGGAGGGCTGAGCAGGATGGCTAAACAGATGGGCCAAGAAGGGAGAGCTGCATCACCAAGTGGACAGGGTGCACTGGAACCAGTGCCTACTGCCAAAGATGGAAAATGTTAGAGAAACCTGATACTGGATTTTCCAGCACCTCTGCTGCCAAGCCTGACGCCTGGAATTACCTCACAGAAGCAGAGTGGAGCCATGCAGAGCTGTAATTGGACCTAAGGAATGGTTGCAGATGTACAGTCAGAAGCTTTATTATATATGTTTAACCACAGAATCTTAAGACTGTCATGATAATGGTCCAACAGTGAGATCCCCTGAGCATGTGGGAGATTTTTAGTAGAGACACATGGGAGATGTGTCATAGGTGTTCATGGAAATGGAGGGCAGTCCAGTCCCAAGTGTCAGGTCTTACATACTACACTACCAATGACCTTCGAAAAAGGAATATTTTGAGTTTGGATTCCAGGAGAACTTCAGCTGATGTTGTGACATTACAGAGATGTTGAACCTAGAACAATGAGATTAGTCTTCTAGAGGTCTACTTGAGGTAGAGGCCCTGTACATGGGCTGAGAAGTCACTGCCATTGGTACTGTTTCACTAGCCAACAGTCTGACTGGCCTCATGGATACATGCAAGCTGAAGATATCTATGATGAGTATCTTCTGAGACAAAGACGTATTTCTTTTTCCTGGAATCCATATACTTTCACCTCCCCCAGCACAGACTTTCCATAATTTCATCTGCAGACAAAAAAAAAACTCAGCTACAGACAGCCCCCCCAGCACGCACATACATTCTTCTCCATTTGTGTAGGAACTTTAAACCAACCATAGCCACTGCAGGGTGCTCCATGTCGGGTGGGTGTGGGAAGGGGTTGCAAAAGAGGGCCAGGCAGCGTGGAAGTAGAAGAGGGTGAAAAACAGGCTGAGTGCAACGTCCACTACCAAGCTTATTGTGCAAATCTTCCCAGAATCCTGCATATCTTCCTGTCCTAATCTGAGTCTGGTACCAATAAGAAATTTACTGTACAAGCACTGTCATCACCTGCATTTTTTACACAGATGAAACAAAGGTTTACACATTTGTATTAGCTGTTTAATGTACAATGTACTTCAAAGTGACATAGAACTCAACCTAAACAAAAATATATCAAAAACACAAGAAAAGCTGTAGACACAGACGCAGAGTTTTTAAAGCACTGATGACATTCACATAGCAAATCTCTATAATACCTAGATGTTGTTTGTTTGTTCTTTATCCATGGCTTTGTTTATCCATGGCTTTGTTTTAAAAGCCAGCAATTTGGAACTTGGCACACAGGTACTTTTCACCCTAACTTGGGTTTTGGCATAGCCTTGGTTATTAAACTTCAAAAAGGCTACTCATTATTTTGAAAATTCGATCTCTCACAAGACTCAGAGAAGTGGGGAGAATTGACATCACACTCATCACACACAGAGCCTACGTGACTTACAAATTTTCTCAACACATGGACACATGCTGATGTGCTTTCACAATCAAACAAAACAAACTTAAAGATAAAAAAGTTTGGTGATGGATAATTTGTTATCAATATTTACCCATTGCTATGGCTGACAAGTACTCAATGCTATCCATGTATTTGACCACAGGAGCCAATAGCTGTTATATTTAAGCAAATGAAATGGTACAAATTAATAAGAAATTATACATGTCACAGACATACTGTGCTGCACACATTAGTGGTATAAGAGTAATAAAGTCTAGTAACATATATTTTGTTTTTTCTTTCCCACTTTCCCTACAAGCAGGTATGCATCTGTGGCGTTTGCTTATCCAACAGCACTTACAATACTTATATACTAAATGCAATCAGTTTAACAGCAAAACAGTTTGGCAATGTATAATGTGTTTTTAATTTTTACCTTTCATTGTTACACCCTTTGAATTGTGTAGTAGCTCCGGTAATGCATAGTGTAATAATCATAGCAAATGGTGTTGAATTCATTTCTGCAGTTTTATGGAAAATCAAGTCTTAAAATTGGATTTTGAGACATTTTTTGAGTTCTGGGAGGGATTTAGCAGCTCTTCATGAGAAAGGGAGCTCGTGCTACCACATAAGGGCAAAAACTAGGAACTGATTCGCTTTTACTTTCAGACTCCCCATGAATGGGATTGTCAACCAGCCAGAAGTGGAGAAGTACAGCACCTGTTGACATGTTTAGTGGAGGCTGACTACTTGTGGTCACATTTTAGCCATCAAATATACAGCAGATGAATGCCAAGCCCAGTCATGCTAGATCAGTGGTCTGGTCCAGATTGTTTCCCGACACTGGCAGGGTAGAATCAGAACAGTTATAGGCTTCAGACAGCAGAGCCTGAGAGCAGGGTCCAAGTACATGGTCCAACAGGTGGTGAATTGTTTAAGGAGTTGGGCTGTCTTTCCTGGCAGACCATGGGCTTCAGAGATGTTCTGTGTTGTGGCACTCTACCTACATCCGGTCAGCACAGTAGTGCAGCAAGCTGCCTCACAGCACCTGGGCTATTCCAATATGGGTTCAAATCCAGCTCAGTTTGAGTGGCATTTGTATGCTCTCCCACTGTCCAAAAACATGTGTTTTAGATTAAGGTCACTGTGAATCGCCAACAGCATATGAATTTGTGTGTGTGGCAACCCTGCTATTGGACTGGTATTCCATCCATAGTGTTGTTTCCTAGCCTAGTGTCCAGTGATACTGGTGTAGGGTCCAAACCACTGCGACCCTGACCAGGGTAAAGCAGTTAATGAAAATGCATGGATGAATGAACAGATGATTTCCCTACATTCAGACTGACCTCTGAATGACAAACTGACACATGCATTTCTTTTTCCACTTTCTCAGCTGCTCTCAAGAGATCTTCAATTGGCATCTCAGAGAAATCTGGTGTCTGAGTCCAGCCAATGTAGCAATGCGTTTTATTCCTGTTTCATTCAAAAGGTGACATAATCCTAAATAGGACCACTTGGAGGAGTAAAACTAAAATAAAAAATCACTCAGAATAAACCAGCATCTACCTGTGACCCCAGAAGTCACTAGAAACGGTCCCAAAGGACAGACATTTGCAACATAAGCCTTACCTATACATCTGATTTAAACCCATCATGAACAAGTTTTGTATGGGTCTACGCGAGATATGAAATGTTAAGGCAATACATTTATGCTCATTGTGAGATATATGGAGCCATGTTCAAAGAACTCGACTTCTTTGGTATACAATTGGTCAAGAAGCGTAACTGGCAGCAAGTGTGGGTTTCAGACTTTTCCTTTAATACCCACATCCACTCCAGGAAAAAGCTCAGCACAGCAAGTACCTCCTGGGCTGAATCACTGAAATGTGTTGTTTCTGTTTTCTTTCACTTTTGATTTCTCCTGTCAGATTTTGGTGAACTATTAACATGGAATCTATACACACAGAAAACCAAGGACAGCTTAGCCTGGTCTTGCTGGAACCAAATAAATTCACAACAATGTAATTAAGTGTCTCAGCTATACCTGACACTCTGTTTGTGTCTCTCGCCCTCTCCCTGGGAAGTGGAAAAAATCTGGATAGGAATTTGAATCTCAAACATTAAACCCATGACACCACCTCTTGTGGTGTCCCAGCTCTCTGTTGTTGAAGCTTTGATTTATCTGGTGTCTATCAGGGGGCCCGGACACAGAGATCATCCAGCGTTTACTTTGGGTTCTCCTTCTGGAAGAACGCATTCCCGGCACTGTGGCTCATCCCGTAGGTTTCCAAATTCAGCCCTTTCCACCTCATTCTCTTTGTTTAGAGCTGCACCTGGGGCAATGGCTGTGTGGAGCAGTGTTTGTCCTGGGACACAAGTCTGTCTGTTCTCCAAACCAAGTGGAAAACCTCCTATTGGGGTATCTAGGAGGAATTAGATCCATGTTCCTTTCCACTACACCAGGGGCAACTTGTCACTCGAAGCGAAAAAGGCTGCTTTAATGGCTTTTCCAGGGCTTAACTGACTTAGACTAAGCTTCATGCCTGCACCCTCCCACAGTCCACTGTGGCCAGGCAAAGCGTTTCTCTGCAGGCGGCAGAGTGATATACGATCATTGATAGCCGTTGTTAATGGAAACCCGCAGATGAGCTGCTTCCAGGGCTTTCTGGGAAACCCGGAGAACAGCCGAGTTGAAGACACTTGCTGTTATTTGTTGTCGTCCTGAGACCCTGCTGGCCAGCAGACTTTCTTTTTTTACACTTGCTTCCATATTTCAGTAGAAAAAGCATGAAAGTTAAAACACATGGCATCTGATTACGCAACACAACGTATAACGCGGTTAACATAGCATGTGGCACAGATGATGTGGCAGCTTATAGTGCCTCAGTAATGCTAAAGTGAATTTAACAGTTTCTGTAAAACTGCCAGTAGTGTTGTGTTTCAGTGGAGTGCAGCTAGGGGCATGTGGTGGCCATGTGGTAGTAACAATAATCCGCACAGACCTCAGGAGAAGATGAAGATGGAGACGGTGTACGCCCATGTCGAGGAGAAACCCGGACATGAGGGAACCTTGAGTTTGTTCTGGGACACAGAGACATGGCAGGTGGAACAGATCTGAGAAAGACCTCATGACAGAGGAGCACAGTGCAGACCAAACACATCAAAGTAAGGGCACAATGCAGACATGATACAATACAGAGGGTAAACATTGCTAAGTTATGCTCAGCTTTTTATTTACCGCCTGAAACAGAATGGTTATCTTGGTATGACATTTCAGCAGCACTGCAGAAATATTGTGGCATGCTGGATGTCTAATGAAAAGATATCTGGCAACCGGTTCTTGTTTTTTGCCCAAGTTCTGACAACATGGGAGCACGTTCTCAGTCATCTCCCCCCTCATCATCACCTTTGTCTCATGTCTTTTGGAAAATGTCTTTTCATTTTTATTTGAAAACCACTGGAAAATTCTTCCTTTTCTCTCCATGCAAACTGAATACCTCCTGTCCACATTTTTCCAGGACGCTTGCAAGGCAGCTGCAGTGAGTGCCGACGCAGCCGTTTCCATCATAGAAGCTGGAGAAAACATATAGTCATAAATCTCAGCTCCTTAGCTGGCACAGTAGGTCCAACTTTTATAGTGGTAACAACAGGATGGCATCAGGTTCAAGGCCAGTGGCTCAGCGTGCTCCAAGGCAAACAGCTGACGTGAGTGCAACTCATATTTAACACCTAGTTTCCATGATGGCCCTGTTCTGAGCATTTTAATTACTATTTTTGCAGTAGAGCAGTAACTTTTCTGGTATTTGAAAAAGTACCGTGCTGGTAAAGTCTTTTACCTTTTCTAACAGTGCCTCAGACACTGAAGTAGCATCAAAATGCTTTACATGTTAACACGTTAATATGAAAGGATACTAACATGTGTACAACACCCAAAGGGATGTCAATTGCTTCATGTTGCCTTGGTTCAAGTGTTGTTTTATGTCTTGAGATGATGGATAAGACAGCAGGATGTCATCGCCTCATTAACTTGTCAGCTTGCCAAAAAGTCAATTGTCGATCCATTTTTAAATTTTTACTTGGTGCCCCTGTCTTGCACCAACAAAGCTTTTTGACCATGATGTTTCCTCACATCTCACATTATGGTGAAGAATTTTCCTCAGAACAAAGGAAGCTGCAGAAAGCCCAGAGAGGTAGTGCGACATTTTTTTCTATGAACTGAGTTTATGCCTTCACCTGGTACGTTTTGAATCCCTTGAAAAGACCCAAGTACCCAAGTGTCTACAAGGCATAAAGTGTTCATGGGCTTCTGCTCAACTTCTGAACTCATGTAAAGGGGAACTTTAGTGGGATCTATTTTACAATAGGAAGCATTATTTAATTCCCGTGGCAAACCATTTTGCCAAACGGGTGTTTGTAAATTTCTAGCTAATGTGCTTGTCAGCAAAGTGAAACTTGAGTGAATGAGGTGTGTGATTAATAGGAGCTCTTTGCATGTTTTCTGTTATCACTGAGTCCAGTCTGGAATTAATCACTTCTTCTGCTTCTCATAACATTTGGGGGCTAAAAAAGAGTGCGGGGAAGCATCTTGGAAGCTGTATATGTTTGTGCGGAGGGGGGTTGTGTCATGTCGGTTTCTCCAGGGCCACTGTTGGTGGCTGATTCATCATTTGGGATGAAGTTAGAGATGTCATACAGACACAACAAAAGCTGCAAATCCAACAAATTGCTCTCTCGGCTGGAATTTGCAGACAGACGATTCTAATCCAGTCTTTCAAAAGCAAATGAGCACTTCACCCGTAATTGTGTATTGCTAGCACAGTGTCATAAGGCTGTATGACTATTCTTAAAAAGTGAAGTTCTCGGATATATAAACAATTGCATACATCAAGAACTCTTTCCGGTACTGGCAGCAGACATTAGGTCATGCTGCACATTCTGATCCCAGAATATATTAGTTATTGTCTTCATTCACATTCCTCTGTTTGGCTGTCTTCAACACTTAAAGCATATCAGAATGCTTTATAATAAATTCATTGTGATATAGTTCTTACAGCTGTGAAACGGAGACCTGGCATAGGTAGGACGGGGAGTGAGCAGTGAAACACTCCTGGACCAGACAGCACAGCCTCGTGGGACATCAAGCCGGGTTGCTTATTGCTAAAGCTGTCTGCAGAACAGATTGTCCTCACCTCTGTGGCTCGTATGAGAACGGGAGGGAATCCAACCGGCAGAAACAGCCCTCCAGGGCCCATCTGCTGTGAAGTCAAATCTCACAGAAATGCTTTGATTAGTAATGTTTCAACTCCTAAATCAGTTTAATCCATTCTCAACTGACCATCTCAAACATGCTAAGCCTTCTTGTTATCTTTTGTTGTGTTTTTTCAGTTTTCAATTAATGATGGATTCTGGAGATCTTGAAAATAAATGCATGGATTACAGAAGAGCAGAGAAAAACAAAACTGAAGTGGAACAAAGTTGTAATGCATCACTGATCCCCAGATGCTGCTATCATCACAGTAGCAGCTCAACTGGCAGTGCAAATAAGATCTCTTTATGGGGTGTTTTTGCTTCTTCTTCAAGATAAAAACATGGAACAGGCCAGAGCCATTTAGAGGCCAGTTTGTAGGGCACCGGTGTTGACCTTAAACTTGGTTTAAACTACAGCATTGACAGTATCATTTGACATCTCCTGTATTATGGTCAGTGCTTACGTGGAGGTGCTATCACGAACTATAAATTCTCCCCAAAAAGCACCTCTCACATAATGAACGAATGACACCTGTGTTTTGAACAGGACTGGAAACAAATTACGCCGGCTGAAGACTCATGACAGAGTCATCGGGAACTTAAAGGTGTTACTGTCATGTAAAAGCACTTGTAAGACAAAAAGTTTTCCTAGCCTGTGGTTTCTTTCCTGTGGAACCAAAGCGGCTAACAAGTGACACTTAACTTCCAGGCCACAGAGTGAAAGACTGAAGGAGTAAGGGGCAGGCAGGCTGAACAGTTGGACTTCTGACAAGACTTTGCACCACACGATGATAACAGACTGCAGCTGATCCTGTGTGGTCTTCACTTTCCAGTGGTGCTGTCTTCAGGTGATCTGTATCCCCAAGTTTGTATGAGCATTGGTGTATCATACATTTCTGTTAGCTCTAGGGAGGGTCGTGAAAAAACATCTTCCGAAGGTATGACCTATGAGCTGTGGAGTAAACGTACATATAACAGACCTGTTACTTATGGTTTACTATTCTTACCTTTGAGATGTTTTG
Organism: Heterotis niloticus; assembly: GCA_018136845.1. Taxonomy (NCBI): domain Eukaryota; kingdom Metazoa; phylum Chordata; class Actinopteri; order Osteoglossiformes; family Osteoglossidae; genus Heterotis; species Heterotis niloticus. The sequence continues at coordinate 18,233,658 of CM030895.1, forward strand.
TTAGCTAGCATTTCGTACCCTTTGAAAAATAGTTTGAGCCATAAGCTGTATGTGTGTGTTAGTGTTTTTTGCAACCTGTTAGGATAATTGATAAAAGACATGACAACAGGATTCCGAATTGCACCGTTCAGGAGCCCTGCCATTGTACCATTCAGTACGAGGCTCATACTCCAAGATAGATTCAGAGGTGGTTATGGCTCTCTGAACTCCAGAACCTGAGGAAAAAAATGTCTTGGACAGATTACTAAAAGGTTGCACATAGGATGCTCTAGAATGGTATCCATTGTAATTCGCAAAGAAAATCAAAGAATGTCAGACCTCCTCAAAACCTTTTGTTGCATAAGTTAATGGACAACCATTACAGAATGTATAGGAAAGAACATTAAAGACAAAAAAGACAAAACGATAATTTCTTACTTTGGGTTCAGAAATATGTGGAAAAATATGAATGAACTGGCTTGAGCTTTTTATGACATCTACAGACAGGTTCTCAGCTGTCAGAAGATGAGGAGGTTTAACACAACTTCTTATTACTCCAGTGTTCCTCTCTCTATATTCATTAATCTCTGCTTACAGGTTTGCCAGTTTCCAGAGTAATGTTAACTGACAATGCTGAAGATTTATTCTATTTTGTTTTTACACTCTGAGGCAGTTGGTGGAGTATTGTTAGAATCACTGGCTTGCAGTCTGAAGGTCCTGGATTTGAATCCCACTGTCACTGTAGTACTATTGACCAAGGTACTGTACTTATCTTGATCTGATACTGTTAACCAGGTATATAAATTATTGTAAGTAACTTAGTGTACGGTCCTAACATCAGAAGTTGCTTTGGAGAAAGGGATCAGATAAGTGAATACTTTTTTTAAAAAATGGTCACGCTTCTGTATTATGGTCGAGAGCTTTCGGATAAAGCCGAGGATAAAAGTCACATTTCTGAGAAAAAATAAGACTAGAAAGATCTTTATCAGTGAGTATGGTGCTAATAGTTTATCCTCAAAATAGTAACCCTGTTTGGTACTTCAGGGGACCACAGCAGGTGAATCTAACACTCCTATTTTTGGTTTACTTCCATACCTGACAGCTGCCACTTGGAGCTCTTGACAGTTCTGGGTCTGAATGTTCACACTGTATAGAGGGGTTAGGGGGGGAATTGCATTTAGTGGTGCCGAAAGAAAATGTCAGAGCAGAGAGAGTAGAACTTCTCTGTCTTAAAAAGCGATCACACAGAGATAAGTAAAGTAGCAGCACTAGGACTGGGAGAAGCTTGACAAATGGATGTGTTCTTCAGGCCTGGACTTGCCTCTTTCTAAGAGCTGCAAAATTGAAATCATTCTCCATGAAAAAATCTTATTTTTACCAGCAATACAGCGGCAGAGAGGCACCTTTTTAAGTAACCACATTCATTGTTTCTTAATTAGACATGAAGCTGGAGGACATTAAAAAAACCCTCAATATTATTGTTATGGTGTTGCTGAAAATATTAACAAGAGGTCATAATCACAGATCCTGGAGAGTTTCATTGAAATTCCTTCCTGCTGAAGTTCCCCATTGATAAAAAAATCTCCCTTATGATATTCAAGGCAAAATTTCACAGTCTCCAAACAATAAATTACACACTGCATTACTGGGATACAGTATCAGTCTGCTCTCTGAGATTTAAAAAGACACGGAATGAGGTGGGGGGGAGATGCAGGGGAGAAACTGACAGCAGGAAATTACAGTGTAAGAAATGACAAGTTCAGCTGTCCTGTTTCTGGCTGTGGAGAGCAAATGTCCATGGCAAAGATTCATTCCAACCTGGCAAAGAAGCAGGCCTGATCTGCAGCCCTGGGGGAAGTCTAACTGCTTGGGTGGAAGCCATTTCCTAGACATCATATCCATGGGAAGCCATGGCCAGATAACTGAATATTAATTTACAGACTGATAAGTGCAGCTCCCAGTACTTATACCAACCTACACTGAACACGCAGCATTACAAATTTGAATCCTGGGAAGGACACTGTGCTGGAGCAAATTTGTTGTGTAGTAAACGTAGACCGCTTGTGGAGAACCAACAAATCTGTGTGCTCATGTTCATTGATATGTGCTTCTATACATTTCACCCAGTGATTGATATCTGGTTTTGCATGGAAGACACACTGAACCATACCAACCATGTAGACCGGGGATAAGTTCTTCTATGGGTGAGCGTTCAGAACAACGTTCTGCTCATGTTGCCGCATGCTGATGTGTCATTCCCACACTCCACAGCCCTCCTCAAGAAACCACTTTTGAGACCTCTTTTTGGTATTTGGCTCGGGTATCCAATCCAGTTTAAACACATGGTAGGGTGCGGCAAAGACATATCTGAGATTTTAGTTCCTTTCAGACATTTTCGCCCAAAGAAAACAATTATTCTTATTAGTTTATAATAACAGGCAGGGCTTTAGATATACAGTAGAGATACATGAAAAGACAGGTAAATATATAGCAAAATGCTAATACTAAGAACCACATTCCTCAGCAGCTTTATTTTTTAACAGAAATATGTTGGTGATTTGTTGTAATATTCAACTGGAAAAGCTTGGACAAGCAAGTCTCTAGCCTTTGATCTTATTTTATTTTCCACAAAGGGAGATGAATGAGCTTTTTCTTATAAACTTTTATAATGTTTCCCAGCACCTCCAGTTTTTTTACATAACACAGCTTTGTTCTGAATGGTTTCAGAAATGTTAGGGAAGAATTCATTAAAAAGTTACTGGCATGAAATAAAGGACTCCATTTACTAATTCCTAAAGTTTGACCTTAAGAAGGGTTTCCCCAATGAATTCAGTCTTTTCCTCATTTATGTACTGGAGTGCATGGTTCCTCTGGTTCCCTAGGTGATTGTGGATGTTCAGGTAGAAGAAGATCAGACAGATTGTGAATTCTACATGGAAGTCATATGGTCACCAGAAAGAACCTTGGAAATTTTTCTGGAACTGAGTGATCACTGCAATTCTGTCTGGAGGATCAGTTTCTCTGTGGACAAGCACAGCTGCCTGAGGATCCTCAGGGATAAGGCCCTAAAAGTTTGCCTGCCTCAGATTCAGGAATGCTTGCACATAGGAAGTTTCTATGACAAGTGGATGGAGCGTTCAGAGCAATCTTCATTCATCAACCAATATCACATTCTTCAGTTTATCAAACATCAATTTTATACTCACAGTTTAACCTCTTTTACATTTGAGGGGTGCAAAGTTATGGAAGGCCACATTAGCATACTGCAGACACAAAGTTGTGGTCACATAACAGAAGTGGAAGCTGGCTGACATGAAGGCTGAGGTTTTGTTTTTCCATCTGGTCTGATTGACTTTTGGTGGCGATGAGGTCATGATTCTCCATCTGGCCTGACTTTCTGCTGGGAGAGAGCATTGCAGGAAAGCAATGCAGGACAGGAACTGCACAATGTGTGCAAACAAACATGCTGAACCTTTGAAAGTTTCTCTAATGGCGAATTACTGTTATACCTTTGAGAGAGTACTGCCTAAGAATATCCAGTTCTCTACAGTAAAATATCCAGCTCATTGAGTACTCTACGTCAAGCTACTTATGTTGCTTTAACAATAAGACCACAAGCAACACATTAAATTAAATAGTTCATTGTGTTTTAAATTACTAAGGTATGAAGCAATCAAATGACTGGGACTCTCTTTCACCTGGCAAGTTGCGTTGCTCTAATTGTTCGCTTTCACGCTGACTATTTGCTACGTATGTAATGTTTGCAGTGTCATATCATTTCACATCAATATCCAACACTATTGCCTGCACTTGTCTCCTGCCCCCCATGACCTCTGTAATTAATAATATTCATTTGAATATCATTACAGATGATCCCTGACTTACGATAGGGTTACGTTCCGATAAACCCATTGTAAGTTGAAAATGCATTTAATACACCTAACCTACTGTCACGCCTGTGACCACTTCAGCTACGGAACGTAGGCGGTGTCAACCGCCCCCGTCTACAGACCGAGCACTGATCGGAAGACTGATTGGCATAGAAACCAATCATGGACGGAATTTAGTTCCTACCCGGACTTCCTGCCAGCGCTCAGTTTCCGCTGCCCCTTGTGAACTCACCTGCACCCACTGTCTTGCTAAGACCTTGTATTTTGTTTATTTTGAATTGTGGCAATTGTGTCCTGTTTTTGTTTACTGCCAATCACTAATTGTTTAAGCGGTAACTCCTGACTAACAGCAACACTCTTCACGCTTTGTCAGAAACAATACTCAGTAAAGAGTTTAACAAAACTTAAACTTATTACCATGGTGTCTCCCAATTGCTTCCACCACCCACACCATAACACCTACCGAACATCATAGCCTAGCCTAGCCTACCTTAAAAGTCATTATGGGCTTGCCACCTTCATGCTGGGCAGTTGTCTTGAGTTTCTCTTTAAGAGTAATTTCCTTCCTCTTCTTCTCACCAGTAGCAAGAGACACAGATGGGTGTTTTGTAAACATAATGGTTGCACAAAACACAACATAGATGGAGGGGGGGGGGGTAATCTAAAAAAAAAATGCTGGCCACACAGAACACTGTAGAGTAGGGGTCGTATACAGTAGCGACCACATGACAGTCTGGGAGATGCAGTTTGTTACTGCTGCCCAGCACCACGAGAGAGTATCATATCACACATTGCTTACCTGGGAAAAAAATGAAAATTCAAAATTCAAAGTATGGTTCCTACTGAATGCGCATTGCTATGGCACAATCATAAAGCCAAAAAATCGTAAGTTGGACCATCGTAACTCAGGGACCATTTGTATTTGTGTGCACCGTAAATACCCTTTTACACTTATTATATAGTGATAGCCACTACCACTCAGTTGCCTTTCCCCACCATGTGTGTTTTTCACTGATGTTCTCTGATCTTACACTGTCATTCAAATGTATTCACTACGTTCCTGCAGCAATAGATTGCAGTGAATGTATGGTTTATTGAAAGGTCACAGAGGGATTCCCAGATGTTGCCCAGCAACACTAGCCAGTGAACCATAGAGAGGCGGCACCTCATGAGGTCATGCATGGCCTGTCTGCACCATAGCATTATACAGGATCATACAGTCATTTGTGGTCCACATCTTTTTATTTGTATAACAGTTGTCATGGCACCGCATAAAAAATAGCACAGCTGCAGGTGTGGACTCCCTCTTTTACTGCAGCTATTTGTGCTATAAGCTCCACCATCATCCTCCTCTATGCCTCGTTCTGTGAACCTCCACAATCTGAGCTTTATCATCCTGTCCATCTCAACCAATGAGACCTCTAATGTTTAAAAATGCAGCTTATCAAAATGTCCTATAATGTTCTAATGATCCAGCTGCCACAAAATGCAATTCATTATATCAAAAAGCCTATAATAAACAGTTTCAGCTGAACTCTCTGAGTCAGTTTCCTCCTGTCTGCACAAAAGTAACTGTTAGGTACTCCATCCCTATTGAGTTTTCTGCTTTTCTGGGGTAGAAAAAAGGACAATGTCTTTGTTTATGTTTCTACTTTGACTCAAAGATCTTCTGTAATCTTTCTGGATCTGTCCCTCTATGCACTATGAGCCCACTATTTATTTATTTACCATTCTATCAATTCATCTATCAACTGACCTGTCAACACCCCTAAGAATTTGTTCTCCTCTGCATATGATGTGGACCATCAGTTTGTTTTTTCATCGTCTTGGCATGCAGGCTACATCTGCTTATTTTAGCCAGCTTTTTTGGAAGGAGTGCTGACGAGAGAGAGCAAAAACGCTCTCAGTAAGTCATAAACAAGGCAGGAGGTGAAAGATGGATCCTTCCTGGTTGTAGACATAGGGCAGGAAATGGTGTCTTCTTCCCTGGAGGCAGGGGGCACCCTTGCTTGCAAAGCCAGGTCATCACCTGCAATGAGAAGGAGAAGCCACACACAGTGCACAGGCCCAGTATGGGACTTCAAATAAAGCTGAAAGTACCTCAGAAGTGGAGACTTGTGTCCCTTGCTCTTGTATTGTGTCTGTTTGTCTGCTGTTTTGTGAATGGCTATATTTAAAAAAAAAGAATTAGCTGTGAGAATGAGAATAACCTATAGCAATTACCGTAATTTAACTCCATATATACCCGTTATGAGACTCACTTATTGGGCAGTCAGTCTTTTGCTACTGCTAATGTCTCTGTCTTTCATCAGTAAAGTTCACAAGATTTTGTTATATACAACTATATAAGAGTTAACTGAGTATCACATGTGGCCTTTCCTTGGTCTCCTGTTGCTCTTACCCTGGATCTTCCTGCAATCATTATTCAAATCTGACTTTGGAAATGGTTGTCTAGAGGGTTGTCGAACATGTTATACTTATTTTCAAACTAAACAGTGGTAAGGTTTGAAGAGCTAACAATGAAATTTGGCATAACTGGTACAGAATTCTATAAATTCATCACTGATTGACAGCCAGTGATTATGAACGGTCAGCTATGCTTGAGAAAGTCTACACTGCCTGCTCTTCCCTATGCATCCAGGAGCAAAACGTCAAACTCATCCACAGATTCTTTCCAATGTGTGTCTTCATGGCATGTTTCCGTGGACATTGCAGCTGTGTTTTAAATGCAACGCTCCTTGTGACACTTTGGAATATCTATTCTGGGAATGTCACAAAGTATAAGCTTATTGAAAGGGAGTTCACTGAACTACTGAGAAAACCTTTAATTTAAAGCCTAATCTCTTTTTTTCTCTAACCAAAATCTCTTTCTGATGAAGACAAAGAGCCTAGGTTGTTTACACTGACATATTTTCCAAGGAAATGTATGGTATTTTAATGCTATTGTCTGCACCTGAAGTTCTCTTTGCATATATGTGGATATTTGTGTGCAGTCTCTCTGAGTTCTGTCTTAGCCCTCGGTAAATGAATATCAGTGGGCTGTTTATAAGCTGCATTTGGACATGAAATGAGTCCACAATGGGATAAAAATGTATGTATTTTTCTAAATACATTTCTGTTTTAGATTCTGTAATGTATGTAACAATTCTGTGATATTCTCTTTGACTTTTTGGCTATGTTTGTCGTCCGTTGGTTATTCTTTACTTACTTCACTTTCCCACCCTTGGATTACTTTGCACCATGATGGGAAGTTAGGAAGAAAAATGGCTATGTACCTGGAGCACCCACCTGTATTGAAAGCTGTAGTGACCTAACTGAGCAAAGTCCCCCCCTTCCTTTTATACAACTCAAACTCACAGCACTCATAACCACAGCAAGAGGGATTTGAAACCCCATTATGACCAAGGAGAGACTGCCTAATACTAGCAGCACCACACAGCAGCCCTGATGATAAACGAATTTGCAAAAAAATGCTTAATTGTATCTGCTGTTGAATATTATTTTCCTTTATATTCCCTCTGGAAATAGGAAAAATGGACACTTTGCCCATTCATCTTACTAATCCGTTCATAGTGCTGACTCCAAAGAAAACTTCAAAATGTCACAATTGTGTAAAATGCGCTTTTTGCAGAATCCAGATTCCCATCCAACTGGAGACTCCAGCTACCCATTTACTGGCTGCCGACATCTGCTTGGCACCCACAAAAGTCCTTAATCTACATTTAGTCATTTTTTACTTAAATACTAAAGTTAGGATCTGTGTCCAGGACTGATTTGCACCAGTTGCACTGACTCATGAAAAACCATCTCAAATGAATCTCTTCAAAATGATATAAACTAAGCAAATTCTCAAGTACTTCATCCATAATGAAAGCAGAATATTTAAAAAGCTCAAAAAACTAACCCAACAATTCAGTATTACTCACCACTTCTCAAAGTCAGGGTCACAGTGGTCTGGAGCCTATGTTGGATACATATGGTGCAACATGAAGAAGAGCTCACCCTGGAGTGGCAGTCTATCAAAAGTATCTTTTAATATACATCACATAAATATAATAACACATTTTATTTGCAGTTACCTTTCTGCACACCGATTTGATCTAAATAAACAGTTTATTCTTTAGTGTCCATGTTACTGTGATACTGAAGCATGCAGAGTTACCAGGTCACAGACATTAAAAAGCAAAGCCTGTGTAAAATACACACATATGAACATAGTGTGAACCTCTCAGGCTTATGCATTTGGGGAGTTGGAGATCTCTTGAAAGAAACCTGAAATCTATGTGGCACCGAAGGAGAATGATGGTGCTTATCCATCTCTCAGGTGGTCTACAGCTGTATTAAATGATTGTGGTGTATTTATCTTGATAGGGTTTGCTATATGATGAAGACAGGCATGAGTGTATGTGTGTATGTGTGTGTATGTGTGTGTAAGAGCTGGGTATACTGCAAACCACTTCAATACGGCTGTTGCTGCAGTGAGTCTTCACACTGAATTTCCCTGAATTGTGCAGCGTTGACTCCACTCTACCCAGACTGCTTCTGGAATGTGTACATTAATAAGCTGTGTCATCGCACTGCGCCCCTTGCCTCCAAGTCAGACAACAGCTAATTTACATCTGTCAGTTCAACACTGGAACTGAGAGGAATGGTTTAAGAGAACACTCAGAACCTCATTTCATCCAAACATCACATCTAGTGCAGTTTATTTACTTGTGTCTTCTGGAAGAGAACAGCTTGTGACAGAGGAGAATCTGGGATTGGTCCTGATGTTGCTCAGCACTTGTTTTATTACGGCTAACAAGTTGAAATTCGCTAGTGTTTTGGGGCATGGCATGTCATGGCGGGGTGGGTCAAATACCTGGTTAATGGTCAGTGAAATGACCAAAGAAAGCCCAACAGAGTCACATCCAAATATTAGGTACTGGCTAATGAACATGTCACTTACACTGTGAGGTACGCCGTGAATGTCAACCAATAAATAAGTAGAAAGCCTGAGTTGCAAAATAAAGGCGCTGTCAGAAAAACAATGAACATCAGTAATGCGCAAAAGGAAGTGCTGATTCAGAAAGAAACTATTTGCTTATAAATGTTGCATAAATTGTTGACAGAAAGAGAAGATTTAATTCAGGAGTTGGAAGTATTAGACCGGTTGTGTGTTTGGTATGTTGTCCATTGGGGCTTGGTGTCTGCTTGAGGCCTCGCACCTGCCATCCAGCAAGGTTGCTGAGCCCGCCTGTTGGGATGCCTTGAACAAGACAGAGATGGAGGAGGGGTGGAGATGGGACAGCAGAAGTAGGCAACACATACATACGTATATGGATAAATATGTTTGTTTCACATCTGGGCATACACAAGGGTTTGAGCTAATAGATCTCTGCAGAAATTACAATTTATACAAACTTAAATTTGTGCATAAATTTTACACAAATTGTTGCTTCAAGAAGAAATGTTTAATTTCTTAAATTTTCTTCTATATATTTTATGTGGATTTTTAGTTACTACATTATTTTCTGCATTGCTTTATTGTTTTTCTATTTATCTATTCCAATTTCCAATTTAGTTTTTTCAAGCTAATTTAACAATTAATTCATTGCTTGTTTGTTTTTTTGCATGGCACTCCTCTTTCTGCATAGATACAGTTAGAAAAAGTAATAAGTAAAACTGATACCTAAAAGCCTCTACACTGAGCTATAGCTCTTCATTGCAATAAATTATAGAGTAATTTTTGAAGTTTTATTTGCTCCTTAACCCATCTAATTTCATTTTATATAGTCTAAAATAATATTTTTCTGCACTGCAGCAGACAAATAGCTGAATTGTGAAATCTTTCATTTTCCTGATTTTTTTCTGTGTGGAAACTCCCTTAAAAAATTCAGGGAAAGGAACATAAAACATAATTGGTAACAACTTGAGCAAAAAAATGGACGGATGAAAGAAGACGCTTTCTTCCAAAATTATACCAGTGCGGTATAAAATGCCTGAGTAACACCATGAATGTGCACTCCTTGCATTTCTGGGGTGTTTAGGAGGAAACTGCATTCTGGAACCCATTACTGAGCGATTACGGTGTAATGACCACAGTATTGAGGAATGGGGACCTAAAAACACCAGTTATGTAACACTGCACCCGAGACACAATTCAGCAGTTTAGATTTAAATTAACTTATTTAGTAGATACTCTTCTCCAAAGTGACATACATCATAGAAAAATAACAAAAATCCATCAATAGCAGATAAAGAGCCTGAGACACACACAAGATAAAGCGCAGCTTCTTTATCTGATACCAACATGCAGCTGTTCACATCCTTCAAGTAGCTTCTTACAGAAGTGACATTTAGCAAATGAGATAAATAATTTTAGTAGACTGTTGCACTCCTCTTTGTAGCTCTTAGGAGATAGGGATAAATTTTGAGATCTTTCTTGTATATTGAAAGCAATTCAGCAGGTCTGAGGGATAGAAGGAGCTGAAGGAGCTCCTTTCACCACACTCTTTGTTTTCAAACTCTTTGTAAATGGAATCATGAACCAGACAGAGATGAAAGCAGAGCACTTCTGCTGACAGGCAAGGGTTGAAAATTGCTAGAAAGTGCAATACTCAGATACAGGAGTACTCAGGACACAACTGACATAAACATGTACATGCTAATATACAGAAAGAAGTACAAAAAAAACGAGTTTGAAAAAATGTTGAATAAAGGGAAAGGTGCCAAATGTTCACTGTAAAAATGTAGGCAATAACAAATTTATCAGATGCGTGAGCAGCAAAAACTGAATGTGTGAACATATTTGAGACATCCTCTGTAAACACAGAGTGATACCCCGGCATATGCTTTCTGCACTCACATGTACACACACACACACACACACACACACACACACACAGACATGTTCCCCTTCAGCATAACATTTCCTCTGGTGAACAATGGTAAGAGAGCTAACAATTAAATTTGGCATAACTGGTACAGAATTTTATAAATTTATCATCATTTCATTATAAGGAGAACAAATTGATGCATCTTTCAGTGATCATGAATGATTTTAAACACAGTTTAAAACAAAAGTTCAGTATTCCAGAACAAACTCTAAAGGGTGTTGAACTTGAATTTTCCTTAAGCTCAACCAGCTCAGACCACTTCTCTTTTATTAAGAGGCATTACAGTGCCATCAGATAGGAACTGGAGCTGCTTAAACAATAACAGTGCTACTTGGCTCCAAACTCACTATAGTCTGTGATCAGCTGACCTAAACAACCCCCCCCCCGCCCATCCTACCCTAAGCACAGCAGCCTGTGGATGAACCAGCACACCCACAACCCACAGAATACTCCTGGGATTAATGACTCAACAGCTTTTCAGTTTCTTCGTAATATTAACAGGAATAGTGCCATGTTTACTTACAGCCTCCTCACATGCAGGCACACGAGCACACAAATACAGATGGATAAATTGATGAATGCATACTAATTTGAACACTGAATATGGCCATGCGATACAGTATATGCAGATCTGTAAGCCTTTTAAATTGCATACATCTTAATTTATATATCCTTTAACCTCAACTGTTACAACTCCAGTGCATCTCTTTCATACAGTTTTACTCTGCTCAAGTGTAACTTCCTAAATTTAAAAGCATTTATTTCAGTCAAATTTCTCCATAAAAGAGGAAACAGATCCACTCGACATGCATCTTACGTCTCAAAAGCAGGGTTAAACAGAAGTGGTTTCACAACAGAAGGATGCGGGTCAAGATGGGAGACCAGTTCCAGTTGTCAGTGGTCATGTAGGTTTTGACGCACCTTTGAACAAAGTTTATTTCAGTGGAGCATCACTTGATGTTCTTGATTATCTGGTTGCAGCACTAGAATCTTCAGCAGAGGAACAGCTCATCTGTTCACATACTTCTGACCATCTTAAGGTGACACTGACAAACTTGGTGTTGCAAACCTGAAATGTCATGTTTAACTGAACTGAATTATTTACTCAGATACTTGGAACACCTCCAGACTCAGGTCTTTTTCAGTCAAGGTCATCGCAAAAGGAATGACATCCACAGCAACCCTGTCTCCAGTAAATCCTGCTGCTGGCTGCCAAGTTCAGACCCCAGCCCTGTTGTCAAAATCAATTTCAGTGGTTAGCCTACACTTGAAATATTAGCCATGTAAATCAGTTCAAGCTCATTTTGCTGAAAATAACAAAATTAATTTTTGTCTGTTTGATTCTCTTTACCCTGGAACTAGGATGTACAAAAACTGCTTTCTGAAGCCCAGTATATTTTTCTCTTCACTGAGGCTGCATTCATCTACTTTCTGAAGGAAACTCTTAACTGTGAAGCAGGGCAGCTAGAGAAGGAGTACCAGTGAATGGGGAGGGTAAAGAAAACTGAGAATATTGAGTCAGCTGAGGCGCGGTGTGAGAAAGAGAAGTGCAGCCAAGCTGTACTTACTGTTATTATAGGTTAACTGACTTTTTTTATCCAGAAAAACTGACAATAGTTGACCTATTTAAACAGCTTCCAGTTGTCCTGCAGTAATTCAGGAGATGGGTCTTGAACAGAATGAGGTGAGGTGAGACAGAGTGATTCAGATTGAGGCAGGAGTGTCTCAATGTAAGAGTGAGACATAAAACATTCAGATAAGACCAAGGGGTCCATAGTGCCCTACAGTGCTCCTCAGTGGATCTGTTGTGATGGTAGGCATCCTGGTGTGAGTTTTGCATGGAGAGTGGGATGCAGGCCTTGGGGTCAATAGACTAAGCTAAGGAGGTGTTGATGATGTCAGGGAAGACATTCTTCAGTCTATCTGCAGACTCCTTTAGCACAGGATTAGGAATACAGTCTGGTCTTGTAGCTTTCCATATGTTGACTTTTGAAAGGGTCTTCCGCACATCAGCTAGATGGTTTTAGATGGAGATGTCAGTGCCTTTCATGGCTTTGTTGCTTATGGTGAAGATCAAGGTGCCCACAATGACAATGAAACTCCACTTCAATTGAATGTCACAGACAATGACTCTCAGGGGTTTGATTCCTGGTTTCTGACTCATAGAGAAAATGGGTCAAACCAGTGCCATGAGCTCTGCCTAGCATGTGCTCATTCTCCTCAGCTCCTTTCACTTTTTTTATGACGGGACATAAATAATGTTGTGGGATTTGTCAGATGGATGTGCCAAAGGGTTCAGCCCTTGGATCCATTTCCACTCTCCGTTAGATGTGTGTTAAGTAAGATCCCAAAGCCCTGTCAGCATCTGCCCAGGGGCACAGATTCCTGGTCCAGCTTAGTCCTTTGATGGTAGTGAAATAGTTAAGTGCTGGCATTGTAACTGCAAGGCTGCAGGTTTGTTCCCCAGTTGGTAAAACTGCTGAGGTACCCTGGAGCTGAGGAGTCAACCTGGATTTCTCCATCCAGATGTAAAAATAAAGTTTCAAATTTTAAGGTAGCATACAAATTAGTTGCTAGCAGATGTGTGCTAATCTGGTTTTTAATTTGTTATTATTAATTCATTGCCAATGCAGAAGTCCTCCTCTTTTTGCATAACACTCTCTGCGGTGATTTTTTTGTATGTTCTGGCTGAGACCATCAGGCAACAAATCCAGGATGACTGGTGATGGGAAAATGTATTTATTGCGGTTATCTACAGCATCTTAAAAGTTCACCTGAAGCACTAAATGCTGATTCTAAACAAGAATAAAAGGAAAAGGTTACAGGCAGTTCCTAAAAAGTTGTTCCCAAATCCTAGAGTTGTATGCCACAAAGGAAATTCAATCTTTGATAAAGTGTTATGTAAAGTCTCGGAACATGGAATGCATGGAATGGGCAGTTCTGATATGAAATACACACTTTCCATCTCTTTCTTTGAGTAAAAGGGGACTCCAGATATACGTACACTGCTGCTTTATAGCCCCCTGTTCTTATAGGTAGGCTAAATCTACTGCTGAAAAGATGTAATGGTTATAAATAGTGTGGTGGGAGTCTGAAGAGACAATAACATCCATGAATGCTGCCAAAGAAAGACCAATGAGGCACAAAGGCTTGCAGGAGTCGGCCAGGATGACTTTTCCACTCTCTGGGAAAATGGATGTCATTTGAGCCATGGGCTGGTGGAAACATTCCTCCACCAAATCAACCTCCAGTTCCTATCCTCCATCTCCCATTGCATCATGCAGATCTTGACCATATTAAAATGCTTGAATGTAATTTGAGGAATATAAATAAAGCAATGGCTAAAATTAGTATAACTTGCTGGCTTTATGAATTTCACTTAGAGGCTGGCTTGCTTGTTTTTTGATAACACCATATAGAGTACGATTTTTAACTCTTACTCCCCAGTTCCACTGAAAGGCGTTTCAATATCCTGAGCAGGTCTGTTATCTCCCAGAGATTGCCAAAGTGGCTACGTGAAGCTGGCCCCCCTACTTCTTTCCGACTACATTTATTTGTATAGCACATTTTCATACAGAATGCTGTAGCTCAAAGTGCTTTACAAGGTGAAAAGGAAACAAGAACAGTGAAGGAAAGGCCAGTCAATGAAAGAGCGTTTACAAATGGACAGTAAGGTCAGATAAAAAAAAAAACTCCAGCTAGACTGGAGAAAAAAAACACACAAAGAACAAATGAAGAAAAATGAACAAAGAAAACCTTATGGGTTGTTTGTGTTACATTTGTACCGGTTTGTGCTGCAAAAATTAGGATTTGTGTTGTTTTTGTTTTTGAGATATAAGCCTTTTTTTTTTTTTCTGGGCTGTGACATCAACGTCACTCAGCCCACCTACAACTGCAAAAACACACAAAACCGGGCGTATTAGTTAGTGATCTGTTTGTGCCGTAAAAACTGCAGTTCTATCATTTTCCGTTTCAGAGATATTAACTATTGTTTACATGGTGCATGATGTCACTCAGCCCTCCTATAACCACAGAAATGCACAAACCCGGCACATTCGTTGCAATCGTTAATATCTCAGAAACAAAAAGAGATACAAACTTTCTTTTACAGCTGTAAATGGTACAAACAGAGGAACTAATGAATGGTTAGACTTGTTTACGGCATTTGTAGGGTGGCCAGCTTCACAAGTTAGGTGACGTCACAAATCAAAATAATCATTAAAATCTTCAGAAATAAAAAAGGTAGAGAGATGGTTTTGCAGCTGCAAACAGCACAAAAGGGGCACTAACTAACACACCCAGTTTCATGTTTATTGCAGTTGTAGGGGAGCTGAAATAAAGACATATCTCAGAAATAGTACAAATCCTAATTTTTGCAGCACAAACCGGTACAAATGTAGCACTAACGACCTAAAAAGTTTTCTTCGTCTTTGCCGTTTGTAGGGGGGGCAGCTTCATGCAGCCTTTTGAAGTTGCTTTTCAAAATGCACAGGAATGTGAGATGCTATCGCTTCAGTTCACAAACATGATCTGTGTCCATTGCTTTTATGTCTATAAATATCACTATTTTGAAGCTGCTTGTCACCACCTGCCAGCAAAGTGCACATGCAATGTAATACAAGGGGTTTTCATTTAACATAGGATAACATGGACCATTCGTCCCCATCCCCTGTTCTGAAGGCCACTGCTTAAATGAAATCTGGGCCACAGAGAATCTTTCTCTTCTCTGCTAGAAGGAAAATCGCATCCATGGGTATGTTGTAAAGGAACCATGACAGGGTCCGTGTGAGGAAAACTACTTAAAATACCAGATTCAGTGTTATTACTCTCAACAGTTAAAATGCTGCATACCATGGATGACTCAGAGACGATACCTCAAGTGATCCCCTGGGGCAGGAGTAAGGTTGACATGTCGATGACCTGCCATCTTTAAAAATAATCCCAGTGTTTCTATTTTGATGTTAATAAAGGCCATAAATTCTTCAGGAAAAGTGTGCACATAAATAATTCATTAAGACTCACACTCAGTTGTGTGGCAGATGAAACAGTTGTCATTGCAAGTGACCGCTTACAGCCGAGTGGTGACCAGCAGATTTGGACCCCAGGGTGAATTCAAGTGGCACAACTAGTTTACATTGTGACCTCATGCGATGTGTGTGTTTGTTACCTTGTTGCAGTCTGCTCTGATGTATAGCTGTCACTCAGTCGTTCCAAGCGGTCTAACATCCTTCCAGAAAAACCTCTTTGAACCTCAGTATGAGAAAATATAAACTGCACGATCAAATTCTGTGCAGTGAAAAGCAGTGCACTTTAGTTGGGAGCTTCGTGAGAACTTCGTGGAGACTCGATGCAGACTTTGCGGTGACTCGATGGAGACTTTAACTGTAAGTGTCGTTGCCCCCCCCCCCCGGCAGAGTATATATAAGGAGCGAGGAGGCGAGAACAGCTGTCGGGCTCTTCACGGAGCTCCTTGCGCTCTTTCTCCTCCCATCACGTTGAACATCGGCTGAGCATCGAGTGAACTCCGTCATTCTGAACATCACCATCGTATTCTGCGTGAATGCTCTTCAACGCCGTTTGCTCCCTCTGGACTTATTTAATACACCTGAAGGTCGGATCTGTTAATCCAGGTGAGCAGGACAAGTGGTTAAGGAAAATGGATGAACGGATCGATAGAGTATTTCATAATTTTTTAAAGCATGGTCGTTACTGATGCCATGACCGTCACCCATTTTTGGGAAAAGATTTTTACCGATTTAATGACATGCACTTTGCTGTTTTAACAGAAATATCCGATTTAATGAAACGATCTGTTTTCGGGAAGTTTCCTCTTTTCGAATTATTTTTAAAATCTTTTTTTATTATTATTATTCTGATGCAAACACTGTAAACGAACATATATTGAACAGCAGGAAATGATCTTTATAGATTTCATGAAAAGACCTTCATTCCGCGCAACGATCTTCGCCGAATTGAGAGAAAAAAAAATTCTTTACTGATTTGAGGAACTTCATTGTTTCCGAACTCCTGGTTCAGCTGAGTCCAGTTATGCTGTAAAAGGCGTCGATAACATTGTGTTTGAGTGAGTATGGTCGTGTGTGGTCTTACTGTACAGAACGACTTACGTATTCTCTGAAAACGATGGCACCATGTGTGCATGTAGGTTTGTGCAGCTTCGGCGTTGGCATGACCACTCAAAAGTCTCTGGTTATTAAACTTTGGTGCTTTTTTTGTGCGAAGGAGTCATGGTTCTCAGAAGTACATGCTGGCTGCCGCTGCTTCTTCTGTGTGCCTCCACCCTGGCTCAAGGTAATTCCCCAGAGACACGTGTTCTTCATTTGAAGTTTAAGCGTTTCGTTTTGATTTTGATGGCTTTGGTCCATTTGCCCTCATTTGGCATATTGACGTCTTTGGAGAATCAGTCACTGAATTTACGATCTTTCCCCCCTGTCTCGATGACTCAATCCACCCAATTCCCCACAAGACGAAGAGTTGGAGGATGGCATAATTATTGACCTGCTCCGGTCCAGCCGCATCACAGAGATAACCCCTGGTGTCAAGGCCTTCCGGGGGTTGGAGCCGGACACCCAAGCATTCCGCTTTATCAGTGTTGAAATGCTGCCTCCTGTGCACGCAGGAGTTCTGCAACAGCTCATGCGGCAAATCCAGAACAATGAGGGCTTTGTACTCTCTGCCACCATGCGGCAGGACAGGGGATCCCGAAGCACCCTGCTGTCCATGGTGGGCCCTGGGGATCGTCTTCAGTTCCAGGTGGTGTCCAATGGCCGTGCCAACTCCCTGGACATTTTGTACTGGGCCGATGGTTCAAATAAGATGGTTTCATTTGAGGATGTTGACCTGGCTGACTCGCAGTGGAAGAACGTGACTATGCAGGTGCACGGTGAGGTGGCCAATCTGTACGTGGGCTGCACCCTGGTCGATGGCTTCATTCTGGATGAACCCTTCTATGAACACCTGTATGTTGAAGGCAGTCAGATGTTTGTGGCTAAGGGATCCATACGACAAAACCACTTTCGTGTAAGAATTATTATTTTTTTATCTCCTAGAGAGACAAATTAAGTCCTGCATGTGCCGATTGGTTTGTGGCGTAGAATCCACTGCAATGGATCTCACTTGACTGGCCTGACAACTATCTTCCTTCCTGTTGCATTCCAGGGATTGCTGCAGGATATAAAATTCATCTTTGACACCCCAGCAGAGGAGGTACTGGCCAGTCAAGGATGTGAAATCTCCAAGCCAGGTAAGGAAGCCAGTTGGCAGGCTTTTGGAGCCAAACATGGATTTTACTACTTCTCCTTATGTGATGCAGGCTATATGACTGAAACTATTCCAGAAACTATTATAGAGTTCCTGGCTAAACTACTTCTTTCCGACTAACCATACCCAGAACGCTTTTGGTTGGCCATATAGGGCGTTCCGAGAGCTTTACCTGTATCTCATGTTTTGCACATTTCCCCACTAGATTAACACAGCATTGTTTAAAGTAAAAGGGATTTGGGAAAGGTCCATTTACAATTCATATCTTGTTTTTTACAGAATGCTGCTTGGTGGTCCAGTATACTCAGATTATGTGGAATGTGAATATAGATGTATTTTTCTAGAATGCCACTCATTCCAGGAACTGTTCCATCAGCATTGTGTCAGGCGTAGGCCCTGGGCAACTGGTTCACTTGCAGTCATTATGGTTTTGGGTTCTAATGAATGTCATCGGTATAACTGCACCGTCCTCAGAAGGCACACACCGACTGACTAGCAATAAGGACTAGCAATAACAATTTCTGGCTTCTTGGATGATGGTGGAAACAAGATCTAATGGAAGGCGCTGTAAAAGCTATTGCACACCATGTGCTAACCTTTGCACGCTTTATTCAGTCTGCTGGTCTTGGAGCCATCGAGGATGCATGGAAATCAAAAGGTTTTTTTCAGATACCCAGGAACATCTTCTATTTTCCTGGACCTCCAGTTGGATTCAGGCAGTGAAGCAGGACCATGGAAACAGTGAATTGCTGCTTTCAAAGACCAAAATTTGGCCCACACATAGCAAACAGTTAGGAAGCCAGATTCTGCTCAGTGTATAAAAGTTGTGCCACGTAAGATATGATTTATCCAGAATCTAATGCAAAGCAGTTGGTAAAAAGGATATCTGTAATTTTCTCTTTCTTGCTCTCTCGCTCTCCCAACCAAACTCATATGGGCACAAACTACTGGGGGAAGGGTCAATGAATCTAGCAGATACTTCTCAAAAAACAGGAGAAATTCCTTCCAGGGAACCAAATTAGGCCAAAGGGTTTCTGTGATTTAAATGCACCAGGACTCTCTCATCAATCTGTGATGTACAGAATTACTTGACCCCCAAGTCTGCAGGCTTTTTTGGTTACACATGGTGACTGTTTGCTCCTTGCCCTCATCAACTCCAGCCACTGCATGGGGAGATGGTGTCACGGCTTTGGTCATGACATTCCTTCATTAGGGAGCTTTGTAAACCCATTGGTGCGGCTCTTTATTACCGATGTCCAACAGTATTATGGCGACATTTTCCATGGCACTTTGAGTCATTTCACCATTCATTGCTTTGTGTCATACAAACTAGTCCAGCTCATGTCTGGACCTTGCCATGGTAACCTGTGCTCGTCCAGAACGGTGCAGCACAGTGTTATTTAATGCATTAAGTGCAGCAGGTCTACAGCTCACCATAAACCATGCAGACATTCAAAAGGGCATTAAATGTGCTTTATAAGTGGAAGCAGGTGTTTCACTGCCTGGCTGGAACAAAAACCTCCTGGATTTGTTTCTCTGGGATTGGAGTTGAACAGCTAGTATGAAACAGATGAAAGAACTTTGCTTAAGACACCTAAGACGGTCAGTGCTGCATTTGGAAGCTGCTGGACTTGGACAGGACCTGAGCAATCAAAAGTCTTCCCCTAAAGTAGAAATGAAAGAGGTGTGGAGTGGTGAGCCAGGTAGGCTGCTTTGGATCCAAGCAAATGAAGGCACAGGGCTCTACCCTCTTTAATTCGTCCCCGTAGAGTCCATTTCCAGCCTAAGCATCTGAACCTTGTGTGTCATTCCTTGCATTACCTTTAATGTGCAACTTTCAGGGTCAACGCTATTGATTACATCCATGTCAGAGAAACTTGGGTCCGGTGATATGAAGTTTATGTTTCTAGGCTGCAGTTTGACTGTTTATTTATTGCATGTATTGATTGAGTTGATGCTCTTCTCTAACACGACTTACAATGCTTTACTTCTAATGTTCATTGGCCTATTTATACAGCTGGGTATAGTTTACTGGGGCAATTTCACAAGAGGAGCAACAGCAGGAGGGAGTTTCAAATTTGCAACCTCAAAGGCAGCGGCTCTAACCACTTTGTTATATGTTCCACCTTTTAAAAATGTGTTCAAGAAGTTATTTCAAGGAGAGGAGGAGCGGGAGGGGTTCCTCCCCTTTTCATTTTGCTACATTACGGCCTATGCTGCCTTTGGACACTCCCTGCAGATGAGGCGAATGCGGTGAGTGAGAGCTCTGAGGTGACAGAGACCCCTGAGGAGCCAGCTGCGGACCCCAGTGCTTCCCCTAATGCCATCGGGCCCAGTCTGGAAACCCCAGCTCCAGCAGCGGCAGGTTCACAGCTCATGTGTGAGCGGTCATGTGAGGAGCTGGCTAACATGTTCCAGGAGCTGCAGGGCTTGCGAGTCGTCGTGAGCAACCTCATTGATGGCCTGCAGAAAGTGGTGAGCACATGTAGTCGGTAAACTGAGCAATGGCACCGCTTCCCAACTTTCACATAAATCGGGGCCCTGAGGTCAGGAGACAACCCTGGGGCAATTTACTGTTCCTCCAAGGTACTTGCATTAGTTCTCTTTTTCTCTGAGCCTGCACCCAGTTTGAGATTCTCTAGTTTGGTTCAGAGGGTAATGGTTAAACTGCATGAATTCACTCAGTAAGAGTTCTGATGATGCAGCAAGGCTGAAAAGTTTGACTTTGCCTCAGCGCAGCCAGTAAAAGAACACAAGGGACCCTTTCCTTTGATCTGAAGCTCAACCCGGAGAGATGGCCTGATCGTCCCACAGGGAAACACCAAGAACAGTTTCCCACAGCGCATTTTGCACTTACATCAACGTGCCAGAGGAATGTGAAGAGATGCATTGATCGTTGAAATTTTTTATTTAGATGAAAATCAGATTTCGTGCATGCGTGCACACCTGCTTCCCCCCAGACGGAGGAGAACACAGCCATGAAGGAGACCCTGTCAAAGATGAAGAACAGCGAGCAGCAAGTGTGCTGGCATGACGGGAGGCTGTTTGAGGACAAGGAGGACTGGGTGGTGGACACCTGCACTATGTGCACCTGTAAGGTCAGGTTGGGATTGAAATTGCGTTGTGTGTTAGTGTGATCCATCAGCCATAATGCTTGAGGTGCCATGACATGATCTTGCTTGTATGTGGACTAAGTGGTAACCATACCTCCATAAACAGGAAGGGAGAGCAGTCTGCCGTGAGATCTTGTGTCCTCTGGTGTCTTGCGCCAATCCAGTCTTCCCTGATGGCGAGTGTTGCCCTGTCTGTCTGTGTAAGTTACTCATCCTGTCCTCTGTTTCAGCTCATCCCTCACTTCTGATCGCCTTAGTTTTGTCCTCTGGGCATAGTCCCTTTCTATATCGCTCCTTTGTCAAGTCTACTTGACTAACTTTGCAAGCTCCTTTTTACTTCTATTGCATATTCACTCTGAATCCATTTGTTTCCCTTTGATAGCTAAGTTTAGGTGATGAGACAGGCTTCATTTTAAGTCCTTAACTTTCAGCTAGCTTGTCCTTCTGAGTCAATACGGTCCCCTGCTCCGTCACCTGTTTTCAATCTCTCGAGTCCCTTTCACGCAGTTTTTTGAGCCACTTTCCCAAAAAACAGAACATTTTCCACCTTATTTGATGTGTTTTGAGATGGGAGAAGCATTGCTGCCATGAGGGCTGGCTACGCCCTGCTATTTCAAACAAGCTGTCTCCTTTAAGATGAATTGCACACATTGGCTCCCCTCGGAGCTTCTGAAGTGGTCAAAGTGGACTGGCCAGCAATGATGTCATTCTCAAAAATCAGGAAAATTTCTCCTTTATTCACAAGCACTAGTTTTAATGAGATAAAGTTAGATGGAGGAGTTGGCCATCTATCTTGAGGTAAATGAATGATTCATTTATGTAGTGGGACATGCAGTGGAAAAGTATCAGTTTGGTGAAATTAACACTTGGTACCCAGCTCTCAGCCTCTCCCTTAAGTGCTCTGGTTTAGGAAACATTTCACTGGGATAGGGGAGTTGGTAAGGCTGTAGAGTGTATGCATGTGAGGTAATTGTGGCTGCAGATGTACATAGTAAGGTGGTGCGTATGCTGACACTTCCTGTTTGTGTCCCCGTGTGCTAAGCTGCCGAGAGCAACGAGTTTACAGCCTGGTCGCCCTGGTCAGAATGGACGACGTGTACAGCAACCTGTGGCACCGGAACGCAGCAGAGGGGCCGTTCCTGCGATGATTCCAGCAACGCATGCACCGGTCCATCTATACAGACGCGCAGGTGCAGCATGGGAAAGTGCAACAATCACAGTGAGTACTGGCAAGTGAGGTGGGAGATAACCAAGTGAGGGACAAATGCAAGGAGGAGTTGGGCACTGAACCACCGGGCTTAGCACGGTTGGTCGCGTGACCTCCGGGGGGGAGGGGGGGTATTTGTTCCCATTCCTGAACCAGCCAATGATCAAAAACCAAGTTGCACAGCTCTCCCATCCATCAAAATGCAACCCGTAATCTATGTCTGCCTTCAGGGTTCCTCCCACTGTGCCTGTGTAAGGGGCCAGAAAAGTATCCAGTGTGTTTCCTCTTATAATCATAGTCCTAACCTAGTAATCATAATGTCCCACTTTACTCTAAGGAGCTCTGATTTTGGGCGTCTGACATTAAATCTGGCATTACTTACATATGGCATTACAAGTGTCTTTGTACTCAGACTCAACTTGTGCCTTGGATGCAGAATCCCAGGGATATGAAGACCTGAGGACACAGTGACGCCTCATAACAGAGAGGACATGGAAGCTAGGTGTGGTCTAGTGGTCTGGTTGGCTTTTCTGTGAGATACAGATAATGTCAACAAGCAACCTAGTACTGTGCCAGTTATCAAAACCATGGCGATGGGGAGATATAATGCTGGCAAAATGTTTTTTCCCCTCCAAATTTTTATCAGATTTCTGTGTGGTCTCACATTCAGTCTCCAGTATCAACTCACAGCAAGCAAACCTGTAATGTTTTATAGGGTTTCCATTCCATCCCATTTCCATTAGCTATACTGGTTAAGTACCTCCATTAATTTAAAAAAAAGCAGTAATTTAAAATTATATTACACAGCTGACAGAGGGGGTGCACTCACAATAACTTGATGGTATGATTCCACATGGATTCTACCCCTGCTCAGTGTTTTTATGTACCTCCTGTGTGGGGGTGGTTCAGTCAGACATAAATTTCAAGCTAACTGGTGACTAAAGTTTTCTTAGTGTGTTCCACCGCTTTGGTGTACAGACAGAAGAATGAGTGTAGCGTATAGAGTGACACTCTAACCGGGGTGAAAAAGAAAGCTGAACATGTTACTGGAAATGATCAAATGTTACATGGTATGATAAGCAACAGTTGCAGTTAACTATAGTGTAAGTCAGCTGGCAGATGAGGAAAGGAAAACAAAGAAACTGGCAATGAAAGGTAGAGAAATAAACCTCTGGAGGTCCATGGATTTACTCAAAAACACAGTTATTTTGTCAACATGTAAATGCTGACACCCTGTAAGTAAGTGAGTGGCGGTTGATGAAAATCCCCTGTTGTAATTCCACACTCTTTCTATGTCAGTTCGAAGGGATGGGGGGTGGAGCCTGTGGTCACCCTGGTCTGCTTGCTCGGTGACATGCGGCGAAGGCCAGATCACCCGCATCCGGCACTGCAATGCCCCTGTTCCACAGCGCGGCGGCAAGGACTGCGAAGGCTCTGGGCGCGAAACACAGAGCTGCCATGCAGACCCATGTCCCAGTGAGTATAGCACCATAGAGGATAAAAACAAGATGGAACTCCAGCAACTGGTCTGGTGTAGTTGCTGACCCACAGTTGTTAACCACACTTGTAATCAGAAGGTTGCTCGTTCGAATTAGAAATGCTGTGGTGTCTGTGGAGCAAGACATCTGATTTGAAGTAGTCACTCAATATCTGTCTGAATACAGGCAAAATGAGGCTGCAAAATAGCATGCTATGTAAACCATTTAGGATTAAAGCACCAGTTTTGTGGTTAAATAATATAACGTAATGTGATATGAATCATGACGGTATGCGAAAGTTATCCCCTTCCAGATGTGACCAAAAGTCCACACATGTTCCAATGAGCTCATTTGTTCCAGAATTCCTGTCATTAGGAGGGGAAGCAGTATTGCTCCACTCCTTGAGGTCCACATTGAGTACCATCACACTGACAGTCTTTGTTGAGCCCTATTATAAATCATAAATCATATTGAATTCTATCAGACTGAAGGCCCACAGTAAGTAAAGAGTGGGGTCCACAAGGAGTTCCTTCAAGTGAGGGGTACACAATGAGTACAGAGTGGGGATTCACAATGAGTTCCATCACACTGAGGGTCTGCACTGAATACAGAGTGGGGGGTCCACAATGGGTACAGTTAGAGTAATACTTTACATTGAGTCCTCTTAGAACCATGTCCAGCTCCACAGTGTTAGGGAGTGGTCTGGTGGATTCACATATTCAGCATTAAAAATTTAAAAAAGCCTCCAGAGCACCCCATGCCATCTTCGCACCTGTTCAGCCTCTGCCTAACTGAGACATATTGTATTGCAATTTAAGTTTGGTGTCTCCATGTCTCCAAAAACATCAGCTTTTTGTTGTTAGTTATTATGCAGTGCACATGGCCAATACATACAAACGAATAAGGTTACTGCATTAAGAAATTAGACTTGTATATGGGCAATTTGGACGTAGTTACCATAGTTTCAGCTCAAAGCTCATTTTTGGTGGTGCAACACTGACCACCTGAGGATAAAAGTATCCCGACCTTTTGTGTCTCTGTACGTCCTGCTCCACAGTCGATGGCGGATGGGGCCTCTGGTCCCCATGGGCAACCTGCTCTGCAACCTGCGGCAAGGGACTGAAGAGCCGAATAAGGGAATGCAACAGCCCCGCTCCTGAAAATGGAGGAAGGGAATGTCTGGGGGAGACCACTGACAATGAGGTCTGTAACAAGAAGGACTGCCCCATCGGTGAGCATCTCCTCTCCAATCTGTCAGTGAGCATTCCTGCTCCATCCTGTGAAGTGCACAATTCTGTCAAAATCCATCAGCAAGCATTCCCACTCCACCAATGAACCCAACCAGGACCACATACGTTGAACCGTTTTCTTAGTATTTGAATTTTGTTGACATCTTTTAATGACTGTGGTGGCCATGGCCTCATCTTTGGTAGACCGCTGTCTCTCGAACCCGTGTTTTGGTGGAGTGGAATGCAACACTGGCACTGACGGATCCTGGACCTGTGGTCCCTGCCCCCTGGGTTTCCGTGGCAATGGCACCCACTGCGAGGATGTGAACGAGGTGTTTTTCCAGATCCACACTTGTTTGCTGGTGGTCACAGTTTCCATCAGGAGTTTATACCTCAGTAGTATGTGTCTTACATGTTCTGCAACATATACTCTACCTCTTGCTCCGTTTACTCCTTCAGTGTGACATGGTCTCGGACCTGTGCTACAATGTGCCGGGCACAGAGCGTTGCATCAACACAGAACCTGGCTTCCACTGTCTGCCCTGTCCCCCGCGGTACAAGGGCACCCAGCCTTATGGCATAGGAGTGGAGGATGCCAAGAAAAACAAGCAGGTTTGCCACACCCTCAGCTCACACCATCCTGACATTTATCCTCTGCATTAGTGAGCTGACAGACTCATGTGTGTCACACAGCATTTCCACTCTTCATTTGTAGGTCTGTGAACCACAGAACCCTTGCAAGGACAACACCCACAGCTGCCACAAGTTTGCAGTATGCATCTTCCTGAGCCACTTTAGCGACCCCATGTACAAGTGTGAGTGCCGGATTGGCTATGCCGGAGATGGCTTAATCTGTGGAGAGGACTTTGACCTGGATGGCTGGCCAAACCAGAACCTGGCCTGTGGGGCCAATGCCACCTACCACTGCAAGAAGGTACTGCCTGGATAGATGGCCAAGCACGTGGGTCATATACAGCCAAGACAAACCAGGGTTTGCTGCCATGCAATCATGATTTTCCTTCACATTTGTAGGACAACTGCCCTCATTTACCCAACTCGGGGCAGGAAGACTTTGACAACGATGGCCAAGGAGATGCTTGTGACAGTGATGATGACAATGATGACATCATGGATGAGAGGGTAAGACTCAGTGGATATGGGCTGCATATTGCTTTCACGCACAGTGCTCTGTAATATGACCACTGTGGTCATGTCAAAAAACCGCTAAAATAGTTCTTTCAGCAGACGTGAACTTGGCTGCAGTTGACTTCTGTGGAATTGCTTTATAATGATACAGCTGTCCAAGTTCTTGGGTTTAAATCAAACTCACATATGTGCTTTGTTTTTTTTCATTTCTTTTATTTGTTATGTTGTTTTAGCAAAGTTAAACACAACTTTGGCAAATGGGATAAAGGAAAGCATCTTGTACTAACAATGTTTTTCTGATCATTACTGTCAATGGACCTCATCCAGGACAACTGCCCACTGCAGTACAACCCACGACAGTTCGACTATGACAAGGATGATGTTGGCGACCAGTGCGATAATTGTCCTTATGAACACAATCCGGCACAAACTGACACGGACAACAATGGAGAGGGTGACGCCTGTTCTATCGACATTGATGGCGATGGTACGTCAACTGCACATTCGCTCTATAGGGCCGGTTCTGGGTACATTAACGTGAGATGGACTCAGTCAAAAATAATTAGAGTTAGCAGATGTGGAACAATATGAGCAAGTGGACTGGGATGGATAAGTCTACCTAAATGCAATATAGTCATGATGGCTTTGTGGCTTCCATCTTCAGAGATTCTAAATGAGCAGGACAATTGCCCCTACTTCTACAATACCGACCAGAAGGACACTGATCTCGATGGTGTCGGCGACCAGTGTGACAACTGCCCCCTTGTCCACAACCCAGAGCAGGTAACAAAGCAGATGGGTGGAAAACGGAATGGAAATTGGTGACGCATGTAACTGTGAGAGTGAGCGGTGGTCTTTCAACAATCTGAAACAAACATGGACCAGTGACCGACCAACCATGTAATCCTGGTCACAGACTAGTGAGCCTATAACAATTTATACAGTAAATAGTGGCAGAATAGTCACCCTATAACCATGTCTCAGTGTGACAACAGGACAATGACCTAAGCTAAGAAAGACCACAGAATTGTGATCATACAACTATTCCATAACACAATGACAGTCATGTTTCAGCTGTACAATGGCATCGCCATCTCTTCTCTGTGTTGAGGAACAAGCAAAGGTAAAGGGTACCATCCAAACTCAGCTGAGGATTAAAGACCTTAAAACCTTCCCCCTTATTCTCCAAAGAAAGTTGTGCATGATGGGCCTACCAGCCCTCTTTTACTTCCTATACATGCATAGCATTTTAAAATCTGCAGTTAAAATAATCATTTTCACTAGTCACTGAAAGGTGATTTATGGTGTCACCCTATTCAGAAAGACAAAGACAATGACCTGGTGGGAGACCAGTGTGACAACAACCAAGACATTGATGAGGACGGTCACCAGAACAACATGGACAACTGCCCCTACATCCCCAATGCCAACCAGGCTGACCACGACAAGGATGGAAGGGGTGATGCCTGTGACCCCGATGACGACAACGATGGGATCCCTGATGACCGAGACAACTGCAGGCTGGTGGCCAATCCAGACCAACTGGACTCTGATGGTAAGAAAGAAGAGGTAGAGGTAACTCTGAAGATTCAACTCTGAAATTGGTCAAGGATGAACAGCAAAAATCCCCTAAAGCAGAACTCAAATCTCAGAGCAGTTCAGCAGCAATTCAACAACAAATTTGTTAGACCTAACCGCACATCAGCCATTGCAATGGACTGAAATCACCAAAATGCAAAAACTCATCCCGGACCCAAACCCAATGACTGTTAAGGGTTCAAACAAATGCGAATTTAGTGAAGTTAACATTGAGATCTTTACATCTTCAGAACACCTTGTTATCAAGAAAGTAAACACTTGAAATTATCCTGATAATGTAATCTTAATTCAAAAAAGAAAGTGCCCTCTCCCCACACTTTTTAAATCTAAAACTCAACAAAAGCTGCTGTCTGATATATAGAAGCAAAGTACTGCATATGCTGAATATACTGTACGAATGCCATTATACTTTGCTGCAATTTAGTCAGACTCTCCGCTCCTTCCTGGTGCCCCAAGCAAAATAGGAAAAAAGGATTTTAAGAGTGTTTGTCGCGCAGTGGTTCATAGATGGCTTTATTCCTGTGTGACACACGTGGGCAATGCGAGCACCGGAGTCTTCCTCCACAGTGTGTGAGTTCATGATCAAGCAATGAGCTTAAAGGAAAGACTGCAGCCCATGAACACAGCAGTGTTGAGGTTTCACTGCACATCCATCATTCTGATGGAATTTGGCTGGGAATTTACCCCCTCTTCATTTAAAGTTGCATTCTTCTATGGATATTTAATCTCATCTGTTTGGTTTAATTGCTTAAATTGGTGCCTTTAGCAAAAAAAAAATCTGACAGCTGACATATGTGGCTCTCTGGTTGCATGACTTTTTGAGAAACAGGACTCATCCCTGATTGATGTTGTTATTTAATCCTATCTTAGTTTTGCAGACTATAATCAGTTAGTTAGCCCGTAATGTCACTTTAATTCCAAAGGCACTTGGAACAGAGAAAGTTCACACATCTGTGTATTCAGTCTTGAGCAGGGATTGGCATGCTGTCAAGCTAGAATAAAAAAGTCAGTAAGTCTGATTATTTGTTAGCATTGCTTTCCCCACGTGTCAGCCTAAAGCTGCGAATTATGTTAAGAGGTTTCACACATGCTGACTTTGGTCAGAGCCTGCCTCTAGGTTGTGGGCCTCATCATGGGGTTTGGTTCTGTTCCCTTTCGTAGCCCGAGACAGTTGCGCATATCCATGGAGCTGTCACAGCACGGAAAGATGAGGTTTCCTGTTGCAGTTGGCTGTGAGATACTGAGAAATTGGGGTTAGGGTGGGGGCCTGGAATGGCTCTCCAGCTCATTAGTTTTAGCAAACAGTTGCTGCTGGCTAGTACCTGAAACTCGCAGATGTTTCCATTGCTTTCGGAGCAAAAGTTCTCTTGCAAAAAAAAATGTGTTCATAACAAAGCTAAGCCTGGTCATTCAGAAGGACCTGTGACGGTTTCTTGCAGAGATGAAGTAATGACAGAAATAAATCCGGTCTGTGTTGATGCTTGCAAAGTTGCTAGCTGCAAGATAAGGCATTAGTTTGATTCTTAGTGATAAAATGAAGACAACGTTCACGACTTTCTGGTCTATCGACTATCCAGGAGATGGCCGAGGTGACGCCTGCAAGGATGACTTTGACAATGACAGCATCCCAGACATTCTTGACGTCTGCCCCGACAACAGTGGCATCAGTGCCACAGACTTCCGCAAATTCCAAATGGTCCATCTGGACCCCAAGGGCACCACACAGATCGATCCCAACTGGGTGGTCCGGAACCAAGGAAAGGAGCTTGTGCAGACTGCCAATTCAGACCCAGGGATTGCTGTGGGTAAGCTGGCTTTATTCAGTTTGAATAGTAAAGGTGGCGTAATTATTTTAAAAAATTTTAATCTGACACTGACATTTCATCAGGCTTTTGTCTTGACATTTAGTGGATCATTAGCTGTTATTGATCGGTATTGAACGGCAACTAAATATGCCTTTAAAATTGCTTTGACTGTTTCTCCTCCCCTTTCCTGTCTTTTGCACAACAGGCTTTGATATATTCAATGCGGTGGACTTCAGTGGCACATTCTACGTGAACACGGACCGAGATGATGACTATGCTGGCTTTGTGTTTGGCTACCAGTCCAGCCGGCGATTTTATGTGGTCATGTGGAAGCAGATCACCCAAACCTATTGGGAAGAGAAGCCTTCCAAGGCTTTTGGCATCTCTGGCGTGTCACTCAAGGTGGTCAACTCCACTACGGGCACAGGGGAGAGTCTTCGAAATGCCCTGTGGCACACAGGCAATACCAAGCATCAGGTTGGTTTCCCTATGAAGAAATGTAACTTAGCCGACTTCTGTTAATTATCACGTAAAATAACTTTCAGGAAAAGCATGAGACAATGGACTAGTTCTGATTTTGTCATTTTTTGAACCATCACTTATATTTTGTGTTCCCCTCATATTCACAATATTTTACCGTCAACATTTGGCTACTAAAATTGCAAAGGTACAGCGTTTGTCCAGAGACCATCTCAAATCATGTGTTCACTTGAACATGAACATGGACACATAGCCTTAACTGAGAGTTATTGTTCAGCTCTTATAACATTTCTCCTTCTTCCTCACTGCATCCAGGTTCG
The DNA here is from genome assembly GCA_018136845.1 of Heterotis niloticus. Taxonomy (NCBI): domain Eukaryota; kingdom Metazoa; phylum Chordata; class Actinopteri; order Osteoglossiformes; family Osteoglossidae; genus Heterotis; species Heterotis niloticus. The sequence continues at coordinate 18,264,060 of CM030895.1, forward strand.
CACTCTTTGGCACGATCCAAACAACATCGGCTGGAAAGATTACACAGCCTACCGTTGGCACCTCATACACAGGCCCAAGACTGGATTCATCAGGTATCCACATTCGACACCAATCCACACATGTGTGGTGGCAAATTCTCATCATAAACCCATAACCTTAAGGACCAGAATAATAGCATCTTCTTCTTTATCTTTCAGCTGCTCCCGTTAGGGGTCGCCACAGCGGATCAACTGTTTCCATTTCTTCCTGTCCTCTGCATCTTTCTCTGTCACACCAACCACCTGCATGTCCTCTTTCACCACATCCATAAATCTCCTCTTAGGCCTTCCTCTTTTCCTCTTGCCTGGCAGCTCCATCCTTAGCATCCTTCTCCCAATATATCCAGCATCTCTCCTCTGCACATGTCCAAACCAAACCAGAATAACAGCATAACCACTGGGAAATCTGTGTGACTCCCTGAGCCTCTCTCTTGCAGGGTTGTGGTCTATGAAGGGAAACAGATCATGGCCGACTCGGGCCCCATCTACGATAGGACCTTTGCTGGTGGCAGATTAGGGCTCTTTGTCTTCTCCCAGGAGCTGGTCTATTTCTCTGACCTGAAGTACGAGTGCCGAGGTGAGGGCTTTGGTTTTTTCTATCACAGCAAAGACACTGAGATCTTCTGAAATCCAAGGCTACTTTGCTAAAGACAACCATTAGGACTACCACATCATAGCTGCTATACATTGACTCATTGTTTTGATATTTTATGTGGAAACCCGTGGCATTTGTTTTTGTCGTGGCTCAGTTCTGATTTTTGCTCTGTAATCTAACTATTTTTTTAATCTTCTAACTCCAATTTTTTGCAGATAACTGAGTTCTCTGTGAGGTGAGCATGAAGTTCTCCAATCACAATCAATTAAAATATCACGCAAACCTTAGAAACTGATCCTGTGACATTTGTGAGGTGAATCCACACCAGAAGGTGCAACAGAGTGCAAGATGTTCAGCCAAACTTACTACAGCTGTCCACCAGATGACCAATGAAAGTGAGCTCTGCCTTTTCACATCCTCAGGACCAATCCCTGTTATAACTTAAGAGTTTGGTGAGTGTGGGGTATCATGACAGGACTATGTGGAGTATAGGATAACATAACCATGCAGTGGGGGGTATGGGGTATCCCAGTATCTCCATAATCTTTCCGGTTCCGAATTTTTTGTGCCTTATGCAATGACCATTACCTTAGCCGCATTATATTGTATTATTTCTACAAATATATACCTGGACGAACTACACATTTTCAACCAGTTTTATCATTTCAGTTCAGTATTTTAAAGTTATACAAAACCTGTTCTTTATCTTATGTTACTGTACTTATTGATTGTAGCCAAGTGTCACTTTGCATCGACAGGTGACGCTGTGAAATTCTCCACTCCGATGGGGGTTTTCTCGGTGTCACCACACCAAATCATTCCAGCTTGTTGCACAAATTGCTATTTAAGGTTATGACATCACTTCCTGTTATCTTGAATGAGTCCCCTTTAAGAGGACCTCTTGCTCTGTTGTAATTTGTGTTTTACTTCAGAAATGTAGCCTTTTAATGTTTGGATTCAAGATGTTTATATTCAGATTGTATTATAATTTCTTATGTAAATTATTTGTGTTCTGCTTCAAATGTCATGAGCTGATTTTTTTTTTTATTGTTATTTTAGCCAAGGGTTGTACATATTTATTTATTTGCTCAAAGTGACAAAATTTCTTCATCTGAAGTTCCAAGACACAACATTAATGTCCAGATTTTCCCAAAAATATTAGTTTTTCAGCAAAGTATGTGACAAACAAGTTCAGTAGCTGTAAATTAAAAGTGTCGTAGAAAGCATTTTAATATATTTGATAGCAAGTGATTTGTTTTCTAGAAGTGTGAATGGAAATGCAACTCGACTGTAAAGATTGTAAGCAAGAGGACCAGGCTTTTAGGTCTGACCATAGAAACTGTACAGATGAAATTACGTTTATTCACTTCGCTTGCACATTTCTTCAAGACATTTCACAGACAAATGGAGAGATGCAGACATACGATTCTTGAACTACAGTCAAGTCCAATGTCAAATTTTCTGCCAGCAAATATTACACATGTAGTATGTAGAACTGAAAGGGAATGCATTTTTTTAAATGCAACAAAATTTTTAAAAAAATGGTTTATCGCTTAAATCAATCTTTGTGACTCCACTGAAGGTGAATTAACTGAAGAACTGGGTAACAAAGTCATCGTGCACAGCAGCTATAAAAAGTAGTCACCTTAATTTTAGCTATTGGGAGAATAATGAATAAAATTCCAGGGCAGCATATGCACAAGTTTCTAAAAAAAACTTTCTTGGGAAATGAAAGTACAAGTTTCAAAATCCTTAGGTTGCTATGTTCCAAAGACCACATCATAAACGGTGGCAGAATTTCATAGCCAAACAATATGTTTCCTTGGATTCCTTTCATTCCCAGACAACCTTAATGGAGCATTAACTCTTAATGAGGACTTTTAGTCTCTAATTGGAAGGTTCACGTAGATTAAAACATTGACAACGACTATATATCAATTTTGTAGCTCTTATAGCACAACTAGTTTTGTATGTTTCATAACTAGCATATTACCGTGTATTTTTTTTATTCCTGTGGTTTGTCAGATTGTGTCAGATTTGCCTGCTGATAGCCATATTATTGTTTGAATTTCTAAAGCAAAAGAAGCATTTGTATGTGTATGGCGTGAAATTAAATGGTAATGTTTCATAAATAAAATATTCATACAGTATTTTCCTGCTGCCTGTTCACAATCGTGGCTTAAAGTATGACCCACTGAGCTTTCACCAGATGATTTTGATGTTGCCTTGAAAAGCACACATTTTTCTCACAGTTTTTACCAAAATGACAGGCTTAATGGCCATTTTTTGTCCAAATAAATCATAAGCAGCTCTTTTTTTATCTATTCTAACAGCTGGGTTTACATCTCTTGTTTCTTATTAAAAAAGATGCTGTTTCTGTGGTAATCACTACAATAACTCTCCTCCACTTGACATTTACGGCACTTTTGCATACGTTCCAATCCCAAGAAGTCTATTATTTGCAACTATAAGCAGCTTATAACAGGCCTTTTCAGTCTTTTATAAAGCAATTTTTATGCACCACAAGCATCATTTAGAGAAACAAAAGACCAGTCTCCCATCTCTCAGTGTCCTTATGATGAAAAGAGCACCAGATGTGGCCAGATAACTCAATAAAACATCATTAACACAACTAAAGGCTACTAAACAAGAAAACCGAGGATGGGGAAAGGATGTGTTTTTAAATTTTGGTTATGGATGTCAGTGCTGTTTTTGGATGAGAATCATCCAAAAGCTGTTGATTATCAGGTCTTAATCCTACATGTTAGGATTGCTGTTGTGTTTTTCTCTAGTGTTGATATCTGACAGGGATACTCCTTTTACATTCTCAGTCTTGGAGCTGAGTCCATTGTTCATACTGATAGTGTTTTGTGTAAGTATGGGCTGTGAGACGATTAAAACTTTAAGTGATCACTGAAAATCACTGCTTCATGCCCAGTCACTTCCAAGACCAGACATGCCCAGCATATCAACAAATATTCACTTTTTAATATCTACACCTAAAAGGATAAGCATGTATGAGATTCTGTAAGTTATGCATCCCATCATATTCCCAGATGGATCTTATGTTGTCACCTGTACACCTTATTTTTAAATGATAACTAGGCCCGAGCACCACAGATACAAGCAAAGCAAGAATAGAATTTCTAAAGTCAGGCATTTAAGTTCTGACTTCTAAAATATCAATTTCCACTTATGACCAAAGGCACCCAGAACACTGCTGGGAAGCTCAGTGTCACCTTGAAAAAAAAGGGGGAAGTTAACAGTCAATGGAAAACAGATGAGGGTGGATTATAAATGGGGTTTGGAGCTGATGCATCCTTGGGGCAGCTTAAATACTGGCGCACATACAGTAACTTCAATGACGGACTTTCAAATGGACTTTTGGTACCGGGCCTTAAGACACTACAGAGGCCCCTCTGTGTGGGATTACAGGCCATTACTATGACCCTGGTTGTGCTGTTCCTGCCACTGTAATTCCATTTTTGACAAAGCAAAGAAGTCTGAAAACTGAGCCATCCATCATGTGGTGAAGATTACATTTGTGTTCCCTCTCCTTTGCATTAGCCGCTAAATTGGTCCCGAATGTTGGAGACAGACTTGCAGTTTCTGCACTGTCCTATGAAAAAATGAGTTATGAGTCTGCACCCTGGGCTCATCCCTCACGTCAGAGATAATTCGGTTGCATCATTCGACTCCACCAAAGCTACTGCTGGCATTTTGCAGCTGAATATGGGTTTAGCATTCAAAAAATATTATCTCCCAACAATGTAAGGAGGTGAAGAGGGTGGGGATGGACCAACCAAGCTCTGGTAAAGAACAGGACTGCTTCAATAGCCCACTGATAAACCCTTAATTTACCAGTCTCAACTTAAACCTGCTGTAAACATAAGAACATATTTTTTGTCAAATCATTGGTTAAATAACATTACAAAAAATAAGCAGTATTGGCAAGCCGATATCTAACGCAAACCAATAAAAGTGTCTTTGCTTTTATTACTGATTTTTTTGGAGGTTTTGCTGACCTTAGTAGCTTGTGCTGAAAACAGTGTTGCATAAGGCAGGGATGAAAAAGACTGATTGCTTAAGCCCATTAGTCAGTCCAACTGTTTTTCAACTGAGTCAGAGCGCTGGGTTTCACACAAATGAAAGTCGACGGACACTGGTTGCCAAATAGGAACATGAATGTGGCAGTGGGTGCTGGCTCATCAATCATAAATGTTATTAAATGTTGAAACTAAATAACCAAGCTAAATGTTGGATCTCAACAGTCTAACATTTAATTCTACAACAAGTTGCATGGAAACCTGGCCACCGTGGTGGGAGTCATTCTAGCAGTTGATGCAGGTCAAGTAGCTGATCTCTCTGCAGCGTCTTAACCTCCACTGTACACTGAGCAGGCAAGGTCTGCTCAGAGTTCTTCGGCATGGAAAGGCTGCCGGAATGAAGGAACATAAAACAAAATAATGTGGAAATGGTTTTTAAAAATGATCATCATGTGGTTTCTTTAATAGAAGGTGAGCAGGAGGGACTCCTTTAAAAATTATGTTTATTACATTTAAGTGCAAGGAATGAGGATAGAGGAGGATGAGGCTGTCTGAAGGAAAAGTGGTGAGTAAAAGTGAAGATGTGAAACGCAAGGGCTGGAGAACATTCGCTGGTGCCTTATGCTCCTTATGCTTCACCTGTAGCAAAGAGAATTAACTACCTAACTAAAAGTGAAGATGTGTGGCTGCGCTAGGTTAGTCCTGCCTGAAGTGTATTTTAAAAATAGGGGAAAACACCTTCACTCACAAATGGAAAACACCAGACCATTCCAGTACTTACCTTGTGTGTTGGGGAATAACAGAGATCACTGAATGACGAGTGGATAACATCTGACTGTTAACCACTCTACCTTGCCTGCAATTCTGGGGCCATTCAGGTCTCTGTCACCTAATAAACCTTTCAGAAAGGCCCAGTGGAAGCTTCAAAACCACACACAACACTACCCTTTCTTAGAAAAGCAAGCAGCACTACACCACTTTCAGTATAGTAGACTGCTTGCTCCTGCAACTCATGACACTTTTGTCCAGTTCGTACACTTTAGGGATCAACTGAAACAGTGCAAGCACCTAATGTGATGAAACTTGATTCAAAGTATTTTGGATGGACCCCATTTCTCATAAAAATCCCAAATCATATTTCTTTTTATAAACCTGCACCTTGGCAGCTCTACTTTATGGAGTCAAACTTTCTTTGGTTTCAGCACAATGATTTAGTTCTTGCAAAAGCAGCTCTTTACTCCCACTTACCTGAGTGCCTCTGTGCTGGTGAGCCCACCAAATCTATGATGTTCTGGTCTTCAGGCTGCTTGTGTTCTTCAGACAAACCTGGAGAAATGAGGAGCAACTGGAAGTCAGAGGTTCACACAGCATTGTTAATGACTGAAACTTTGAAAGAAACAGGTGATGTTCAAGCGTTGACCAGGGTAGGGATGAGGGGGATCTCTTTGTTGACGTTCCATCAAAGTAATTTTTGATGCTCATTGGCTTTATCACCAGGTGAAGTTATGAATTCTGTTGCATCAAGCATCCTAGAGGTCATCATCCACATCTCTTTTTCTATGACTTATTGCTCTCATAAGCAAAGTTCAGTCACCTCATCAGCTACACGGGCCCCCACTGTGGCAATGTTCGCCATCAAATTTTAGCATCTATTAGACATGGGTTTCTTTTGTTTCTGAAGTCTTTGGGAAGGTGCACTTAGCTTTTAAGGACTCAAGAATGTTTAGGACTTTCCCACATTGAAGCACAGTGCAGACTTAAAAGAATTTCCAGATCTCCTTCAGGACCCATGCCTGTGTGAACCTCTGACTTCCCACCAACCATCTCCATATCTTTTTTATTAAGTATTGCTTGTGGAGACAAACAACTGTTTGAGAAAATGTATTTTTTTTATTAATTATTGTAATTCATTTTAAAAATCTGACTCACAGTCATCTTTTTCCAGCTTTTAAAATACTTTTTATGATTGCCATTGCTCACTGCAAAAAGGGAATTTTTTGCCCTTATATGGGAAACACTGCAGCTCCCAGCTGCTACCTCCTCACTCGCATCTCAGGCTCCCTTGAAAAGGGCCGCTTGTCAACAGCACAATGCTTACAGATGAATGACTGCCTGTCTACTCAGTTCTACCCACATCCTAAAGTTCAGTGCAGAAGCACTGGGGAACTCTGCATATTATCATATGGTTCATCTCTTGTTTTTACAGTCTTCTCCTCACACAGTCACGTTTGATGCCTGGGCAACCATGGTAGCAATATGGTTTTGTCCCACATTCCGGCATGTAGAAACCTTCACCAAGCCTTTTCCATACAGCAGGGCCACTCAACAGAGATCATCTGACTTCCGACACCAGACGCTCAGCATAGGGGGCACGGTTTTTCTGGTCTTTAAACAGGAGGGTGCCTGAATTCACTGGTCACATATCTGGAGGCCACCACACTTTGTGGCCTGTTTTACCACAAGTACAACAATGTGTCAGCAGTGTGAAGAGCCCTGTGTTCACCAACCATGTAATTTCTTCTTTCCCTTCTGTTAGTGAAAAGTTCTGTTTTGACTCAGTATTTAAACAAGGAAGTAGATACAGGACCACTGAGGGGTCGTGGAGTAAACAAAGTTTTCCAGAGAAGGCTGAGCACCTGGCAATTGTCAGAGCCCTCTAACCTCTTTACCGGCTTGAGATGTTTGGCCTCAGAGTTCCTTCAGTGGAGGAAAGCACTCTGGTACCGACCTTACCAATTCGACAGCTGACATGCTGAACTCATGTGGCACTCATATGATGAAAGGAGTCCCCCAGGGGAGGCTGTGACTGATGCTGGTCTTCTGGTGTTTTTCCGCCACAGACTTTCATTGAAAAGGGTGAGGACAAGTATATGGAGCTGGAAAGGTATCAACAATGCCCTCAGGATTCTGAGACACGCTGTTAAAAGGCACCGCAGCTGGTCTACAGGGGTGAAACTATAAACTCCTGGAAGATGTGAGTTATTCAACAGATGCTTTTATTGAAGACAGCTTGAATACCATACATTTCCCCCATTTATACAGCTGGATTTGTAATGTAGGTTAAGTACCTTCCTTAAGGGTCCTGTAACAAGTCCCCTCCTGAGAACAGAATCTATAATATTTTTGAAATAAAAATTCAGTTTGCTAAGTGCTAGATTACCTGCTGACTCTGTGACCATATCCTATGATCTACTTCTGTCCCTCAGAAGTGTGCAGACTCACTCCAAGTTTCTGGAGTTATTTTCTACTTTTCTTCAGCTTCAATGAGGACACTGCAGAAAGGATGGGTGCTGAACAATCCCCCGGTTCTGAAACATCGCTTCAACCTTGAGACCTTTAACCTCAAATGGCAGCGCCCCAATTCAGCAGGAAAAATAGCTTTAAAATGTTGTTACCTGAGCAACACAGGCAATTTCCAATTTGTTTAATTTTGTGAAATCAAACAGTGTGATATTTACTTGGGTCCTGGTTGAGTATATTTCCCGGGGCTTCACTTTATCTGAGAAGTGCAGGTTAAACTGTACTCGGCATCAATTTCTATCGTAAAGCTGTTTTACTGAAAATATAATTACTTCCCATGCAAATTGGTGCCGTAATTGGCTCATCTGGACAGAGAAGAAACCGTGTGCACAGGGTCAGGTGGTTGAAAATGAGAAGAAAGTAGAGAAGAGAGAAAATGAGTGGGATTCAGCAGCTACAGTAAGAAACAGCAGCTACTGCACACACCTCTGTGCATGTGCGCATACACACACACACACACACACACACACGCTCAACTTTACCTTACCTCAACCTTCTCCCTCAGTGAGACTCAGGGTCACAGAGGATCAACAGAGGTCACTGAGAGTTGCTATAGGAGTGTTGAACGGTTCCTGTATTGCAGTGCCATTCCATCTCCCTCCTCCCACTTTTCTAGCTCCTCTTTCTGTTCTTTCCCAGTTCTCAGTTGAAGGCAAAGTCTTGCTTGGTTTGGTTGAACATCAGCATCATTTTCACTGGCCGACATGACTGTGTTTACATAGACTGAAAGGAGCACGGTGTTGCAGACCCTCACAGAACACCACCCTATTAGCCACAGTGAGAGGTTTCAGTTCGGGTCCCTTTCCACTGCACCATTAGATGTGTTAACGGGAGATCGACCACATAGCTCTGGGTTACTTCACACTGCGCTGAACACGAACACAAAAAGACAGAACTGCAGCACACAGCTATAGTCAGTTGCTGAACACCAGAGCATCATGGAAGAAGAAACAAAACATTTCCTGAGCAAAAGAAATTATTTTCTACTTTTCTTAATTTTCCTTGTTTGAAGCCAGTCTCACTTAATTTCCCAGGTGTAAATGAAGGAAACGTTTCAGACTAAACAAAAATACAAGTTACTGGGGCAAGACATTGAAATAACATCTGCAGAAAGAATAAATGAACACACTTTCGAGTGTAACGTAGCACCATGGTGTCACCTTCTGGCTCAGCTGAGTAATGCTACCCCCATTACCAGCGGGCATCTAATCCTGGTCATGGCGACGCTTTGCTCAGGTTCCAGGTGATGTTTTAAACCAATTTAATGTTCATTACAGAAGTCCTCATCATTTCAACCAAATAACTGCAATTAAAACAAATACTTACACTACAGTGAATTACGTGCAGAAAGCAGTGAATAAGGCGCCGGTAGAACTCGATCAGAACACGGCTACAGGGGAGCTATAGTGCTTTTACGGTACTAACACTGGAGACTGTTGGATGGTTCTTTACTGTGATATCAACATTGTTTAAAACATTATTTTATGCAGAATTAGTTAAATATTTCTATTTATTAATTACATGCTTGTATTTCATCAGGCTTAAATCCACAAAATCCAAAGTTTGTAAAACTGAGGTTCATGAAATTGAGGAGAGATTGTATAATAACTATAATATTAATTTGTAAGTACAGGAGGTTAATACATCATCTAACAAACAGCCAGTATGACTGGCAGATTATTCAAAATCAATTGTTAAGGGTACCAAGCAACCTAACTCCCTGCTGGGGGCCCTTCTTCTTCCTCTGCTCCATCCATCTCCAGAAAGTTTAGCGGGAACCACAAGAGATCAATAAAACATTCATCTGCAGGGGAGTTTTTTTCTTTGTTTATTGAAAATTAAACCTACGTTATTCTGACCAGCCGCAGAAGGGGACCTTGGGGTGTTTGAAAACAAAGGATTGCGGGATATATACTGGAAATATCAAAATCCTGCTTCTTTTGGATTACAGGCAGCTGAATATAAATGAATAATTAACCCTAACAAACAACAAAAAAACTCAGCACTTTGTGAGATGTTGTGCGTTAATAGCCCACCATTTACCAGCACGGTACAGCACCCTGGCATTACACTGCTGCCACCAAAGCGGCTGCTGCACTTGCATGATGAATCACTGTGGACTCGCAGTGAGAAACAGAATTTTTTTCTATTATCAGTTATTTATTGTAATGTTTCGCTATGATGAGAAGTTTGAGTATTGACATTAGGGAAGACACTGATGTACAAATGTATGTATCATGCTCACTTTATTGACGAGTAGTTTGAGAATTTTCTTGTAGAAGGGAATTTTATGAGTCATGGTAGGTTTGCTATTGTTTATAATTTCTTTTATTGGAAAACCGTGTAACTTTTTATTTACAAATACCTTAAAAAATCCCCCCGCTTCCCCCCTCGGCTCTGGGTCAGGTGTGATCCTGGGAACCAAATTCGCCTTCTCAGGTTCCAGCACCTACGCCACAAATAGCTCACTGCAGTGAGTCCATATTGAACCCATCCCCCATTGGCCTACACAATGCAGCCCTATGCAGATTCCTACCTCAGGACACCACCCAGGGGACAAAAACAACACACAACAACTCCTTTGGTCACACTGCTGAAGCTTAACAATGTGGGAATTTTGAAACAATGTTGTGTCATCAAACATGCTGGCTAACAGGCCACATCCATTGTGTTCAAAACCTTCAGCTGGGTTGAATTTGGTCAATTTCCTCATGTGGAGCAGATAGCATGTGTGTGTATGTGTGTGTGTGTCCTGCGAAACCGGCCATGCAGGAAGAACACAGTAACAAATCTTCACAAGTGTGGCAGAGAACACACAACATCTTTCCCAACCTCCTGCATATCATAAAAATACAGGTCCCACCCAGCTCTCAGGTGCACACACCTGAAATCCTTTTAAAACACACCTATCTGCTGTGTGCAGGAAAACAGTCACACAGCGTGTTTGGCTTCTCAAGATTCCATGACTGATCAGCTCTGCAGCCCACAGATGTCATCCTCCTCCCCCCAAGCCAAGTGCAGGTATCGATGCTGCCTTGCAAACCCCTTTGGCCACTTGGTAAGCCAGGAAACTTCATAAATAATGTACACACACAAACACACACAACTTTAACAGTAAATGTCAGTGAACTAAAAGAAAAGCAGGGGAGGAGAACAAAATAAAGGAGTCCTCACAATGACCTGAGTCGGGGCACAGAAGAAGTGTAGCTTTGGGGTGGAGCCTTGGCTGAGACACAGCAGGGGGGGTGCTTGGAAAGCAGCTGCTGGCTGAAAGGTAGATGACTCTCGATGCTGCATCTTCACACAGCACAATCTGATTGGCTGATCCGGTAAAATGATCTGCTACAGTATGGGTGACATATCTGTTTAAGTGAATGAAAAGCTAGGGCTGGGTGGGCAGTTCCATGTTGGCAAAACAAAGACTGCCAGGTGATATTCTGTGTGTCAGTGACCAACTTGGGGGAAGCAGAGTTCTGAGCTCTAAGTGTGTGTGTGTGTGAGTGTGAGTGAGCGCGCATGCACACATGTGAGCAAATGCGTGTCCAGCAAAAACCATACCTGCACAAAGTGTTGATGGAACTCCTGATCCATACAGACGGTGACGTGGCCTCTTAGCTCCAGTCAGCCCTGTCAGTCGCCAAGGTCTTTGCCATGGAAACGACCCCGGGAGACACGAGGCTTTGGCGTCACCCACAGTGTGAGACACAGCGTGAGGTCACGTTACAGTGTGGGGCCGGTTTCGCTCATTCACGCCACCGACCGGCTCAACCAGTTTGTAACATTTCCTTATTCAGTGCATTTTTCAGTCGCCAGTCGGTAACCTTGGAGACAGACACAGACACACAACATCACTGTCCCACAGAAAGAATATTCATATTAAACGTGTTGTTGCCTGCTCTTTTTCATCATCACTTATCATCAGGTGTCGTAATATTGCTGTTGGAATCCGATCGGTAAGGTAAAGGCAGGCCAGGGGGTTTATTTCTTCTCAGGCCACCTGTGGAGGGGAGGGGAGGGGTAGGAGGTGGGGCTCGGGCCGTGACGTCACTCGCCAGTCACCGGACGCTTCAGGGATGTGAAGGTGGAAGAGAAGGAAAGGACAGGAGGACACCTGAGCACTTCCTTTGGGCCGCGGCGATGGCGCGCTGCGTGTCCGCCGGCTCTTCGTGGTGCTTCGCGCTGCTGCTCGTGTGCTACCTGCTCTACCTGCTCGTCGGGGCCGCGCTCTTCTCCGCCGTGGAGCGGCCTTACGAGGAGCTGCTGCGCCAGGAGTTGCGGAGCCTCCGCTCGGAGCTGCTGCGGGACGGCGGCTGCGTGTCCGAGGAGCGCCTGGACGCCTTTCTGTCCCGCGTCCTGGAGGCCAGCGACCAGGGCGTTTCCGTGCTGGAGGCCGGGAGCGCGCACGACCCCTGGAACTGGGACTTCACGTCGGCGCTCTTCTTCGCCAGCACGGTGCTCACCACCACTGGTAGGACGGGGAGACACACACACACACACACACACACGGAGTTTCGGGCTCGTTTAGGGCGGGAACATCGCACCCGGCATAAGCGGGCAGTAAGCGCCTCACCGCGGTTCTTCGCGGTCGCACAAAGTGTCACAGGTGATGGAGGAGGAAGGTACCGTATGGGACACTGATCTACATCACAGGTGCAGCAGGCGTCCTTTTTAGAGATCCTTTTCGTGATTTTTTTACGCACGTTTGCGGAAATTCACACCCACGAAATCCCGACTGTTGACTCACGTACCTGGAGGGCGCGCGTTCAGATTTCCTTCAGCTGAACCGCCCCGCCCACTCGTCGCATTGTCCTGCTTCTGTCCCTCTTACACCTCAGTTTGTCACATATTTGTGCAAATAAATAAATGAGTGAATTTACAGTAAATTGATGGAACGCAGTGACTGGGGTGGGGGTGTAGCCCAGTGACTTTGAGGCCCTTCCTGCGTGGCCGGTGGAACCAGCGAGTCAGCAGCCTGCAGGTGAAACCAACACCTGAGCGGAGGAGGGTGGCAGGTCACCCCTGCGTCTGAAGCAGCCACTGCGTGAACCTGCACCCACCCCGTTCGACGCCGGGAATGCGTCGGTGTAACTCGGAGCAGCCGGGTGGGGCCTCTTTTCAAGGTTACGCTGGAGAACTTGCCCTCTCAGCACACAACCAGAGTTTTAGTTGAAACTACATCTTAGCTCTTCTTTCCATCAGAGCATTGTTGGTTCAAATCCCAAGAAGGTGGGGACAGCAGAAAGAAATCTTCCAGCCATTTGTTAAATGCCAAACTGTAGGGACATTTAGTTATGATCTGATCGGTGTCTTTATGCATTAAAATGAGAGAACAGCCAGGGTTGCAGGCATCTTAGTGCCACCTCATGTAGACTCAGAAGTCACAGGCTTGAATCCCACCTCTAACTGTAGTTCCTTTGAGCAAAAATGAATAAATAAATGTACCCCTCCACTCAAGAGGACAACACATCAAACTGTCTGTGTACCCTAATGCCCTGTGAGCTGATCTGTTTTGAATTGATGGAATTGTGTTTTTCTGTAAGAGGAGAAAATTCTATTAATTTGTGATCTCAATTGTAATGGCAGCCTTACAGGTAATATAACAATTTGTCATTGCTTTCCCATTTGCTCATTTCCTTATCTGTAGCCTGTAGTTGTGAAACGTCTTATTTTTTTATACGCCTGCTGCAGTACACAGTGAACAAAAGAATTACAGGCAGCCTTCATGAACTGGAGCAAAAATGAATGTATTAAATAACACAAAAAGTAATATTTTTGCCTCAGACATACAGCAAAGCCATATTCCTTTGTTTTAACACAGTAATTCCTTAGGCACACAATATTTAAAATGTGTTTGTAAGAATATTGTTTTAAAAGAAAAGTATACAGCTTCCCTAAATGCATGAGCCCAAAATATAACTCACTGTACATGTTATTTATTTTAGTGAACAGCATTTGGACTGGATCTACGGTGTCCAGTTATGTGGAGTATTCATCATCTTTAGCTGTGTTTTACATGCTGATAATTACCAGTTAAAACAAACAAAAATGCATCAAAATACAGTTATGTGATTATGTAAAATTATTATTTTTATTATTATTGTCCCTGCCCGGCTAGCTCAGTCGGTAGAGCATGTGACTCGCGATCTCAGGGTCGTACGGTGCTGTAATATTGATGTACATCTACTAGTCCTCAGAAGTATTTAGGGTACACTGTGTACAAGATAGTACATCGTGCAGCGCTGTGTAGCATTTTTGCGTCCGAGTTCAGCAGCTTCATTTTGAAGTTCATAAAACGTTCATAGGAGGTGCTGCTGCAGGCACAATGCAGACTGCTTCCGGCGCAGCTGCCAGCGAAGCGTGAGGGTTAGTGTCTGTGGGACTGCTGCCGTCCGCGTGTTCTCAAGTGCCATCTGCCCTTGATGTTGAACTGGACTCTGCCGCACGCATCAAGTTTGACGCTTTCCAGTACACACAGACTCTGGCCTACACATGCCATCTGATGAAGAACCAATAATTCAGCAACTGCTGGACTGGCGGCAGCTAATGATGTGGGCTGCCAGCAACGTGCAGTAGTCTCTGCGGATAGTGCAGCAGCAGACGGGTTCTGCCTGCCGAATTAATAACATTAATGAAAAGTCACATTGGTATATCGGGAGAAGGATGCTAGGGATGGAGCTGCCAGGCAAGAGGAAGAGAGGAAGGCCTAAGAGGATATTTATGGATGTGGTGAAGGAGGACATGCAGGTGGTGGGTGCCACGGAGAAAGATGCAGGGGACAGGAAGAAGTGGAAACAATTGATCTGCTGTGGCGACGGGAGCAGCCGGAAGAAGAAGAAGAAGAATGAAAAGTCACATTGGTTGTGAGCTGAGTTTAATTAAGGTTAACCGGCTTACAATGGCAAAGGGGACAAATAGTGTGTATCCGCTTAACTTATGTCCTTAACAAAGGTATATGGGCTGTAGGAATGGAAATTGTATTCACTAAAGCAAATTATTCATTTATCAGTTATCTACCTATCCAAATTTGCGTTTGCAGTGAATCAGACTAAAATGAGACTGCAGAAATTGTATCCACTTAACTGGGGTCCATTTATGTGGAACCAGCTGAACATCCACTCATACATATACATTTTCACTCTATTTCTATTTATTTAAAGGTCTGAATTGCACAGTCGTTCATGTGGGCTTCTGTTCAACATACACCACAGGGAAAACCCCTTTTGAGTTGGCTGAAACCTGAAGTAGATAAGTTTGTTTGAAGAAGTCGTCAAAACTTTTGTATTTTTTCAGATAAAACCGTCAAACTGGCACTTGACTTTTGAACTTGATCTCTGATAACCGTGTTTGTGGTTCAGCCCTTTTTGACAAAGCAAATAGTGTGGTGTGACGTTGTCATGTGTTTACAGGCTACGGCCACACGGCGCCGCTGTCGGATGGAGGCAAGCTATTCTGCATCGTGTACTCCGTCATCGGCATCCCGTTCACCCTCCTCTTCCTCACGGCCGTGGTGCAGAGGATCATGGTGTTCACAACGAGGCGTCCGGTGGAGTACGTGCACCGGCGCTGGGGGATCCCTCATTCGACAGTGGCTGCCATCCATGCTGTGCTGCTGGCCGTCCTCGCTATGTCCTTCTTTTTCCTCGTTCCTGCCATTATCTTCTCTGTCCTGGAGGAAGACTGGAACTTCCTGGAATCCTTCTACTTCTGCTTCATCTCCCTCAGCACCATTGGACTGGGTGACTATGTCCCTGGGGAGGGTTACAACCAGAAGTATCGTCAGCTCTACAAAGTATCCATCACAAGTGAGTGTGTCTAAGGGGGTCTGACAAGGAGAGGGGTCACAGCACTGGGGGGGGATCCAGCTCATGAACCAGTTAACACCAGGTCAGCTGGTTCTTGAAGGTTAGACATATGAGTTAGTCATTTACTGCTTGCCACTTGTCAGCTATGAATGTAGATGAAATTCTGGACTCGAGACTAACAGCTGTCTGACTGTTCAAGACCGACAGTTGGCTTAAATTTTCATAGCTGGTCAGGTAGCTTCATCCTGATACCTTTCCGGTGAAGAATAAATTAAGGGAAAAAAGTTTTATGAATTAATTTAAATTCCTCCATCACAGTAAACTGTGTGACATCACTGATTGAATTGTTTGCATTTTCATTTCAAAATAGTTTTCTGACTAGAAAGCGCATTTTGCCAAAAGATGAAATAACCTCAGTGTTTTGCTGTTTTGAGCAATATCTTATTTTTCTGATATGTTCCGAAATTGAACTGGTGAAAAATATGATAGGAGCGATAAAATGCAAAATGTACCTTTTTTTGGAAAGCCAAATGTGAAAAATGAATGTGAAGCCCTGAAGTGGATTCGTTTATCTCACAGAGTTGAAAAATGAACATAGATTCTTTTTTTTATACGTTGGTTAGAACATCAGTTTTTCCTGCCTCTTTGTCTCACAATGTCCGCATATGTCCATCCTCCACCTTTGCCAGTCTACCTGCTCATAGGCCTTATTGCCATCCTGGTGGTCCTGGAGACCTTCTGCGAGCTCAAACAGATGAAGCAGCTGAGGAAGATGTTCTACCTCAGGAAGGAGAAGCCAGAAGATCAGCTGGTCATAATCAACCAAGACCACCTGTCCTTCTGTTCTGGTTTGGATGCAGTTGCCGGAGTTCAGGAGGACAAGATCGATGCACCTGCAGGACCCCCAGAGCAGTATAAAAAGACCATGCTGATCCAGTGAAGAGCAGTGGCTGCTTGGCAGAAATGATGGCGCTGTGGAATAATGTCAGACTAGAGCCCCACATCACCAGTCATCATCAAGCATCAATTTATTAGCTGTTCTGTACTTGAAGGGATATTGGTGCCCGCTCACCGAAAAACCAGAACACCGCATCATCACAAATGCTTTAACTCGCCAGGAAAAAGTAGTTGTCAGAAATAAAGTTACATTTATAGCTGACTTTTAGCCCAATTTGCCATTTGCTTTTCGGCAGTTAACTGTGTGAGACGTCCGAGGATCACGCTGTCACAGTGGTGGCAGCAGTAGAGAGATTCTGTCCATGCAGTGACGGAAAACAAATTAACCTCTCTAGAAGAATCATGTCTGTTTTGTTTGTAGCACAGTTGCACGTAATGACATGAAGGAGCAATCCAATCGTCCAGCATTCGTGCAAGTTGACTTTTTTTCTCCTCAATTGAAGTTAACATTTAGTAATGGCTGAAAGAAGTACACACATTTGTATTTGTGCCAGAGGAGGTTCTCTTTATTTGTCAGTAACTGTTATAGAACACGGTTACAGTGTATCTGTAAAAAATGAGAACAAAGGATATCTGTATTCAAACTTTTTAATTTCATTTTTTTATCGTTCACTCAAATGAACTGAACCTCTCCCAGGGTTTGTGCCCATCTGCTAGCCAATTCCTCACCAAAGAAACATGCATAGGTATGAAGGTAGGTAGAAGGTATGGGAAGGATGCCATCCCTTATGTCCTGGGAGGAGTTTGTCTTGAAGCCTTAGAAAAGGATGCCTTAGAAAGAGTAGAAGAGGTCTAATAGCCTCTTTGTGTGTCTGAGTAAAGAACCCATTTACTCCTCTGTATGTGGTTCTTGACACAATTGGTGTAAATTATTTACTTTCTTTAATGTAAACCCTGTGGTTATTTAAATGAAATTTTATTATAGAGCTGTTTTTATCATCTTTGGTTTAAATGGCTGTAGAGTCAAACCTTGCTGTATAAAATGTGCTTTGCAGCAGGTATAATAGGGGCTGGTCCCTAGTTATGGCTTTATTGACAATCAATATAGATGTGTGTATACACACACACATACACTAGTAAAGTGTTATGTAGTCTGGATACATGTCCCTCAGTTTAATGTCAGAAATATTTCCTAGTCTACTTCTGGGATTAGAAAAAACAGGACAAATATTCTCATACTGTGGTTGCAGCTGATCTGAGAATGTAAATATATTCATTTTTAATGGACTGTTTCTTCCTAACTGACTGACACTGGGATGTCCATCTCTGCTGCTTGCTTCTCCCTGCAAGAGAAAATATGAAACCATGTCATAAAAATGAATCTGTGTGTATGTGCGAGTGCATAAATAAACAGCGTTGAAGGGGTTCATCAGAATATTAAATCTGTGTTGTGTCCATTCTGTGATGTCCCACTGGGGTCAAAGCTCCTGCTAGCCTTTGGTCATAGGATGGTTAACTCTTTCTGCTCCCCATTTCTTCCCCAACATTTCAGTGAAGTGTGTAAATGGGGGTCATGCAGTCTCAGCCTGTCAACAGGGCCAAAACAAATGAAAAAGGTGGCAAAAATTGTCAAATATTGCAAAGTGAGATTTTACTCAGCTTAATGACTGTAGATTTCTGATATGATTTAATGTTTATAATGTTTAACCTTAATATATTTGTACTGGCATTTCTGAACTGCTGTAATAATAATGTCCTAATATTGTAGTGTTATTGTTTAGTTAAAATAATAGTCTAATTTGGTGGTGGTTTCCAAACAAGGTTTGTTTAAAAAAAAAAAAAAAAAGATACGCTTTGTGTTAAAGGTACAGTATTGCAAATCTTTATAGTGAAAACCTCCACCCTTACTAGCTTTAGATGTAAATTGTGACATATTAGACTTTTATTCAGTGCTATTTTTAAAATATCACTGTACCTTTAATATGACCAAGACTTCTCAGGAAAACGTGTTTTATATGTTTATATAAAACGTTCATATGGCTCTAGGAAGATCTGGCTGTGCTGCTGGTGTTTCCTCAAACACAATTGCAGTTTTAGCCAAAGCATTTTGGGTGTAATGTACTTCTTTAGCCTTAACTTAACCTGAATTACTTCAGTAAGAATAACCATTTGTTAGGTTTCATTTAACTCCCCTACTTCAGCTAGCAAAGCATTTCTTCACAGCCTAACTTGGGTTTTGTGAACCATCCACCAGGCGAGTAGAAGCAGTCAAGAGCTACTAGGAAGTCTTCCTCTTAGCTGTAGTTTGGCTCCCGCTGCATGGTCAGCCTCTGTAAATGTGTTGCCACCTGCAGATCTCCGCAGATGCTGTGGTTGAGACCCATTCCTAGCAGATGATACCAGAGCCCATAGCAGACCTAAGTGGTCTGCACTCCCCAGTGGCACCTTCGATCGAGGTGTTCAGCCCACTTATTGATGACCCCTGTCAGGCATTCTTGCTGGAGTAAGCACAGGTTCCCCATGCCTTGCCAACTGCCCACCTCCACTGCTATTCCCCCCCCCCCCCCCCCAAGGCCCAGATGGCACAAAGTCACTCACTCGGGTCTCGGATCGATGGTGGAAGCGTCGTTCCAACGGCACAGCTTGTTCACACTGCGGGGTGAGATCCTACAGGATGCCGGCGCAATGCAGAAAGAGGATCCTAACTCAGAACACTGGGCACAGGTGTGCCCCCGCATCAAAAGGTATGTCTCAGAGCGGGGCTACAGGAAAAAGGGCATCAGCTTTGAATTATTATCCCTGTCATCTAGTTTTGCTTTCAGTCGTATTTAAGAGGTGTGACTGCTGGTAGGTACATCGCTGGCGGGGCAGCAGACGTTCACCGATTTGGAGCGGCTCTGTTCCGAAGGAGGTCCTTGTGATATAATTTGGATCTGGACTGAGGCCTGACTTTGAGTGCATTTGTGTAGCCTGGGAAAGAGCATGGTAGTAAAAATTGCTACCTTCCTTTTGAAGGACTTAATTCCAATCTGACCTCCTGCTGTGGTAATCCTGAGCTGATAGAGTGAAAATGATCGGTCTAAACTCATTAAATTGCTTTGGAGCGAGGTTGCTAAGGAGAAAATTAAGTTAAGTAAATAAATGAAAATGTAGTCTATATTTAAATGATGGGCAAGGAGTTAAAAAAAACCACATTCATTAGAGTTCTGAACCAGAGCTTCTCTTAAACAGCCCTTAGTATAAATGAGTGTATGATGAGATCTGAGTTTTAAATGTGAAAATTCAGACAGTATTTGAAGACCAGCAGTCAGTGACAGAGACATATGGATGACTGACAGTTAGAGAGCTTTGCTCAGGGCTGCACCAGTGCTGAACTGGAATCCAGAAGTTATTGGGTTCAGGAGAGATGGTTAGGTAAACAGCTCAGCATAGTTGGATCTGGAGCCTTTGGTAGCGTGGTGAGCAGAAGACATAGCTGGAGCTCCACATTCTCCTGAAACAGCATCGCACACATGTGTGCCAGTGCATTTCCATGGGTGTGTTTGTATGTGTTTGGTCAAGGAGGGGTGTTGGTGTGGTACAGCTGGCGCAAACAAGGGAAGCTACAGCAGATTGCCCTCACTCCCTCGAGGGTTACAATTCACCTGTCCTTCAGCTCCTAGAAGACCACCCTGGGTCTGGGACTGCCCACTTCGAGCCCTTCAGATGAGTCCAAACCAGTCCACAGCCAACATGGGAATGGGGCCTCTGTCCAAATGGACAATACTGCCTTTTGAGAAATGAAGAACAGGGCATTGTAAACATAGCTTCAGATGTTCACTGCTGGAGAACTGAAGATAAGCACTGCTGAGCAGAAACCTGTGAAACTTTAACAGTGCTAGAAAACACAAGGAAGCCGAAAATGATACAGATCCTCGGACATTAAACACCAGTAGCTGCAGTACCTATAATCCCTCACAGATGACGCTGTTGTATAGATCTCAGCACAAAGGAGCTTGAATTGAAATGGATTGAATGTCATCTGACAGCCCTGATGAACCAAAGACCGAGATTAAGGCTGAAGATGCCGTCTAACTGCAATAAAACTGAGACCAAGTTTAACACTGAGATACAAATGAGGATCAGGTCTAACTCTATAGAAGGTATTTCAAGAAAATTCAGCAAAATGTAATAATTAAAATAGTTTTATATCATATATAGTTTGTATTTTTCAAATTGGATTTTTTTACACCAGAATTTTTTTTAAAATTTGGATTATGTGGATACTTATGGCATCTTATTTTACATTTTTTAAATTATTCTTTCTTTTCAGTTAAGTGTGGTTTTAACTGATGCAAAGTGCTCTGAGTGGCCAGTTTATTAGGTTCACCTCTCCAGCAATGTGCTGTATCTTCTTTGGCCTTCAGAACTGCATGAATTCCTCTGGGCATGGATTATACAAGATGCTGGATGCTTAGGGCAGGAATGCTGCACCACACAGAAATGATTGTGTCGTGCAGTGGCTGCAAAGTGGACGGCTGCCCAGTACTGCTGCAAGCAGCCCTTTCCCCCTCATCCCACAGATGCTCTATAGGGTTTAGATCCCAGGATTGCGCGGACCACTGAAGCATTGAATACTCGCTGTTCCGCTCCTGGGGCCATTCTGTGACCCTAAGTGCGTTGTGACACAGTGCAGTACCATGCTGGAAGCGAAAATCCAAGTCTGGATAAACTGTAACCATAAATGGATGATCTTGGTCAGCAAAGATGTTCAGAGAAGCCATACCATTCAGTCATTCTTCATTGAAATCAGGGATCTGTACTGTTGACACCAAACACGATGACTCCGCAGACTCATGTTGCTTGCACTAAATTCTGATACTTTCATCAGCATGACCAGCAAAAGGAGCCTAGATTTCTTCAACCAGGTAACTTTTTCCACTCCTCCTCGGTCCAATTTTGATGTTTCTGTGTCCCCTATGAACGCGTTTCCTTGTGTTTCGCTGACAGCATCAGCACACAATATGGTCTTCAGCTGTTTATGCAAAGTCTGATAAGTGGCCCACTCTGAGAGGACATTCTGTGCACCGCACCACTGTTGCCTTCACATGTAGTTTACCTGGCTGTGGCCTGTCTATTTGCTTGCACAATTGTTGCCATTCTTTTTTGACCACTCAAATCCAAAAGCTATTTTGACCCACAGAATTGCAAATCGGCGGTACTTTTTTGGTTTCGGCACCATTATCAGTAAAACCAAGAAACAGTTGTGGATGAAAATCCCAGGACAACAGTCATTGGTAAGATGCTATAACCAGCACACCTAGCACCAACTATCATGCCACATTCAAAGTCACTAAGGTCAGTTGTTTTGTCCATTCCAAATGAACACTAACTTATCCAAGAAATGCTGGTCTGATTTATACAACACATTACAGTAATATTACATTTAACTGGCTGGAATGTATGATTTTTGTGAAGGTGGGGGGGGGGCTTACCTAATAAACTCCTCAACGTATCGGAATAATTGTGTAGCTTTGACTGATGTTGTGACAGCCACAGTCACTTTTAATATACACTGTATGTCGGAAAGTATGAGGACCCCCTATCTTACAAACTTACAAACACATTCTAGACAATTGTGTGCTTACATCTTTGTGGCCTCAGTTTGGAGAAGAACCTCCTTTTGTGTACCAGCATGACTATCTCCCCGTGCACAAAGTGAGCTCCATAAACACACGGTTTTCTCAGGTTGGTGTGAAAGAGTGACCTGCACAGAGCCCTGACCTCAGCCCCACTGAACACCTTTGGGATGAACTGGAACAGTAACTGTTAGCCAGGCCATCTCGTCTGACCTCAGTGACGATCCTGTGGCTGAACTGGGCACAGATTCCTACAGCCATGCTCTAAAATCTGGTGGAAAGCCTTCCCAGAAGACTGGGGACTGTTATTGCAGCAAAGGGGTGAACAGCTCTATATTAATGCTCATGTTTTTGGAATGGGAGGTTCAACAAGTACATATGGGTGTGATGCTCTGGTGTCCACATATTTTTGGCCATGTAGTGTACCTGCTTTTGTTATTTCTAGTCAGATGAATCTATTCAAAGTGACACACAGTGAATGGTTTATGTTGTGTATGTTTGGGCTTGAACTTAAGTGTTTTGTCCACAGGAGTTCCTTGTCCCTGACTACTACATCACCTGCTGCACAGATTTTGTAGGTTCACTGCAGTTAATTGGTCTGCACTTCTTTTAATGGAAACGTGTCAGTAACAAACTCCTAATTCATTATATCCACAACCCAGTAGCCATTTCACCTCCAAATGGTATTTCAGCCCCACTCTCACCTTCTTTTTGTTCACTACTTCTTCAGTTAATGAGTTTATGCTCGCCCCTCCAGTGGGCTGTGGAACTCTCCGGAGCTGAGCCCGCGGCGCCTCTCTGACATCAGCCCCCAGCTGCGACAACTCAGATTCTTGGTTGTCGAAGAGTCCATCAAAGAGGAGCTGAAAGCGTCACGCTCTGTGGAGGGGATGAACAACGTGTCCATAGAGGAGAGAATCCTGAGGATCACTGGCTACTATGGGTATCACCCATGGAGCACACTTTCCACTGGTATGCTTCATTCCAATGCAGGAGGACAGCATCAGACAAAAAGGGATAAGGGGACAGCAACAAACATGGAGGGAATCAGCAGAAATAGCCTCTAGCACGGTGGTCCACTAGTAGGCCTTGTCCTCATACCACATACACACACATCCATCACTCTTTTATTTGAGGAAAAGGACCTCGGCCTGTCCCTCTGGATCTCTCCCTCTCCCCTTATTATTCTTCTTGTCCTTGTGTCCCACATTGTTTCTCCCTGACCCCATGTCTCCCAATGCCTCTCATTATCCCATTACCACTTGCTGTCCCTCTGTCCCTGTATGTTTTTCCCTGTCCTTCAGCCCCTCAGTGTCTGTCTTTGTCTCCTCGGTACCCTCGACTCTGACTCTCACCTGCTCAACTGCCCCTGTGATTATCTTCATATTGGCATCATAACTCCTCCTCAGCCCTTGGTTAATTTAGCCTAGCTTTGAGCTACTTTTTTCCGATCATCTCGAGGTTTCACCCTCTTTCACACTCGCTAGCTGCAGTTCATCATTTCTGTGGATAATTGACACCAATGGTTAAGTGATGCCACCTATTGGTGTTATACCTTTAAAGGGCTTCTCCTCAAATATAAAACAACCCCATCTTTTTTCATATGTAATTCCAAGAAAAAAATCTTCTTATATTCGGGCCAATACAGCAATACGCTTAATTCATAATGTTAACTAATGATGTGGTACAAGTCTCCAGCCGATGAGGAAATTACACCATCATGGCAATTCCTGCCACAAATGAAAAACAAACAGATTTGGGACTTAAACCTGCAACCCTGTGGCTAAAGAATGGTGAACTGCACTGTTCTTTTGCATTGTTTATACACTCGTATACACCTACGAGGCTGTACAGAAGTGGATCTTCAGCAAATAGCGCAGTGCAAAGATAAATGAAAAGATTTCCATCACAGATCGGTTCAAATCCTCACTCTTGCTGTTAATGTACTTATCAAAATCTCACAAGCTCTATTTTCACCTCTGTGCTCATATACATCTCATTGTAGATCATCAATCTAAGGCGGTTAAGAAAGGAAATGTCGAGAGAGGAGATCTCAGCTCTTTTAGTCACTTTGAACTCTTCTAAGTGTATTATTCCTCTTTGTTACACATGCGTTGCGATCTCTCATGATTTTCATGCACAAAACCAAGCAGGAAGGTTTTTGACATTGCATAATGACATTGCATGACATTTCCAGGACCTCCTAGTTTGTAGATGTGGGTCTCATCTTTGACACTTTGAGTTTTATTTGTGTTTTTTTATTTTTATTTTCTTAAAATTCTACAACACCTGAGTTTAACTGAATTAATATTAACTGCACATTTTAGCTGCACAATTACAAGTCATTTGCGTAAAGTATGAACCCTTCCTAAAAGTTTGTGTGTAAAATGTGAAATAATGTAAATGCATGCATAAGAGTAAAGAGGTATGAATTGACACCACCTCTGTTTGCAGCAGAGCATCACTCCCAGGAGAACACAACAGTGGAAGATGCTCAAGAGGTGTGTGGTTCAGGGACAGAGTCTCAGAAGCTGTGCTACTGTCTGCGTGAAGTTTCTTTCCATGCTTGGGGGGTCCTGTGGGGCGTGGCCATGATGCTGTGTGTGTGCTCATCATGGGTGGGCATCACCCAGCTGGCCAAGGTCATCTTTCGGAAGGTGGACGCCCCCATTACCCTCACCTGGTTTGCCAGCACCTGGAACACCCTCTTCTTCCCCCTCTACTACCTCGGTCACCTGTGCAGAGGTGGTGAGAGGCAGATGCCCCTGCAGCGTTACAGGTAAGTCACGACCTGGTGGGTGGTTCAGTAACTCAGAGGCAGGAAGCAAAACAGCCACCTAAAGCTGCTAAAATGCAAGTGTGTGTGTTCCTTAGGGAATGCTCTAGGTTCTTCGGCACAGATGGCCTCACGTTGAAGGTGTTCCTGCTCAAGGTGGTCCCCTTGGACCTCCTCTGGACCCTGAGTACATATCTGTACCTGCAGGCACTGCGCAGAATCCCCAGCACTGATGCCTCTGCCTTGTTCTGCTGCAACAGGGCCTTTGTCTTCCTCCTGTCCTGGATTGGGCTGCGCAATCGTTTCATGGGCATCAGGGTGCGTCTTTCTCCCCGTGGGTTACCTGGGTATAGGACAGATGTCATATACCGGACATGCATTCACTACACCCTGCCGTTCACCAGTTCACACTGTTCACTGCCACTCGGTTATGGAGAAACTCCATCACTAAACACCAGTCATAAATGGAGGAACTGTCAGACACGCCATCACTTCCCTACTGTGTTAATCCTGCCAGCTACCCTAAGGGGAATGAAAGTTCAGGGTGGGAATGTGAAAACAGGAAGAATATTTTGGTTTGTCATTAAAAAAATTTAACTCAGTAACTGCTGCTGATGGGCTCAGCTGATAGTGGGGTACTTGATCAAGAATCCTAGCCTATACGTATGTGTTTCTCCCGGTGCAGATTGTGGCAGCCATATTGGCCATCGCTGGCATCGTCATGATGACGTATGCTGATGGTTTCCATGGCCAGTCGGTCATTGGGATCAGCCTGGCAGTGGCCTCAGCATCCTTTTCTGCCGTGTACAAGGTGAGCAGAAGGCCAACCTCAAGGTGGAGGAGACAGCAGACACTGCTCAGCACAATGCTAAATGATATAATTTGAGCCCAGCAGGTGCATTCTGTCCATCACAGGTGCTGTTCAAGCTGATCCTGGGAACGGCTGAAATCGGTGAAGCAGCACTCTTCCTGACTGTCCTGGGCTGTGCCAACACGGCCCTTGCCAGCTTCCTCCCTGTCATGCTCTACGCGACAGGTGCCGAGCACTTCGGCCCACCCGCTGACCTCCCATGGACATGTCTGTGTGGCGTGGCCTCGCTGCTGCTTGGTAAGCTAAGCAATTTGAGTTTTTTCATCCAGCACTGCCCCCCCCAACACCACCATGTCACTCCTCCCTCTTATCAGCTAGGCTGTTTATTCCAAACAGTTCCAAACCCAGAGCCACCCTAACATTCACCACTGCCTCTCACCAGTTCAGGTCCTTCTTCCAGGTCAACCTTTCCACTCCAGTCTCCCTCTCTCAGTCTGATGTGTTCCATGCATGGAGTAATAAATTATATTTGACCCTTAAACTTTTTGCATTTAGCAGCCGAAAGGACGTGTCTATTTTCTGTACTTAGAAGTCTGGCCAAGCTGTAAAAATGCCTCTTCAATGATCTCTAGACTACTTAGTAGAAGAGCTGCTGCAAAGGGCCAGGTTGTATCTTTCATGTATGCTAATCTGGGAGAAAATCATTTTCCAGTTTATTAAACTTGAATTTAAAAGTATAGCCCACTACAGACTTTACACCCATAAACTTACCTTGTTTGCCTGTTGTGAATAGACTTCTACACTGGTGTTTAAATTGTTTACCAGCGTTTTAATGTATATGCAGGTAATAAGAGAGAATATGTGGTTAAAATTTAAAAAATGTGGTTAATTTACTTTTACTGTTAAAAAAAAAAATATATATATATATATATATATCTTTGTACCTATGACTGATCTCCAACCATTTTTTTCTGGCTTTTTGCTGTAACTGATAGTCAAAGGCTTGACTAACAACTGGCCAACAGCTACTTGGGCCATTGCACCCTGTAATAGGTGTGTAGTGACATTTTTAATATCCACTACAGCAGTATATAAAACACAGTGTGTCCGAAATTCACACTGCTTACCACAAGCTCTCTGTGTGGTATTTGGTTTTAGCAGCACATCAGCATGGAATAGACTATTACAGTCTGGACTTGAGAGGGGTGACCACAATGACAGTGGGTTACTGAAAATAATATCTCTAACAACAATTTTGGTATGTCTGATATTTCAAAAGAGGTGTAAATAAAAATGAGTGCATATGTAAATGCAAATATCTTTTTACATGGGGCCCCAGGATTCTGGAAAAACCTCAGTTAGTGTGAAAAGTACCACTGTGCCAAACTTCAGATCGATGGCTTGAAAAACAAACTGCATGAAGAACAAGCAGAGACTGAGCTTTTAGGTATAAAGGTGAGAGCAGAGAGCAGGATCACTATTGAAGTATGAGTATTACACACGGTGTATTTCAAAACTTTTAAAAGATTATTATTTTTTGAAACTTTTGAAACAGATTTTAAAATTGTCTTGATATTTGCTTTATATTGATCAAATTGCATTAAAATATTTTAATGCAAATGTATGCATTTTTAAGGTACAGTTTTTGTGAAAAATACCAGTGCTTTGAAAATCAATGAACTCGTGTCTAAATTTATTTATCCCATAAAACGTCAGGCATGGTGAAAAAACACAGTGTTAAAATACATGTAAAGCAATGACATTTGTGTGTCTTTGTCCACCAGTTTTTAATCTCCTGGTGAACTACAGCAATGCAGTGACCTTCCCCACTCTGGTCTCACTGGGAATAGTCCTCAGTGTGCCAGTCAACGCTTGTAAGTGTCCAGCTCTTAATATCATGATGATTTTTTTATATTCGAGGGCATAGATTGTGACCAATGCTGTGTGAAAATGTTTACAAAGGACTAAAGGTGTCCCTCCTGTGTCTCAGTGGTGGACCTGTACGCTTGTGCAGTGCAATTTAACTCGCTGCGCCTCATCGCCATCCTCTCCGTTTGCCTGGGCTTCCTTCTGCTTCTACTTCCTGAAGACTGGGATGAAGGCCTGGTCAGGATGGGTTCTTGGCTCTGCCAACAACGCCCGCCACCAGAAGGCAACATGGAGCTGAGAGCCAGGCCAAAACCCAACTCAGAGTTCAACTCAGGACCCAACTCTGGGCTTCATTAGAGCCAAAAAGCCAGAAAATCCAAGTACATTGTTGAAAACTGACCATTAAGCTGTGACTCCAACCCTTTGACTCTCTTTTTCAGCTACCCTGGGGTCTGCTGAACTTGTTCCACCTGAACTCTTGCTTTATTTTATTGCATGGCTCAAATTGCATTAAACTGAATTAAGTGCTACAGGCCTGAGAAATTTGCTATTTTCTGCTAAATTATCAGATAAAAAGGAAATATTTTCTTTCAGAGTTTAACACCATCAGCTGGTAAGTGAACCAGAGCCACAGATGTGCTGTACCTAGAGGTCACAAAACTTCAGATGTGAATGAGTCACTCATTATGTTTGTACTGTTAAATTGGTAAAATTGTGACTGGTAAAATTAAAGTAATACATTCATCCCCCTGTTATTCAGCCTCCAGATAGCTAGTTTTAATCATACCTATATTTATACCACCAATACTGTAAATCAGTCTCGATTATCATATACACACATACATCCTCTCATGAATACAGTTGGGGCCAGAAGTCGGTTTGTAAGTCCAGCAACTGTCTCAGAATCCATAAAATTGTAATAATACAGCTGTGACATACTTGGGTGTGTTGGATTCACCAAGTGAAGGGGTGTGGACCTTTGGTGGGTGTATTTGCATCGCTTTATTTTTTTACCCACAATTATTAACCAACATTGAAACTGCCCCTTCCTAATAACTAACAAACACACAGAAGTCAAAAGCACAGGACATGAACATAGATAACTCCCAATCTTGAACATAAAACTCTAAAGTTCTACCAAATTCAATACTGCAGCACTCAGAATCCAAATTTGTGTTCATGAAACTGTTATTTCCATTCTTTGTTCCTCAAAATAAAAAAGAGAAAAAAAGGTACACTTTTTAGTCCTGATCTCAAGAGTATCCTAAAAATCCTCAGTTGGTTGTACCTTGTGCTTGTTTTCTTGTTACAGGTCCACACCAGAGGTAGCTGTGTGTTCTGGCAGGGACTAAGTGTGGGCAGGTTTCTGAGTGCCACAAAGGCTTAAACATGGATTATATTCTATTAAAGACATTGCAGAAATGAATGCAATAAGTTAAAAATTCAATTTAGCCTTTTTTAAAAATGTATTTATTCTATTTTCATGAGTGACTCATACAGTACAGGGTTTCAGTGTTACTCTGTCCTGGAAGAACAGCAACATGGATTGGACACCAGTATGTTTTAATATTGCTTATTAACCTGAAGCAACATTGTAATGAAAATTTTAAAAATCCATAATTTCCACACATTTCTGTTTATTTGTTCTGCTTTAAATGCAATAGACAGTGCCCTGTTTGTCCAGGGGAAAATGAAACAAAGAAGGATGAGTTGCGACAAAATGGTCAATCAGTCACAAGGAGAGGACAAATGCAGAGAAGTGTTTCACCTAAGATGCCAGCATGTACCTTTGTTTATTTGACACATAGTTTCTGTAAAATATAACTGTAACACATAATAATACACTGGAACAAACCCCCCCCCCCACACACACACACACACACACAGCAGCAAATAAGCATGCTGTTCTATTTGTTTGCATTTCTCTGTTGTCTTTGGAAATGCATATATGCAGGCCATTTTTGCAAACCAGCACAGAAATTTTACAAACTTAACTGGTGAAGGAAATGCAATTAAAATGAAATAAATAAACTGAGACGTGTTTGCATTTTCTATAATTCCCCAAGTTGGATGTCTGTAAAACAAGGTTGCAGATGAACATCATCCTCAACACTCAGATAAACTGAACCTTACACTTGAAACTTGCACCAAGCTGCCATGTGAGATCCACAGTTTTTTTTTCATTTTAAGTGTTATATTATTCATTTATCTAAATATGACATGCTATTAGCACTTTTTTAATGAAACCATTAAAAAAATTATTTCATATACACTAGGCCTTCATGAATTTTAGTAAATCTTAAGAACGCTCCTATAAAATTGAATCAATAATTTCAGTAGCGTACAAGAAAAAAGTTAGTGACATAAAATAAATTAAAAAGAAAATTCATGGTTTTTACTGCTATTCCAAATGCGGACTTTACAAAACCCCTCCAGCTTTTCTGCACGCCCATGTTTGTTACGATGAGCTCAGTTCAGAATGGTTCTGCAGACGTGCATGTGATACAAAAAGGCTTTACAAATGTGACCAAGTAAAAATAAAAACTTATTAACTGTATTTATTCGATTTTAATGTGACACACAGTTTTTCCCTTATGACAATGGACATCATTTAGGGTAATTTTGGGAGAGTTTGTGATGGGCTTGGAACATTTTGGAATTTTTCCCCATGAGAAATGGCAGAAGAAGTGATTTCATTATGTGGCATCTCCATATTCAGTGCTCAGGAATGAATTAGAACCAGTTTTAAGGGGATGAGTGTAATCTGTTCATTTTGCTGCCCAGCATGTCAATGCAGTGCCCTGTTTTCTACGCCAGCAAATTAGTTTGTTTTCCCTTTTTAGTCAATGCAAGGCGTAAACCTATTTTTTCTAATTTATGCATCCTGCTATTGAAAATGTAATACAGATTAATTAATAAATACACCAAATTATTTTTTTATGATTTTAGCAACAATACTTGATTTCATGTAAAAGCTCTGCCAAACAAACACACACACACACACACACAAACAGGGTGTTCAATCTGATGTCAGTCCTCAGTGGACTGTGTCCAACTTTCTCAAGCTCTCTTCACACCACTGACAGCCTGGAGAATGTTTTAAAAGTTTCATTTTGGATCGTGAGATCACTTAAATGGTTCACCTCCCACAGTACATCATTAGCTTAACAAAAATATTTCATTTACTAGATGTAATTTAGATCAACATGAATATACATTATAAAAAAGTCTTTACTGTAGAAGTAAACAGCCTGATAATGCAAATTACAGCAATGTACAGTTCACATCACTCATCTCAATACTTATGGTCACCATTAGACCATAAAAATCTTACGATAAGAACCGGGGATGACGAACTTAAACAGAAATATGCACAACAAAATACTCCAAAAAAGACCAAAAAAAACCAATGCCCTTGTGACAAACAATGCCATGTAACACATTTCTAAAGTTGTACTGTTCCTGGAACACTATAGACACTTTGCACTGCCACAGTACGTGGTTCTGTGGCTGGACCACAGTTTGTCCCCTACAGAGGATATGCATGAAGAATGGGAGGAAGAAGTACCAGGTCAATAGCCAAAGACCCATATGCAACATTCACAATATATCACAGATACAATGAAAAATCGGTAAGATATAATTTTATGAACTCTTGAGCTGCATTAAAATTAAATTGCAGAAAAAAAAGGGTAATATATGCAAGCTCCCATTCAGTGCTGAGTGTTGACTGATTCATCCCATGAGGATATTTCTCATCTTATTGTTGATCACCAGCACAGAGGAACACCAGACACGAGCTATAAAAATTGTGGAAGGGAATTGCATCAATCCAGTCCCGCACTCCCACTGTGTGCTATGTTTGATGAGTATTTACCATGACTATTTCTCATTTGCTCTACTACAGGCAGACATGTAAGACAACAGATTAGAGGAGAACGTGGCATTTAAGACAAAACAGGAAAATATTATCTTTGGAATTGTACAGTTTGTAATATGAAGACGCAGTGTACATTGCATTGCCCATTACTGAGGATAGAGGATGGTTTAGCAGGATGCAGCAGGCAATGCAACTGAACTGTATTTCCCAGACTGACTTGTGAACCTCTGATCAGGTATGAAAAACTTGAGACCTTAACAGCCAACGCAGGTGTTTCTGTGTCAGACTAGAAGAAAGACCACCTGGACTGTAGGAAGATGTTGATCGTTCCTCTGCTAATGAAGTGCTCCATGCATCTTATCTAGCATAGACGAAGAACAGTAGTCATCAGACTGGCTATTTAGCAAAATAAATATATGCAATTTTTATTATTCAGAAACTTTAAAAAGTAATAATAATAATAATAATAATAGTACAGTTTGTAACATGAAGACGCAGTGTACACTGCATAATAATAATAACAACAACAATAATAATAAAAAATAATAATAAAAATAATAACAACAAAAACAATAATAATGATATAATAATAATAACAATAACAATAATAATAACAACAATAATAATAACAACAATAATAATAACAATAATAATAATAACAATAATAATAATTATTATTATTATTTATTTATTTATTTTTTATTATTATTATTCAAAAACAGACTAACAGGAAGGAAGAGTCAGTGCATGTTCCCTTTCTGAGGAAAGCAAAAACACAACATAGTGTATGACCAGGCCACAGTCATACACTACCTTTCTCTTAAGGAATCTGCTCCAGTGTTCTCCTGAGGTTTGAGGGAAGTGATGAATGAAAACAGTACTGTTGTTTTGCAGGGATTTGGAGTGAGCCAGCTGCAGCTGACTGCATCATCTTCTGCTGAACTGCTTGGTCGTGTGGCTCCCCTGCAGTTGTACTTGTCCAGTTGAAGCACTGGACATTCTCTGTACTCCAATGGACCCCTGCAGGTGACTCCTACCGTTCCAGGCTGCATCGTCAGATTGTGGAAACCCTCAGATTACAAAAAATATTTAAAAAATTACCCAAGTACCCCCCAAAAAAGGAATCTCCTGGTTTGACACCCTGTGGTTTCAAACAATATGCTTCTGAGAAGCAGAGCCGGATCGTCTGAAGACACAGTAAGCAATGATGATGAGGAGAAAGAGTGCTAAGGCAAAGATCACCATGAGAGAAACATAGCCACTGTGGGGAATCGGCGGCGAATCAGGGGCCTCAGCTGGGATCATGTTGGTCAGGTTGAGCATGTATCCTAGAGTCCATCCAGCATCACTTGCCTGAATCTGGTATAAGACAGGAAAAGGGAGCTGGTTCAGTTAATAATGTAAAGTATGTTAATGAAGTAATACTAATGATGATAATAAGTTAATAATGGTTCAGCAACAAGGAGCAGAAGATATTGGAGTCTGTAATAAGCAGTCATGTTCACAGAGCCTTACTGATGTGCCCAGTGAAGAGGGAACAATGGCCGCACACATGCACGCACGCACTCTCACATACAGGCAGCACTATCCATTATAATCCCTATAGCATTGGGCATAATCTGTTGGCCTGTTATGAAGGGAGGTGCAGTCAACCTTGTTAATGAAGGTGATGTCTCTCCAGGTCTCTGCTGTGAAGTTGTATCCATCCTCAAGCAGAGTAACAATGTAGGTCCCAGAGAAGCAGTACTCTTGCAGGTACTTCTCTTTTATATTTTTGTAGTTCGTCCGGACCTGCATAAACAGAAACCAGTTTTTACTGATACGTGTGACAAATTCTAATGTACTCCACCCTTGGACCCAAGGCCCTCCGTATGCTATGTGACCCCAGCATCTCGAACCTAAAGCCCCTGGACAATGCGGGAAACAAGCTCAACTCTTAGGCCAAAGGCAAGCCGCATGACCTGACCCCTCAGGTTAAAAGCACCTCCACAAGTGACTCCACCCTACAGGATCCCGGCCCCTCCCTTATATGCTCCATGACCTCGCCTCCTTGGGCCCAAATCTTTTTCCCATGTCACCATGTGATTCTAGAACTTAGGCTCAAAGCTTGGGTTGCAAATTAATACTCACCTCATCCCAGGGCATGGAGCAGTACTCTGCCAGCTTCCTCTTGCTCTCCTCCAGGGACATTGAGGTCAGGTTTAAAAAGTCCATGACAAAGAAGAATGCCGAGAAGGCCTGCAATGCACAGCATGTCAAGATCAGTGCACACATTCACTGTAGCCAGTGCGATAAGTATAATGACTATACATAAATAACCCCAAGTTGCCCGGTCCTCACCCCGAATTGACCCTGCAGCGGGGGCTGGAAGACCCCGTTGAAAGAGCAGCTCCTGCTTGAGCATTCGCTGAAATTGAAGATGCGACGAACAGAGTTCTGGCAGAGCGTCCAGTTGCCTGTGCCCTCGTGCATGAAGCTTGCATTAGAGGGATTGACTTTAGAGACACAGGGGCTGTTGTATATTTCCTTGAGGAATTTCCTCTTGGCGTAGCTAGGGTGGAAACAGGGGTCCCGCAGAGTCTGATTGTCCAAACTGTTCGGGCGAGCCCGCAGCTGCTGGTCCAGGAAGAGCTTGAGAGCCTGGTCCTTGCCGTAGCACAGGAAGCTGTGTGTGTACACACGGTACTCCTTCCCATACAGGCGGAAGTGGATAAAGTTGTCCAGAGACTTGGAATGATCCCTGGACTCAAAAGTGATCTGGGTGGAGGCTCCGCCCAGGTCCAGAGCACCCATGGTGTGCTGCACCTGGAGAAACAGATCACTCAAGTTAAGTGGGATCATCCCCGTTGTAGCTGGCCTGAAAAACATTGGGGTTACGTGAAGTTACCTTTCGGAAGTTGTCGCTCAGGTAATTAACTGTGATCCATCCGTAGGCACCTTCTTCTTGGCCAGTGATGATGCGTGCTCCCTGGAAAGAGAATGGGGTCTCCTGAAGAAACTGCTTGACCGAATGCAAGACCTTATCAGAAGCAGTTTCGTTCTCCTTTCTGTGAGAGAGGAAGTGGACCATGACAGTTACCAGTACAGTCAGTTCAGCTGTGACATCTGACAGTCAGGCAACACTCAAATGCTCCATTTTTTAATGTGTTTCATTTTTTAATTTCTCTTCTAGATGCAATTTCAGACACCTAATATTTACATCAAACATTTTTTACAGGCAAATATTAAAATGCAGAGGACTCTGCATTATTGAGGTACATTAAAAATAATACACGGCAATGTCTCATTTGGTAAAGAGTGTCTTTCTTGATCACACAGAGATCACACAGTATCAAGCATGTTCAAGTTCTGTTGAGAACGACAGTCCTATTTCCATCGTTCTGTCTTTTTTAACACAGCAAGTCTAACACTACGGGACTAAGGGCACTCAGAGAAAAGTTGGAAAGGTGATGTGTGTTACCTTAGCAACCGCATTCCTGCCGTGGCACCCAGGTAGACTGGTGTTTCCTGGTGCCTTACCCTGGGGATGGAGTGCTCAGCTTCCTTCATGCAGTGTCTCAGTGAGGGGCCAGCCTGAGTGGCATTCCCAGCATAGCTGGAGATCCCTTTGCCTGGGGATCCATTGTCCAAATTAAGCAAAATAAACAAGAATTAGCAATAAAAGGATAAAGCAGTGTGTGCATGTGTGACAATTTTTTTGTCTTTCCTGCATGTTCAGCATGTCTTACAGAGATACAGACATCGTTTTGGACAGATAAATAACTAAACAGGATGCATATATGCATAGGGTCCAAGCCTTCAGTATGGGACCTAGAGATGACCTCGCATTTGAGGACTGGGTGGACGTGGCACCAGTGCATGTAAACATCTATGTCAGCACAACAGACTTTGAACACATGTTCCATACCATACAAAAAAATGTTCCTGAGACCGTCTACTTCCAAGCAAGCCAATGGCCAGAAAATATGATTGCAAGGAAGGGAATAAGCATATGGAGCACATCTGAGGGATCTTCGCTGAGATGACTGTCAAAAACACGGCACTCACTTTCATGAACTTCTGGGCACTTGGCTTAAAGGGGAAAATGGGACACTAGTTCACTGCAGGGTCACCATACACACTCACT
Source organism: Heterotis niloticus (assembly GCA_018136845.1). NCBI lineage: Eukaryota > Metazoa > Chordata > Actinopteri > Osteoglossiformes > Osteoglossidae > Heterotis > Heterotis niloticus. The sequence goes on from CM030895.1 coordinate 18,299,819, forward strand.
CACACAGTCACCAACTACGGGCAATTTAGAATCACCAGTTAATGGGAAACACACATGTTTGAACTGTTTGAGGAAACCTGCACACCAACCATAAAAACTCCACACAGACTGAGCTGGATTCAAATGTACACCCAGTCAGGCTGTGAGGCAGCAGTGCTACCCACTGCACCACCATACCAAGCACAGCACTGAATTTATAATAATTACGCAGTTTTCCAGAGGGAAAGAAAAATGTCATCCAGCCAAAAAGTTACTTCCAAAAGATTTAAAAATCACCTCAGGGTTACACTAGGGGGCAGTCTCACAGTTTCTGACAAGCTATTTCACCACAGCTGCAGGAATGATGTGACAACACTGAGATGGTTTTCTCAAGAACTGTAGACAGAAAACACCCCAGAACACCCACCGTGCAATAGGACCTCAGCTGATAAAAACGACAAACAAGACAGTCGCGTCACAGCCTTTTCCACGCTAACACAGCACTCTGCATACCTTTTACGTTGCACGAGTGTCTCTGGATCACCATGCCCGTGTTATTCTCCTTCTCCGCAGGCCACTGGTACACGTACACAGACGTGTGGGAAGAGCCAGCATCCAGAACGATGCCGTACTGCAGGAAGGGGCAGAAGAAATGGAATGGGGTGGGGGGACAAACAGTGATCAGCAAGTGAGGGGATGCTGCTTTTCTCTGTAGTGTATTACAAACAAACATTCAAACTTTTTAAATACCAGTGGATATTTTACTGCTATGAACACTGCAAAGTAGAGCAGCAATGATGTTTCTCCCCACTTTCCTGCAATGACCGGTAAGCATACCTTATACTTCTGCTTGATGGGTTTGTTCTGCACCACACCCATGATCACCAAGCTCAAAATGATTAGCACAGAGAGGACAGTGATGATGATGATCGGACGTCTGTGCCATGGGTTCTTCTCTCTCATCTCTGAGCTCAGCAGAACAGGGGAAAAAGAAAAGGAGACACCACAGAGTCAGTGAGAGAATCCAGCCTGTGCATTGTTCTTCATTCGGGAGGGCTGCAGGAAACACACAAACCCCACAGTGTACGGCACTGGTGGTCCAGTGGCTCCCACATCTGGGAGACATATGCCCACACAAATGCCTAGGAGCTGTTTGAGCTGCTTTGAGGTAAGCCATCCTAGCAGACACAACATTCACATTCTGCTGGACTGAGGTTCTAAAGTACCTGAAATCAACAGTAAACATGCAACAAAGGGTCCAGTCCAGCTTCTAGAGTGATGGATAGCTATTAACTTTCTGCATTCACACATCCACTAACTTAAACAAGCACTTAAATCTGTGCCTCGAGGGTATGAACCACCAGTGCTTCAGACACCACTGAGCACTGATTTGTTTAGTTCACAAAACCATAAATGGAAAAGTCTGCTAAATAAACTCCCCATTAGCATCTGGGACATATGGGGCTGTGTGAGTGTAGCAAGGGGTCTGTTTGGTCATTGAGTCACCAGGAGTCCCATCATTCCAATGGCGTTGGACCACGAAGATAGCATCGAGAGTACCGCACATCGACTGCAAAGCAGCAGAAACCAAGTTATATACCTAGCAAGATCAAGGTTAATCTCTGTGTACTGGAAGTGGAGCTGGCATCTTTATATTCAAAAAGGAAACTTAGCAGCTGGACCCTGTTTTAAAAACTAAAAAGATTACATTTATCAGGCAGTTGGAGAAATGATGTCAGATTCCCAGAAAGATATAACTGATATGGCTATAACTAAACATCACTGAAGTATGAACATGCAAGCATGGCCTTCCAATCATTCTCTCCAGTGTTCTATTCTGTGGGTGGGGGGTACAAAGTTTTGGGGAGGGTCTGGGTTAGGTCCAGACATGAATTCAGCCCTTTTGGTATTTGGCTCATGGCAGAGGGAATTCTTCATAGCGCAAGTAGTTTCACATTGAAGGAACTTCTCCTTTGGGTGGGCTGAAATAGTTGTTCCACACACAGACAGAGCACATCTGTGACACAGAATGAGGAGGGAAGCTCTTTGAAGCTTCAAAACATGTTCATTCCCCTGTTTCCCCAGGAGACGATTTTGAAATGACCATGCGTGTCCTGTATTTGGCCCCCAAGCAGAGTACAAAACAGTAGTTTTACTTAGACAGGAGCTGAAGTTGATTTTTGGGTGCTATTTACAGTATAGCTTCAGTATGCCCCTGTCAGACCAGGGCATATGGAAAATGGTGGCACAGCAGGTAAGGGCTCCTGGGCTGCTTGTTCGGCATGGATCGGGAGTCCAGGTCATTGTGTATGGGGACGGTACCCTGCAAACGTGAATGGAAGAAAGGAATGGCTCACTACTTTGGTTCCCTCTTTGGCTTTAGATGTTACATGAGTGGTCACTATAAGTTAGATTTGAATCAAAGGCACTTCCTTCCAGCCATGTCAGTCAATGTTTTCATGAAAGCTGAACAGTTGCACTGAGAAACTGGTAAGCACCGAGTCACAGGAACGTGCCAAATGGTTATCGAGGTTGACATACTGGAAAACATTAGCCTACATCAAGTTGTTAAGGTTGCATCGAGGACCACTGATATCTGCAAGTGGCCACCAAAAAGGGGTAGAAAAGCATGGGCAGTGACACATTACATGCGCGACTAAGGCAAGAGATGAGTGCGGTGGCTTTTACCAAAGAAATGACATGTGTGTGGCGAGATGTGAAGCTGGCATAACCCTAACCCCTAACTCTAACCCTAAGGATAAGACAACTGTTAACAGATTTGCGTATCACAATTGTTATGGTACACTTGTGAAATCTTTTTAAATAAAGAGGAGCTGGGTTCCTCGGTTGTAAAGTGAAGGCCTTCAGACATTTAAAGACCAGCTATCTCATATCATTCGGATAACAAATAAGAGCAATTTAAAGCAGCACAGAGGCAGAGAGGCATCCTCACTTGAGACTTAAATGGTCCCATGTGCACATTGTTTAAACAACCATGAACAGTCAAAGGCCTCGTTGTCTTTGTGTGGAACTGGTCTGAGAACTGTACCCATTCTGAAAGAGGACAAACACGAGTGAAAAAGAGGGAAAACCATGTATCAGAGGAAAAAAGTACATTTTACAGAGAAAAACTGATGAATGCAAGATATCTCCCCGGTGTGCTTTGATGTTCATGCAGGGGAAGTGACAACATAAAACAGGGAATCGTTATGGCAACCACAGGAGCACCATAGCACAGCAGACTGTTTGATATCCCAAACTGTTAAACTGTAAGAAGAAATCATTGTTATTGCCAAAACCATGAGTGTGGATAAGAAAGGCTTACCTCCTGTTTAAAAAGTCCCACTGCTACTTTGTGGGAAAAAGTCCAACAAGTTTGCATTTATTGTAGAAGACATTCGCTGTTCACTTGCACAAAAGTGCAGCATTGCTTTTCTTGGCATTTCCCTCGAACTGGAGTTGGCATAGAAACGCAGCTCCATTACATGGGTCAGACCCCCTGGGACACCCAGGACTCCCACCCTCCAACAGTTAGTGGGTATTAATCACCATTTCTATTTTGCTTTGCCATTATCTCTGGCATCAGTCCTAACTTCCTACCTCAGGAAATGAGGGGCTGGCCTGCAAGAAGCAGTCATTCACCCCCTCAGAGTTCCACACTGCCTTTAAGTTCTGAATCTTCTAAGGCTCATCATCAGTATGGGCTGCATAGCGATCAGTGCAGGCTGAATGGGGCACACGACAGCAGAGTTGACCGCAGGGTCCCCGATGCTTTTCTGCGCTTTCATAAAGCAATAAGTCCAGTTTATCTCTACCATCCCACCATTGTGATATGGGTCCATGAATCTGGTTCCATGAATTGTTAAATGAAGCCTGTGGTTGCCGTGGAACAGTGGGGTGATATTTTTCTTCAGGCGCTCCTTCTGTTCTTGGTTTTTGCACCTTTTCTGTTCAACTTTCTGCAGCAAATTTACCCTCTTTTTCTGCTGAGCCAGCCAAGGTCAAAGAGTTAGTCTCAAAGCTCCCGAAAAGCACATCGCTGCATTGCATTCTGCTATGTCAGTAAATCCCGGTGAGTTTGTACCAAGTCATGCCTGTCGCATTTCCACCGTCATTTCCACACCAAACGCTGGCCATGGTTCTACAGACTCCAGTCCACACACAGGATACAGTGCTTTATGCTCCTGGACATGGTCCTCCAGGCACAAACTGACCTTGTTTACCTCTCATGTCTCACACTGTGATACGCAAATCTATAAACTTCTTAAAAACTTATTTAATTCTCATGCAGGATATCTTATACACGACATTTTTGCAAAATGATGTAGCTAGAATAGCATGAGCGGGTTTCCATTATCCACAGTATTATTATTATTATCAAGCCTTGGCATATGGGCGTCTCCGAGTGCCTGAGGGGATATGGGGATTCCCATATCTGAGCTTGTTCAGGCAGGTACGCAAGATCACCTCTGGTTACCCTGAAAACATACCATGCTTCCTGCCAACTCCACCCACACGAAAAGAGAACTGCCTTATTCTCCCCAAAAAGAACTGGCCTCCTGGCATTGTTGCAGCCAATGGTATGGAACCTCGTGGGGGGTATGTCCCACAGCAATTGGCTGCAGCAGCCATTGTGTGTTAGAAGCAGTGGGGGGGGGGGGGGCAGAAAGGGAATGAGCGAGAGAAAGAGAGAGCCAACAAAGTGGTTGGCATGGTTTTGCCATATTTGGTGCTCCTTCACTGGCATTGGAACGTAAAGGACTTTGGAAAATCCTCCTGCTCTTACACAATGCTGCCTCAGCGGTGTGCTTCAGCAGATGGATTCTGTGTACCGCACATCGATGGAGAGAAAATGTGGGAAAAAGGGGAATCTAAAAAAAATCTTAACTCACACCTCCAGGCTATACTTGAGTACCCAGCCTCGCACCCTGAAATTCCAGGTACTCACAAATAGACACCATGAATCTCTATAGTAGAAGTAATTTGTGAAAGTGGATGGATGGATGGTAGACAGGTAGATAAATGGACTGAGAGACAGGACAAAGGTGCTAAAACTTGAAGCCTGGGGGATGCCAGAAAAACTGTACATTTGAGGTCTAAAAGTAGGATAATTCACTGCTTTTTTAATCTAATTTTGGTTTTTGTTTTTATTTCACATGCAATCTTAAATTCATAAGAAATGGCTAAATTGAAAAATAAAAATGTAAATACTTCAACATTGTTTTCAGCTTTTTCAAAATTTTATCAAATGCATTATTATCACCAAAAACGATGAGTCAACACAGTTTTGATTATGCCTTTTATTTTTCAATCCAAACTTTTACCAAATGAATTTTGAGCACTGAAAAATTATTTAAATATAGTAAAAATGAACAAAAAGAAAAACCAAAAATAAATAACAGAACACACTGATCCAACACTAATCCCACATCCAAGCCTTTAAATTACCACTAAGAATCTATTTCTGCTCACTTCCCATAAACCCCTAGAAAACACGGGTGCTTCTGAAAAGCATTTTAGTCCAGGCAAAAGGGAAGAGAGGGTACAACATTTGTCAGAACGAGAGTGAGGTTGGCTGACTCAGATCTAAGTTTAAACTTCACTATGCACTCTGCACTTGTCTTATAGGATTTGGCAGGCTGAAAAGCAGGAACCTGAAACTCGGCTCTGACAAAAAGCTTGTTTATATTTATTGCAACACCCTAGCCGCCTTTCAAGGCGGCTGCATAAGTTTTAAATGTAAAGGGAGGTTTACCAAAGTGACTGATGTCCACTGCTTTTTGTGACCACATGCACTTATGTAAATACCTTTTGGCACCAAAGGGCACTTCAGAACAGATGCACCTTTAGCACCTTTTTGGAGCGGCTGTTTCATGCAGCAGAACAGCGAACACTCAAGAAGCCACAGATTGTCTCTCGATGTGTGAGAAGGTGTGTGACCAGACGTCCTCGGTAGTCTGCAGGTGCACAGATAATGAAGAAAGAGCAAGGGAATACGCAGCAGCAGTGCGAAACAGAAAAAAAGGCCAGTTTGGCTCCAGAAATGTCCCTCTGTGCTCCTCATACAGGAAATCGCAGGTGTTATGCAAGGGATTGCACCACTGACACTAATGCTAGAATGCATCTTGAGGAATTCTCCTCCCCATCAAAACAGAAGTGACACCTCTTTGATGCAGAGAAGGGAGTTGAAAGAGGGCTCTGCAAGGGTGGAAGGATGAAGAAGTGCAACACCTCAAACCTCAGCTGGCCAGTGTTCACTGTGTGCACGAATAAATCAGGGGTAACTGTGCTCAAAGTCATGTGCAAGTAATACCGTGTAGTTCTCACATTTAGAATCTGTCCAGTCTTATTGAAACATTGTATAAGCGGAAGATTTTGGATTCACAACATGGATACTTGACTAAAAGCCATCTGTACTCCCACCAACAAGGGTAACAAGGTGTCATTCTTGGAATAAACAAAGTCCAGGTTTCTCATGTCCGCGTTTCATTCGGGAAAGCGCCTCACAGTTTACACAGCGGTAATAGACCTGTCCCAGGCTTTTGGCAAGAGCCAGATCAAACACTATTCTCAGACAAATTCCTTTTAATTTCTTTCAGACTGTTTATGTGGTTACCAGGGAGACGTTAAGAAACAGCCCTGTTAAGCACCGCATTGTCACTGCAACCGATTATCTCGCTTCCTCTTCGATCCCTGGACGCGACTCGATTCATTTTACTACAGGCCACCCTCAATTTGCTGCAGTCTAGCCCAGACTTCCACAGTCTACCACACTGCATCCATGCACATTTACAGTTATTTATTTACCATGTATTCTGCCCAAAGTTACGTTAGCGCAACCTCAGCACAGCAGGGAGGTTAAACGTGAAGGAATTCTGTTAAGTTGACCTGTGTACTTTTTGGGATGTTTCATCAAAATTTTGCCCACAAGCAAATGACAACTTTTGCAACCTTTTGTTTTTCTTGCCAATTTATTAAAGCACTTTGCTGAAGGAATCTCCTGCAGGGATGTAAGTGGATTCGAAAGAGCAGCCCTCAAGTTCACAGCCTACAACCAACTCCTGCATGATCCACTGCCTAACTGGAGATGAGACTCCTCCGACATATTAGCTCTCATTTTTTGCACTAATGCACTGCTGGCACAGAAAGAACAGTACTGGAACTACAGTTCCACTTCTCTGCCTACCTGCCTCTGACTCACCACGAAGACTGGGAGATAAATAACGGGTAGAAATGGATTTTTTCAGGTGTTGAACCTGCAGCACTCATCGCCATAGGTTCACAGTAACACACAATCGTGATATTTGTTAATATTTAGGTCCAGCACACCTTAACCCAAATCACCATAGGCAAGAGCAGCTGCCAGGGAAATATATTTAAATGTAATAAAAAGCCATCTACCACCAAGTCCAATAAGAAAAGAAGTGAGGAACTCTCATATCGAACAGGCGGACTCACCTGGTCCCGCAAGGTGTATTTCCAAGCTGCCTTGCCGCTCGCTCTGCGCTCTAATTTGATCCCTGCGGATGTGCTAGGTGAAGAAACGCATGGCTACGAGAGCAGCAAGTTGTAACGGCAAGCCGACCGCTGTAGGCCCTACATTGGGCAATGCTCCTGCCCGTTCCCCCCTGTTCCAGCCCTCCCGAACTCCCATGTCCCGTCACTCAGGCAGCCTGCACCAACCTGCCCTTCCCCATCGAGCAGGATGATGATCTCACACATCTGTGCGCTCCGAGACTTCTATAATGGGATGCACTGACTCGAGCATTCCTGTGCTCGCCACGTACAAACATCGCCCGTTCCTTAGGATGGACCGCGGTGCACCGGGACAGACATGGAACTGAGAGAATCTACGCGAGCCCCCGGCGGACTGAGTATGCTGACACATAGCGTGCGACATACTCAGGTCGCAACAGGTCCTCGGCTTGTTGTCACGTTACTCATTGGCTCTGTCATAGGCTGCAGCCCTAAGGCGCTCAGTAACACCAGCAACAAAGAAGATCTGACTACAGGGCTGACGTCCATATTACTGAAATGATGCACACAAAGAGCATGATGTCAGCTTTTAGCAGGAACAATAACTGATTAATGTACCCGGGTAAAAAGTGCACGTCATGATCTTTGATCACGCAGGAAACTTGTTTAACCTGTGAGAAACTCACACTGTGCGTTGCGTGTGTAACGGTAATAACAAACAGGCGCAGAGAGAAAGCCTGTGGTCACAGCGTGCTGCCGTGTGTGCAAGTCTGACATGGGAAGGTGCTGGGATAGCTGCTTGTTGCCCTGCTTTTCACCAGTTTCAAGGCAAATTTGGAAACCGGTAACTAGGTGGACAAACGGCGGACCCCATATAAAAATACGCTTTTGTGCTTTGAAGACAAACGGATGCTTATTTTACACAAAAACACCCAGGTCGGCATGTCAGAGGCAGCACTTATCAGGATGGAAAAATAACAAGCCGAGCTGACAATTAAAGGAAGGAGACAGCCTTGTTTATGGCTATAACAGCCACACTGCTCAGTCACAGGAGCTCCTACAACTTCCTGTAGCTGTGAGTCAGCAGAAGGTTCAACACCCATTGTGTACCCACAAGAGATGATACTGGGCCTTGGCCCTGATGTAGCAGAACAAAATCCCTCTGCCACAGTTACTACGTGATTGGCGCTACTTGAGTGATGTGAACCAGCAACATGGTGGGATCTGACAAACAAGCCGCGCGATGTTAACACCCCGTCTGTGTTTAAAGCTCTTCATATGTCATCTACTGTTGTTGAATCTTTGTTTACTCCGAGTTGTACGTCACGCTGGAGGCAAATGTAAACGTGTGGCTGTTGAGGCCAGTGATGGAGACATGGTTGTGAAAAGTTCCAGGGAGACAATGATGCTCAGATGTAATTAATCCAAAGGAAACCTTTCACTCCTATAGTCATAAAATTCTTTCTTTGTAGGATTTTCTGCTTTTTTGTCCAGTTCCACAGCTGGAATTCCTCAAACTGTGTTGCCAATGTGTACAAAATTCAGCTACGAGTGGTGTCGCCATAACCCATAAACACATTGAGCAATAACATTGTCAAGGATGTATAAGCACTTTGAAAGCTTCTTGTAATCAAAAATGGTTGTAATTTCATGGTTAGACGTTTTCTCGCCAAGTTGCTTCATCTGGACATACTGAAGCAGGGCTTCCATCTTCTCCCAATGTGGATGACAACAGTGTCATTTAACCTGCACTGTGGTCCAAGTTAAGTTCAGCAAGGTGCATAAATCCTGAAAGTGCTCTGTCCAAACAAAACATTTCAGGCATGAAGAACACAAATGTGTACAGTACGTATGCTCAAAGTCTGCTTTAATAAATTTTGTTTAAAGAAAGCTAAGCAAGCGCCTTTTGAGAAATAGCATCTGCTGAAGAACAATGTTGTGCTTTAGATGCTTGAGTTGAAGAGGGCTGAAAGTCAAAAGAGGGTATTCAGGAATCCAAGAGGGTGGCGTTGTCCCCTGAGAAGCCACCATACCTTCAGGCCAAAAAAAAAAAAAAAAAAAACTCTCACAAGGAAGCATGGCTCCCCCCAGAGTGGCTGAGTTGCGCATCACTAAGTGGTTGTGTGGAGGCGCTCTCACGGAGATGGCTGGACCAGGATGGGCTGACAGGGATGTTCTCATGGAGGAACTAATTCTGGTGAGGGTGTTGGGTGCAGGGGGTTCAGGTGTGGCGGAAGTATAGGTGGATTCCTTGCTCCTAAATCCCACCCTCCCTACTATACCTGGCTCTCAGATTCCCCCCTGCTCCTAGACTCTACCTTCTCTCCACACATTGCTTTTTGCTCTCAGCTCAGAAGCTTCCTCCAGATATGGCCTCAAACACATACCTCTCTGATCCCAGACCTCATTGTTCCCAGATTCCTCCAATCCACCTGTCAGGTCCATCAAGACCTCCGAGATGCTTTCATTTCTACTCCTAGACAAGACGCCCTAGTCCCAGACAACTGTAACTCTGCTCCTAACCTTAGTACTCTCATGGAAGGTGTGGACACAAACAGCTCCTTTGTCTGATAGCTGGTGTCTGTGTCATGGACTTTTGTGTAACCATCCTGCTGTCATGACCCACCCCAAATGATCCTTCTCACACTCTGCAGCTCATTCAGTTTGACCACAGGGAAGGGACAACGCCTCTGGAGACAACTGCTCTGCCAGGTCAAACAAATATCTTCTTTCCTATCAATAACAACGGAGAATGTACATAATCAGCTCTATTCAATGGCAGCATTCAACATGAATCTGACAAGATGATGAATCTGTAGGTATGCACCGCAGAAGGACGTGTCAGTCAACGACGGACCACATATACAACGGTGGTCCCATAAGATTATATGTAGTACATAATAATAAACTACATATGTTACTGGTTTATGCATTTACTATACTGTACTCTTTCTACTTATAAAAATAGTTTACTGTAAAACACGCCGTGTTACGCCGGCAGCACCCTCATACATCTCACATTTATCATGTCTGCTGTTATAAGCTGTACAGGTTTGTAGCCTAGAAGCAATAGGCTGTACCATATACAAGTCAAAATGGACGAGATGAAGCGCATGTACATGCCTTGATGTTCATGCAACGACAAAATCGCCCAACGAAAAATTTCTTGGAACGTATTCCAGTCATTAAGTGGTGCACACCTGTATATTAACTGGAGGTTGTTTACAGCAACAAATGGGTACCTGATGACACCGTCTGCTAAGAAAGATTTTGACTCATCTAGGTCATACTGCACCTACTGAGGGAAGCTGCTGGTAATTGTAGATGTTGCGTGACATTTGGTCCCACAATGCTGTGGTCAAGATTTGTTCTCAGAAGCAGAAGGTCGCACGTCAACCTAGACAAGTTGACAAGTCAAGATATTTTAAGCAGAATGTACTCCCTTGCTTGCAGAATTCAGTGGTTCACACGTTGCAGAGACGGTTCTTTGTGTTACATTCACTTCGAGTCCAACGACTTCTGACATGTACAGAAAATGCTATTAGCTGGTTATTCAGAGGAACCCTCAGGGTATCTCAGAGTTTGGTGTTTCATGTTACTGCCTCCTCATGTTATCATGTGCATTTTTTATCAGGATGGTGATGTAAGTAAAACACTGCTCTCTGACTGGAGTGTACGGATCCCCCACCCATTTCTCCATTACCTTTGTTGTTTTTAGCCTGCTAGATATTATCAGTGAGGTACTGAAAGACATTATCATGTTGTGCTTTGGCAAACCCTTAAACAATGTGACTCACCGGCCATAGCTTTGATTAGAAAAGCACAAGCAGGTACATTTTCCATATTTCTGTTGGGAGTCACATGTGATAAAGTCAAAATAATGGCCATGTTCTGAGCGAGCCTTTGGGAACAGACCTGCTCCACTTGCTGTACGCAGTCTTTTTATTACTACCACACACAAGGTCACTGTGCTGGCCATCCTGTACAGGGATTTAAACGCATAGCCTGCACATCCCCTTTGTAATCTCCTCTTCTGTATGTACACTGGACAAACTTGGTCGCCCGATCCCAGAAGTACAGAAATGTTTGACCAGTTTCTGACCGGACACTGACAGTGCAAGTTGTGTCATTTATCGCTTATTTCAATCTGGACACTTTACAGCAAGATTGTCTAAGAATGTGTGCTTAAATTAAGCAGAAGTGTTTAAATAAAATATGCCAAAAATTGTAAAAGAAGAACTAACTAAAAAGTAAATAGACTCATTCACTATTCAAACTCACACATTATTCTCTCATTCCTGGTACTGGAGTCTGGGCCCAGATAACATATCTGGTTTCTATTTCATTATTTATTAAGATTACCAAAAATTGTTCAGGTGCTTTCATTCAAACTGGCATAAATGTGGCTGGAAGCTATTTAAACTGCTATATATTTTGCAGCAAGAATTTAGGACACCTCCCAGGATTTATCATTGTACCTGTTGCTGTCTTTAATTGCTTCACCACCTAGAAGTGGAAATGTTGTGAACTGCCCACACTGTGTTGCAGAAGCACTTCACTTTGAGTTTGGTCTGGTATAACCCTCAAAGTCTACTTAGTCACGGTGTGTTTGTGGTTTAGATATGCATCTTCAGCTGCAAAAGGTGTCTACCTTGTTTCAAAAAGTTTACTATACATTTAAATTTAGTTTCTAGCAATTATTAAAACTGAGACTAATATTGAAACTTTTCCTAGTTATGAGGATGTACGGGATATTTTTAAAACTGAATTTTGTGCATTTTAAAGACTTCTCAATTAGCAATTTGAGCATTTTTGCCACTAATATAAGGTTTTCGAGGCAGTTCTTTCCAAATGTGAACTTCCTCAAAGACTATGTTGTGTAACCCAGCAGGAATAAGCATGTGAAACACACTGTATCAGCAACAGGAAGTATGGTGTCTTGCAAAAACAAGAAAAACACTGTCTCCAAAATATGGCCTTGACCTGGAGGCAGGTGAGAGTGTGTCTTTTTTTGGACTGTGAAGTCTCCATCAATCTCCACTGCCTGGCTGGATATCCAACATAGTGATGAAATTTGTGCCCACAAAGAAAGAAAGCAGTAGTACTGAACCACTGGGACTCTTCACAGTGTTGTTCAGTGCTGGGTGTGTGACGTTTCCTGGGCCTGATTCATTACACCACAATATACAGCACCAGGGTTTGCTTATCACAGGTCCACCTGGCTTCCTCTACTAAGGGTTTCCAAGGATTCTTATTTCTGGATACCGTTCAGTTTCCTGCAAATCTGTTAGTGGCTGACGGTTGACCTGTACTGTTTTTAATCCCTTGAAGGTCTGCACAGAGACTATTTACATCACGTATGTCCATGTCTATAGTCACTCACTTTACTGTTTCACAATATCTGAACACCAAGTTAAGTTGTGCTAAAAGCAGTGAAAACTCTCCCAACAAGATCTTTTGCACAAAGAATCCAAATCCACTGTTATTTAATAGTTCAGTGTGAGGCCTCGGTATTCCTACCGTGCAATTAAACCTTTTCTGAATGAAGAGGAACAACCAGTCACTAATATGGACTCAGCTTATATCTTCCATGCCAGTTTCTCTGATTCAATTTGAGCAATTTCATAAGCTTGCTAACTGGTGTATCTTGATGTTGTTTTTAAAACCTAATAAATTTTGTTTAAAGTTAAAAATAGTTCATTCGATTTAAAATCTAAATCATGAGGTTTCACTAACCTCATCACTAATTAAGAATAAAAAAAAATAAAGTCCCATTGGTTGAAAATGTGGTTTGAGAAAAGTCCAAATTGGGTATCACATCAGTTACATAAATGGACCATTTATAATTCTGCAAGAAAGCACAGAATAACAACAGAGCGTGTTTGAATGCTGAATCTTCCACATGTATTTAATAATGTCACTGTTCAAAAATGTCAGCTGCTAAGTCCATATCTCTTGACCCCTGAGGTTTCAAAATCATGACAGTTTCTTAGGAAAACAAACTGCTGCCATAACCAGGCATTCAGATCCTTTTTAAAGAAGACCCAAACTTGGTTGTAACATAGAATCCAGGAAAGAGCAGGTCACCCAGCAGCACCATCCCACGGAAGCCCTCGCAATAACGGATCACTCAAACTGTAGTTAGGTACCATGGTGCAATGGCTGCCTTCATAGGCGATAACCACTGATGAAGAAGCTGACCAACAGGTAGGAAGCATGTGCTAGCACAGATATTAACGCAAGTATGGCAGAGCTGTTAGCGCCATCACTTTCTGATCAGAAGGTTTAGGTTCAAATCCCTCTCCTACCATAGCACAACTGAACAAGGTATTTATCCTTAAATCACACTGTAAAGTTATCCAGCTGTGTAAACTAGGGTATAATATGGTCCAATTTTCAGAGAAAAGTCAGATACTTAACAGTTAACAATAATAAGAGCCTTGAGATGGTTTGCTTCTAATGTGGCTGGCTTACAGCGGGATAAACAACAGTTACAGTCCATACATCCACACACACTTTTCTCCCATTATTGTGAGACAGACGACTGTACACCATTAGCCAGAGACTGGAAACAGAGAAACAACCCCTAACATACACAAACTGACCGCAGACCCAGGATTCCTCTCTCCCATGAAGCCCAGCCACCTGCCCCATTAGCTGCTGTCTGACCAGGTCGCAATTGGATGTAGTGGCTCCTGTGCTCAGTTCTGTTCATACCTGGCAGGTGGCAGATCCACAGAAAACCAGGATGACAGATTATGTGTGTAAAGGGGGTGAGCTGGTGGCCCCTCCCTCTCCTAACCCCAGGGTGAAAGTTTGTAAGGAGATACATCTGGTTCGTGTCTTACCTCTTTCTCCAGCCATAGTTGGTTTTCCTCCTTGTCCCTCTCTCTCTTTCTCCCCTGCTCGCTCTCTTTTTTCTTCAGTTTCAGTATATTTCTCACTTCTTATTTGATGTTTCTCCACAGGTTCCCACCATCTCTGTGGTCCCTTTTATAGAGCGGACCATGAGGGGGGAGGGACACGCTGCCTCTCCTCTCTCTCTCGCCTTCCTCCTGTCTTGGCCCTCCCTCTCCCTCCCTCGCTTTTGTTCAGCTCCTCCTGTCGTTGGCTGTTTCTGTGCCGCCCACTGATTCTGCTGTTCCTCTTTAGCATCCCTTAGAACTGCATGGTTGCGTGTGTCTGTTTCTGTCATGCATGTGTTTGCTTGCATGTGTGTGGGTGGATATGTTTATTTTTTTGAATGAATGCGTTGTAAGTGTATGTATTCAAGTGTCTGTATGTTGTGTGCAGATCAGTTTATACATATGCATTTCATTCTGTGCAAGAGCACTACCTCAGCATGCCTCGCTCCGTATTTATTTTCACTATTTGCCTCCGTGTCCCTCATCCGTCTGCGCAAGACAAAAAACACTGGCAGCTGTTGTACTCCTCAGAGACCCCCCTGTGAAACAAGAGCCAACTTCCGCCACTGTGTCCCACACACAAAGACCCGATTGTTGTCAGCGTCCACAGGGAGGTCCTCGTGTCGGGATGCTAGTGGCCTGCCGTCCCTGCTCCTACCCACTATGGTCTCCGACATGCATGTAACAGGCATGTCCTCCTCCATATCGTGCTCAGGAAACGCTACTTGCTTGCTTGTCTTTGGGAGAAGAGAACTCATATGAGATTCCTGCTGTCAGTGCTGCAGCATCATAACTTGTTGCTATGCCAGGAAATGAGCATAGTCAAGTCAAGCTAGAGGTGTAAACTCATGCAGAGGCCTTGTTGCAAAACTTCCACACCTTTCAGTGCTTTTAATGCATTTGTAAGGCATGAAATTCAGCACATGTGAAATTACTGCTCACCCACTGTGGTCTACTAAAAAACGGCCATCCTTACGATCAGTCATCTATTACAGCGAATTCAGGTTATGTGGTTCATGGGTGACATTTTAACAACTGATTAAATTTAATCTAAATAAAGCGTCAGTCAATGGGTTTGTAGGACAGGCATGGCTGACTAGCCTGGGACTCCATAATCTATGAAACAGTACACAGGAATGCTGTTGTTATTATCACAAGCCTTCTCCTGCACTCTACCGCAGAGGGACCACAAGCCAACATCTGGCACTAGACCATTTGATGTCACAGCAAAACTCTACATGCATGCACCCACTCCTGGTGACTTTTGTAACCTGCCAAGGTTCTCCAC
This sequence comes from Heterotis niloticus, assembly GCA_018136845.1. Taxonomy (NCBI): domain Eukaryota; kingdom Metazoa; phylum Chordata; class Actinopteri; order Osteoglossiformes; family Osteoglossidae; genus Heterotis; species Heterotis niloticus. Next base: position 18,315,467 of record CM030895.1, read on the forward strand.
GCATCTGGGCCTCAGACTTGCCTGGTGATTGAAGGGAAACTGCAGTACTGACAAAAGAAAGCCGGAGACACAACACACTAGGAGCAATGATGGAATTATATAGCAGAGACACAGGGAGGAATTCCAACAAGAGACAACAAACAAGAAATGGTACTATAAGCTGAGAAGAAATCCCAGGAGGACAAGGAGACCCTAGGGTGCGAGACTTTTCCACTTGCCTGTATCTACTCAGACTAAATCTGTGCGAGAGAAAACAGGATAAGGAACTCTTTGTTGCTCTGCATATTAGCTGGAAGTACATCTGAAGGACATGGTCTTTCCATGTTGACGAGACGCCTTCCAAAAATAGTAACAAAGGGTTTTACTGTGGGACCAAGGAGCCATTAAATCAATCATCTACACACAATGTAAATATAATCCTGAAGCAGTCATGTCAGTGGGACCACTGATCCTTGGGGCACATAGTTCTGTGATCAAGCTTCCCAGAGGCTGTTACCAAGGACGTGATTTTCCGTCCTGGAAAGTTGGGTCTATCAACAATGGACTTCTTATACAGCAACGTGTGAGCCTTCCAGGAAGGGAAGTGAGGGAAGCATTTATGCATATTGCGAAAATAGCTATAATATTGTACGAAACTTTCTAAAGGCACAGGTCAGGATTCCACAGGAGAAATAAATCTCCTGAACACATCTGAGCAACAGCTATAAAAACTTATTGTATAATTTGTCTGGGATTGATTCTCCTCTGACCATTCCATAAAATGCAATGCCTACAAGCTGCTGCCCAAAAGTATCACTTCATGCCTTCATAAGCAGGAAGGCATTCAGCAATATCCTGGCTATGTTTTCAGGGCAAAAGAAACCGGAATATCAACAGGGTCATGTCTGGCCAGCGAGATACAGTCAATGCTTAGAAGTGTGCAGACAAACATGGCACACAAACACCATGCTGTGACTATGCCGTATGCCATCTACATCCCTATAGGTCTATAAAAGTTTTTAAAGCAGAAATAGAAGAATTCAGAAGAAGGCAAGAAATGAATAAAGACTGTAAACAAGGATTCAACAACACTAAAAGAAATGGATTTTTATCAGGTCTGGTTGACAAGCAATTCCATGCAACATGACTGGCAGTACATTATTGAGCAGTCACGCTTTGGTGCTACAGAAAACTTGTTTTTCCCTCCATACACTGAGGACAGACAGTAATAACTAATGTTCCCAGCTCATATCCAGCATGACCCAGTGCTATTTTCAGTGCACATGCTCTGCTTTCCAGAGTTCTCTTTCCGGCTCCTCAGATACATAATACATTAAATACAAACGTTCCCAACAGATCCCTTTGCTCTCAGACGAAGATTTCGGCAACGTCCTTAGAGGAATGCTGGCATCCAAAGCTGTGGAGGCAGCCTGAGCTTTGAAACAGTAATTAGTACTTGAGAAGAAGCGTAGTGTTTGAGAGGTGCTGGTGGGTGGGATGAGGAAAAGGCAAGGAAAACAGGAGGTTGAGGAAATACCAGGCATTGTGGGGCCGTGCAGCAATGATGGGGGGCTGTATATGAGAGCAAAGGCCTAAGGAGCAGAGACTGTAGTCGAGCATGTCGGGTCATCTCAAGTCTGTGTGTTTGTGCGTGCAAGTGCGTGCAAGTATTTCTTCCCACGTTTAAGTCTCCCAAATCTCTACTTCTTATGGACAAGAAAATTTAGCAGCAGATTTATGCACATATGCAGAGCAGCTGTGAGTCCCTGGACAGCGTTGCAGGGGAAGGTGGTTTCTGTTTGGTATCTGGGATTCACAAGCCAAAGGGGTTTCCCTGAACAAATAACTTTTAGCTGCCAAGAGCATGCAAATGACAAAGTGGGAGTCCCAAGAGCAAGCCCGAGCAGAGTATGCGGTTCTCCGGATTGCTGGGATTGCACATTTGCTCCCTCTACAGTGATTTCCTCATTGCTCAATGTGGGAAGTCACTGCAGCAGCTGGGACACAGCAGCCTCAGACCACTCGGGCATTAAACCTGACCAGGTTTATGTTGTCCAGAAAAAGCAGCAAAGTCAAAGCATTTAGCATCCTGACCAGAGCTGGTTGCCCCCGGTTAACTCCTATTGGTCGAAGCAGATCAATATCCTTTTAATGGATTCCTTCAAACAGCAAATCCTTTTAAATAGACAACCTCAGACAAGCACCCTCAGATACAGGTGACTAAGGTTTGACAAAGGTTTGACTCACAGAAAGAACAGGGCTGTCGAATTCTGCAGACACTTGACTACAGTGCTAAGTGTACAACAAATGCTATGTACAGTAAATCTCCTTAGCAACTACATTAAACAATAAACAGACACACGCCATCTGCTGTTTTTGTTGTAAACCCTGCTCATTCCAGCGTCTGTTCCAGTTCAATGTAAAATTAATGACATTTCAGTGTAATACTGCTTACCGCTCTAATTTTACTCTCACTTACATCAGACAGTTGTCTTTCCAGGAGAGACATCAATGTCAGATAAGCCCCTCTACACCACCACCACTTACTGCTGTCAAACACAAATGGGTTTGTATTTTCCATCCCAGTTGGTCTTGCTCAAAGCAAACATAAAACATTGTCATTAGGTCTGTCGAAGTTGGAGCTGGTCTGTGTTCACAGGTTGACCCCAGAGCTGCAGTAACCTACAGAACACGCACAACATTCACCTGCCTCTAGAGTGTCACTTAAGTCAGTTCCTTGGGCACATTCTTCAAATTCATCCGGACACATTCCTCGGGTACGTTCCCAGTAGTATGTTCTCCAAATACGTTTCTCGGATATGTACACTGGGTACATTCCCCCTTAATTTTAAACAGATGTGTTTTTCAGGTATATTCCTAAATTCTTTTCCTTGGATAAGTTCCGCCTCAGGTATGTTCTGCTGATGTGCACTCAGGTATGTTTTCTAGATATGTTCCTTGGGTGTACTCTTTGGTTGGTTCCTTGGTTATAGTTCTGAGCTATGTTCCTGGGGTCTGTTACACAGATCATTTATGTTCTTCAAATGTGCTAATCTGAAAGCAGATCTCCTTTCAAACAGCCCAGGGTCTTAGGACAAAAACTCCTTTCTGGCAGAATGGAGCTCATATATTCAGAGTCAGAAACTTTCAGCCTTTCGTTGTTTAACCACATCAATTTGTTTACGAGGTTCGTACGTCATTTTTTTCAAGAAAATGCAGTATAACAAAGGAAAACTGCCAACTGAAAGATATCTAACATAAATTTGGTTGTGATGATGCACTCTAGAAAGGCCAAGGCCTGCAGGGGTTTGTTTACAGCTTACACACCCTAAACAGAGGACATCACTTGCAACTGCCAGGTGCACCATTTCAAGGGTCAGGTTTCAAAGGTTCACTTTACTGTCATTTTTCCATTTATAGAGATGTACAAGAAATGTACAAAATCTCTCCTGGACCAGAATGCACAATGCCCTACACAGACAATATCACAACACAGATAAATTGATGCACTTGGTGGCAGACTGATAAATAAATACATAGATAAGAAAAAGAAGGTAATTCTGTTTACAAAGCTCAGTCTAGCTTTTCTGTGTTTGCTTGTTCTGTACACACAGCTTTGTTTTTCAAGCTACAAATGACAATTTGGCACATGGGTTCTTCTCACCATTGGTGAGATTTTTATGTAGTCAAGCTCATTAAATGGCAAGAAGGCCACTTGCTATCTTGAAAAGTTACACTTTGGTCTTTGAAAATAAAGGACTGGAAATGTGAACGTAGTTGCATCAATATGTGAGAGGAAGCATATACGTACATGGGTGCATGTCTTCTAATTAACAGACAATTTTCCAGTCAGCACTTCTATGTAATTTTGACTTACAATTTATTTCTTATAACTTAGCTTAAGCTAATTTTCTGTATATATTCAATACCGGTTGAAGTGCTGACAATGTAAGAAATGTGGGTATGGTCCTTCAGAATGTGAAGACCTTGAGCCTGACCCTCACATATGCCCATCACCTTCCTGAGGGTCAACAGTACTGCAGATCTGCAGACCAGGAAACGCAGAGATGTGCTTTTCTTCTATGGTCCACAGAATCGGGAGGAGGACACATTCTTTTCGTGTCTCTCAAACTCTCTCTTAAAGATTATATCATATAAAGGCAACTTAATCACGCACAAGTATTCAACTAGAATGGAAGTATTGTAAAAGAGCCATAACTTTATTATTTTCTGGCTACATAATATTCTGTAGCATGATGATATTCTGAGGGTGGCTGCATTCACTTCCCAGGAGACTGAAATATTTTATATGGCCTTGCTCCTCTTGATATTGTGGGATCTCAGGTGAACCCTGGAAAACAGTGAGAGTCCTTGCTTCAGCAACAGGTCATTGACCTCATAGCCAAAAATCTGCCAAAAGGTCATGACAGCACATTCTGTTTCAACCCTTTTGGTGTCAGGACAATGACCTCCACTTCAACGTCAGCAAAACAAAAGAGCTGATCGTGGACTTCAGGAGACAGCAGGGGAATGGCCATGCGCCCATCTCTTTAGCCGGCACCCCAGTGGAGAGAGCGAACAGCTTCAGGTTCCTCTGAGTTAACATCACTGAGGACCTGTCCCGGTCACGGCACACCAGTGTCGTCATTAAGACGGCAACACAACGCCTCTTCTTCCTCCATCGGCTGAGGAGGTTCGGCAGGGACAACAGGATACTTGTCAACTTCTACAGATCTACGATCGAAAGTATCCTGACTGGCTGTTTCACGGCCTGGTATGGCAGCTGTAGTGCGTCAGACCGTAAAGTGGTCAAGACAGCACAGACCATCACCAGGACTGATCTGCCAGCCCTGCAGGGCCTCCACACCCAGCGCTGCAAGAAGAAGGCACTTAACATCCAGAGGGACAGCAGTCACCCCAGCCACAAACTATTCTCCTTGCTCCCATCCGGAAGACGCTTTAGAAGCGTTCGGACAAGAACGAAACGGTTCCGGAACAGTTTTTTCCCCCACACCGTAAGACTGCTAAACCACTGACCCCTCCCTGGCCAGTGGAACAGTCGATCGGGGTCTGTCTGTCTATCTGTATGCCTGTCCCTCCCATTGTGGAAACCTGTCTGGTTCACCCGTCTCTGGTACTTTTTGTTGTTGTAGGTTTAGTCTGTAGTTGTAGGTTTGGCTGCTGTGTGCTTTTGGCTTGGCTGCTGTGTCTTCTCTCCCCCCCCGCCAATCCCTGATGTACACCCCTTTCCCCACATACCTATCCCTATTTATTAACCGTTTGTTCTGCTCTTTTATTTATTATTACTCTATTTATTATTATTTATTGTTCTCCTCTCCCGACTATACATATTATACATATTATGTCCATATTTGCACTGAGGATGCCTGGAAACAAAACTTTTCATGGGGACAACACTGCTATGCTGTGTTGTTCACCCATGACAAACAAACCTTTGAACCTTTGAACCTAAACACACATCCACTTGGGGTTCTCCCAGCTGGTTATGACCACTTACCCCCTTTTCAAGAAAAGACCATTCTGACTACAGTACCATGAGAGGGAATCCAGAAGACAGTAGCAACATGCCTTTGCAACAGGCCACCAACTCTCAGGAACACTGACAGGAGCCAACTGATGACCCCTCCCTCCCATTTTGGAGCAGTGAAACCAGCACACCATTACAATCCTCATAGTACAGTTTCAAGATATTTAGCAGAAACTCGTAACCAAACTCACTGACACAACTGCACTGTCCTCCATGTGTTCAGTGAGAGCTGCGGAAGTCATTAATGCAAGTAAAACTGAAGGAAATACTGCGTCAGGGAAACACCAGATGCTTCCTGGCTTGGATCTGAACCTGCTTTTCTGTTCAGCTCTGTTTTGGACAATGTTTTTGCTCAGAATTGTCCACTTATTCCATTCAAATATTTTATGGGAATTTTTGTGCAACATTTTTTTTCCAGTGAGAACTGAACTAAGTGACCTCTGATGACATAGCAGTAATAACCAATACATGTAATCCTGTTATGCAAAGCAGAGCAGCCTGCATACCAGAATAGGTCCCTCTGACCAGCACCGCTCTTTCGATATTACGCTCCAGCCCACCCTTGTGTATGCGTTCTCACACTTTCTGTGAATTTCTGTTACAAACAGCTGTTGCTTTATCACAGATATAAAGTCTATCAAAGCAAAATTACATTTAAAAGATGTGCTCTTTTCGCCAAAGTGATGTAAAACTCAGAGAACTTGTTTGCTCTTCATTGCTATCGTGTCAGTTGATAGCAGCAAAGTACCGATTACAGTAAAAAAATACCCTGCTATATAAACCGGTAAATCAGTGCAGGCAGCCGAGCATGCAAATTTCAAATTGTATCTTGCATTGGACAAAGGAGCCATTCAAAGGAATAGATGTACATGTAAATCTACTCTGGCCTTTGTGTAACCTGCAGGCCATTATAACCTCCCGTGCGTTAAACCCAGGCTGTGGCGCCCCCTGGAGTTCAGTGAAGGTGATACACCATCCTGCGCAATTCCGAGTGCATCCCAAACACTAGCTTCCATAATCTTGTCATGTTTTCTACATACTTGGTATTTACAGAAACGCTTATAATATATTCCGATCGTAATGAAGTGATATGAAATAAAATATAAATAAATAATATAAAACACAAATAAATGATATCCGAATGTGGCCTAATATGCATAAGAAGGTCCGATTTGACGGTGAAATGATACTTCGTGACCAGGTCCTCTCACCCGTCGCTCCTCACTCTCCGCATCCCTGCCGCCATGGCCTCGTCCGTCGTCCAGGCTCTGAGCTCCATGAATCGGCGCGCTTTCCGCTCTTGCTGTACAAGCGACGTCGTTACGTACACGTCGTGCGGCGCAGTGTACGTGGCGCCCGTGCCCGTCCTTACGCACAGAGAGCGGAACCGGCAGTGGCGCGCAAGGAGAAGTCGTGAGCGTCGACAAACGATGGGGAAAAAAAAGCAATTCAAAAAGGGAAAGAAACATCTAAATAACGCGCTGCGTGGCGAGAACACGTGGACTGAGGGCTTTTACGGTGGTTACAACGGGTCGTTATTTGAAACAAAGTTGGAAGGAAACTTTGCTGTAAAAGTAGTTTAGCGGTCTGTTATGACAGATTAGCAGCCACCGTCCTCTCCCAAGGGTAGAAATAACGTACCTGCATTTATATCACTCGTTTTTTATATCATTTATATTTATATCATTTAAAAGTACTTATTCCAGCTAATCTATGCGTCTGTCCTTTCGGCCCTGAGCACGTATTTACCCGTACTATTCGGCTACCGCACACCTTGTCTTTTGGGCTGAGTTTTGTACTGGATGTGAACGCCATTGACAACATTGCTCGTTTTTGCTGCTGTAAGCGGTGTTCCGAGTTTCATCGTCGTCGTCATCATCGGCGTTGTCGATAGGCCCCGCCCCCATGTCGTTCACTTTACCTTCGCTCCATCAGTGTTGGTGGGCGGTGCCTAGTAAGCGAGATTCGCCCCCTCGACGCCTCCGATTGGCTCTCCCCTGAGAGGCTGCGCCCTGCACCATAGACTCCGCCCCCGTGTCGCTCGCTCTGGCTCCGCCCCTTGGTTACTTTTGCAGTGCATTTCAAGCGACCTTAGCCAGCAGCGCTCAGTGAATCGGCCTCTCGGGAATCGAACCTGTTGGTGCGGACAAAGCTCATGTACCGGATCAGGGGCGTCTCAGGAGCAGCACAGATTCAAAGGATTTTAGGTATTTTCTGATTCCGCGAGCCTCCTTTTTCTTCTTTTCTGCTCATTCGCTCCAGATAAAGTTTGAACTTGTTTCTTTATTTCTTTTACATTTACTTAAATAAGACATATAGTTTTTTTTTGTATTTGTTTCTTCTCAGAGGTTGTGTGGGATCACAAGTGTTCTTCACTACGTTGTGTGTCCGGATGGCACCGTATTTTACCCCTCTGTTGCAGGTGCCCTGACACAGGTGACATCACCATGTTGCAAAGGCTCGCTGCCTGCAGACACGTCCACGTGAGCCCCACTGTCGTGAGCGTCTCTTCCAAAAGTGAGTTATAGTTCATAAGCCCTTAAACATGAGCATCCAGGGGCGTGGGATCAAATCCCAAAAAAACAACACTCAGTATGAATCTAGCAGAGATCAGTCCTCATCAAGGGCTTCTTTTACATCCAGGAGACAGATGTTCTTCCTTTTCCCTGCCCCCTGTCTCTGGCTTCAGCAGCCCCCCATCTCCCACCCCTGCTTCTGTGGCTCAAACCGTTTGAACCACTGACTAATCCAGCTGCTCTTTCTGGGCTTGTCCCCCGGGCTGCAGATTGCTGAGGTGGCAGCTTGTCCCCATAACTCCCCCAACGGAGAGCTGCTGTCCAAGCCGTTCTCTTTCAGTGGTTTTTCTACTTTCCCTGTGGCCATCCTGTCTCTTCGCACCCCAGCACACACTGAGAACCACTCATTAAACCAAAAATAACCATATGTTTCACAGTCAGAACTTGGGCCTTGATAGACTGGGAAAGCAAAACCTTATACTTTGTTTTTTTTTAAGTGAAAGGTCACAGACACTGGTTAAGTAGTCAGCGAAAGAGTGTTTGCTGCTCTGCATGTCATCTTTCATCATCTCTCTCACATTTCTACCTGCCTGGTATAGGTGTCACCTCTGGTTTGCAACCACTGGCCCTGAGGTGGTGGAGTCATGCACCCCAAACACGCTCCCAGGCCAAACCCTTTGACCACCGAGGGGAGCTGCAGCAGGCCAAGCGCATTGTGGTGAAGCTAGGCAGTGCTGTGGTGACTCGGGGGGATGAGTGTGGCCTTGCTCTGGGACGACTGGCTTCCATCATTGAGCAGGTCTTGTCTGTGTGCATGTGCGTGAGTGTGTATTTGTGTAAGTGAGAATGTTCGAAGAGATGTTTTTTTGTGCTTCTCAGGTGGCAGTTCTGCAGAACCAGGGCAGGGAGATGATGATCGTGACGAGTGGCGCTGTGGCCTTCGGAAAGCAAAGGCTCAGACACGAGATCCTCCTGTCCCAGAGCGTGCGCCAAGCACTCCATTCGGGCCAGAACAAGCTCAAAGAAATGGTGAGTTTACTGAGGCCAAAACTGGTTCAAAGACATGGTCAGTCCACTTAGGCCAGAACTCGTTCAAAGACACAAGTCAGTCCACAAAGGCCACAACTGGTTCAAAGACTCGGTCAGTCCACTCGGACCGGAACCGGTTCAAATGCAAAGTGAGTTTAGTCAGGCCAAAACCAGTTCAAAGATGTGGTCAGTCCACTTGGACCAGAACCAGTTGAAAGACTTGCTGGGTCCAGCTGGCCCAGAATATGTTCGTAGCCACTCTGTCTGTCTGACCAGTTAGAACCAGTTGTCTACAACCAGATGGTCAGACTTAACTGGTTTCAAACTAAGGCTAATGCTCTGGATCTCTGTTCCAAAGTCAATTCCAGTGCTGGAGGCACGGGCATGTGCTGCTGCGGGTCAGAGTGGACTGATGGCACTCTACGAGGCCATGTTCTCCCAGTACAGCACCTGCACTGCCCAGGTATGCCAAGCCCTGTCCACAGGATTACTGGGTAGAAAAACCACACTGCCAATGTCCATCTCATTCAAGCAGATGTTGTAACACTGGCAGATCTTGGTGACTAATCTGGACTTCCACGACGAGCAGAAGCGACGCAACTTGAACAGCACGTTGCAGGAGCTCCTGCGCATGAACATTGTCCCCATCATCAACACCAATGATGCAGTGGTCCCCCCTCCGGAACCTAACATTGATCTTCAGGGGGTAAATGTGGGTACAGGGGATGGGTACAGTTCTGGCCACAACTTGTACAACCCTCTCTGAGGAAGAAGTGAATGCTGAGTGAGCTTGGATGATGATCAAGGCGAAGACTGTTAGCATGCAAAATTTCTTAGAGAGGAGCAAGTTTGGGCATCCTTTCTACTTCCTGTTCCTGACTTTGGGGCTTCTCCCACCCCTTTTTTCTGATTTTCCCCGTTGGACTTTTCCAGATGCAGATCACTAGTTCCCGTGTGGATAAATATCTCACAGTCTCCTTGTTTGCTTCTCTTTCCAGGTCATCAGCATCAAGGACAATGACAGCTTGGCAGCCCGACTGGCTGTAGAGATGAAGGCCGACCTCCTCATCGCTCTCTCCGATGTCGAAGGTGCACAGCATCCTCGTTCTTCTTTCTTTGCTCAGTAATTGTAATTTACTTGGCAAACAGACACAGAATTAGCATTCATACCAATGATTCATGGTGTGAAGGTACCATAACATAAACCAAACCATCCCTCAACCTTCACCCTGCGTTCAGGTCTGTATGACAGCCCCCCAGGGACAGATGATGCCAAATTCATCGACATTTTCTACCCCGGTGACCAGCAGTCAATCACCTTTGGGACAAAATCTCGGGTGGGAATTGGCGGCATGGAGGCTAAGGTGTGTTGCGGTTTTGAATCAGGGTGGAGCTACAGGTCACTGAGTTCGTATCACTTTGGGAGGCTTCTTCCATCTCCATCAAGTCCGGACTTTTTCAATCCAGATGCTCACAGCTGCAAACTGTGTGTGTGTCTTATGACCCAGCTGGATTTTTCATTTCCTAAATCTGTGGAAATATGCACTTGGCAGATTCCCTGCAATGTGCTTCAGTTTGTGCAGACCCAGGGGTGGAAATTCTCTGTTTGACCATCAGGGTTGCTCTCTTTTGTGTCACTCTCAGGTAAAGGCTGCCCTGTGGGCTCTGCAGGGGGGCACATCCGTTGTCATTGCCAATGGTACAAACCCCAAGGTCACAGGTCATGTTATCACCGACATTGTGGAGGGGAAGAAGGTGGGGACCTTCTTCTCGGAGGTTAAGCCTGCAGGTCAGTTTTGCACTCCCTGTTTTTGTTCGCTTGTGGAATTCCTGTCCAAACAGCACTGCTGGGTTATGAAATGAGTCTGCTATACAAACATCTGGATGGCTCTGCTGCACTGTTAACTTTGGCCACAGGAACCATCATCTGTTGTTTTCCATCGTGGGAAATTGTACATTTTTCCAAAAATTAGCTGTTTTAATCATTAAAAATGAGACAGACACTGCACCTGGAGGAGTGCATTTCAAAATAACCGAGTGTTTTAACAGAGATGGACTTTCTCTAACATTATTCCTGCCTGACCCAGGACCCACAGTGGAGCAGCAGACAGAGATGGCCCGAAACGCGGGGCGGAGCCTGGCCAGCTTGCTCCCGGAGCAGGTCAGTACTAGAGCAAGGACTCCAAACATGTGAGGTCCCGGTTCTGCAGTACAGAGGCACTGACATCAGCACAGTCAACTTGTTGTGTGTATTGGAACGTGAAGGTCACATCTGTCCCACAGAGGATCTGATGGTGGTCCTGAAAGGGCCAAGTACATCATCAGCCAACACAGTTTTGTCTCATTATAGAGAGGTGAAATCATCTGCCTCCTTGCTGACCTCTTGACCGAGAGAAAGGATGAGATCCTGGCTGCCAATAAGAAGGACATGGACCTGGCCATCGGCGCAGGTACACAGGGAATGTGCAGACCTGTCCATCTACCTCCCCTGCTCTTCCTTCTTTCATCCATGACTGCCTCTGTCCCACTCCCTAAGGTTGTCTCTCTCAGCCCCTGCTGAAGCGGCTTAGCCTCACCCCAGCAAAGCTCAACAGCCTGGCCATTGGTCTGCATCAGATCGCAGTGGCATCCCAGGGCAGCCTGGGACGCGTGCTGCGTCGCACGCGTGTCGCTCACGGCCTGGAGCTGGAGCAGATCACGGTGCCTATTGGTGTGCTGCTTGTCATCTTTGAGTCTCGCCCAGACTGCCTCCCTCAGGTCAGCAGTGACCCTTGGAGTGTTCATCAAATTTAACAAAGGGATCTATTTCGTTCATGTGTGAAGTGGCTGAAGTCACTCTGAGGTGACATAGTCTCATACTTTTGCTGTTCCACCTGTCCGCAGGTGTCTGCTCTGGCCATCGCCAGTGGCAACGCCCTTCTGCTAAAGGGTGGGAAGGAGGCAGCCAGCACCAATACCGTCTTACACCAGCTGACCCAGGAAGCACTCTCCATACACGGGGTCAAGGATGCCGTGCAGCTGGTAGGGGCTGAGATGGTATTTTGAGCGTCGAGAAAATGCTCACTGGAAAATCAGGAGCTGCTTTGACACAACCTCCCGTGTGACATCTCACAGGTGAGCACACGAGAAGAGGTGGAGGATCTCTGCCAGCTGGACAAGATGATCAACCTGATCATCCCACGGGGCTCCTCCCAGCTGGTGCGTGACATCCAGCGCGCAGCACGCAGCATTCCTGTGCTCGGCCACAGCGAAGGCATCTGTCACATCTATGTGGACGCCCAGGCAAACATTGACAAAGTCGTTAAAATTGGTGAGGACACAGTGGGTGCCACCTGTATGGGGAGCGGGCAGGTCCATGGATTTGGGTCTGAGCAGTGTTCTGTCTATCCAGTCAGAGACTCCAAATGTGACTATCCAGCAGCTTGCAATGCCATGGAGACTCTGCTGGTGCACAAAGACCTACTGAGAAGCCCTCTGTTCGATCAGATTGTCGACATGCTGAGGGTGGAGGGGGTAAGACATAGACATGCAGATGCACAGACCAAACCGCATGGTTCCAATCCTCACCCCCACAATGGTGAAGTTTTGTTCCCCCCAGGTGAAGGTCCATGCGGGGCCACGTTTCTCATCCTACCTGACCTTCAGCCCATCAGAGGCCAAGTCGCTGCGCACAGAGTACAGCGACCTTGAGTGCTGTATTGAGGTGGTCGACGGCCTGCAGGAAGCCATTGATCATATCCACAAGTATGGCAGCTCACACACAGATGTCATCATCACGGAGGACAGTGAGTCACTCTGTGCAGTGGCACCAGACGATTGACAGTTCTGGATCCAAAGTCTTTCTGTTATCACGGCCATTGTTCAATTTACGGTACACTGACCTGAACCTGTGATCGTCTTCTGTTTACATCTGACTTCTTACTGTCTTGTCCTTTCCCCAGAGGAAACAGCAGAGCAGTTTCTACAGCAGGTGGACAGTGCCTGCGTGTTCTGGAACACCAGCTCTCGCTTTGCTGATGGCTATCGCTTTGGCCTTGGTGGGTACCCCTCTTACCCCACTTCTCCCACTTGTTTGCTCCAGGCTCATATTGGTGTCCTGCGTAAGTGCCATTTGTGCAAGCTCTTAAAGGACAGGAAAACAAGCAAAGCAGGTGGTCTGATCGTTCCCTGTTTCCCACTGTGTAAAATCGCATTTATTCCCTGGATATCCCATCTGTCCTATTTGCCTGACTGCCTGTTTGTGTCTTGCCTTCACCCAGGAGCTGAAGTGGGCATCAGCACGGCCCGAATCCATGCACGCGGCCCAGTGGGTCTCGAGGGGCTGCTGACCTCTAAGTGGGTGCTGCGGGGCAGTGGGAATGCCGTAGCGGACTTCTCTGAACAAGGGGGCATGGAATATCTCCACGAGAGCGTTCCAGTGGAGGAGCCTCTTCCTGAGAGGAGGAGCTCTTAACTAGACCTGCAGTGGAACAACTTGACCCCACCAGGGTCTGCCTCCTACTGCCCCCACAGAAGAAGCCAAATGCAGTGCCAACTGAGACACAGGGAGCTCTTTGTCACCTGACTTATCCATAGTTTAGGTCCTGCCACCAGTGCAAGGACCAGATGCCTAGTACACACACGCACCAAAGATGCCAGTAGCTGCACCGAACTAGGTAATGTTCTCAGGGAGGGAATGCAGCATGAAGGTGGACCTCAGGAAGCCAGTTGGTTGCAGATGTTCTCCATCAATAGCTGATGTGCCGCAATTGTTGATTCCACGGTTTGATTTATTCCACACCAGCTTTTGCGTCCTACCTCATGTTGTTCAATCATGTCCATCAGCCACATGATCTGCAGAACATCATTGACCCTGACAACCGGCCGTAAAATGTCGCCCTCGCGTGGCCGAGCTGAGGACTGCATTGCTCAGCCGCATGAAATTGTCCACAAGGAGGAGAGCTGTAGATGGCAGCAGGGGCTGCTGGGATGGAGGGAGCTCCTCATGTCTAGGGTTCTTGCAGCTGGAGATCTCTGGCCTGATGCAAGTTGTCAGTCTGCACTTATCTGTACCCTGTCAGATTCCAGTTTTGAAGCTAAATATTTAGATGAGTTTCTGGTTGCATTTTATTCTTCTTTTCTTGCCACACTTCTACTACATTTGGTGACTTTTTTTCTTGTTGACCTGTGATGCTGCAGGACTGTGACTGGCTGAAAACTTCTGAACTTCTGCTCTTACTTTGAGGGGCGTCATAGCAGTCGTCACTGGACAAACTGTCCTTGGACGTGCTGTGCCGATGATGTCTTAATTTAATTTTTCTTTAGAAAGACCTCATTTGGGTGCTAACTTTGTTTTATTTTATTTTAAGGTAAATCCTTCAATTAAGCCATGTCTTGTGGCCTTGGCAATTGGACGGCTGTCAGAAATGTCTGATTCCAGTTGCCAGTGTGTATGTGTTTTAAGGATTCGTATGATTTGCTTGTGTTTCTGGAATCCACTTGGCTGACCTCTGATTTTTACTCAAGGTTAAAATCTCCCTTCAGTGCTCATATTAAAGAGAATCCCACAGAGCTCAATTCTTAAAATTAATCAATAATCATCATCTTAATGTTTATTATTGTTTTGTTTCCTCATATTCTGCCCATTTCTCTAACAGTTTCCCTTACTGATCATTATTTCGCTAACTGGGTCTTCCAGTCTGGGTGAAAGGGCTTCCCCAGCAGACGTGGACACAGAGTCTGGTCACTTGGTGTCTTTGAGTGGCCAGAATTCGGCAGTCCAGTTTGGTACCACCCGGTCCTACGGAAACAGGCAGCATTCCAGCACAGATGCTAATGCTGGTGCCTCACAAAGTGGGGGCCCTCGCTTTGAATTCTGGAGTTCAAGCCCCACTCAGTCTGTATGTCTGCATGTGCTCCCCCTGTTTGCATGGTTTTCCCCCAGTTGCTTTGGCTTCCTCCCACAGTGCACAGACATGTAAAAGCAATCCAAAAGTAAACGCCGCCCTTCGAGTCACTGACACTTGCCCTTCAGTGGAATCGACCTGCATTCACCCTCTTTAGTTGACAAACTAAACTAAACTGCAGTGTTGGACTGCTACAGTTCAGCTCACCTCTGTGTTTACAGCTTATGTTGGTGATCAACGACAAGATGAGGAATGCTGTGCACATTTAGGGGATGAATCTATTGACTATCAAATATAAATCTGTGGAATCATTTTTTATTACAAGCAGTAGTTTTGGCACAGCTTCAAGTTAAAATATTTTAAAAGCCTTACAAGTAATATTAAAAATCATAGCAGAAGCCATGATTTCTACAGATGTTAATCAGCAAATAAATGGAATGACATCTGTGTTAAGCTTTTATGGTCTGCGAAAAAGTAAAAGAACAAAAGTGAATTTGGTGTTGCTGACAAAGCAAATAGCAAAGAGACCTCCAGTCTAAGTGGATTAAGGGACATCATTCATGTTCATTTTCTTGGGCATGCATCTCCGTGTTTCCAATACTGATCTCGCTGATGTAAAGATAAACCAATAAATTAGATCAATGAGGAAATCTGCATGAACCCAAGACAACAAGAGCTGTGGACCTGCGGAGTAAAGTCTGACATATTGCACCAAATGTGCACCATGATTTCTTTCATGAGTCATCCAGGGGCTACTGCCTACCTGGCCAAGGTTTTAAAAGTAGGAGGCTGTCATGGCACAACCTCAATGCACTCCTAGGAGGAGTCCTTCAAGATTCAAGTTCTCAGATAAGACCTGCAGGATTTGGAGAACACAGGTATCCTACACAAGGTCATACCCAGTGAGATGTGTGCTGAGACTTCAGCAACCAACTCACCATGCCACATTTTCAGGGTTTTAATCACACGGTGCCATTTGTAGGCTGTCTTTATCTCCGCCGCTGAGATAAATGGTTTATTAAATGGATTATATCACTTCCCCTCACTGGAAGATTGTCCATCTTGAAGCCCTACTCTTCATTTGGTCCAAAGTCAGTCGTACATTCATATGCGATACATACAGCTGATAACTGATCTGCCTGTGGAGTTCAAAAATGATCTACAAAACAAAGTGGCAACAAGACAATCTTCAGCCCTTCCTGTCAACTCATCTGTATTTGCTGATCTTAGAAAACATTTGTTTTTTTTCCTGCATGTGAAGGTGTGTTTTCAGTCAATCCAGCATAAAACAGGACTTTGCAACCTCACTAAACTGTAAAAAGCCCTGACATCAGCATAAGTTACACAGTAAGCGAAACAACCCTGTAAGTTTGTACAGTTAGAGCCTTTTCACCACATGACCCTTTCAGAAGGCAGACAATGGGAACTGCTAACTCAGTCACAGCCACAGGGTTCAGGCTTGCTGCTTGTCTACATCTCTGTGAGACAGTGTGAGTCCCCCCTAATATGAGTGACAACAAAGGAGGTAAAACTGGGACTGCTGTGTGGCAGAAGAACCAAATCTACGTGGAACCAAATCTACGTGGAAAAGCGTTCAAAATCAACCATTAAGGGGCTAGAGAACATTTATTTTAACTGCTATTTGGAATCATGGATGTGCAAGATCAATAAGGAAACTATTGATCATTGTATTATTAAACTATAATTCAGTTGTGATAATTTTGTGTTTGGCAGTTATGAACAACAAAGGGGCACGGGAAGGATTATTTGGTCAACAGGTTGAATTTTGGGGGTGTTTTTGCGATGATCAAATACTGCTCAAATGGATACTCCTGAGAGAGAGAGAGAGAGAGAGAGAGAGAACTGTAGCAGGACAATGAGCGTGAAACCCAAATCTTTATCCTGCACTAAAGATGGTTAGTGTGAGGTTATGCTGGAGGAGCTGTACTCATGATGTCCAGTCTCAAAAACAACACTTGCAGCCAAAGGCATTCAAATAAAAAAAACTTTATTTGAAATCATCCACATGGCAACTCAAGCTTAGCTGTTCCACACCCTCCTGAAGGATCCCACCATGGTGTTGTAGCCGCCCCACTCCCTGCAGTTCCTGTACTCTCCAGGCCGCAGGAAGAACTGGCGTCCCATGTAGTTGGGATGCTCGTAGAAGACCCAGTAGCCGTCCATCACGTGGCAGGAGCACACGTCGTAGTAGTGGAAGCGATCATACACGTTGGGGCAGTCGTCGTTGAAGTCCATGTGGTAGCCCATCATGTTGGGCCTGGTGTACAGCCTCATCCTGTAGGAACCTTGGTACTGTGGGAAACATGCATTTACACGTGTCTCATTTATATTTCTCAAGCAACATCAAGCGCACACCTACGAGTGAGGAGAAACTCTTGGCAATAAGGTTTGGGTTCAAACCAGGAGACTGACATTTCGCCTTGGCCTTGTACCTTTTATAAAAGGAGCTCAGCAGTCTGTGTTAATCTGGGTGAGAGCAACAGACATCAACCCAAATCACGGTGCGCCCGTTCTCTAAGTAATGGACACATGGCATTTAAGGAGGAAACTCACCGGGGGGAACATCCTGCAGGAACGGACGCAGTTGTTGAAGCCAAACCAACTGTGGTAGTCACAGTACTCTCCCTGGTTCAAGATGTACTGGTATCCCCCATAGTTGGCCTTCTCATAGATCACCCAGTGGCCTCCCATAACCCGGATGGAGTTGCAGAAGTTGAAGTGGCGGAAGGTGTCGGGGCAGTCTCCCATGCACTCGTAGGAGCGCCCCTGGAAGTTGCGCCCTTCGTAGAAGATGATCTGAGGGGAGATGACAGACACGCAGAGTTATTGCCAAGCGTCTGTGTCAGGACACTGTTGTTGCACCATGTTACATTGGAGGGAGATGCACGCATACACGCACGCACGCACGCACGCACGCACGCACGCACACATAAAACAGAAGCAACATAGCAAAAGGTGCAATAAATGAATGAATAATAATAATACATAATGGAAGAAAATTACAGTAAGAGTCGATGTGAAAGTGACTCAAGGTCACGAGGCTCCTGCAAAGCAGAAAGTCTGGAAGTAGCATTATGTAGGCAGATGGCTGTTTTTGCTTTTCCTTGTAATTCAACGGATTCAGAAGAGATAAACTCAGTCTGAATACATTCAAAGATTGATAATGCCATGGAAGTCTATAAAAAAAGGACATAAAAAATTGGGGGAAAAAATCCCAAAGACTTGGAAACTCTGACATGGTCGCTAAACAACAGCAAAACACAAAACAAGAAAAAAGTAGGGTGTATTTAACTGCAGAAACCACTTGTCTGTAAGTGCAATGGAAGTCTAATTTGTACAGATTTGTCTCACAGGTCCCCTCTTGAAAAGCTGGTAACTTTAACACTGCAGGTAGGCGGTTTTGTATTGAGCAACAGGATTCTTTTTGCATGGTGTTTCTCCACATCACCTGAGCAGTCACATAAGTGATATAAGCCAAAAAAAAAACTTGACATTGGCGTTAATGTGGTGAGAGAAAAACTGATCCAACTTTCGGTGCAAAAAGGCAAACCACTGAAAATGTCAATGTAGTGTTGATGAACATCAGAGGTGGTGTGTCGACCACATTTAGGACATTTCTTTCCTTGCACTTCCGGATAAACCCACAGGTTCAGAGAAGTATAAGCTCAGTTTGAAAGCAGACAAAAATCTGTAGTAATGGAACCCAATGCAAAATTAAAAGTGATAAAAGCAACAAAACCTCCATTTAGGTCTGAAAGCCCTGACTTTGGAAAATTCCCATTTTAATATTTAAAACCCCAGGGAAAATTATTTGTTGGCCAGCTTTTCATGCCGTGGCGCTAAAGGGCCGAACTTGCAAAGTGCTCGCTGCCCTTGTCCAGCAGACGCAGGTGCCACACTGGGCCCCGTGCTCACAGGACGAGCGCTTACCTTCCTCATGGTTGACATCTGGGTGGTCTCGCTGTACTGCTGCTCCTGTTCACTGGGCTACTTTATATTGGCCCCAGGGGGCTTTGTTTGCCCGGCACAGTGGTCACTTGACATGTCAGCAGTCCGACGGGCCTTGACCACAGCCTACATCCGCAAACAGCATGGCCCCGCCCCCACACCTTTAACAAGAGGAAGCTGCAGAATCGCCGCATGCCAGCTCATTATATCTTGGACAGAAGCCACAATTGCCCCCCAAAGCCAGCCCCCTCCGCCACAGGGGCGACTGAATGACGGCACCCCATTGATGGGCCGCACCGTGGCTTAGGCTGCAGACACATCTTTGTGTGCTCACAAATGAACGTATATGTCATGTAAAACTCTCCGATGACAATGGCCGTGCAGCAAAAAATAAACTACCCACAAAAAAGGCAACATAAAAGGGCAGAGCGCATCTTTGTTGAAAGCCGGCGGTGCCAGAACTGGGGGGCGTGAGCGGGCCAACAAAAGGAAGGGATTTACTCTGTGTGTGCTGGACCTCAGGACCGCAGCAACCTGTGCGGCCCTCGCACTGCTAAGAACGCACTGCACTGCAGGACACGGACACATGTGGGATAATAAATATAAATCACACTTTGCACTTCCGTGGCAACCACATTACAGCTTTAAGCTGCACCCTGAATACACTCGTCCTTTGGCCCCTGACTTACAGTACCTGTACGTCAAATATCAGTACCGGGCTGCACACTCATCTTTGTGCACTCACAAATGAACGTATATGTCATGCAAAATTGTGCTTTTGTCCACACCAAAATCTTGTTTGTAGAGGCATCCGGTCTGTGAGAGCTGAGAATAGAATTTAAAATTGTGCAACTGTGGGAGCCGACTTTTCTACTTTGCCCTTTTCGTGTGCACTGAGAAAAGTTTGCAGTTTGCTGACATTTGCGCTCTCCACTCTTCCATATTTCTGCGAATTTAATAGAATTAAGAAAGTAAAATGAAAACACGCGTGGAAAAAGTGAACAAAAAGTGCTCGGAGAGTTGCTTGTACTTTGGAACTCGAGCTTGACGTGCTAAAGCTCTCCACAGGTGGCGGAAGAGAAAAATGACACATTTCATATTTTAGGGTTACTGCTTAACACAACCTAAGCCTGACGGGAACAAAGCAAAGTAAGAAAATAAACCGGGCTTGCTGGTGATTAGCTTACAAAACTTAAACATAAATGCCTTCACCCACATTGTTGCCCATCATTACTGCAACTTGACTTTCTTACATTAGTTCATATATTATTGCTATTATTTGTTATTTATCCTGTCTTATTTTTCCACACGAGTTTTAGGCATTTAGGATGATTTCTGGAATGGCTTTGATCCACCTTTTCAACAATTTACCTGTCGAGTACAACCTATTATTATCCAAATCTTTGCTCTAAGGGCCATTTTCAAGGGAGAATTAAGAACAGATGATAAAAAATAACGGTGCTTGCACTGCGTCTGGTCATTGTGCCATAAGACCCGACTGTCCTGCTACATGGCACGCCAGCTGTGTGACAAAGAACGGGGATGCAATGGAAGACAAAGACCATGGTTATTATGCATGAAGTTTTAAAATCGTCATCATCACCTTTGCAGTGTCGCTCAGGTACGCTGGTGTACGGCCCACGTGGTACCTTTCAAGATGCTCTTTCTTACCTCGGCAACCCAAGCCAGGATTTTGTTCGTCGTTTCAATTCAGAAAGGTGCAGAAACTGGAAACTGTGTATATTAAGTGTGGCGCGATGGAGCTCGGTGCTGCTGGGAGAACCTCCAGCAGTGAAACATTAAAAAAGCCCTGGTGTGCTGCTTCTCACTCCCCGAGGATGGATCTCAGCAGGCGGAGGATGATTTCTGATGGCACAGAGATTCAGGCAACGTGTGACGCGTGATGAAAGACAGTGATTTGTGATATAGTCCACTGTACAAGTAGAATGGAACGTCGCAGGAGTCTGAGAAAGAACAAGGTCTGTCTTTTCAGCCAGTCACAACGTAGGATTTTATACCTGTCTGCCAAGACTTCTGTAGGCATCTGTGAAATTGGCTTCAATACAAGTTCACATCCAGCCCATGTAATGACTGTTTCTATAACACTAGCAAGTATAATAAAGTCAACCGAATAATAATGAAATTGGGATTTTTTTTGTGATACATTTGTCATGTTTCAATAAATGAATTCAATTTGACATTTCTGTGCTTACTGGGGTGCTGCTGATACATTGAAAACAACACCTCATTCGCTGCTCCTGTCTGGCTGGACTGAATGGTGAGCGATAAGAGAATTCACTTGATGCCAAGGGCTCGTGTTGTTTTTGAAGCTACGAAGAAATACAGTTAATCGATCAGTTATTGTTCTCGTGCTGTAACTGTCGATGGCATGTATTTCGGCATAAAGCTAGTCGGAAACCGAAAACTGTTCAAAAACAAAGCGGTGTCCCAAAATGTTGAGTGTGGGGGTTAAACGGCTAGTAGATAATGTGTTTTAGAGCTGAGCGTCACCCCTAAAAGCTGCAAAACTCTTTAAGCGAATGACTGCAAAGGACGCCTTTCGTTCCCCGCAGAAAAGCGCTGCCCACAAGAGAGGAACAGCTGAACCGACGATGTGCTTTCAACAGGTGTGTGCAAAATAAAAAAAAAGACGCGGAAAATAGTCGCTCTGCTTGTGAATTTACTGATAAAGTTAAACTAAAACACAAAAGTGTGAACATGTGTTAAATGCGAAACAGCTGGGAGTTCCTCTGGGTGAAGGGCAATAAAGAAGAGCAGCAGCCTGTCGTGGCCATGACTGCACCTGCATGACTGCTGCTTACGATTAGGTTGTGGTTGCACCAAAGTGCGCACAAACACACACGTTCATAAATGCACGTGCACACACGATGGCCCAATAATGAACCACCGGTTTGTTAAACACCGAAAGTGGTGGTGGAGATACAGACACTGTGTGATGTCTGCCTGAACCCCTGCTGAGGCCCCAGCATCAGCACCAGATGCCTGTGTGTGTGTGTGTGTGTGTGTGTGGGGTGGGGGGGATTTATCCCTCGCGCCTCTGATGTGTTCCCTCTCTTATTCTCCGCCATAATTAAACCAGGCGAAGCATTGGTGAACGCGGGAGGCCTTCGCCGACACCCACGCTAATTCGTGTCCCTGTTATTTATTTTAAAAACATCTCATTGTGCCAGTATTATTCTGCGTTGCGAAACTTTCAAACTGCCCCCCCCCCATTTCAGCCTCGACTTGGAGCAAAAGGAAATGTGGCCATGAAATAATGAACAAAATCGGTCAATTAAACATCTACCATCGGGTTAGAAATTCCCTGCGCGCCGTCACACACGCGAGAGCCGCCTGCGTGTTTCCACGCGTCCGGCCCGTGCGGCTCGGCGCGCACCTTCCACCGTGAGGGCCCGGTGGAGGAGGCACCGAGGCATCCTTCAGGCTTCCTGCTCAGTGGAGATGGCCCAGCCCTGCTGTCCACACACAGCAGTTAAACCCGCGTTCGATAAAAGATAAACTCGGCACGCGCTTCCTTCACACTTGCAGCCCATTTGGATGCGGAGAGTCCCCGGCGCCCGAAACTTTTTTTTTCCAGCACAAAGAGCGTCTTGCCCCTGTGATGTGCTCGCAGCTTTTATTTTATTTTTTTTTAAAAAGTCCTTGTGTTTACTGACACATGATGGATTAAATATATGCACTTTTAATCTTTTCATACGCGGAGAAATCACCTTACGTCTGAGCTTAAGACGAGGCAACATCAAATGCGCGCGCGGGCCGAGCGGGGAATTCGGCCTCCTCTCGCAATCTTTAAATACATAATCACATGTGATGCACTTTTTTATTTCCTCAAATTTGTCATCAAAGTAAATGTGTTCTGACAACAGTTAGTGACAAGCGCGTCAAAGAGCCGCGAGTGCGCGGCGCCGGCAGTATCAATTATTGATGGCATTGGCCCGACCGCATTCCAGGTGCCTGTGATAATGAAACACGCGATTTTAAAGATAAATAATGGAGGAAGGTCGGCCCTGTTGTTGTGAAGGCTCCCGAGTTTGATTGACTGGCTGAACATCCTCTCCGTTTCCCGGCAAGAACATCAAAGCCCCGCACTTCTCTTTGCCCAAGGCCACTCGCAATTTATTTAGAGGGCTGTGTTGACGTCCCAGCAGGTACCGATATTGGACCGAGACACTGCAGACAATCATCGCTGCTTTGAGATGTCCTCCTCCCCCCGCGACGAGGGACGCGGGCGAAGGAGGCTTTTTAGCCCTCACTTATTCATTAAAGCGCTAACTGCTAGCGCGTGAATCGGCGCCGTGGCGGAGCGCGGGCCGATTGTGTCTGGAAAGAGAGACAAAATCCAGAACGACTCCGTTCTCCCTTCTAAAAGAACCGAAAAGCCTAAAAAAACCTGTTGGAGGGCAAATAAGAATACAGTGTACCGGTTAGAGACTTAATCTTGTTGAGGTGCATTGTTTTTTTGTTGTTTTTGTCTTTTCTGTTTTTTTTTTTTTGCTTTGTTTAAAAATGTGTTACGGTCTTCATTTAAGTGTAGGATTTACCGGGAAATCGTGTTTTATTCTTAGCAGTCGGATTTTATTTACTGTGCATTTAAAGGGTTAAGCTCATAGATGGTAATCTGAGTTGTGACTGTTGGTGAGGCAGGCTGTTAACTTGCACTGAGATGTACTATTTGGAGTGGCATTTAGAAAGTTAGAAATTGACGTAATTTAAGTTTGGGGAGAAATATCTGAAATGACGATAATTCTGTGCCCTATTAGGTAACGCGCAGGTGCGTTTGGATAGTTGGTTATAACCCCGAATGAGTGTGCTGGTGTCGATCGCTGTGGATCATCTCTCTGTTTCTCGCACATTTTGGCTCTAATTTCAATACCTGTGTTCAAATTCACCGAAACAAACGTCTGCTGAGCTCCTCGGCCCCATATGGGTAGCACGGACGTGCATGTTTCAGCCATTTCGCACGAGTTATGATTCGCCACATCTTTTTAGTGTTATCGGGGGGAATGTGAAGCCAGCAAAAAAGGTGTTTACCTGGTACCTGGGAGACGGAGAAGGGAAGGAACTGAAGAGGAAACTCGGTTCAGAGGACAGAAAGCGTCACGTTTACTTAAACGATCAGCAACCTGACATTCCGGTAAAGAGCAGCACCTCCGAGTCCTGGCTTGGTAACAACAGAAAGGAAGCGCATTGGTCCTCGGTACATCCATAACATCACACCTGAACGCGTGCCAGTAGTCGCCTGCGCTTTGATCTCCTTTTATTCGGCTGGTTAACATAAAATCTCAGCCTGCCTGTGTCCTCTTCCATCACCGCCTCATTTGAAAATGAAATACAGAACTTCTTTTTAAATTAAGAGAGGTGTTCTATAGTTTCTGACTTTCTTCAGCTCAAACAGAGCTCTCCTTCATTGATTTTAAAAACTTTATTTGTTGCTTACAAAGAGGAAGCAAATATAGAATTGTCTTTTTGGGGGTTGAATACAATGGCGGTATCATAAACATCCATACAGTACAGTTTGTATATCGAGTGGCACCTTTGTGATGGGCCAGAGGTCACAAAAAGGTGAAAAATTCAAGGGACAAAACCCGCTGTCCGGTGTATGTATATGTGTGGAGTCAACAGAAAGTCTCTGGCCCCCACTGGATGGTCATGTATCCCTATTCTCTTCTTTTGTTTAACTGTTTTTACTTTTTTTTATACTTTTTTTTTTTTATTTTTTAAATAGCGGTAACACCTTTTAAATAGAGAAATTATTTAATTTTACTGTAGAAAATATACTAGGCCACTTTGGTTTATAAACAGAAATTGATAAGAAAATGACTAATTTTTAAAGGCTCTCTTAGCAATCAATATTATGTTATCAGTCCTAAATTTCAAGTAATTTTTCATATGATATCAGAAATTAGGCTGTTAAAATTTTCTAAAAATATTCAGTTTAAATAAATCTAAATATGCCTTAAATTTGTTTTTAAATCTAAAGCAGTAGTCTTTGTTTTTGTATTTATTTGGCATTTTTTGCATTTATACAAAACATTTAATAATGGTTCTGTTTGCTTGCCCTTAAAGAATTAGATTTAGACATATAACTCAATTACCCTATATGTATTTAAACATGCTTTTAATTTTGGTTAGAGGTAACAGGCTTAAGTGCATCTTACTGTGGTGTTGATATTCTAAAGAGGAGCCATGTAAGTGTTTACCAGCAATGTTTTTCAGTTTCAGTAATAAAGATCAATATTGCAGTTCAATTTAAACTTTTAAAGCTTTCCATTAATACTGTAAAAGCACTTTTTGCTATTTTGTAGTAATACAAAATGCATTTTACCGTAGCGAAAAACCTCTTATTTAAATCACGTAGTTGTACAAAAGGACAACGGAGGCAAAAATACAGAGAATACCTTTGTCTAGCAATCTGACATTAGTTTGACTTCATTTGCAGTTCCAGTCATGTTTAATTAAAAACATGAGAAATCCAAGAAAGAGTCCATTCTGGCACCCGGTGGGGTCTTTTGTCCCAGCTCTGCTGTGTCCAGAGGTCCCTTTTGTTTGTTTCTTGTTCACGCATTCCCTTCCAGAACAGTAGAGGGCGCCAGACCCCGAGGCATTTACTGCTGCACATCTTTCCATCCCTTACCTTCAAGGGTCTGCAAGCTGGGCCTTGGAAGATGTCTGCGGGAGAACGGAGGGAGGCACAAATGTATTTGCTTGATCTGTTATCCCTTTTCCACTAAAATCCTATCTTTCTCAGCAGGCGGCGAGCAGAGTGAGGCATCAGCGGCCGGGTCACCGCCGGCTTTCCACAGAGCAACCGCTATGGAAATGAAGACCTGCCGAAGAGAGCGCAGCAGGGTGGTGTGACCGGAGGCGCGGCACGGTGGATGGGTGGGTGCACAAAGGCCGGGCAAGTTGCCTGAAACAATGGTCAACGAAGGCCACAAAATGAAGATAATTCAAGGACTTCAACGAAGGTCACTCAACAGCGATTATTAAACAAAGGTCATTCGAGCGTGATCTCTCGACAATGGCCAGTCGAGCTGTCATAAAGTGGTCATTCGGCGATGCCCATGAAACTAAGGTCGACTGGCAAAGGTTGTTCTACAGCTGTCTTGAAACAAAGGATGCTCAACCCAAGGTCGCTCGGCAAAGGTCACGAGACGGCTTCCTTCAGCGGTGATGTTACGTTCATTGCAGGCTCCTCGGAATCTGCTGCTGCTTTCAACATTTTCAACATTTCTTACAGGTGGCGTTCCCACTCCTGGCAGTGTGTTCGTGTCTCCGGCAAATATGCATTTTAGTGTCGCGTATGAATAATGGTGACTTTAGAAGAATGTTCCAACACAATTTTTGCAAAATGGTAACAGTGGTCGGCTTCAGTCTATCATAAGGAGCTTACAATCTTCACAGCGACGAAAGATGTCAAAATAAGATACGAGACTTTTTTTGTTCCACATCAGTCCGACTCGCGTCCAGGAAATTTATGCATCATTTGTAAACAGTCCCAAAAATCCACGATTCGCTGAAGGTCACATTAAATTAAGATACGGGACGGCAAAAAACATCCAATTCGCGTGATCAAGGCGTATGTTAATTTTCTGTTTGTTTGCTTGTTTTCCCCCACTGTTTGCCATCGGTAAATATGTACCGTCGTAGAAAGTTGGAGGCGCACTCGAGAGCCCGGGCTGTCACGCGCCTGCTTTGAATCCCGTTTTAATTTTTAAAGTACAAGTTGTCAGGACGCCTTCAGGAGTGATTGACAGGGCCGTCCCAAAGCTGCCGAACGTGGCAGGCGTCGTCTTTTGTCAGAGGCAAGCGAGGAGAGGCAACAAAGGAGGCAACGGCAGGCAAAAAAATCAACACATAAATAAAACACAACTCCAAAATTATTCAATAAAAAGAAAATTAAGTTTACAGATACTTTCGAAAAGTAATTTTAGGGAAATAACTCTAATGTGTTTATCTTAAATTATACGGGCATGTTTTTTTCTGCATATCGTGAATAAATGTAAAACATTTTTTTCAGCAATACTAAAAATACACAAAAAACAGATTAAAAAATTGTTAAATAATTATTTTACAAGGGTAGAAGTAGTTGACCTAATGATTTTTTTTTTTTTTTTTTTTTTTTTGGGGTCAGTCTGTACCTAGTTGTCAGGTGAAATGGAAATCATGGCAATAAATCATATATGAAATATACAAATTGCTGAAACCCAAGAAGGTGCAGCCAGGAGTCATGAGATGAGATGAATATAGAGGAGCACCCATGATGAATTCATGCTTCCATTTGTGACTCGGAGACAACGGTGATGCTAGAGATGCTGTGGTTCGTGATGACCGTGTGAGAGGTTATGCAAGATCAAACTGTTTTTTTTCACCTGGGAACACACAGGTCTAAGTCCACGAAGTGTCATCATTAGCACCACACGCTGGCCACCTGCTAACCCATAATTCACCGTTTCTCCACAGGTGTACAGTATTTGAAAACATTTCCTTTTCCTTTAAAACAGCTTTTCTGTTTATGTCTACACTTTATACACACCTTTAGCCTCACATATATGGGAAGACTCGTGAAGATCGTGTCTGCAGGGCATGAAGAGTATGTGTGGAGGTCGCGAGGTATGGGGGTGGAGGTCATGGCAGCATGCATGAGGGTCATGAATAGTTCAGGACCTCCTTGCCAAGTTTGTTACCAGCGCATTTTGCAGGCTGAGCAAACCCGTATTGGTCTGTCAACCAAATGGCCCCTGCAGCATCCACGCTTGTTCATTTGCTTGTTTGCTAGTGTGTGCGTGCGTGTCTCTGTATCAGTGACACTGAAGACTTCAGTCATTTACCCAAACTTGGATGAATATAAACGTCAGATTGGGAAGCCTGGTTTGGCGGGCCACAGCCGCTTGTGTTTTATCTCTGCAACTGGGGGCTTTGGTACAGAAGTGTCCCTTTCTGCCGGCACCCTTGCTTCTTTTACAGTGACTCTAGTTGAGGCTGAGGCATTTCACTGAGTAACTTGAGCAGCTTCATGAATGATCATTCTGCCTCATGGATTCATTCCAAATATGTACACACCTATGCCCTGGTTTCCAAATGAAAACGTTTTTTTTAAGCAATTTTCATTTTTTGTTACGAGGACACTCATGATTCATTCCAGGGTTCATCTGATCCGATTAATTTCTCCAAAATCTTCTTAACTCTCTATTTCAGAGTCATAAGGAACACTTGAAACACCAATTTGCTAATAAC
Source organism: Heterotis niloticus (assembly GCA_018136845.1). Classification (NCBI taxonomy): domain Eukaryota; kingdom Metazoa; phylum Chordata; class Actinopteri; order Osteoglossiformes; family Osteoglossidae; genus Heterotis; species Heterotis niloticus. The sequence continues at coordinate 18,343,651 of CM030895.1, forward strand.
CAAAGCTTTGAGGTAATTGAAATGATTTGTGTGTTCAGATGCAGTTACTTTCTCACGTTTCTTTCCGGAGAAGTCATAGTAATGGACAGGTGAAAGGAAAATTTATATGAAAAGGAAAGAAATAAAAACCATCTCAAATAGAAAGCAAAATTCACCCATTGACCTACTACGAGCTGTTACTGTAATGAAGAGTTAATGGGATCCTCACCAACTGAACAGAAGTGAACAAAATCACAAACTGTTTGAACGCAGGCCACATGAGGCAAAGTCTGATAACACGGTCCTTTGGTGCAGTGATGCCACAAAGTTTTGTACTGATTCTCACGCAAATTTTGGATACAGTATTTTTTTGATGTGGTTCGGCTTCACTCCAGAACTCGATATGCCGGCACATAAGCACACAAGTTGTTATATCAGGAACTTGGATGTGTGTGGGACAGATAGAGAAATTCCTTTCTCACCCAGTTTTCTACAGTCCTTGGTTTCTTTCCTCATACTTGGGCCTGGGAGTTTGAGGGTATCGTGTAGTGTTTTTGCTGTCCCTTGGATTGTGTTCTTTTAGACTGAGACCGATGTTGTTGTTGGGATCTGATGGAGCCACTCTTCTAGTTTAGGGGTCACAGCTGAGAATGCTCCTATCACCAGTGCGATTACCTTAGTTTTCACCTTCCACACTCTCTCCAGTTCTTCTTTCAATCCCTGCTGTTTCTCCAGTTTCTCATATTCCTTCTTCCTGATGTTTCTTCCACTTAGAATCACCAAGTCTTCCACAAGTGCTGCTTTCTCTTCCTTATCTATTACCCCCATAACTAGTTGTTTACCCATTACCTGAGCTGGATGTTGAGGTCCCACAGGGGACTGTGGCTCTGTTGTTTTCCACCACTCTGTGGTACCTCCAATTTAGACATGGGAGTGTCCAGGCCACATTCCTTGGATATGTTCCTGCACATGATCCCTGCCACTTGGTTGTGCCTCTTACTAGTATCTGCTGTCCCTGCCTGCATCTCGCAACTGTTGCTAGGTTCTGGATTGCCCAAGGGGCATCTTTACACATTCCGTACCTGGGGTTTTGCCTAATATGATACCTCTGTACCAATCCAAGGTGGCTGAGAAGAGGAAATCCTACACATGGTTGGAAAAGGCAGAACTAATCATGGCAGCAGAAGAACAAGCACTCAGCACCAGGTCAAAGGAGTTCCTACTCCGATTGTTCTGTGACTCTGCTCTATACCGTATTCTGTCTACTGGACCTTGGTCACAATAAAGGGTAGTGAACGAGAAGTGGTGTAGTGTTTATGGTTCAGTTTTCAGACACTTTTTCTGCACTACAAACTGGCTTTGTGAGTTGTACCACTGGCCCCAAGGAGGCTGCCTGGAGCTTTGACACTCTGAAATAGCATGGGATGTGCGGTCAAAACGTGCAATGTGTTGGAACAATGGACATGTCATGCAGGGGAACCCACATACAGCTTGTGCGCTGCACTGACTTTGTCCCGAGTGCTGTTTGTGTAACCCACAGCACCGGTGTGTGATGCAAGCAGGCTGCCCTTGCAAGACCTCCATACAAGGAGACCTCTGTGTTAGCAGGACTGCAAAGTGTTTCAGGTGAACTCTCAGTCCTGCATTTTTTTTCTTTTGTATTATTTTATCCACAGGTTTGCTGTCGATTTACACACTCCTTTGCTTGTGTCATTATGTGTCTTGTATTGTTAGAGTGATGTGGGCTACTCTAACCCTGCACAATTTCCCTTCAGGATAAATAATGCATGTTCAGTTCAACATGTATCTTTCGTTATCGTTGCGCACATCACACTGGAACAGCTAACAGCAGAGGGCACGGATGAAAATTCCTGTTGCGCCAAGAGCTGATGCTGTTAACATGATATGGCCATGTGGGCTAAGAGATGGAGGAATAGACAGACTGAGTGAAATAAAGAGAAATGCTGTAAAAAAAACAGAAAATGTTTGAAGTGTGGGACCATGTTAAGCTTAAACGGAAAAAAAGTGTAGTAGAGTGTATATGTGGTAAAAAAAAAAAGAACTATAGCATATAAACAGAGATCATTCTACATCCACATCCAATGGATTAGACACCACTTCTAACCTTGTTGCCTCCTACAAAATCTTAAAAACCCTTCCAAGAAAACATATTGTATTGTTCACTGAAACTAAATGCTCTTGCAAGATTTATATTATTTCTGAGCTGTACTTTAATTATATTTGTAATATTAATTATATTATAATTGTACTTCAAAAACTCAGGTTGAATTACTTTCAACTCTAAAACTTAGAATGTACCAACATTTTTGACTTATGTACTTTTATTTATTTTAGTTTACTTATGCCTTAATTTTTGGTTTGCCTTGGAAAGTAATTTTGAATGTATTTTTTGGCTATTTGTTGAATCGCAGTAAAAAATTTAATGATACTGAAAGATTAATATTACAATCAATATTACAAGTCAAAAGTAGTAACACATTATATAATCACCAAACTGTTTTAGCAGGAATTCTATTTAGTACATAAGTGTGTGTGTGTGTGTGTGTGTGTGTGTGTGTGTGTGCGTGTGTGTGTCCTGTTTAATTTATTAATAGTTTTTACATTTTCATTTGCTCATATATAACAGTTACTGGCTCTTAGAGTGGAACACGCAGATTACACCTACAGCAACGTGTGTGCTGGCTATAGTGACGTGCACACAATACTTATATATCATCAAACTTAATTGTCTTTTAATTTGTGTGTGTTTGAATGAGAAACTATGTCCCCATGTGATCGTACAGCGTGTGAGGCAGCGTGCTCCTGTATGTGTGAGAAGTGCGTTGGTGTGTGGGGAGTGAGAAAATCCAACAGCGTCTCGTATGTTCACTGTGTGCAAAATTTCAAGTCTACCTCGAAAAACAAAACTGTGCATAAGGACAATCAAACATGCAGATGTTTTTTTTCATTTAAGTATGCCAATTTTTTTTAAAAATGTGTGAAAAGAAATAAAGTAATTGTTTATGTGAAGACAAAAGATTTTTTTTTTCATCTCCTGTATACTGTATTTTATAGATCTGTTTTTAATAAACCAAAAAAAATTTTTCTGAAGTAGCCGTATTGTCTGGACTTTAAGTCACTTCACAGTATAAGCTGCTTACCCTAAAATCTTGCATCTACATGAGGGGAAAAAAAATCAACAGATAACTTACACCAAAGTATAACTCATGTGTAGCAGGTGTTCTACTAGTAGGAACACAATGGACCGAATGAGTTGGTATTCATAGCTGCTTCCTGTAGGCCAGTTAAATAGGAATTTTGCTGTGACTCTCAGATGGATGCATAACTTCACTCAGTGATAGTTTATCAACTTTTTATTAAAAATAAATATTTACTTGCATATTAGTGGTTGAAATAATAGTAGCTTTCGGGCCTTGACTTTACCAATAGATAAATATAAAGAGCGGCTTTCCATTATCAGAAGCACTTTGCACCTTTTAAAGAACCCATTAGGACAGTTACCAAAGCACTTACAGTTTCTATCTTCAGTTGCAAACCAAACAGCTCCCAACTTTAACTCAGTGGCTCAGTTTCCCTGTCCTGCTTGGTGTGGGGAGAGTCAGATTAGGAGCAGGATGACAAGGTGGTTCCCTGCACTGGTTTCCAGGTCTTCCTGGTGAGTCACCTGTCATTCCCAGGCCGGTCAGGAGACATAATCTCTCCAGCATGTGCTGAATTTTCCCTGGGGTCTCCTCCTAGTGGGACGCAGCAGCTGCAGCTCCCGAGGGGGGCATTTCACAGTGTGCCCGAACCACCTGTACTGACCCCCTCTATCCAGAGGAGCTGCGGTTCTACATCAAGGCTCCCCAAGATTGCAGAGGTTCTCTTTGTGTTAAGCTCAAAATCAAAAAGTGACACTTTTTCAGCCTCTGTTTATGGCATTTTAGGCTTCTTTTGCAATCGAATGACAGAACTACTGGCACAGGCAACACGTTATACAGGACAGCTGATTATGTGCAGATTTTTTCTTTGTACTCCAGTGCATCTTACTGTATATCAGTCTACAAGGTGAGGAAACAACTAAGACATAGCCTGAAAAATACGGTATTGCAGGTATTTGTTTCTGGTTGTTTTAAGCAGCCATTGGAGGAAGTGAAAAGCTTCCTGTAGAGGTGACTGTCTTGCAATGACATGTAAAACCCTTGTCGACTACAGTTTACCTTTTCCAGGTCATGGCCACACCATTGTTTTCTTATCATGGTGGACTACTGGAGACATTTTTGCACAAAGGCTGTTGTATGAGAACTACATATGCGCCTCTCTATGTTGCTGAGTTCCATCACTAAGCCTCTGGAAGAGCTCATGCATCAATGGAGGCACAGTGGAGAGCGGTGGACACTCGCCGCCCTATTTGTTTTTCCACAGAGCATCCGGAGGACATTAACCTGCAGCCAGGCTTTTAGAGGGAGGAGACCCATCCTGCAGGAGCAGACCAGCACCAAGGGGAAAACCTCGCCAGCGTGGTTCTAAAGAGGTGCACGGAGAGCAGAGAGTGGAAGCACAATTCGCCCCCACTTCTCACAAGGGCTTTTTTATATTATTGCTGCCAGTAGATTTTTAAAGAAAACACATTTGTGTTTGATAACAGCTTGACATTTGACAGTTTGTTCACACCAATCAGCTGGCTGTTTCATGTCTGCCGGCTCGGTGTGAGTGAGGAAAGCAGGCCTGTCACGTCACCGATGCCTATCAAAGGCAGCTTTAGGCTGGGGTCTCCACACACCTCTGAAACACGCTCCCAGTGGCCTTCTCCAGCTTCCAGAACCCACCTTGTGACGTCTGGGAGAGTATCTACCTTCCGGTGGCAGCAGGGATGACCGAGTGTTGCTACATCGCCGTGGCAATGCTGTGATGTCAGTGAGATGTCCCAAGGCAGTGCCATGGTGTCCACAATTAGCCAAAGTGCTGATATTCACTATCCTCCACGTTTTATCTGGCAAACACCTAGCAGGCACACAAACAAACACCCTTAAGAGATGGAGGACACTCTGGGTTCACTTGGACAGACGATGGACCCTGATCTAGCCAGGCCCCTCACCGTCTGGCCCCTTGTGCATCACAAAAGCAGAGGACGCCATGAGAGAGCCTCGAGCGTGGTTCACTTAAGCATTCCGTTTGACAACAAAAGGAAGCAACCTCTCTCCCTGGGAGCCTCAATGAAACTCTACACTTTGCTTATGCGTTCGGAAAAAAAAACCTAGAGATGGATTTTTAATAACTGCCAAATGCTTCAGAAATGCACCGTTGTTGGCTTCTGAACGAGACACATTATGGAGAAAAAAGGGATACAAAATGCCCAACTGTATAACCCCTCAGTTAGGGGGTCTATTTGAACACAAAGTAGGATCACAGTCGCCTGCAGATCTGGTTGCACGTGGTGAAGTCCCATTTAACGCAGGAGAAAACACACGCATACGTACGCACATGGCTGCGCCCAGAAACGGATTAAGGGCCGTAACCCCTTAGCTCAACCGGCACGGGGTGCTTTGGAGCCCCAAACATGGCACACAGTTCATCTCACTTGGGTGTGTGAGCAGGGCTGTGTAGTATGAAGGATAAGTTTTTTTGGAACCATGCAAAGGACCCTGTCACCTCGGCTGGTGGCACCGATGGGAGATGGGAGCGCGGCCCCCGCTGATGAACACGCATCCCCATTTCAGAACATGAGTCGGTCGCGTGCACTTGGCCCCCTCTTTCAGTGGCATCCACTCTTATCACCATGAAAGGCGGAGAAGAATGTGTGTTTAGAAACAAACAGGCCGGCGCTTGGGCCTCGGTGGACTGCACCACCGCTGCCTATATATAGTGTGATGTGAGGCGCCTTCCTCGAGATGGATGGTGCCATATGGGCTGTCTTCCCCGCTGCTTTGACTCTTTACACCGCATTTCAGCATCAAGCGGAGATGTGCCTTGATCTCGGCGCTCGCACACCTTCTGCGAGGGGTGACTCACCAAGCGAGGCTGTCCCGACAGCGTCCTTGTGCGGCACCAGGAGCCGCGCCGATCGCTGCATCCGGGCGGCCGTCTGATCTCGGCGCGTTGTGTAACGCTTGAAAATAGAACATTCTTTCCCTCTTTCCCGACTTGCATCCAGTATCGACTGTTTGTGTTTTTTAATGTTGCGGAGCAGCCCCGGGCGTGTGATCGGGGTGGAGGGGGCCGTTTTTATTTCTTGACACACTTACGCCCCCGTTGTGAACTCGTGCTCCCAGCACTCCCGTAAGAAGAACTGAGAAGAACTCCCCAACCGGGAGCCATATGAAAGTGAGCACCCAGATCGCTGCCGAACCGCACAAGCAGACACAGGCGCGCACACACACGCGCATACAAACACACACACACACAGAGGCATACACATGCGCAAGCATATACAGACCAAAACATAGACGTACACACAAAATTGAAACACTAATACACACACATACCGATTAACAGGCACCGCTGCACACAGTCATACACTTACAAATAAGATAAAATAAAGTAAGACACTTTGATGGCCTAGTACATTTGCACAAATATGGAATTTGATATCGCGGGTGCCCCCTCGAGTCACATTCAGCACGCAAGTGCAAGAAACTTTACAAATGTTACACAAGATTGAAGCAATAAAGTAATGCATAATTGCAGTAAATGCAGAACAAATAATACGACTGTAGTGCAAGGATGTACTGTATATGAGCATGCGTAAGTAATGTCAGTAAAGTGGAAGCAACAGTGGGGGAAAATAAAACTAGGTGTAAAGGACAATCCTTCTGTAAACACGCCACAATCTACACAAACCATGCTTTTTGTGAGATACTAGTGTACGTGACCCAGCGATGGCTTCCGGTCCAGTACGTACAGTCCTAGCGTGTCCTGATTTCAGGATAATCTCCAGATCACCACAACCCTGAGCAGGACGAGTGCTTAGTAAAGATGGGTGGGTGGATGGATGGATGGCGTAATGTGTGTTGGCAGAAATAGTGGTATTGAACAAATTAAGCTTGCTTTGACAGTTGCATCTCTCCATCTATAACTCTTAGGGCTCTTGTAGACTCTAGCGCTACTGTGCTTATGCCAAGCTGTATGAAGAACTCTGCAGGTCAGAGGTCACCGTCTGGTCCCAGAGCGGGGTTCTCAAAGAAAAAGACAGATTGAGGACAGATATACAACTGGTATGTTCTTCATGCATGTGTCTTATATGTGTGTGATATGTAGATATATGACTAGAGATGACCAGTTGCAGATGTATGCAGCTATGTGTCTGAAGAGTTGAGAGCACCATGAGGGGTTTAAATGAATCCCTGCCCTGGGACTCAATCCCTGTTGGTCTCGGTGATGCTTCAGCGGATGCAATGATCTATTCTGCACTGAAATGGTTCGTAGGAAATACGATTATTTTAATAACAATGCAATGATATGAAAATTATTATTACAGGAATCCGTGGTCACGGTGCAAACGTTAACTACATTTGGTCATACGGTACATCATTCAGTTGGCCGTATCTGTTCCGTGCCATCACATCATGCGAAGTACGTTTTCATGAGTTTCGGCATCATTTTAACATTTTTCGGTTCAGGCGCCAGGGGTAACGAAGGTGTGTGACTCAGGTGTTCTCTGTGATGCTGGGAGCGCGGCACCGGGTCGTCACCAAGAAAGTTCTGACTTGAAGAAAAGTCATTGAACTACATCCTGGAGTCTTGTCAAAATTCATTAAAATTGCACAAAGATGGCACTCACTTTTGACTGAGACCTTTCCAATCTAGATTTCGGTTTAAAAACGTGTGTTGATCTAAGTTTTGGTCCTGTATTATCAGATGTCACTAACATACTGCCGGAGTGTTGGATCGGCTCATGTTGGCTTTATAGGGTCGGCTGGCGTTTGACCTTTTAGACTCTGAATGCATCTGAATTCAAGTTGGAAGGAAACAATGAGGAAAACTGATTAACTTAATGGTGGAAGCAAGTGGGGACCAAACAACAGAACTTGACACCGGAAACACTGAGCGGAGGGTCACACCACTTGGCCCCTGGAAGCCCCGGAGCAGGAACATTGAATGGAAAGTCACAAAACCTTGGAGGAGAAACTAGCGCTAGAATCCGAGACCAGACAAGTTCAAAGGAAGGTCAACACAAACGCACAGGAGAACTCGAGAGCAGAACCTCAAGCCACGCAGAACCAGGTTACAGTACGTCTCAGCGCTTGCTCATCACCTTTCGGGAAGAGCAGCTGAAACAAGCGCTTTTCTCTGACCCTCACAAAAAGGATGCGCACCCACCCTGCGCGGGCGACCCGACAGACAGCAGGTAGACGGCCGACGGCACACGGATTGATAGAAGTAAAATCCGTAACGTTCATCACTTAATCTAACAAGGGACAAAAAAAAAGTGCCGCGAGCTGGAGATTCTGGGCCATCGGCTGTAACATTAGAAGAAGACGTAACTCCGAGAAAATGACCCGAGGCTCCCCCTCCCGCTGCCACAGCTCCGAAGGTAGGCCGGCATCAGCACCGAAAGGACGCTACGGATCGGCGGCTCGACGAAAGCTCGCCGACCCCACCCTCCGCAGACACGGAGCCGCGCTGGTGAACGGGCTTCTCGGCTTCTCTCCGGACGCTCTTCACCGGGGGGGGCTGCAAATGAGCTAATCGTCGCTTAGCCTCCCAGTGGCTGGCAAAAATGTCAGGGTGACTTGCATGGGATTTTTCCCAAATTTATTTATTAATTGAACTGGTTAATGAGGTCCCTGAGGCCCGCTCGCTAATTGCAAGCTGCGGCGCTGGCGAGGCTCGAAAGTGAAACAAAAGAGGAACCGGCAAACAGACGCAAACACGCGCACGCATGCACGCGGTCGACTTTTGCGTTTGTGCTCGCTTTTTCCTTTTTCTCCCGTCATTTTTTTCTTTGCTCGGGCTCCCCTTTTGCATAATTTCGTGACCTGCCAAATGTTCTTGCCTCCTTGATGTGCCGAGGATGGAGGGAGGCTGACGGACACCCAAACCTGCCAGAAACCCGGGAGCATCTGTCTCCGTAAAGCGGAGAGGGGGGGAAATAAATAAATAAAACGCGTTCATTAAGTTTGTACCAATTAGCAGCTATAACTTAGCAAAAATCAATTTCTGCTTCACTTTGAAAGCGTTCCCGAGGAGACAGTACGCAGCCCTCCCCGAAACCCCCCATATAGCGCCGCATCATCCAACTTTGTCATTGCAACGTGTTTCCGCCTTGATTAGAAAAGCGCTCGTGCCAGTTTCTCCTCAACTCTCCCGTCGTCTTTCCCTTTTTCCCAAGAACGTCTTGAAAGCCTTTGCAGCTCCGACATCACACCAAGGTTGTTTGAAAGACTTAAGGAAAGACAGAAGGACGGATGAGGGGCAGGGAGAGAAGCAAATACCTGAACGAAGATGTGTTTGCATCTGCAAGTCTGGCGGAAGACTGTTGGCGGACGATCAGGGCACACCGGCAGAATGCGGACAGAAGGACGTAGACGGTCACCCAAGACAGACCGAGAAATCCTCTCTAGGGGTGAGTTTGTCTTGGCTACGTAGGGAACAGATGAGTTTAACCATCCCTTCACTACTGAGATTCCGGTAGTTTGCTCACAAGAGCTCTTTGTGTGGTTTTCATGAATTATAGACATATTTACCTGTTAAAATGTTTGTAGTCTAAAAAATGACGCACATTTGTGGCAGAATGTAACCGGTTCCGTTACAATAGACACAGTTACAAGAATACCACCATCTACCTGCGCTCCTTGAACTCTTTCTTAGCTGTTATGTGCAATGCGACACGTACAAACAAAGCATGCCCGTATGACGCTCAGCGCTGAAGTATCAATTCGGTCTTTAATGCAAAGAAACCGAACACTAAAGGCAAAAGCGATCGATGAAAACAATGCAAGTGAATTCGATAACCAAACAAATTGATACAGATTGGGCCCGCGACAATTGAGATTATAGCAGGTGAAACTAGCAAACAAGAGGTAATGGCGGTCGAGAGCTCGATGCAGTGCAAGCTAAATCATAACTGTGACCAGGACGGCACGGCGGCTCTCACCTCGTGCTGGTCCCCGTTGTCGGTCCTCATAAATGAAACCGTTTGTAGGCCTGAGCCCTCAGAAAATGAGTGCTTATATTTTAGGTGGTTGTACTAAGATGTGTTTTAGTTAATGGTTAAAAAGTAAAGTAAAAATTTCAACACTAACTCAAACTCGGTATCAGCACGTACCAAGGATGTTTAAAAATGAGTTGCGTCCAACGAGACCTACGACACTTGGACTCAACTCTTAACATCATCGTAAGCTCCGTGTAATTCAGTTCACAAACATCCATAAACATCCACAACCCCTAACATAAAATGTTGCCACACTTCAATGGAATAAATGGATTTTTATTTGCTAAAATTGCTCCTGCTGTCCACTGCCATAATCCCCATGCATCTTTGTGTTGGCCTTCAAATGATCTCTGGCTGGATCCCAGAATGACTTGGCACCAGGGCCTTCTCCTCACATTGGTCTGTAGCTTGGAGAGGGCAACTTCTGAGTTAGGTTTGACCCCTGGGGGGTTCGTGGAGAAAAGGGGCGCATGAAAGAAGACCAGAGGGTAACAGAAAGACCTCAGTGCACGTAGGAGTGAGGTACTCGGCACAGAGAAAAACGGGATGCTAGATGCAGATAGACCGCTTACCACATCTGGACTGAGGGTAAAACGGTTAAAAATTAAGAATCAAATATTTATTAAAACTAAATTTCCCCGGCAGGTTTCTGGGAGAACCAGGTGCAATTCACAATGAAAATATTTAAAAGTTCATGTGACGTCTTGCTCCTCGCTTATTTAAGATCAGCTTCCCTTCCCGTAATCCTCTTGACCTCTGTCAGCAAGCAAACAACCAAGCGGATCCCGAGTCGGCCAACAAGGGTGTCGAGGGCTCAATATTCATTATAGTGCCTCGCGCAGGCGGCGCCTTGGCTCTCAACTCCAGACCTTCACCTTCGACATGAGACCCCTCCTGGCTGGTGTCACTTGGCTTTGAGGGTCCGGGGCTGCCCCACTAATGACGACTTTCTGCATAGGAACAAAAGCGCAACGCGCACACGGAAAATCTCTGCGGTCCCCCTTTAAGTCGCCACGCTCTCCATTCCTATGAATATTGATTGGGCTGTTATTGACACAAACCCTGCGGAGATGGGCTTCAGCTATTGATAACCAATGCCATCTCTAGAGCAGATCAAACAGCAGCTGCTGCCTTTCATGTTTGTAAACAGTATTGATTTGCATAAAAACCTCAAAATTAGTACCTGGGATTTAGGCAAGGACAAATGTATACGTTTTACCGCAGTACTTTCAAATCGGAAAACATCCCCATATCTTCGCATCGCATAACCGGGTAAAAAAATAGCTCATCGGCTAGTAAGATGACTGACTTGACAGTAGAGTGCCACGCCCCCCACACACACACACACACACACACACACACACACACACCTCGAATGGCATTATTAATGAAAGATGAATTTCTGCAACAAAACGGCAACAACACAATGCCGCATTTTTGGAGAGACGTCTTTTGCTGAGACGTCAGCTGGGTGAGATGCAAATTATCGCCGTGTTCCCTTTACTTATTTATGAGCAGTACTGTTTTGCTGGTGCTCACCTGTTACCATCCTGCAGCGCACGGAAAAGAAGATGTCAGTGCAAGAAGTGCTGAAGAGACTGCCTCTGCACGGAAACTTCCAGAAAGAGAAGCTCCTTCCACCTCCGGTGCGGGACGGAGGAATTTACACGGCCTGTGTGTGAAAGATGCAGCAAAACACATTGTTAAGAAGCGATTTCTGACTGCTCGCAGAAGCCGATATGTGTTTGCAAAACGATGAGTCGGCCGTGTCCGAACTCTCGCTCTTATGCGCTTATGTCGTGCCGATGACTGGAGGCACGAAGGGTTTTTCCAGCAACACTCCTGCAATCTACTGTTCTGTTTTTTAATTTATGAAGAGAATGTTATCGTCATGGCACGCCGGGGAAATTTTATTCCCAGGTTGTGGCGCGACGCGAAGATATGGGGATGTTTCCGATTTGCTTTTCAGAACCCCGCTGAGAAGCTCCAGACCAGAAGACCGTTCGGAGTGCTGCTTCTAGACGAGAAGCACGGTTGTCTGACCACGCTCGGAAGTGGGGTTCTAGTTGGCCACACCTGTGGAGAAACCAATGTTCTCAAAAGCAGAGAGTACAGCAACGGATGCAAAACTTGGTTACAAACACAGCTGGGTCCTGGATTCTGTAATTCATTTTGCTGGCAATGCCAAATTCACTTTTACCACCAAGATATCAACACGTTTAATAATGAAGACATCCTTTGGATACATTTCGAGGTTAGGTTTGCAAAAATATTACCATTTGTGCATTACTGACATAGCTATAATAAATAAAAGTAGTTAAAAGTGAAAGATGTTTCTTTAATGTTGACTGGCATTAAGGTACACGTTGTAATTGCCGAAAACAAAGCGAAAAAGAGATTTTCTTCACAAACTCCTATTCTGAGCTGACTGTTCTCAGCTTCATCCCACGAACATATGCAGGGTTCCCGATCTTGATACTGAACACCAACAAAGCAGCTCTAAACACTGGAAAAGAGTCGAAGCGCTACGGCCCCGCACTGCTATCCTAGTCAGGTGTTTTTTTCACCGCCATCTATCAGCTCTGCAAGTACACACAGGTTGTGTTCGTTCTGCAACAATCTGAAAATTTAGGGCACAGATCAGAGGAGCGAAAATAAAGAAATAAGTAGGAAAAACGTTGGCGTCGTCGAAAATAAGTCAACCTTTCGCACAGACTATTTCCTGGCTCCTCTCCCCACTTGAAATACAGCCTCTGGAAGGAGACAACGGGTGAGGAAACCTGGGACCGGAGCTTGCTGTGTCTCTGAGGTGTCGCTGCTGAAAAACCCGAGCCGATAGCAGAGCCGTCTGAGAGCAGCTCCCAAATTCCTCCTTATTTACAATGTGCTGACAGGGGGCTCTGTAAGAATTAGTATTCTGCTAGGTAAATGTTTTCCCTCCAAGCACTTTTGGGCAATAACTTACAGATGTTAGAGCGAGGCATCGAAACGGCCTTTTCCCACCGTGGAGTGAATGAAACAAGTCTGCGCGAGTGGCTTTTTTCTTTATTTCCTGGCCAGATACTGACTATGATCTATGACTTTTGCTGCCTATACTGAAATGTTGAATGGGGATTGTTGGCTGCCAAAATCCAGGGCCGCCTCACCGAACCTGGAGCGCATTATCACATCGCCGTTTTAATGTGTTCAGTGGAATTACGCTGCCTGGCCGCCGTCCTCAAACAGATGTGATGTATGTAACGGCGCAAAGGGAAGAAATGTGCGCCTCTGGACTCCACAGCTGTTGAGTAAATGAGATATAAAACCTCACTGTCTCTTTGAACGTTTGGTGGATTTGACGCAAAGCCCATAGCCTTGTTGTTTATGGACACCGAGGAGGGCAGGATTTTGGGTGCGAAGGTCACCGCACCACGGTGACACGGAGCCGAGCGGCAAACACGAGGTCCTGGGTGTTCGGCTTAACCTGCGGCGATAAAGCGGTGAAATACTGCAATATGAAACGCATTTGTGTTTTCGCCACGGTGCTCCCAGACAGTAAGACGGCAGGTGATGTTTGTCTGAGCAACGGCGCATTTGCACTCGGTGTCATTGGGTTCAAAGTCATTTTTCCTTTCCTTTTTTTATGTTCGGCCACAGTTTGCTTTCTATATCAGCCACGGTCCGCTTCAAGATCTCGAGGAGAAGCACGTGTGATGAAGGGACCGGCGGCGGCGGCGTTTTAACACATCCTGCAATTACATTAACTTGAATAATTTAATGGCTCTCTCAGCTGTGCGTTAAAGAGACAAAGAGTTTTACTCCCTTCGCCCAAGCTTTTAAACAAGTAGCACCGAGGAGCTACACTGGAACCCTGGATCTATATTATTAATAATGACATGTTGCCTTATCTTCCAGCCAGATTTAAGCACACACACACACACACACACACATACACACGCACAGAGAGAGCAGGTAGCAGCGATACTGAGCAGGCCGCCCCTGGGCAAATATGAAGATCGTATCTTGTTCAGTGGCTGGGCAAACACAGCGCTGCGTGAGGACTGTGTCCGTCAGCTGCTGCTCAGACCCCATTTTAACACCAGAGGAGGGGGGGGGGGGCTGCTTGGCTCTTTGCCTCCTTGGAACACACACTCCTCATGTTTGATTTGTTTCTAATCTGAACGAAGAAGCTGGATCACTTGGTGTGCCCCGCAGACTGTAGAACCCAGCCTCTTCTCTTAGACTGTGATTGTTTTTGGGGATACTGCATTAATAATTTTAATTCCATACACTCTCTCTATATACAATATTAATAATACGTATATATTCAATATTAACTCGCATGTACAGCCATGGGACAAATTTAATATTAATGTGGATGTATAGGGGGGCATTTTACTGAAGCAGCTCAGCTTATGTTGCTCAAAGGCACAACATCATGGGTCCACCTGGGACTTGAACCCACAACTTGTGAACATCTCCAAAGCAGATGGTTGGTGCTTCCAGATGGAAAGCCTGGCATTTCCATTTTCGGTTTTTCTGGTGGGAGGACTAAAGGGGATAAGATGTTTCGGTAAAATCTGGATGCAGGAAATTGGACCTTGTCAGACTTGAGCACAAACGGTCATCGGCATCATCTGCATCATCGGCATCATCATCTTATCCTTTCTTCGTCTTCTTTTCTTTTGTCCCTGCGAGTGTTGTTGTTGCACTTTTGCCTCTTGCTGCACTTTGGTCTTGCTTCTGTCCAGCTGTTTGGCTGCTCGCACTGAAACAGCTCTCCTGCTCTTCCAGGGGACGCTCTTTAGTGTTTGAATGTCTCTCCCCACAGCGAGGGTCTTGGATGGGTCTGTTTGTGTCATTTCATACCAGACAAAACTCGTCTTCACGATTCTCGCCGCTGGCCCAATGTCCTGGCAAAAGTGGGAGCGTAGCTGCGGTGTGACAACATTTTCAAACGCCCCTCTCTTCAGAAACTGTACAATTGCACAACACTGGTATCGCTGGGGTCTAAGTGGACCGAGGTCACAGTCAGGCCAGAGGTGCACTGAACCCTGAGCTGGAGAGTCCAACCCGGAGGAAGTTCTCCCTCTAGGTGGAGTTCCGTGGAGAGTTTCCACGGAGGCCCCAGGGCGCGAACGGGATGTCGTCTCGGCAGCTCGCGGCTCGCTTCCCCAGCACGGCCGCCCTCTGCTCCGCGCCTCCTCTCTGCACCGGTCATTACCTTTCCTGGACGGCGCCGGCTGCTGGCAAGACCTCAGAACCAACCGGCAGGTGCGTAAGTGCCCGCGGGCGGAAGAAAGCCGACCTCCTCTCTCTCACCGCGCGGCTTAATAACGCCACCGTAGGCCGTAACCCCATCCGGCTGGGGCTCACATGGGAAGCAGGGGGACGGGACGCAGCAGGGACCACGGGTGCGGCGTTTACCTCTCTCACGTGGACCAATGAACACAACACTTCTCTGGGCAAGAGGGGAAGAGGAAGGAGAGGAATTTGTCAAAGCAGGATTAAATTAGACAGAGTCTGCGCACGCGTGCGTGCGTGCGTGCGTGTTGGCAGCAGCGCAGACACAGCTCCTGTCATGCCTAATCAGCGCGGACAGCGAGGACGAGTGGGGACAGGGACACTCGGGCCGTGACAAGCGCTGGCAGCGCGGTTCCAGCCGCCGCTTTCATTCCTTCCCTCTGCTTTCATGCCAGCGCCGAGGAGCTCCTACCAGCGCCGCTCTCCACACACCACACAAATGCTGCCTGTTTTGTTTTTTTTTTCCCTTTTCCTCCCAAGTTGTTTTTTTTTTCCTCAAGACTCATTTAAATGTAATCATTTGTGCCAAGCAAAGATTAGAACGAGCGGCAAGGAGCAGAGGAACATTAGGGGGATATTGGAGTCGGTAATGAGCGGCCGTCTTCGCGGAGGCCGCAGGAGCCTTAATGATGTGCACAGTGAAGAGGGAACAATGGGCAACAGGAATGCCGCACGCATGCTCGCTCGCACGCACGCACACCATCTTCTCGATGCTCATCCACGTAGGGTTGGTCATGAATGCACATACCCTGCGCTGCATTATAATTCCTAATCTTTTTGCAATTAGCTCACTTATTGCTGTTCAACATTTACGCCTATTGATTATTTTAAGCCTTCGTACACCGTGGGGGCGGGGCGACATTTTCTCGACCCTTGTCGTATTGTCTACATAGACACTCGGTAGATGAAAACGTCGAGCAAAATGTTGTCGACATATTTCTGCATTTTTCACCAGAACTAGGTGCGGCGTCCTGCAGTTTAATAGACGCTTACGGACTGTTGCCCTTTCATTCGGGCATGGAAATATTTCGGAAGTCCTTCACTTCGTCACCATCGACACTCAACCCGGTGACACCAACAGCTCTCAGAAAGCCCCTCCCTTTGCCAATACAGAATGACAAAAAGGAGTGAAATTGAGTGAATCCGGTGAAGTACTTCCTTCAGGATTTATTCCCCGGGAATGGTAGCTCAAGGCTGAGCTTTATGAATATGTGTGCATGAGTGTGTGCGCCTTTGTACGTCTGTGTGACCTAAGTGATTTGTACTTTTAATGGCACAAAGGGTCTCTTAACCAGCGACTCTGCGTTTCAAGGCGCTTGAGCTCAATCTGTAATGTGGTAAAACATAATGACTTATTATTTAGTCCCTTTTACTTCACAATAAAAATCACTGGAATGCAGCACTTGTGAAGATAAAACCTCGCAGGTCACGCAGCGGCCTTGAGAGAGGCTACAGATGGGAGAGAAACACGCACACACACATTCACAGAGAGAGAAAGCGAGAGAGGTGTGTACAAATGTGCAGTAATACATGCAGTTGTTTATCTTTCTTGTCCTGTGCAGGCAGGCAGGCAGGCAGGCAGGCAGGCAGGCAGACACACACCCTGTTCACATGTGATTATGATCTCTTTCAAAGGACAGGTGTCTCCCCGCAAAGTGTGCGACGAGTTCCAGTGGCGGCCGCGTGGTGGCGCTAAAGCACCAGAGAAACACGTGTTATGCGCACCGTGGGCAACGGGGTGACTTACTGCTTTATATTTCGTCTGTTTGGCGGATACCGAGGACGGGTCATCGAGGCAGTGTACTACAAAATGTAGTAAAGTGTAGTAAATATAGTACGGATGGTAATCTGAGCAAATGATGCGGGAAATATAGCCAATGAGAGAGGAATATAGTACGCGCGGCAAATAATGCAGTAAATAGTGTAGTTAATAGGGCAAATAATGTAGGAAATGTATTAAGTAATGTAGAAAAAATTGGAAAAGGACGTAAACATTGTAGCTGTAATAATGTCATCAGTGTAGTCTGCACACAAGCAAATATAACAAATATGTGCTAAATAATCCAGTAAATGACTGGATTAGAAAACGCAGGAAATATTGTAGTGAACGTAGTACACGTAGTAAATGATCTAATAAATGTGGCAAGTGTTGTTGTAAATGTAGAAAATGTAAATGTTGCAAATATACTAAATGTCCGAATTTAGCGCAGTAAATATGGTATAGGGCGTGTAGTAAATAATGAAGTAAATGTGGTGAAAATGTGGTGGACGCAAACTGTTGTGTTTTGGTATAAATAAGCAATGAATGTATAGGAAATGCAGATTAAATCTATTTCTCACTTTTTACACATTTTCGCGCGGAAATGATGCGTGGATCGCGATGGCACGGCACACAGCACAAACCCACGTTCGATTTTTATTCACTTGAATGTTTCCCAAAAATTAGAGCTCCATATACAGGCAGCAATATCGTGCGGCTAAAGTACAAGAGCGTCCGACGTTAAAACGGACGAGAAATTAGCGGGAAACCAACGTAGCAAATCGTCTGTTTTTACAATGACAACCAAATGATCATAATTTAAAATATTGATATTTGAGACCCATTTACGGCAGGATTTATTTGTATATTAATACACTTTCGGAGATGTCTGCTACTGGCACAACATAACTTTTGTGTCTTACAAGCAATTATTTAACTTTATTACTTTTTTTCTTTTGATAAACTGTCTTTCTATCAAATTAGATAATACATATTTTATTAAATAAAATATGACAATGAGCATTACTGTTGTTGTTGTTTAGTGAAACGCCGCTTATTTTATTGTTACATTTTAACATTTTATTTGTTATTTATTTCACCGCAGCATCTGTCTGAACAATTTGCGTTAATAATTCATCTTCTTTGCCCATGTCTGCTTTTTCCCGTCGTTACTCTTGCGCAAGTGTGGAATTACAGCGCTACTTTATGACGCGGTCTTCACGCCGCGCAACCTCAACAAATGACCGTGGCGGGAGTCAAAACGCCGCCGATGTCCGTTTGTTCTAGAAGCTTCCGTCGCTGCCAGTAAGATACACCCGACAGGGAGCAGGTGGTCTGGAACCCGTGCGTGTGCGTGATTTTGTTTCGTGTTCCCAGCAGTGACTTCGTTCTATTGTACACCCTCCTCGGACCCCAGTTCCGAATAACAAGTGTGTGTCACCTAATATTCATACACCGGACCTCAATTATTTTTACATACGATGATGATGATGATGATGATGATGGTATATGTGTGCGTGCGCGTGTTTGGGCATGATGGATGCTGGATGCTGCAAAATGTTGATCCTCACAAGTTTCCCACCGGGTTTTTGTTTTTCAAGCAAGAGAACAAGAGAGCTGGGACGCGACATTACAACCTTCAGGGTGTGACACCAGGCAGACGTGACACCTGCGGTTAAAGCGTTCTCCATCCACATGCACGTGGTCCTGGGAGAACCCCCACCTACGCACGCACACCACCGCCACCACCACCACCACCATCCTCTAAGTGTGTTTTAACAGGCAACAATCAGCAGGGAGCGCTGTGGTTAAGAGAAGCTCTGCTTTCTCTCCCAGCAGCTGTGCTTCACCAGTGGCAAGCAGCTGTCTGCAGGAGCCACAGAGGAACCTGGGAAAACTGCTTTGAATGAAATACATGCAAAACAGGTAAAGAAAAACAGCAGTAATAATTGAGTAAGTCGGCGCTTCTCTGTCTACCTGGTTTCCATATGAAAAGGTCTCAGCTTGCAAAATCTGCACATTGCCTTCACACACATAATGTATGGGAATTAGTGCCTAAATGTACTTTATGCCTCTTATAAATATTCACAGAATCGTTTAAAGCCATCATCTCCTTTCTGCGTGTCAATATCCATACATTTAGTGAATAGCAAATTAATATTTCACACAGACGTGCGCTTTGATCCATGCGCATTACACGCGAGCGAGTATCTCTGCTGACGCGGCATTTTGTTCAGCGTGTCGAACGCGACCGATGTGGACAAACCACACATCAGGTAAGGGGACAACGCTCTCGCACTCATTACTATCATGCAGAACAGTAAAATGTCAGAGCGCTGCGGCGAGGATGGGTCACGTGGGTCTGTGAGTCCACCGCGTGTCACTCCTGCACATGCGTGCGGAAGAGTGCGAGAAAAGGCGGGAAAGCGGCCTGGTTCGTGCGCAGCCATGATGTGCGTCAGTTCCCCCTGTTTGAATAACCAGAGCAACGTGCAGCACGTGTAAAACGAGAAACGGAGGCCAAGATTGCGCCGGCGCCGTGGCGTTTAACACAGGGTGTTGTGTGTACGCGTGTGTGTGCATTGTGGCGCCCTGACGACGGAGACATATCGAGGCCAGGCGTGTCAACCGGCCCGGCCGCCGTTGTTTACCCGGCGTTTGAAGAAGAAACAAGCGCGGGACGAGAGTGTCGACTCGGCGTGCCGACTCGGCGTGCCGAAGCTGCTTGTCATTAACCGCCACATCAGAGCCGCGTGTGACGTGAAGACCTGTTTCTCTGACACGTGTGACGCGTCCAAAGATGCTGCTGGTGTCGGGACACGAGCGACCCAGATTCCCACCGAGACAACTGGGCGTGTGACTCACACCGGGGGTGTCAAACAGTCCCTCTGAAAGCGCTTGTGCTCCAGCATCCTCGGCCCACTGGAGGCCATATTGCCAGACCCTCGCAGGAGGCCGTGCTGTTAAGGCTTTCCCCTCCATCCTCCATAATCCCTCTCCTGCAGAAGCTCTGTTTTCTCCATCACAAATCCGTCAGAGTGCCATCCAAGATACTCGGGACGCTGACCATCCTCCAGGTGGCCTTTAACCTCTGCTGAAATGACCTCATACCCGGGGCAGAAACGTGGGCCTTGTCATTGTCCTTCAGGAGCGCACGCTCAAACCCTGGCCAGGCTTTGAGGTTGCCAATCCTGAGAAAAGGTGCTATGACCTCAGACTTCAGGGTCACACACTTTCAGATGAACCCATCCCTTCGTTTGGCCACCATGTCCGATCTCCAGTAACATCAGAACGTGATGTCAGTGAACAGGGACCGTTGACTGAGTACCAGGGTAAGAGCAGCAAAGAAGCAGAGTAACTGGAAAGGCGCGCAGACACACCTGTACAAACAGAAATGTAATTTGAAGGCCACCAGGTGGAGAAGTTCTCTACAAGATCTCTTGAAGGTCTCAGGTTCGAAACCCAGCCACTCCTGCTGTAGTACCATGGATCTGGGTGCTTTCCTTGAATCGGTATGGTAAAAACACCCCAGCCATACAAACGGGTAAATCACAGTAAGTACCTCAGTGTACAAACCTGACGGTGAAAGTGGCTTTGGAGGAAAATGTCAGATAGATGAACAAATGATCGAACCTCCTGGAGGAGAGTCTGACTCTAGGTGGACAGGTAGTTCTCTCCAGGCCCACGAACTCTGTTTATATCTGCAGGGGTCCTTCTTCGGCCCCAGTCGCATCCCTCTGTGGTCTCCGGAAGAATCCAGAGGACCCTGTCAGAGTGTACCCGTCTCCCTGTCCGTATTCCCATCCTTGTCCGTGTCCGCACCAAGCAAACAACCAGGCTTCCCTGCTCGCATGGGCCCTGCAGGGAGTGGGGGTGGCACTTCGCCTGGCTCCATCAACACAGCGGGTGGGGGGTGGGGGGGCTCTCTCACATGCGGCTCTGCTGCCTGTTTCCGCAGCGATGGCACGCTAATCATTTAAACAGCTCAATCAAAGCAAATAGCATGTTTTGCGGGAGGAGAAGAAGAGGAACAAAAACGGTTTATTAGAAAGTGTTTTCAAGTCGTCGAGGAAGCGAGTTAGCTGAAGCTCCTTTGATTCCCCGGTTTAGAATGACACCGGGTTCAGCCGCGAGCCTTCCGGCACCGAGCTTGTCACCACGCTGCTTCCTTTTTTCATTCCTTCCCTTTTAAAGGGAAATGTAACAAAAAATCAATTTTAAAATAAATACTGTACATTGCAGTGCTTCAAGAACACTTCAGTGTCAACGGCTCCATGTGACGTTTCGATTTGATTTTATTTAAGATTCGCATTGTTTTAATCTTGCCTTCGCAGACCTTCTCAAGATACGAAGAACTAAAATAAGGGAGCCACAGGAAGGGGGATGCGAAATCCCTCTGAAAATATTACTGCAACCTGAAATTACATGAGTCTTATAAGCAGCACGGTTTCTTGGATTCTGTGCAGAGTTTAACCTTTTACACTGCAGTTCTGCTCTGGAATTTACATTCCTTCAGTCCCCTTTTACACTGCAGTTTTGCACTGGAATTTACATTCCTTTTTACATCGCAGTTTTGCACTGGAATTTACGTTCCTTCAGTCTCCTTTTACACTGCAGTTTTGCTCTGGAATTTCAATTCCTTTTTATACTGCAGTTTTGCTCTGGAATTTACACTGCTTCAGTTCCCTTTTACACTGCAGTTTTTCCACTAGAATTTATGCTCCTTCAGTCTCCTTTTACATTGCAGTTTTGCACTGGAATTTACATTCCTTTTTACACCACAGTTTTGGAATTTACGTTCCTTCAGTCAGTACTATTTAAACTTTACTCTTACTGTTACATTCACTCCTTTTTGAGGACTTTTGTAATTTATGTTGACATATGAACTAGCTACCTTGTTCTTTTGCTATTTAATACTTCACTACTCTTTTCTTGTTGGTTTTTTTTGTGTTTGCCTGTTTGATTTTCAGTCAGACCCATTTCCCTGTTTGTTTTGCTACTTTCTATTTTTTTCTGGTTGCTCCTGGTCCCCTCCTGCCATTTCCTAACTATAGGGCCATTCAAGATCACTTGTCACATCAATCCTGTCATTTCCCAGCTGCTTCTCACAGCATACCTGTGGATCATCCTTGTCTTCCATATCTCCCTTCTCAAACTGGTTTACTACTCACCAATGCACCCACAACCTACCACAGACACTGCTACAGCCTCACCAGCCAACCCTAACCAGGACATTTACAGCATCCATAAGATCCTGAACTACAGATGCCGGTGAGGACAGCTCCAGTAATTTGTTGACTGTGAGGGCTCTGGGCCAGAGGAATGCTCCTGGATTCCCAGAAGCCAAATCCTTGATCCTCCAACTCTTGGAGATGTCCCACTGGGACCATCCTGAATTACCTGGACCCTGCCATAGAGGTTGCCTGCCCAAAAGATTATGGTCATCAGGGTGGGGTGGGGGGTTCTTGTAAAGTCAGGTAATTCCAGTCAGTCTCAACTTGACTTTTTTCACAGCCAGATTCATCAGTTCAAGTCCACAGTAAACTCAGCCACTCACTTACCACCTTGTTAAGCGATTATCCAATCTCTCGTCATTCTCAGTCACTCCCTGGTCCTATTTAAACCCCACTCTTCCTCAGTTACTACTGTGAAGCCTCACCATTACTTTTGCGCTTTTCCTAGGACTTTTGTGATTTCCTGTGGTATATGAGTCTTAACTCCTTTTCTCTTTGCTATTTAGTATCTCACTACCCTAGTTCCCCTTTTCTTATGGCTTTTTGTGTTTTACGTGTTGGCTTTTACAGCTAACCCATCTTTCCTGTGTTTTGTTGTTGCTTTCTATTTTTTAGTCAAGTAGGAAGTGACTGTTTGCTGCTGTCCCTGACACCCAGTGCATTCCCCCCTATGGTGCACTGACTCCAGTTACTTTCATTCCATAACTGTTACCTATTAACCCTGGTGATTAATAAATAACTAGGTATTCCCAGTATATTTTAACAAGCATGTAAAGTTTAAGGGACCCACTTAAAAACCCTGAGACTGTATTTTAATCCTTTTTGTCTCAGTTTTGACACCACATAGTGATCTCCAGTTTGAAAGTGTATTCCGCTCTCCTTCAACCCTACAGGCAACTTATCATTTAGTCTACTTTAAAATAGCAATTTCATTTGTTGTTTAGTCTGTTTAACAGCAGATTTGACTGTACGGCTTAACTTGATTTTAATGTGGCAGTTTTCACTCTGTATTTTCAAATCACCTTTAACACAGTGATTCTCGTGGTTATACTTCTGATGATAATAACTCTGATGGCCCATTATAGTCCCCTTAGCCTGGCAGTTGACATTATGTTTAGTCCCTGTCATACTTTTGTGTTAACAGTATGTTTTAATACCTGTTACAACTTTGTGCTCTAGTCCTTTTTGGCTCTGCTTTAATACCACATTTGCAAAATTAATGGTAACTACGGTACATCTCTAAGCTTATGAAATTTCATTTTATGAACCAATTTCCAGGAAAGCTTTATGCTTCTAAGTAAGGCATGTCTGTACTGCACGTTTAGCACAATTTTAGACCTAGCTACTTAAATAAACACTGTATTTTAAATAAGAAACTACAGGACATTGTATGTGTGCATGAATGAGTCAGTGAGCGTTATATTTAGGGTTATATTTATTTAAGTTTTCACCCTCCCATTTTCTCCTTCTGCTGTGTTGTGAAGTCACGTCAAAGCATATTTGCATAGGATTTTTCCCACTTCTGTAGAATTCAATATTTAAATGATACCACAGCCCTGAACAGGACAAATGGGACAGGAAACTAATTGACTTTTTTAAATGAAACAAGGGATTTTGATGTCTTTAGAATTATATTAAAAATAAAAATTTGATAATTACTTAAGTCATAAGTATTCAACCCCCTTTGTTTTAACCTAAACTAGGTGATATATTAAGATGAGAGATCACAGAAAATAGGTTAACAAGATACACCTGTGTTCGTTTTGAATCCACCTGTTTTCAATTGCTTGAATGCACAATAAGAGACTGAGGTCTCACAAATAAAACATAAGATTAGACCAGTCTTGCTGTCATCAGGACCAAGGAGCTGTCTGTAGAACCTTGAGATGAAGGTGCAAAAAAAAGCTGAAAAAGATTACAAAAAGATTGGCAAAGTTTTGAACCCTGCTAGCAGCAACAAAAAGTCCATTGTAACAAAACAGAAAAAAAAAAAAAAAACACAGTGCTACTCAGACACAACCGAGATCACGCCGTCCGCCTGTTACAAAATTGTCCTGAAACTGTCTTGACATCAACAATCGCTTCAGCACTTTGCAGATCGAACCTCCTTGTGAGGGTGGCGAGAAGGAGCCGCTTCAGAGAAAGACCAACATTAAGTTTAATCTGGAGTTTGCTAGAAGCCATGTAACAAAACCTGAAACCTCTTGGAAGAAAATGTTGTGGTCTGATGAGGCTTAAGCC
Organism: Heterotis niloticus; assembly: GCA_018136845.1. NCBI lineage: Eukaryota > Metazoa > Chordata > Actinopteri > Osteoglossiformes > Osteoglossidae > Heterotis > Heterotis niloticus. The sequence goes on from CM030895.1 coordinate 18,368,300, forward strand.
AAACTGTTTGTCCTCAAAATACAGCAATACATTTGGTGCTGACCGACAGGCAGGATGGTAGCAGAATCATGAGGGGGCTTTTCACCAGGAGCAACTGGAAAATTGGTGGCTTTCAAGAGCAACATGGATGGAGCTAAATGCAGGCAAATCCTTGAGGGCACAATGTTTCAGTCTTGTTTCAGTCAGCTGGAGATCTGCATTTAGGGCAAAGCTTAGTTTTATAGCAGGAACATTATTAAAGAATGGGCTGAAGAAGGAGAAGATTAGTATTCTGCAAAGGCTCAACCAAAACTCAGACTTGAATCTAAATGAAAATCTGTGGTGCGACCAGAAAATTGCTGTTCAACTAATTTGGCAGAGTTGGAGCAAATTCGCATTGAAGAATGGACAGTAATTTTTAAATGAGAAATGTAAATCTTTCATTCTAGAGAACAAAGTGGTGTAAAAAAATTTGTGAATCATACATATTTAAAAGTTACTGTATTAGTTAAGGGAGAAAAAATGCTCTAAAATGCAAAACTGGAACAGGAACAAAAAGTGAAAAAAATTCAAGGGGATAAACACTTTTTGAAGGATAGATAGATAGATAGATAGATAGATAGATAGTGCAAATACACTATCTATGTATCTATCTATCTATCTATGTATAGCCTTGAGTGTGTACCTGTAGTGGCTGTCAAATTGTGCAAATATTTTGTTGAATATAAACAGTGTTTTTAAGGAGCACAGAAGTAGTTTTTCTTCCTTAAAATAAGAAGCGAATTTTGCACCCTGTATGAGGATCAACATCAGAGTGCAATTGTTATGAAAGGTTACCGCTGTCATTTCCTAAAATATCCCGGTATTTTTATTCATGGATGCTGCTGCTTCCTGCAGGTGAAATAGGGAGGAAAGCAGTCAGCGCGATCCCAGTTTAGCACCAGTCCGCACCTTCGCCTAAAGCCGACGCTGACTGCTGAAATATTTTGAAGTTGTGCAGAAAAGAAGCACAAATTGTGAGCGCCGGTGACAGTTATTTTTATTGCACACTTTCCCTGCTGTCGGGAACAGAGTCCAGCTAAAAATAGACAGACCTCGGGTTCACACACTGCAAGGAGCTGGACGAAAACTTTTTTTTTTTGTGTGTGTGTGTGTGTGTGTGGCCTCTGCACTCACCAAGGGCGTGATTACTGGTTCCGTCTGTCTGTATTTTCGTCCGCTGCGTTTGCCCGCATCCGGGCTGGAATCACCCGCCGGCGCTGCTCGAACCCGCTCGTTACAGAGCTGCTGTTCCGGCGCGGCCCGGGTTCGGGTTCGGCTCTCAGCTCCCGCCTCCCACTGGAGGTGACAGGAAGTCATTTATTATAAAGAGAAATTAATCGGCATCTCCATTAGATCCCAAATCATTAGAGCGATTAGTTGAAGGTTTATAGCTATGGTGGCTTTTTGGACTACTAGATTAGTAGGTTGGGATTAAAATGAGTGCAGTTAGCAGTTCATTTGGTTACTGTGGGCAGAGTTAGGGCTAGGGTTGGTTTTCAGGTCAAAGTTACAGTTAGTACAATACAGTACATAAAGTAGTATAGCGCAGTTTGTTTATAGTATAGGGAGAGTTTAAGGGTAGTGGGGTTAGTTTTAGGGTTAGAGTATGGTTAGTGGTAGGGTTGTTAGGGTGAAGGAGCTCAGATGCACTTACAATGTGTTATACCTGTCCTAACATACATATAGTTTGAGTTAGGGTTGGGGTTAGGGTCAGTACAGCCGGGGCTGGTTGTAGGGTTTATTACGATTAGTTTAGCGCTATTAGTTATGATTCGGGGTCTTTAGCTGAGCTGAAGTGCACGTGGATTGGGGTAGATTCAGCGTTAGTTTTGGTTTCTTGGGATAGTTTGGGGTTGCTAGGATCAGGATCTTCGCTTGTGCCCACATGTGACGCGGGGGCGCCGAGACAAACCTCGTACATAAGCAAATGGACCTGCAGCTGATCCACCATCTGTACATATACATACACAGCACACACTGTTTTGAAAAGGAGACCCCCTCCCCGCGCCACACCCCCAGCCAACCCAACACCACGGAGTAACAAGGCAAACAGGCGAACTGCTTTGTTTCTCCTCCTTCCTTGTTTAAAGTTGTCCTGCCTTTCATTTCCAGGGTTATCAGCGCGATGCCGCTCAAAGTCGGAGGCTCTCTTGACGTTTTGCTGAAGTTTGCGCGGCGCTCGAGCCCTGCCTCGCGCGCGCTAATGATAGCGGCGCGCGTCCCCGGGGACTGGCGGCTGCCTGGCGCCGGGTTCCCGCTCTCTTTCTCTCTGTCGCGCGCGCGCGCGCGCGCGCTCCCTCTCTCTCTCCGTCTCTCTCTCTCTCGCGCTCCCCATTGTTGTATATTTTGGGAGGCTCGCGCGGGCGCATAAAGGCGGCTCGGAATCCGCGAGTTCGTCGTTTTTTTTGTGTGTTTTTTTCTTCTTCTCCGTCGTTGTTGTTGTACTCGTGCTCAGTCATAAATTCGGTCTCGCTCGCATTTTTGATTCTGGAATAACAAAAAAAAAAAAAAAGACGGGCGGAAAATTCCCTTTTATTAACTTATTTATTGTATATGAAATCAAGAAGTTTGCTCTCCGTCTTGGTTAAGGCAAATGAAAGTTTAAAGAGGTGATTTAAAGGAGCTGTGAGGAGCCTCGTCGTGTTTGGCACAAACACACAACAAAAGGAAATGGTGATAGAGACAGGAGACCCGCCGATGAATTATACACCACTTTCCCCTCATATTCCCCTCACGTTTCTCCCCCATTTACCTCTTATTTCACTCTTCTCGCTTCACTGCGAAATTCGCTTTTTAAACGGTTGTTTCCCCCCATTGTGTCACAGGACACGCAGCTGGCGACCGGTCACTGCCCAACCGGACAAGTTTACGAACGAAAAAAAAAACAAAAAACTGATATACTAATAAGAGCAAAAATGCTGCGAAGATAAAAATCCGTCGAAACGCCCTTCGCAGTCACATTTCTCTTATTTAAAGGCTACATATTGCTGTGGTCGCGATCATTCCTGTCGCTGTGTACATTAAAATCGATATAATAAACAAGAAGTCTGGTCTCGTCAGTTTTCTCTGAAAAGGAATCGGACCTTTTTGACAGAAACACGGCGTCCACCAGCTGCTGTTTACTGTCGACTGTAACGGGTTTTATTTAAAACTTTACTTCACTGCGGCGTGTTTACGCATCGCTTTTTGTGCTTTGTTCTTTGCTTAATGTTGGCCGCGAACGTATATTTGACCCCGGCCTGCGTGAGGTCTGCTGTCCTCCAAGTTCACGTCACTTCATTTTACTTCAAACGTACTTAAACGGCGACCATCTCATTATCACCGAGCCATTATTTCATTGAATTGAACGACTGCTAGAATTATTATAACACACTGAATTATTATTTTGCACGGCTGTATTCATATCAGTGTTCTCTGCAGTTTGCGTTCCTCAGCTCAACGAATGTGTGGGGGCGCCATTTGTTTTATTTGTTTGTTCTTACTTTTTTAAACTCATGTAACACTTTTACGTCGTTACGTTAACACAAAACGTCGATGCTTATTATTCGCACACCGATCCGTGCCTTTACGCGTCAGGGCCATTTTTAGCGGAAAAGTGCAGGGAGGCATCGGCAGCCGCGGGAGGCGACCCCGCCTCGGCGTGTGAGCGCGTGGCCACTCGTCCGTCAAGCCGCGAGGTTGACCTCTGACCCCGCCGCGTGACGCTGATGACGCGGCACGCGCGTGAAAATGACGGCGCTTAAACGGCTGCGGAAACGTCCAGCGGGAGCAGCGTGGACGCAGTCTTGCTTTCGGCCAAAATAAACGTTGGAAATCATTTTTTGAAAAATTAAAATATGTATTGAAAGGCGTAGCAAATCACCTCAAAGCAGCGTGGCAACTTTGCAGAACTGTTAAGTGCACTTTTACTAAAGAAGGGTGATCAGTTTACAGCAGGAGTGAGAAACGATGTGCTTAAGATGCACTTAACAGATCGCATCATTCAATGTAGACAGTTTTGCCAAATATACATGGAAATAAACGTGGTGTTTTATGTAGGTCGGTTACACTGAAAATACGTATTTTCTTGCGAGAGACTTCCAGCGCAGTGCTGCCGGGCGGGGAACTTCCTGCTCGTCCGTTTATTTTCTTAAGAATGAAAACTTAAGTCTTCTCGATCTCAGCCGGACAAATAAACTGTTCAGTGTTAAATGTAATTTTATAATGAACAACATTTATTTTACCATTCGGAAATACCTTAAGAATTTGTCTGAGCTGCACTGCAAAACAGATCTCACCTTTCCTACTTTCTTTTTTAACTGTTTAAGCATACTTAATTCTTTTTTTAAACCCCAGCAGTGCCTGGCTAGTAGAGTTAATGGGAATTTGATTTATAAAGCAGATATGCAGTCATTGTCAGGCTTCGCTGCGGAGTACATAACACAGCAGAGTTTCTCTTTAATAAATTTTTTAAAAATTTGACCACCCACAGCGTAGCATATAAATATGCGGTCCTTTGAAAAACATTAGATACCATCCATTGCACACAAATTTCTGCAGCACAGTCAGTGAGCTCTCCAAACTCTATTGCGTCAGCACTGTAGAGACACCGAAATGCAAACTACAGAGACGGCCGACATTTAAAGGCTAAATAGTGAGAACTGCTTGTGCTAACTGTTTTATTTGTGTTTATGCCCCAGTTTATGTACTATGTGGAGCCTGTGGAACCTGGGTGGATTCAGAGGACCGGGAGCCTGTGGCTCCTGCAGGACTCATGAAGGACTCACGCGTGGACATTTTACATTCCCTTGTGAAGAGCAAAACTGCTGAAGTAAATGATGCTGTGAGCTGGATACTTATTTGCATATTTCCCAAAGCATGTTTCTCTGTTAGCTGTCTGTACTGTTTTGACCCTAAGCCTGCCCACTGGCCACCACGTGCTGAGAGAGCTGCTTGTTTGCGAAAGGACTGCGAATAAGAAAAGATGTTTGTTTCGGATAATATCTCGGACTTTCAAAGAGAAACGTGTCTTTCTGGATACTTCAGCTATAGTCTTGTGGGACACTTCAAATAGGTGTCCATTCAGAAAATTCAAGAAGGACTCACACAGACACACCAATATGTTGGACTGAGTTGGTGAAAGACAACTGCTTACCAAATATTTAAAATAATTTGTTAAAACTCTACTCAGATGGGCAGTAAAATTTATATTTACTCTGTCACCTGTACTCACCAAATTTTTACAGGAATTGCACCTTTCAGAGTAGCTTGTGGCATAAGTACAGCTATCCTTTTTATCCGAATTTGTCCATTCTTCAAAATGTGTCTGATCGGAAAACGTTGAATAGCTGAAGCCTATATTCCATTATTTTTGGTGGGAAAAATAATAATTAAACATTGGTCTTCAGACCAATTTCCACAAATATTCCTAAAACACTCAAACGCCTATATAAGTCCACCGAGGTCTTAACAAAGTTTTCCACTTCCTTGAAAGACATTTTCACGTAATAATGTGGGGAAGATGAAAGCAATAATCTACAACATACTGAAACAATGGGAGCAAGAGACATGATCCTATTGGGAGAAGAGCTGAGATAAGACTGCAGTGCACTCTTGTTATCTTTAATGGCTGCTTCTGTCCATGGTGTGAAATCCCTGGGGTTACTGATCTGGGGTAATTCCCACTTCTAACCCGATCAGTAATTCACCAACGCAGGGATCCACTGAGCATGTTGCATTTTTTATGAACAACTTTACGACTGTGTGCTTTGTGTCGAATTCATACATTTATCATAAAAACCTTCTGTGTAATTTTGCCACTAATTGTTCTGCTATCTCCCATTTATTCAGTTAAACACGTCCAAAATAGTCATCAGACAATGGAATTTAGTTCAGATCCCATAATGGTTGACTCTCAGAAAGCAATATTGTACACACTTTTACATTCCTAACACTCTATAGCCTCACCCAGACTCGTGGGGAACTAATCTATTTTCAACAACGCAGTGAATTGTTGATACAAATGCAACATTTCAGACAAAAAGGTTACGGAAGGCGACAGTACATCTGTAAAGAAAAATGTACTTTTACCCCTTTTATACTTCTGTCACCCTCTTTTTGTTACTTTAAAATTTTTTATGTTTAATTTTCTCTCCTTACAAATAATCAAGTCAGTATTATCGCAAACCATGTCTTCTATGGATCTCGCTGGTTATTACCATACACATTGTATACATTTACGGTTAAATTTTGTTTTCATAATCAGCTGACTATTTTCACAGATCTCACTGGCCAGGTTCACTAGTAGTGAAAATGCTCAGAGTTTAGTGTTGACCAGTCAGAGCTTGAATTGTTTCATCATGGCTTGACTGAAAAACGAATGCATTCGCTTCTTATCGGGTGAACGTAAGAAAAAAATTAGTTTAAATATGTTAAATGCATTAAGAGAATCTTTTTTTCAGTACCGTGAGAGTATAAAGAGTTAAAGAGGCAGAGTTGGGAAATGTTTGTTAACGCAAATTTTATCGATTAATACTATTTTCAAATCAGCAGTCAAAGCACTCAAGTGTTTTTTGGAGGTTAACTTTATTTCATTTTGGTGGATTGTCTATGCTGAATGGACCCCCCCTTCCGATGGTTGAGCTAAGCTGTTTAAGCCGCACCCATACGCATACAAACACATTCTAAACAATTGTGTGCTTCCAAGCTCCTTTCCTGCTCCAGCATGACTGTACCCCCCCATGCACAAAGTGAGCTCCATAAACACATGGTTTGCCAAAGTTGGTGTGGAAGAACTTGAGTGGCTGCATAGTGACTGCCCTGACCTCAGCCCCGCTGAACGCCTTTGGGATGAACCGAAGTGCCAAGTGCGAACCAGGCCATCTTCCCCTACCTCACCGATGCTCTTGTGGCCGACTGGGCAAAATCTGGTGGATTTATTCCTCGCCATCTTCCTAGAAGAGTGAGGGCTGTTATAGCAGCAAAGGGGGTACAACTCCATATGAATGCCCAAGAGTTTGGAATGGAGTGTTCAACAAGAGTATATGGGGGTGGTACGCAGGTGTCCATATATTTTGGGCCACATAGTGTATTTCCATCTACTTGGAAGATTGCATCGTATAGTATTGTTATGTCAAGCGTTCACCTATGATGATTTTGTACAGGCTGGATGAGACACCAGTCCACTGCAGGGTAGCCACACACACAATGTGGACAAGGTACCTTGACCAAACAGCTTGAAACACATGTCTTTGGACTGTGGGAGAAAACCCACAAAGACGTGGAAAACATCCAAACTCTACAGAGACTGAGTTAGATTCAAACCCACACACAAACAACCCAGGTGCTATGAGGCAGCAGTGTTACCCACTGTGCCACCCATTTATGAAACCGATAAAACAAATTTTTGAGTACTATTTCAGTGAATTTGTTTGCTATTTGTTGTAATTTAATGGTGAATGTAACTAGTGAATGGTGTGAGCAGATTTTCCTAATTGATAGTGTAGTGCAACTGGAAACGGCAGAAGCCGAATGGCCCTAAAGTTGCACTGAAATCGTGTTCTTGCCCTAGTCTGGCAGACAAAGTCCATTTCATGGTACAAGAATTCAGGTGGCACACTCAGTCCAAAAAGTTAAAGTTGCCCCTCTTCAGCTAATCGGCACTGCACCATCACTTAAGTACCTTAGACCCCGTTTAGCAATAAACTACCTGGCCATCTAATCTTTAGCAATATTGTTGCTATACAGATTGTATTCCACTGTCTCACTTGCATCTAAAAACTGCCTTGCTAGGTAACTGACAATCAGCTAGGCTAACTGAGCCTAACACATGTGAACTTACAGGAATTTACATTGCCTTGGATGTGGAGCAGATTACCTGGCTGGCCTTTTTCATCTGTTAGTTATTGGGATTTGGGTGATACTTTATGGTTCCGCTCTCAGGCTGGGATAATAACTTGCAACCTAGAGGTTGTCTGTTTGAATCCCAGTCTTTCCACTGTTGTATTGCCGGCTTAATGCAAAATGAGTGGTAAAAGCATAGGTTGCGTAGCGATTAGAGCTGTCACCTCGCGCGAGTCTGCCTGCCACCTCCTGCTGTGGCACACTTGATCAAGGCGCACTTATTCCAGCTATTTGAGCTCCCCATTTCCGAGTTCCTGATAAAACAAGCGGTATAAATTAACACCTGGATCGGTATGCAAGCAGAGAAGTCGTGGAATAATGAATTCTATCTGAGCGGAGCCAAGGCACTGTAGAGAAATATTTGAAATTCACCTGAGTATAAAACTGTGTGGCAGCCTTGCACCCGGGATCTGCGCTCTCAGTCTTTGCCTCGTGTGGCTCGCGTTCAAACCCAGTTTACGCTTTTGTGATTTCGTTCACTTTCGTATTATCTTTATTCCTCGATTTTTCATTTAAATTTTACTGTTAAATGTTTGTTAACAATACTCCTAATAAGGAAAGAAGCGCAATGTAGGATGCACACTAAAAAAGCAACTGCATATTATGATGAAAAACAATATTAATGACCTAATTTAAAGTGTTCTTTATCACGTTACAACAGGTGTTTTAGAGCGTTAGGGATATTTTTGGGGAAATTATTTTGGGGGAAGATGAACCCGAAATGAATCACAGTTGACCTCAGAAGAAATGATGGAAATTACTATTCAGTTACACTCAGATACCACGGTAAAGTTGTATTTACTGAACTGATATAGAAAAATTACTCTACTGTATTAATGGAGAAATCTTTTTTTAGCTGCCTAATATTAACCTTGGATAAACGTGTCTTGGATGGTTGCTTACCAAATAAAGCAGCTTTGTTTTCTATTCATTTCATTACTCTGTTTTTTTATTTGCAGAGCAGATTTAATTTGTTGAGGAGACAAGCATATCTGTTAACCCTGCTATTGGTTAAAAAAATCAAAAATCTTCAGTTTAGTCACAGTAAGTTCAGCACTTGAGTAGTTTTGTAGCCAAATACATTTTTATGTTTACTTGAGTAAATCTCTTGATAGGTACAGTACTTTTACCTGAGTAAATATATTTCTAAAATAAGTACTTTCACTTAAATACTGTTTGGCTACTCTGCCCGCAGCAGCCTGTCTTGTGCTTGTATCATTAACCTGGGTTTATATATTATGGTTTGGAGCCTTTGCTCACTCATACAAAGTGATTATTATTTATTTTATTTTATTTATTATTTTATTTATTATTATTTTTTTTTTTTTTTGCAAATAAATAAATAAAACCCATTAAGACCCATTTGAAAAATGACCAAAAATGAGGATCCTTGAAGAAAGGCTTCATGAGGATCTTCATGTGGAAGGATGAGCTGCAGCTCTCCTCAGCCCTGGTGCTGTTTACTTCTGCTGCAGGAGGACATCCACCCCAAAGGGCTTCTATGAAAACAGAGCCCGTTTGAGGTCTCTTTGAGGCCCAGGGAGACATTTCGTGTCATTCCACTTTTGACAGGAGGAGCTGTCAAGTGTCTCATGTGAAAGGGCTGCCTTCAGAGCTGAAGAAGATGCTTGTCGTGTGTGAGGAGCTGCTGATGCGAGCGTGTCCACCGCGAACACCTGTACACGTGCACATCTGGAGTTATTGATAAAAAATGTATACGTTCTCCATCAGTGTCATATTGAGGAGCCCAGATTGATTTGCAAAAACAAACATTACGCTGAACCACTTACTATTGGACTCAACGTGGAGAAAAACAGGCGACGTTGCATCTGCTCTTTGGCCCAAGGCAGCCACGTTTTCTAAGAAAGGAGCACAACGTGGTGACCTTCTGCTTTCCCCCAAGGAGGCCAGGTCAGTCTTCACTTGGGGTCAGAGGTGTCTGCTCCTTGTGGAGGGACTCCAGGTCTGAGGAGACAGAACAAAGGCTGTCGACGCAGGATCGCAGCTGCGAGACTGTGACGCATCTCCGTTTGCTAAAAACCGCACTTCTGAGACGGAACCCTTGCGGCTCCGACACGACGGCAAGCGTGCGGTTTCGATCGAGGTGACGTCCCCGCTCGCTCTGCGTATCGGCCTTCGGAAATAAGAAGGGGTGCAAATTAAACGTGGCATCAAGCCGGCGTGAACGCAGCCCGCTGACACGGGGCAGCGTGACGCACGCGCAGCAGGAGCGTCCGTCTGTCCTGTCCACGCACATCTCGACGGCGAGGGAACAAGAGAGACGCACGGGGACCTCGGAAATAACAGCTCGGCTGCTCTGGTATCTCCTGCTTTTAAAGCCATTAGCAGTTTAATTGTCCTTTATACATTTTAGCATTATTTTTGTGAAAACACAAAGATCTGCTTGTTTCAAAGTGAACTCAAAAGAGGAACCTGATGGAGATAGCTGTAATACGCAAATAATTACACGCGTGCTCAGCGATATTGTTTACCGCTATCTCAACAAACAAGCTTGTAGCACCATAATATCGTAATTACGGCGTCTTTAGATGAATTTCAGAACGTGGGCCTTGTGATGTTATCATCTGAAGCTGCTCGCCGTAAATCCCCCCAGCGATCGGGGTAAACACAAGCATGTCGTGCGGGTCCAGTCGCACCATCTTCTGCAGGGGAAGAGCTCGGTGCGGCAGTCGTTCGCGGACTCCGCCGTCGTCCGCGGTCGCTTTGTTCGGCCGGACACGTTGCGAGAGCCGCCTTGAACCCGAGCGCCGCACCTTCTTCGGAGAAGTTCGTTTCGCCAGTTTCCAGGAAGGCGGCTGCCGGCTCGCACGGTAGAACGACGGCGGCCGCAGACGCGGGTCCTCGAAGCAGCGCCCCCACCAGGAGGCCTGAAAGCGTGCAGACCCTCATTAGAGGAGCCAGACAAGTACAGAGCGCCCTCCACTCGGGAAGGGAGGAGCTCTCAAATTGACCATTGATCTCCGAGACGCTCGGCGAAGCCTCTTCCTGGATAGCCGGCCCCCAGGGGCACGGGCCCCAGTGCTGACCACCAGGAAAATAACTCAGCATTTGTAAACCCCCCCCCACACACCCCTGGTCTCGGGGGGCCGGGGTTGGAGGAGCGATAAGGCCTTGCAACGAAGAGCACATGTTGCTGCTGGCGTGCGCAGGGTGGGGGACTGGGGGGGTCGTAATGAGGTGAGACGGATCCTCTCCAGCCCCGCACCCCCCCCCCCCCCCCCCCCCCCCCGCAGCTGTCGTTTCCTGCGAGGAGGATAATTACACAGCGGGGTCCTGTGGGGGGGGGCAGGTTTGGGATGCTGGGCGCTAACCTCCCCCGCTTCAGCCGCCCTGCCCCCTCCCCCCCACGGTCCTTCCCATTGGTGTGATTGATGAGGAAATAGCTGGCAAATGGGGTTGTCTATTCTGATGGATGACATTATTTACGCCAATGTGCTGATCACATATGACAAACAGTTCTCGTTTGTCCCCCCCAACTTCCCCCGCGTTCTGTTTTGTTTATAATTGATCCGTTTGAGCCGCCCTCCGCATGCTGCCCCCTCCCAGGCGCACCCTTTGAATGCGATGCTTGAGGAAGGATGCATCCCCCCTGTATCGTCCTCCCCACACACACACACACAACCCCCGTCTCGCCTGTCTTCCTCCGCCTCCCCGGGCCGATCCATCTCCATCACTGGCTTCTGTTCACGGATAAATGCACAACAGCAGATGATTCTCCGCCTTCATATTCAGCTTAAACCCTGCATCTGCGAAGGCCGCAGCGCTCTTCTCCTGCTCCCACGGCACACGGTGGACCAAAAGCGGAAATTAAGGACACGCCGATTTTGGGCCTGCGCTCGTATGCTGGTTTGTCCCTGCGTCCCGCCTACGGCGACTTGGGAAGCGGTGCCGGTGCGCCTCTAAAGCCGCCCGCCGGACACGAGGGGCACACGGAGAGAAGCGGGGATTCGTCCTGGCCAGGCTCGGTGCTCCCTTGAGAAAAAGCAGGATCCCAAATGCAAGATAGCAGTCTGAGGAACGGGTCAGTTTTGCTGATCTTCCAGCCAACGTCCACGTTTCTCCCACTCAAAGGCTTCCAGAACTTTCTCAGCGTGACCTCTCACTGCTTTTTGTTTGTTTATTTTGTCAACCATGCAACAGCTCATATTCAAATATTTTGACAGGATGGGGCGGGGGTCTGATTGATGGCTGGGCTGAGAGGCACCTCCAGGGCTCATGAGCCACAGAGAGCTGAATATTGTGAGCTGTGCTGTGTGACACGCGCCGGATTAAGACTTATTTGGCAATGCATTTTGTTAGATATCTGTCCCACGGGGCGATCGCCGGATAAGCCTGGGTCTTCACTTCGCCTCAGTTGTCTCACCGGGTACCTGGTGATGCAGCTTAACGTGCTACCGTTGTGTGGATAGCGGCCACCTGCCCACCTACCTTCTTCCTTTAGCTTATTAACCCCAGGTGTAAAGCGTTACCACGATTCAACACCCATTTATACACTGGAGCATTAGCTGAGTACCGGTCAAGGTATTGCAGCAGATGGTGGACGGAACTGGGTTTGTTGTTCTTAAGCACCTGCTTTGCTTTCTGACCCAGTCTCACCGGGTCGCACGCCCTTCGACCGCTTTAATCCATCATGGGCCACCTGCTGTCCCAAATGGTTCGGCTTTGGCGAGTTGTACTCCAGCTTTAGCCCTGCTGCAGTCTCTGCGACGCTCATTCTCGCATAAAAAATTGCCCCTGCCCCCTAACGCTTTGAATTTTTTTTCCATATCAGCTTTTTTCTACCTTCAATCCGAATACAGCAAGGCACATTAACTTGGAACACGTTATTACATCATTGTTTAATAAATATAACGTCATCCAAAATAACCCAGCTGCAGCAGCCAGAGTCCTACAGGGAGTACGAGAGACATTCGATTTATTCCTCAGACCGAGGATGTTCAACGCCGCTGCTTGCCGGACCCGGTTGAGTGGAGAGCTTGGATGATGACAATGCGGAGGAGGATAAAGCGAGGAACAACAAGTGCTAACAGTGTAGTCACACAGCCCAGTGACCTCACGCTTACCTCACTTTTACCTCTCTGTCAGGGTTATGGTGGGATGAAAAACCAGCCACGTGTCACTACGAAATGTGTGTGTGTGTGCTGGTTCCAGGTCCTCAATGAGTGAGCGCTGCTCTCCGTGCGCACACACACACCTGGGTTGCTGGCCCCGCACGCTGTTCAGACAGGAGCCCCTGAGACCAGCTGGATGTCAGAGATCGCCTGGGTTACGACGATCGGCAGTCGCCCGCCAAGTGGGCAGGTCCGCCTACGCTGCAGCCGCTTGCTGACCCCCACTGCTGCCCTGGGACCCCTCCGTGGGGCCGTTCCACACTCTTAACCAACACAAGGTGTCTCTGTAATGAAAGCCGCATGGTCGGGATCAACGGGTTTGACATGGCGGTCCCTCAGAGGCCCAGCTGATGAGTCAGTTGCAGCAAGGAAACAGGTGGTGGGGGTTAGATAGGTGCTGGGGATGGGAGGCAGACCAGGTGGAGTATGTACAGGAAGCTTCGTATGGACACCGTTGATCACACGGAGAAGATATAAAACTGCAGCTATTGCAGATATCTGAATCTGCAATATGAAACTGCTATCGCTCCTCTGGAAGAACAACAAGAAACTCCAGAATTTGTGCCAAAAAACCTATTTATGCAAGAAAAGAAGTAAAACACTCAGTTCTGTAAGTGTGAGATCATCAGGGCTTATAATACAGCCCATCCTCGAAATTCATGATTCTTGACTTTACAGATCATGACAGAAGCACTCCTGGAAAGAAAACAGAAAAGTCATGAATACCGAGGGAAACTTTTAAGCCTAATATAAGGGAAAGTATATTTAAATGAACACTTTTTTGTTCAAATTGACTTTGTTAATGCAGCACAGCAACGAAGGTAGAACCCGAGCCTCTCGTCTCCGGCTAGAAGCGCTGTGAGCCTTATTCGGGCTGCTTTTCGCTTATAATGCACTGTGATGGTTATTTGTTACGGCTCATTTCGTATGAAATTTATTCATACTAAATTATGCTTTTTGATCTTCTGAATTTCACCGTGATTCGACTTCCTTAATGTGAGCAGTCCGGAAAATCGAGGGATGGACTGTGCACTATTGCGAAAAACCAAGTATTATTGTAGCACTGTTCTGTCATAATTATTGCATATGATTATTGTAGCCACTTAAAGCCCCTAAGGTCTCTCCGGTGGATTTAAGAATCTAGTTGAGCAACAGAAGTTCAGCGGGAAGCACCACTGAAGAATGTGTTCACGGTCTACGGGTTTAGAACCAGTAGGAGGCCCCGCCGTGTACCGCATTGTTACAGATGCATGTTGTGCTCGGGTCGTGACACTAATGACCAGTGTGTCACGGTGCAGGCTAGCGCCCCCTAGGCCCTGGCCCCGAAAACAAGGGTCGGCGCCATCGCAGGTGCAGCAGCAGGAATCTGTGCAGAGCTGCATGGCAACCTGAGCAATACGGGTGTAACGCATGCCGCTGTTCGCGGGCGCCTGGCGCTGCGGACTTGTGGGGAATGAGCTTAATCGGAAGGTTCTTATTTCTGCTGTCGCTCTTACAAATGGTTGCCTCATCCTGACAACAGGAAGCGCTTTTCTTTGGTCCTGGACTCGGTTTTTCCATTATTAATACCATTACATTCCTGCTTGTGCAAGTCAGCGTTTGTACAGTTTACTACATTACGCCACAGCAGAATCCACTTTGGTACGTACGTGCTGCGATGGAACAAAAGTAACATCCGCCCGAATGCGGGATTCAAACTCACAGGCACATGGTGAGTGATTCTTTTATGAAGCTGCTACACATTTTTGTGTCTTTTACTGTCAAAAGCAAATTAGAGTTAATGGATGATTTATGATTCAATTTTTCACTCACTGAGACCTCGGTTGGGATTCGCTGCCTGGTGACAAAATAATGTGGGCCTCCTGGGGGACTTCAGCGCCCTTAAACCCGGCTCTCAAGCATTATGTTAATGAGCACTGCCCCTGCCCCTTCCCTGACCCCTACTGGCCTCTGTGACCAATACAGGAAGAAGCATTAGCGATGGGACGCAGATTTCAAATTAAACCTAACTGTGTGTGGGAAATGCAGAAGAGGCATGACCAAATAGTTTTTCAACCACCACCATGGCGGTGCTGTAATGCCAGCAGTCTCCCCAGAATACCTGGGTTTCAAGAAGGTCAACAGAAGCGACACGATCAATCCGCCACCGCACAATGGGCTGGAGGAGGTGGGTGGGATTCTGGGGTCCACAGACCAAGTGGTCAATGGCTGTCACTCGGCTGGGGTATATGACCAGCAATTTGAATAAAATGCGCTGCTCTGGGGACCACCCGATTAACCAGCAAAGGAAAAACCGCCTGAAAATTAATTTTGAGAAGTGCTTACAGGCTACCGCGGGACAGTGCAGTTGGGGGTTATGAGCCAGAACCAGAACCAGAACAGGTTCGGATCAATACAGTGCCATGCGATTTTACAAATGCTGTTTGCGCACAAAGCAGCAGAATTAATATTCCTAATCAGCAAAAACAACGGCCGTTAGCAGCGAGAGTTTAGCTGCAATTTACCAAAGTCAAAACCAGAAGGACTTGACTCCCACCATGCGCCTTTGAATCCCTGCACCGTGGCCTTTAATTCCTGACCTTTTGTTATGTGACCTCACTCATGCATTTCGCTGAGGTTTTGCCTCCTAAACGGGCAGGGCTCCCAACTACACCGGGATCCTCCAGCATGTCTGACAGAGAAAAGCGACACCGAGCGGCTGGAAGCCTGCTCAGCCTGCACCGTGGTCTCACTGAGATGAGACCACCCGTGCTAACGCTGATTTAGGATAAAAATACTGCTGTCCTGGCCGGGCGGAGGATGTCTCTTTGTTTACGCGTGATGGTTCGCTTCTGTTCTCGTGATTCTGATCCAATTAGAAACACCCTTTGCAGCCCCTGGCGACCCCTGACGCTTTTACTATGAGAATGCTGAAAGCCAGCTTCTGTCCCGTCTTACTGCCGGGGTCACGCTCTCGGCCAGGAATGAGGGCTCGTCACTTTTGAAAAGGTTGTCGGTTGGTCGTAACATGGATTTGGCTTCACTCGCTGAGTGTGAGTTTGCCCACCTACCGGAGTCCTGTAATTGCCTGCGTGAAGCCCCACAAGAGCTGGTACAGCCTACAAAATAGTCAGAGGACCACACCCTTGTACCGTGAGGGACCTGTTTGTTCCCTCTCCCGGATACTGGCCGAACTGCAGTGCTCCTCCACCACTGGTTGCTTCTTGGCGTCCAAAGTGCCCCGGTGTGGTGGAATGAAATCCCTTCTCCCTCAGAGCTGCTGAATCACTATCAGCATTCAAGAAGGGTCTCCAACCCACCTCTTTCACAGCCAATTTCTCTCCTGATCTCCTGATCTTCCTTTCCTGTGAATTTACAAGCAGCCTCTCAAGGTGGAAACAGTGATATTGAACGTAACCATCTTCTAAAAATGTCAAATAACCTTCCTCTGTGGTGAAATGCAGTTTTCGCCACTTTAGAGGAAAGTTTCACAAGAAATAAATCTTTAATCCGACTCACAACTTGTTCATTTATAGAGCAAAGTCATTTGAACTGGTATTATGCAGGGCACCACTTTGACCAAGGACACTTCAGCAGGAGATGGGATTCAACCCAAGGACCTTCTGACTGCAGGGTGAAACTCTGAGCGCTTAACCCCCTACTTAGAATGCCCTAAAACCCTAAAATCCTTGAAGAAATGTACCTGGTATTCACTGTTTCTTACATCTTCCAAAAGGAGGCCTGGTTCTTAACTGATGGATTTATTGAAGGCCTTTTTGTTCGGTTTTGTCCCGTTTCGCCTCTCCGATAAACTAAGCGATCATTCACTATTAAAAGTGATGCTTACATAATAGCATTGGGAAGATCTCTCATTTCTTCCGGAGCTCTGTTGGCGCCAATACATTAATGTGCACATAAATCATGCCATTCCTTCAAATGAACACTCTTTCAATTTTCTCACAAATTACGTAGGAAGAGCGCCATTTTAAAACACGGTTATTTTTAAAAAGTTGCTCCTGCACCGATTTTGTTGGCTCTGCCTCGCAATCAATAGGATATTTATCTCTCCTATTGAACGAAACCCAAGGATTTCAACCGCTCGATCGCAGCACCATCTCGGGTGGAGATCCTCTGAATACAGCCCCAGCCCCGTGTCATTTTATCATAAAAATGCAAGTAAGAGCTGAAGAAAGAGGTCTTACTACAGCTGTGGGTATTGGATTTGTAAGGCAGGCGGGAGGAGCGCCGGTCTCAACCCATTGCGGGTCCCCGGAGCTCAGGGCCTCCTCGCAGGAGCCCGTGAACACACAGATAATGAGAAGGAGGAGAAGCAGAGGGCGCAGCATTGGTGCCAGGTGTCATGGGAGGTGAGACACTAAGCTCCCCGGAACACACCTGTAGGACCAGGTCCTCCCCTGCGCCACCGAATTGCTTCTCCGTGATAGAGGAGGCGCAACTCCGAGCCCCCGACTCGAGGAAACTCGGCATTTGGCACGCGGCGTCAGCTCGACACCTCTCTTACCCCCACCACCTGCCAAGAGCTGGTGTTACTGATGTGGGTTTGAAAGTTGAGCAATTCAATTCAACTGGAGTGTTTCTATTAGGCTTTTTTGGCTCAACTTAAACACGCGGGCGGCAGGATGGAAACGGCTCTTAGCGCTTTTTACACTTTTTTTACCTCGCACACAGACACGTCCGCACTTTAATTTTCAGAAGGAACCAGAGAGGTTAACTTGGCTTCTGCGTACAAAAGCAGGGAAACGAACGCGGTGACGCCGGGAGATCGAACCACGCAGAAAGACCGAACGCAGCATCGTCATCTCCTTTGGTCTCGCTTCTGCGCTGCTGGTGGTGTAGCGAAGCGATTCCAGGTACGAACCCCAGCTCCGGATCAGGCTCCTTACCCTGAAGTGACGCTGCAAAATTACTGCGGTTGTGTAATGGGTGTTTGCAGCTTTCTGGATTAAAATCCATCAAATTGAAGTCGGGTTAATTAAATCTTTCGGGATGTCGGGGTGCGCCGCCGTTCTGGCGGAGCTCTTTCTTTTTTCTGAAAATATGACGCTGCCTCTAAATGAGCAGAAGCTATGAAATAAATCACGTTGGCTTAATTTAACCCTGGTGTTCTGCCTCGCCCGTAACATTTCATCACTCCGCTTGAGCGGTTGGTTGTCAGAGCCGGATTTTCTCCGAGGGTTAATAAAGTTTCTTTTATTTCGCCCATTTTCGACGCCGCTTACGCGTCAGCCCGAAAGTCTGTGACACTCCGACTGTTTTTCTTCTGCGAACGCGCCAGCTAATAATCCGCTTCGCGTTTTTAATAAACAGCCACGGTGAGTCAGGATAATTGATGTCACCGCGGGCGGATTGTCAGCGCGTCTTCGCAAGTGTGATCAAGGCCGCCTTGACGGAGGACTGCGCCACGAGTCTCCGGGCTTAAAACGCCGCGTCGCTGCTCAGCCGGCTACACGCTGACGGATGGCTGACACGCGCCAACAACTCTGTGTCTCCACAATTACAGATGAAGAGATGGCACTGAGCCCGTAAGCTACAAGACACACACACCAGCAAACACACACTCTCAGACAGACACATGAGCGCACGCGGGCAAACCAGCGAAGAAGTCCTTAAATGAAAATGCGCGTGTTTATCTGTTTGTACGCGAGCTGCACAGGAGCCGCAGGAGGAGCAGTTCCATATCTCTCCGCTGACAGCAGCTGGATATTTTGGCAGATGCGAGCAAAAGTGAGACAAACACACAGTTTAACATCCCCAAGGTCGCCTGGAGCTGTGCATCTTGAAGGACATTACAGGTGTGTTCAAGAAAACTTTTGCAGCGCATAGACATTTTTAATGATAAAATTACATTTATCTCCGTCTTGTAAAAATTGCACCCGGAAGGTGCGACTGCGAAAATGTTAGCGTTTGCTGCGTCTTGCTTCCGTGCCACAGATACTTGATACCTTTTAAAGAGAGAAAATCTGAAGAGAGCCAGGTTCCCAAAGTCAGGAATGTTTTTTGTCAGCACAAAATCTTCTCCCAAGCATGTCGCCTCTTTTTGCTGCGTGCGGGGGGTCTGTAAGCCACACAAACTGGAGGAGATGCGCTCCAGAATAGGAGAGGCCTGCACCGAGGGTGCGAGGCCGCCGAGAGTGGAACGGCGCCTCCGACCACCATTTCCAAAGAGTACAGACCCACGGAGCAAAGGTGAGGTCTGACGGCAACGCGGGAGCGCGGCAGAGAGCCACCCCACGCGGGTGCAGCGTGTGGCGCACGGTGAGGCAAGGCGAGGCTTCTCGTGTTTGTGAGTCACTCCAACACCCACCTGTGCGAATCCTCGAGCGGGAACACCGCGGCCAGGGCCCCCCTCAAAGCGTTCTCTCGCTTTCAGCACAACTCACGCTCTTTTCACTCTTCCTTCACCTATGGACCCACGGCTAGTGCAGCATTTTTAATATTATAATTTCCTCCCATCCAGGCACATGCAAGCGCGCGCGCGCGCACACACACACAATGCCCGTGCATGCTCACGCACACTCACACCCCTCCGCTGCTGTCAAATCATTTTCTTCAACAGCAGAGCATTCATTTCCAATCAAAGTCAAGTCATCATGTCATCTATGACTTCTGGGCCGGCAGCGAGTGTTTCTCCCCGATCATTAGAAAACTCCACGGAGTCGCCATGACCTGCCACTTGCCTGTCTCCTTCTCTCCTCTCCAAATAAAGGGGGGAAAAAAAACTTTTTTTTTGTTTAAAAGTATTAAGTCTCCCAGGAAGGGGTGACAGCTTGAGGCCATTACAGGAGGAAGTGACAGAAGAGAGAGACGCGCTGGCTCTAGTAATGATCCCAGCTTCCATTCTTCAGCAGGATTGATGTGCTATCCCCCCCGCAACAAGTCATGATTTATTAACTATTACCACCACAAGTGTCATTCTCATCAGTGAGTGCTGGAGAGGCAGACCCCAAAGCACTTGGGCAGACAGAACAGCAGCCCCCCACACACACGCACACCCCCACCCCTGGCTCCCCAGCCCACCCCCCACACGTTGCCTGCTTCTATATCCTGCCTGATCTTTCATGCTCTGGGATCCAAACTCAACATCACACCGCTGGACTTGTCCCACACGTCGCAGCCAAGGGCTGTCCGGGTGGCAGCCTCTTGAAGGCGCCATGTAAACAGGTGAGGGAAAGGTGGCGATGCCTCGAACAAAAGGAGGGAAAGGCTCCGAGCCACACTTCTGTCTCCCCTGTGTGCACCAGCGTGCCGCGGTCGCTCGCTTCCTGTGCTCAGCAGACGCCGCATCTACGCTCGGCTTTCGACTGTCCGTGCCGTCGTTTTTGGTGGCAGCGATTTAGCGCATCGGTAAGGAAAACCTCAAGGGTTCAGCAGAACTGACCTCAGTCGCAACTTCACAGCCTGGGTTGAGCTGTTCATCTATCATTCACCGCTTTCCCAGGTATTAAAGCCCGGACCAACCCGTGTCCATTTGTGCAGATCAAATTTCGAGACATCCCCGAGTCCAGAGTTCAACGTGAGTAACCCCGGTAGCCGCGTGCAGCCATCGCTGTCCTTCACACCGCAAAGCGGACGGATGTCGTGGCTGGCCGAGGATATGTCCGCTGACCGCTGCTCTTACAAGGCCAGGGCACTTCGAGGTAAAGCGCGGTTATCGACCTTGCTTGTTGTCTTCAAGTCGGCCATGCTGTTGTACCGAGGAAATCTGCGCCGGACAAGCAGTTGAACGTCCCGGAATGGTGCGGCCATGTCCAGACGCCTTACCTGATCGCTTTGACTTTGACCCTTTGACTTTGACTGGAAAAGGAAGAAACGTTAAAATAAGCTACATAAAAGAGTGCAGCAGTTGCTGCACTGCATCTCGGAAACACCCTGTGCCCCCCTGCTTTCTCTTGAAGACAGGTGGTCTGACACGACACCTGGAAATGACGCCTGCGGAGAAAAAAACAATCCGGCGTGCAAGATACATCTTTAAAATGGTTAAGACGCTCGCGGGAACGAATGCTGCCGTTTTCCGCCTTTGTGCTCTTCGAGCGCCGAAGCCGCACTCGCCTGTACACGGTGGACCGGGTTTGCCTCGCCGCTGGCGCTGGAAAAGCTGCTTCCAATTTGAGCCGAGAAAGCACAGCCAGTTCCGCTTCGACATCGACGTTCCGTAAGCTTCCAGAAGCACGAAAGTAAACTGAATTTGCTACGAAAGCTGTTTTCAGCAGCGCCAATTCATCATCAAGGTTAAACGCCGACAAAACGCCCGTGAGGTCCGCGGGAACTCGAAGGTAAAATCAATAACCGTCCAAGGTCGAACGCAAACGCACAAAATACATTTTAAAGTGGGAGCGACACAAAAGCAGGCCCGTAATTACGGCTGAACAGTTTCACTTCTGGCGCTTTTGTTATCGCTATGCCAGGTTTCTTCAAATGTGCTGCACGCCATTCTTCTCAAGTAGGGAAACCACAGATTGAGTAAATGGTCGCAATTGAAAGGATTTGTCAAAAAAGGAAAAACTAAATGCTCTTTCTTTAGCTTAAAACACAAGTAAAAAAAAGTCGCCGGATTTAGCTTACGACATAATATTTTCATTATGCATTTGGTACAATTATACAAGTGGCTAAAAGGGAAACGATTGCAGCCGGAGGAAGGAGCGACGTGAACTCGCCGTTCTTGAACAAACCGCCCTTGTAGCGCATCTATGCGGAGAGCCGCGCGACGCAGAGAACGCACTAAAGTCACAGACAATAGCGCCGAAAGTACTCGTTCACCGCTTTCATTTGTTTGCGTTGAACTGCCTTGGGGGAAACGAGGGGGTTTCCTCCGGCGAGATTTTTCACCGGATGAGGTCACCACGCTGCCCGTGGGAATAATCCCCAGGTCCGTGGATTTAGCGATCGATGCGAGACGCCCGGGTGTGTGTGTGTGTGTGTGTGAGAAACGGCGAAAGGGTTGAGGAAAAGTGTGTACGGCAGCACAACAAACTTTGCGTTGAGATAAGAAATGGAGATTAAGGCCTGGGTTCTGCGCGTTCCGAAATTGCAAATACGAGATCCTCGTACGGGCGATCGAGGTTTACACTTTAATAACCTTTTCGATTTTGACAAGTTTAACCCTAACGTGGCAAACGTGAACGCGTCGCCTTCGCACTGACAAGCGAGGCGTGGAGCGGAAATGCTGCTGCGCTATGTGCGACAGTCAGGTTGCTTTCTGAACAAACACAGCTGCCTCTGTCAGGTTCCTGAATCGCTTCTAATTTAAAACAACGATTTAACAATGAAGACTTCAAGAGCCGGGCTAAAAAAACACTAAGCAGGAAGTTACAGTAAAACGAAGGGACTCGTATAAAAAGAAACTTCAAAGATCTGCCCACGCGGAGAGGGGAGTCATTCCACACAAAATGTCCCTCGCGGTGACAGGAGGAGGAAAGGGGTCAGAGGAGGCAGAGGCAGCTAAGAAGCCTGGGTCCCCGGAAAGAACACCGCTTTACACCCCTCCCCAGGACAGTAAATAAAAGTTTTTGTGGGCCATCTCGAGGTGCGAGTCCCGACAACCACCATTGTCCCTACCGCATGGGAGGCTCCCACCGGGAAGCTCCTCACCTCACCTTTGCAGCCACGCACTGCACCCGTAGGGGCTACACTTCGCTGGGTGGTCAGACCCTGCCTTTGCTCCGTGGGTCTGCACTCTTGAGTATCTGGCTGCCTCAGACCGGTGCAGGCCTCTCCTATTCTGGAGCTCATCTTCCAATTGTTTGGCTTTCATACGGCAACCGAACCACCACCGTTCAACTCACTGCTGGCGACCTTGTGGAGGGTAACGGACAAACCGCACGGTTCGATAGCCTCAGCAGGGCCGGCTCCTCCCTCCGCAAACCCAAATGCAGCACCCGGCCTCAACACGTAACACAGAAGAGAACATCATACGCCGCTGGCCAGGGGTAACAGAGGGGAGGCCGAAGAGGAAGAACTGTCACTAATACACTGCGGCATCATCATCATCATCACCTCACACAGGGACAGTCAGCATGCAGAGGGGCCCCAGGGGCTCATTGTGCCCTTCAATGAGAATACCAGGAAAATCTACAGCAAACACAACCGTTTCTCCACTTTCACAACAAGAAAGGAGCTTGGGGTTTCTTTTTCTCCTCACGTTACATTTATTTGTCCGGCCGATACTTGGCAACGACATCTCGTGCAGCTCGGCTTTACATTTTCCCATCGAGAAAAGGCTGTAGTAAAGTCAAGCCTGCGAGCGACCGGTTCTTCCTTCCTCCCTGGCATTTGACCAGAAGATCAGTGCAAACAGCTAACCCAACCCAGGACCCCAGTGGCACTAAAACCCAGGGTGCGCCGGGACACGTGAACCCTGCGAGCCCGGGAGGTCACGGTGGAAATAAGATCAAAAGAGTTTCACTTGAGATAAAATGATTCTGCATACATATACTAACTTGCTTTTATTAATACACAACCGCATGCTACAGGTACTGTACAGCATAAACATTTATTCATTACAAAAAAAAATCAAAACGTTTTGGGAACCGTAGGCCAATAAGCCAAAAAAAAAAAACAAAAAAAAAACAAAAACAGGAAGAGGATTAGCGCAAAGAATAGAACATCATCAAGTGAGCCGTTAGGAAACATCTAAACTATTCATTAGCATCAGAATAAACCAGAGAAAAATCGATGGTGTCATAGTCACATTATGTCAACTACAATGGCACCGAATGGATGATTCTCGTGTAGCTTTTTTACAGCCTCTTGCAAACATCAACATGCCTATTTTTTCTATCTACCTATATGTAGTAGTGTACTTAAAAGTGGCAGTTTGTGTATTTTTGTATTTATTAATTTTTATGAACCGTCCTAATATACATAATTTGGCCCGTGTGGCTTTTATACAGTACAACGTCCGTCTTTTGTTCAGTTTAGGTTTAATATTTGACAATCTGCTACCAAACACATTTGTTATAGCAACATTTATACTACATACATAGCAATCTATGTAACGTCACAGCAAAATATGGTTTAAAAACAAAAACAAAAAAAAAAAGAAAAACAAAAACTACAGCATTAAAGAGGGGAGAAAGAAAGTATCACAAATTTTGGCACGGAATTCAGAGCACACTCCCTGTAGTCTGAGGTAGACTATGATTAAAAGAAGGGCTTTAGACATGTTTTTCTCACCATTGAAGACATTAATTGTCCCTAAACACTTTCAAGTTTTTAAATTCTTTAGTAAAATGGCTTATAGTTGTATTTCTTGAACTTTATGTTGTGCACAAACCAGGCCTTAGAAAGCATCTACATTGTTCATTTGGTGGAATCCAGGCTCATTGAGAAAAAAAGCAAAGAAAATACAATAAAATGTCCAAACTCCTTGTAAAAACCGATCATTTTTATATATATATATATATAAGTTGCTTACACTAAGGAAAAAAAATATTTGTACAATGTATTAAGAAAAAATATTTAAAAAGGGACAACATACAAGATACAACGAGCAATCTCTAAAGCAATAAATACTACTGGTCCTAGCGTTGTGACTTTTTGAATGTCATCCCTACCGATACCCCCCACCCCGATCGCTCTATCAGACCCCCCACGGCTCCCTTGGCTGCCCCACATACAAACTGCATCCCTGCCCCCCACATAGAACATTAATAAAAATTCAAATTAAAAAAGAACGCCTGAACGAGATCTATATTAACACAGTTTCCCAGATATTTCTGTACATTTAAACAATAACAAGTAACATCACAATTAAAGTTGTTCCGCACAGTTCAACAGGGGCACAGCCTTTTCTTTGCTGCGCCAAATTCCAAGATTTGAACAGACCTAAAATGATTGGTTCACAAGCTCGTACTTAATACAAATACTAAACAAGAACCAACTTTATTTCCAGAACGCGCAAAACTAAATATCTCTCTAACTCCCGGCCTTTTTTCACCACCTTTTGAAAGTTTCTGCGTCCGCTATATCTACGCATAGTAATAATTGCTTATGTTTAGTCTCCATTGATGACCACCAAAAAAGAACTATGGGCTGTCAATAAAAATTCTGGCAGATTTGCAAAGCTTATTGTATACAATTTGCTGTAATACGATGGTTTTTTTCCTACTTTGTTTCTGCAATAATGAGAGGTCAAATATTGACCAGTGAACTTGATAAAAGTTTTTTTTTTTTTTTAAAGCCATTCGGCACAGAAGTGGAAAACAAATGTACATAAAGAAAAGACACACGAAAAAAAAAACACGACTGGCGGAGCAAAAAAAAAAAAAAAGTTATTCTATTGACTTGGTGACGAGAGACAGGGGCTGAGAGGGCGCAGAGCGGGCCTGACACAGGGCAGAGGAGGACCCCGGCTGCCGGGACGAGACCTCTGGACGCTCGAGCGAATGCATTCTGAGCGCCCGGTTTGCTGCCGCTACGCTTCCCAGCAGACCCAAAGATGGTGGTGTGTGGAGGTGTGCCAGGGGGGCTGGTTTCATAGTCAGTGGGAGAGGTTGCATCTGTTCAGTCTGAGGTTTGGAGTCTTTCTGGGGGGAAGTGATCAGGGAGGGAGGAAGGGGGTGAGTCGAGTAAGCTTCCGTCTGAGGAGGGGGGGCTGGCGCAGCTGCCTTCACCTTGTATGTAGCGAATGCACTTTTTTTTCCTCCTGTAAATGTGGGGGGGGGGGAGAAAGAGCAATGAGCAGGAGGACAGCAAGACATTCAGCTCTTCAACTGACCATCTGACTGACTGGCTGCAATGTTCGCTGCATGTCAGAGTGCCCGTCTCTCTCTAATTCTTCTCAAAAGCACCTTATTGTTTTACCCCAAATTTTTTAGTCAAACATTTTAGTCATTCAGCTCAACCAGGAATTTCGCTCAGATGTAACACGATGGTCAGTGATTCAAGCCTCTTTTCTAGGTGTTTCCAAACAGTGGCAAATTTGGGAAAGCGCTCACGTTTTGCGATCGACCCCCACCACTCTATACCCAGGTGGAGGGACCCCTCTGCCACTCACAGCGAACACAACATGACAGCCAATCAGAAGGACAAAAGGGTGGGACAGAGGAAGGGAGTGTGACGGGCTGTGTGGCAAGACCAACGTGAAAGAGGAGTAGGAGGAAAAGGAAGAAGTTCTCCTGACTAATGTCCTCGGAGGTGGCGGCAGGGTGTTCCCAGTGAGGTTGAACAGGAAGCCGACTGACTGCTTCTGCATGTTACAGCCTCACTCTTCCTCTTTTGTCTTCATTCTCTACTCCTCCCACCCACAAACATATCCCAAGGGAGAGGAGGGTGGGGTCGGAGGTTAGCGCTACCAAACTGTGTACAACTCGCCCCAAAGACAAGACTGGTGGGGGGGGCACGAGGGTCGTCCCTCTGCGCTTGCTCATCAGCACCCCCACGCAGCCCCCACCCAGCTGCCTCGGCGTGCCTCAAGCCAGCAGGGCAAGCTTACAGGGGAGACCGGGGCAAAGTGGCTAGAGTGCACTGACCTCTGACCTCTGACCCTACCGTGGCCCCTGCTCACGAGGCCCTCAAGAGGGCCAAAGCCGCAAGGCTCTAAAAACCGCCGACGTCCAGGAGCCACTTGGCAGAAAACCACCCTGCCTCACCATACAAGTGTGGGAAGGCAAGGAAGTTCTCGACAGTGCGAGCTTAGATTGGATGCTAATGGCCACCGATTCATCGGCCCTCCTGTTGGGGGTGATTGATGACTAAGAACGAATTGCGATGCGCAAGTTCAGGCCAAACCGGTGTGACTGTGGTAAGGATCGTTTCTCAAGTCATACCCCTCCCTGTCTGGAGTTGTGTGGGTTTAGGTTTCAGACAGAAAGAGAGGAGGGCAGATAGACAGAGAGTGATTTTAGGAATCGCTCAAAGCCACATATGAGCACATTCTATGCTGAGAACAAGCACGACAACTAGACCCATGCATTTTTTTTTTGGGGGGGGGTGAGAGCAAGGGAAGAGAAAGGAACCATAAAGAGGGTAAAAGATAATAATGTTGACAGACATACAAAGAAATAAAACTTGCAAAAACAAGGTGAAAAGTTAGATCAAAAAAGCAAGCAAAAGCAAACAGGCCAACAAAAGAGAATTTGCTCATTTTTGGCAAACAGAATAAAGCAATTTATAAGGAGCAAATATGAGCAAAGAGCACTGTGCCTGGCTGCTTGTGCCAACACTGGAGTAACTGCCAGTCAAACTGCAGTAAATAAGGTAATATCCATTTTTAAAAAGGTGTATTGATTCCTGGCGTTTGCCTGTGCAGCGGATCGATTCCATGGTCTCCAAGGAAACAGAGCCTGAAGTATCTTTTCAGGGTAACCCAACGCAACCTGCTCATCTACCCTCCAAGAAGTCCTCGAGCGAGCACAAAATTAAACAGCTCCCCTCCATTACCTGACCTTCAAACGGAACGCGAATAAAAGCAATCTGTCCGTGAACGCACAGTAAAAAAAAATACATTAAGCTCCTCATTCACACAGGAATGACTGAAAGCAGCTTCAACATTCCCTCTATTTGCATGCCAGTTTAAAGAGTTTATGCATGAAAAAGTGTCAAAATTCACGAGTTTCCAAAAACAACCTGAACTTCTGTGTGCAGTTTCTGTCTTCTGACTGAAGGGCAGTGAGACCCCAATGTTCAGGTGATGACTGTTTCAGGTTAAGAGGGATGCAATTGATGATTAACTTGATGACCATGACAACCTGCCATTCTGGGAGCCAGTGGGAGCTGGAAATGGTAGTAAAATTGGTCTTTTTGAAAATTTGATCTCAGCTTCAGGTAGCTGAACAGGGTCTGAACTCTCGAGTGACTTTTCAACTCACCAAATCCATTAGCTAACTGGGGTTGACTAACGGAGTGCCTTGATGTTATTTTATGATTCCCACTCCACTGGAAGGAGAGCCGCGCATGTGTTTGTATGTGTAATGAAAACCTCAAATATCTTTAGTATCTTAGTAGTAGGAGACCAGAGGAGATGCTCACTGGGTATAGCAGATTGCCCCACAAACACTGATCAAAATGCTAAAAAGCATTCTCTGCTGCACTGTCTCCCAAATCTAAACACCACTACACAGTGGGTAAAAGGAAACAGTCTTTTACGATGGCGTGTATTTACGATCAACATCTTTGATTAAACACACTAAAATCTGCGTTCAGGCACAAAAAAATATTACTAAGAGAAAATTGCAAAAACAAAAAAATACAAAATTCCATAAAGGTCTTTTCATTATTTTTTTTTTTGTTTTCAACTGTTGATCGTCACAGATGTATGCAAAAAAAAAAAACAAAAAAAAAAAAAACAAAAAAGAAACCTGTGGGACAAGGGGTTGCACACCAGACAGGTAGGCAGATGGAAATGTGTGGTGGTATGGCGATGATGTCATAGCAGAGGGGGATGAAACACAGCATGCCTCACTTTTACAGCAGTGATGGAGAAACAGGCCTCACAGGTGCACAGCCACGATGGCGGGATGAGCAGAGTGAGGGTGGAGGTGCAGGTGACACACACAGGGGGGTATTACTTAGCAGAAACAAATACCTACCATGAAAACATTCCCAATTCAAAGACTGCTTGTGTCGGAACAGAAAAACAACAGGTTGGGACTAAGTCAGGTTATCAGAGAGAAGTGGAGGTATGAGGAGGATAGAGCCACAGTACGAGGGCTCCTCCCGCCAACAAGGAGACAGTGGCACACAGGGGGGAGGGAATTGGGCCGAGTCAGGAGCAACTAAAGCAGGTATGCACCCCGGGGCAGAAACCCACCCAAACTCTCAGTGGGCGACTTACAGTGATTGCTGCTCTATAACTAAACACACCAAGAATCACATTTCGTTCTCTATTTATTTCACACTGATGAGATCAGGTAGAGGCCACACAGTCCAGTTGAGTGGACTGAGTCATTTTAGACACTCCACACTGTAGTGCTAAACTATAATCATAAACTATAATCTTAAGTGACATCTTTCTTGATGTGCACGTATTGCATCTACATGCATAAACACCTCATCCTGGCTTCTGAGGGAAAGGCGGTTTTGTAAACTGCCACTGGATGCAGGGCTGGTGGACTCCGATCCTGGCGGACTGGTGGTTCCCGTTACAACAAACCCCTTTGGTTCATGACATTCAATCATTGGCAGTTAAAAGGCCCCCAAAATGCACTTAAGGATAACAGATCAATAAAGTAAGCGTATCTATCCACGCATCCTCCAGAAAGCAAGTCTGAACCACAATTAAAGGCTTTAATGCCACTGGAGGTTTAGTGCATGCCACTTGGAACGCGTGCGTGTGTTGGGGGTATATTAGCTTGGAGCCGGAAAAACAGGGACACATTTAAAGAAAAGGGAGGAAATGCATTTTAATTTCTTTTGTTGTGAATCGCCATCTTCACCACCATTACCATCATCCTTAATTTCCCCTTTCCTAGGGCTTCTGTTCAGGGAGGATACCTGCATGGTTTGCACCACAAACTCAGCTGGTCGAGCCCAAACAAGGCACGACACTTCTTTGGGGTATTTGCATCTGTTATTCAGAAAGGTAAACACAAAAACACAACAGGAAAACACAAAGAGAGAGAGAGAGAAAGAGTGGATACGGTCATTGGACACACATGGTATGGAGACAGGCGTAGGGTCCAGCTGGGGTTGCAACTGGCCACTCCCTCCAACTTACCAGTCAAACAGCACACAAGCCATCCCACTTCTATCCCTTCCTGAAGAGTCTTCTGTTGCCCACTGGGGCTTTAGGACCCATTCTCACCTTCCATACTATAGAGCTAAACCCACAGGTAATGCAGGTGTGATGAGGGACATTACTGCACTACCTCATACTAGCCTGCAGAGGGTACTGTGGAGTATTAAACTCCCACTGGGGGGGTCTTGAAATAATTTATGCAGCCAAACAGCTGCAAGAAGTGGACAAAGGGAGAGATGATGGCATGCCTGAGGAGAGGAGGGAGCAGCAGTCTAGACCCCAGCTGTTACCTGCCCTGGAGGCTCCACCCACATTGTTATACACACCTGCATGGGCCACACCAGTTACTCTGTTGGTCGAGGCCAAAGCGCGCTCGGCATTTCTTAGGAGCACTCAGATCTGAACAGGCGGAGAGGGAGGAAGAGAAGGAGGAAAGGAATGAAGCCAGCAAAGGGGAGAAGGAGGGATTGAAAGGGAGGGAAGGAAGGAGGGAGATAAGAGAGACAGAGATGAAGAAAAATGGAAACAAATGAATCTCGCCGTTTCAAAACTTTGCCTGCAAACTCTGATTCTCTTTTCTCTTTCATTTTTATTTAATTTTCCCCATCCAATGCTTATGAATTAGAATTAGCACATGTGGCAATTAACTGCAGTATGGGCTTCTGTAAGGACAGCTGGGCAAGGAGGTTAGTGATGCTCTTTGGTTGGGGGAGAAACAAAAACCAAGTGGTGAGGAGAAAACAAATGCAATATTGAGTTTGGCAAAGTCACCTTTTTAACCGGTCAGGCAAATTGTCCGGATTAGGCTACTTAGAGAAAATAGAATAAAATAAAGCAAAGGAAAAAATACAAATATAACGGGGAAGTTGCAGATGGCCGATGGTTACTCTGGCGCGGATCATACAGTCTGTTGGTCTGTCTGCATCTCACTTTCTCACAGCAGCAGCGGGAGGAGGAGCGCAGGGCAGAGTGGCGAGGTGAGGCAACACCAGGCCGCAGCGATAGTGGGGTGGGGCAGTTAGAGGTACAGCCATGTGCGACACCCAAGCAGCAGTGGCAGTGCTATATCTAGAGATTATCAGCAGCTGTGCAGCACAAGCGAGGAGGTGAGCAGGGGGGTTAACGGTGCGGACATGCTGCTGCGGGAGGACAGGCGCAGCTACTAAAGCAAATAGATTAAGGAGGTTTACTCTGATTACACATGTCTGGATCTCCTCATGGCCTGCAGACCCACTCGTGAGACAGTTGCTTGTATAAATATACTACATATTCAATTTGCCAAATGGGGAATGCTCTTGAATAATGTATCACCCTATCAGAGCAACATCATTAGAAAAACCCACACTTGTGCTTGAAGCAGAATAAATGAACAAGTCAAACATCCGTCAAAAAAGAACAAAAAATACCTTCTAAATGGATATTACACTCTTCGTTTGAACGACTATGTAAAAAAAAGAAGTAATATAATGCATACATTTACATAAATTAATACATAATTAACCCAAAAAAGACAAGTTAGTAATTGAAGACTCAAAATAGGATTAGCACCTGTAATCGGAGGGAGGGAAAGGCAAGGGTTTGGAAAATACTCTCTGTGTTCTGGAAAAAGAAAAGAACAGATACAGTCCTTCAAAATGGGGCTCCCATCGAACTGGGAACATTTACAATAACTCTGCAGACTTCCTTCAACGCACAAAAGAATGATACTCATAGTAGTGAAAGTAATAATAAATGATAATAAATAATAAGGATGAATAAATTAGAATTAGCAAACCTCCTTAATTTAGAGATGTGGGTGATTTGATGTTTTAATAAGGCATGCTTTAGAACAAACAAGCGCAGCCCAAGTTAAATTGGCTCACAAAACAAAAGCAGCGCCATCCATCAGAAAAGCAGTGCCATGAACGTGCACACACAAACACAAATGCGCACGCACGCGCGCGCACACACACACACAGGAAAGTTAACAGCTCTACAAACAATTAACATAAACATCTGAAAAAAATCATATCATAATATGACAATACTAAGTATGGGGAGGTTGTAGAGCAAATGGGGGCAGGATCATGCACTGTCAATTTGTTATTAGCATTTAACAAAGGGTAGTAACAAGTAGGCTAATGTTTAAATGTTGCATTAGCTAGCATAACAACACGCGACATGTGCCAGGCAAAAAAAAAATGAACAAACAAACAAAGGGGAGACTTTCAAATGCAAGATGTCACATGGCTGACATATGATGGCTATCCTCTATCATAGAAGATAATTGCCGCTCACTTACCGCTGCCGTCGCCTTGCTGCTTTTCCCTTTTTCTCTTCTTCTTCTTCCCCTTTTGGGAATGCAAGAAGCAGAAAAGAACCTAGGTCATTATACTGTAGTAAGGAAAAGACATGAAGAAGAGAGAGAAAAAAAGAGAGACCCATTTTTGCTGCCCCACTTTGAGCCCAGAGGTTTCAACAACCGCTGAGATACCATAACGAGGTTCTTCCTCTCCTTCTCATTCTCTTCTTTCTCTCTTTTTCTTTTGCCCTCTCTTTTCTGTTCACAATTGGAGGCTCTGGTGGTATCTTCAAGAGGGACCTGCTTTCCAGCATGGCAGAGGGGGCGGGGGGAGCCACAGACAAGCTTGTCCTTCTAATCATCCGCCCACCGTGCATGGAAGGGTCCCCAGCAACATAAGCCTGCGTCAAAGTTGCCCACCAAACTACCTTCCGCAGTGGAGGGGGCATCAAGAAATGGACACAATAGAAACTGAAGAAACGCATAAAAAAAAGCCCCTTGAGTGCGAACGTCCTCAAGTCAATCTTGGCCGATCAGCTCCCCTCTCCCCAAGTTATTGGGCTCATTTTCAGATTGCCCCCTCCTCCTCTTGTCAATGCCCGCACAGCAGAGCTGGTCTCACTTCATTGGAGCAAACAGACACGGGCCTCAAAGCCTGCAAGTAACACAGGTTTTCCTAGATAGAATGGTTGTGCTGACATGAACTGTGTGTGAGACTGATGTTAACAGACCATTTAGGCTGAGGCTAAACCCAAATGCCGAGGAGGACAGCAACAAAAGAAACAGGAAAATTGAGATAAAGGGGAGGAAAGTGTGAGTTGGGAGGGACAAAGAGGCAAAGGAGATGAAGGAAGACCAAACATGCCAGCAAGTTACCCCATTGAATTGAAGCTCTCTTTAGAAAACTTAAAAATTTACATAGTTGTCACGCGCCGACCATCCTGGGTACAGCTGCATGTGCAGTTGTCGCTCCTTCCTAGCCAGCTCGTAGTACTTGGCCTGCTCTTCCCGCGAGAGCGCATGCCACTGTGGGAGAGAGTGGACAGCATCACTGGCAGGTGAGCTTGCTGGACAGCAACAGGCACACTGACTGTGAAACATGCAACACAGGCCACGCTCACCCTCCGACCAAGGATCTGGTTGATGGCAGCACTCTCTTTCAATGTACACTCAGCCACAACCTTGGCCCTCATCTCCTTCATGTACAGCATGAAGGCATTCAGTGGCTTCTTTATGTGAGGCTGCTTCTTCTTCTCATCATCCTTTTTGGAATCCTGGTGCTTCCTGCGGGAGGGCAAACCGGCAGCTTAGTCTGGATTTTGGCATGATAATGGACATCCCACGCTGAGGTAAGATGCCTGCCTGACGTATCACAAACTTCTGAGCTGTCAGCACACAGCTCATACACCCTAACGCACAGAACCAACAGTAGGTAAGTATGTAGGAAGATGTAGAGGGACACAAAGATACAACTTCCCCCAGCAACCAGGGGGCATCGCAAACTGACTCGCCAAGAGATTTTATCTCTTGTTCCTCATGGAATCTCGGTCTCTCACACACTCAAACAAGTGGAACTCACGAGCTGTTGAGGGAGCTGATATCACTGTGCGAGGACTCCTGCTTGACATTGGGTGTGACGATGGCTGGGTGGGGAATGCCTGTGGTGTGCAAGCTGTGATGAGGTGGCACCATGTGTGGGGGGAACCTGGAGGAGACAAAAACATTTCAATCATCCACACAAATGCACAGGTGGCAATTAACTGTACTCAGTCTTGCTGGTGTTAAAATGTCACCTGAGGAATGAGGATTCCCCCATCCTTGCTATGGAATGTCCTCCACACATGCCATCACAGTGAAAGCTTCTTAGGATCCCGTGGCAGAAACAGCAGAAGCATGGCACCAGACCAGTGCACATAGAGCAGGACAATATCTTGCCTCGACCCATGTCTCAGTTGCATCCAAACTCCTCTGAAGCACCCAGTCTCAATCAGCTGATCATCCAAAGATGTGCAAGGTGAGACACAGAGCCACCCTCAGCCTACGGGGAGCTGCAGACACCCCACTAATCTTATTCTAAAGAATGAATAATTAAGCAGCTGCTCTTCAAACGGAGGAGAGCCGAGGCCTACAGATGGTGCCTGTGGCAGTGTGAATTAACCACTGCCATACTGCAGCGGTCCCGCTCGCACCTTCAAGGGCCTGAGCGAGTGGGGCAGGGGCGTTAAAAGAACTGCTCGACATTCTAAGGTACATTCTGTGGGATTGCAAGAGGGCACTTGGAAATATGACATGATGTCAGAGTGGTTTTTGTTCAATATTATATGTTTTATATAGCCACGTTGGACAAAAGTGATACGAGATGGCATACGTTAACAGAATAATAGCAATCATAACGTAACGAGGATATTATTTCAGATACATACTGCATGTAGAGCAGTATGAACAAAAGGATGTCAAACAAATTCTGGGTGTATAATACACATGTGTAACCTCATAGAGAGTACACAGCGGTGAGCAGGTCATCACCAGAGGCCTTTCGACTAGAAGATGTGTGAGGGGACTAAGCGCAAACACCGGCTAGGTGAGGGCATGAACTGGGCATATGCAGCACAAGCCATCAGCCCCAAGTCGAGTGTGTGCCAAACAAAGAGCACAGCACACGTGTGTGTGTGTGTGCGCGCGATACAACGAGGCTATGCAGAAACCTGTCAGAGGCTGCATGATGTGTATAAAAAAGGAAGGGGGGGAAAAAAGGCAATTTTTTTCTCCCTTTAAACAGCTCATTATCCACCAGAGTATGTCTGCTTGGCCCCCGAGCCAGAATATAATGATGATCCTAAACTTGCGAGGAACAACTAGTTTGTGTAGGGAACCCCCCCAGG